>CM069910.1:47344347-47792234 GCA_036172215.1 Camellia granthamiana
AAATTCATGCGATGACTGTATCCTTTTGTATACTTTTGTCTTTCATAAGATTTAAAAGTTGCCCCGTGTGTGTTGCACGCAATCATCACACTCTCCGGTGCGCCGCCTCGCGCCGACTCGCACGTCCCTTGCGACTTGCATTATTTTCCATCCGATGAGGTATGCGTGCCTCATCTTGCATTTCATCGCATCTCGAGGTACGCGTGGCTCGTTTTGCATTTCATTTTCCATCCGATGAGGTACGCGTGCCTCGTTTTGCATTCCATTTTCCATCTGATGAGGTATGCGTGCCTCATTTTGCATTTCATTATGTCTCGAGGCACGCATGCCTCGTTTCGCATTTCGTTTTCCATCATTGAGCTACGCGTGCCTCGTTTTGCATTTCATTTCACACCAATGAGGTATGCGTGCCTTATGATTCATTTCATTCTCACTTGCATTGTTTTGCGTCCCTTGTGGCACGCGTGTCACATTCGCACAGTTGCCAACACACTGGGTCCGGCGGGACCAAAAACACGCGACGGTCTAGGAGACCTTAAATCCTTGGAGGGTGCAAGACCTTCGGTACATTGACGTACACCGTTCATTGCATTTGGCATGCATTTCATCGCGCTCTTTCGCGCATCTCATCATCATGCATTGCCCCAACACACTGGGTCCGGCGGGACCAAAAACACGCGACGATCTAGGAGACCTTAAATCCTTGGAGGGTGCAAGACCTTCGGTACATTGACGTACACCGTTCATTGCATTTGGCATGCATTTCATCGCGCTATTTTGCGCACCACACTTGCATTGCCCCAACACACTGGGTCCGGCGGGACCAAAAACACGCGACGGTCTAGGAGATCTTAAATCCTTGGAGGGTGCAAGACCTTCGGTACATTGACGTACACCGTTCATTGCATTTGGCATGCATTTCATCGCGCTATTTTGCGCACTACACTTGCGTTGCCCCGAAACGAGGGTCCGGCGGGACCAAAAACACGCGACGGTCTAGGAGACCTTAAATCCTTGGAGGGTGCAAGACCTTCGCTACATTGACGTACACCGTCCATTGCATTTGGCATGCATTTCATCGCGCTATTTTGTGCACCACACTTGCGTTGCCCCGAAACGAGGGTCCGGCGGGACCAAAAACACGCACGGTCTAGGAGACCTTAAATCCTTGGAGGGTGCAAAACCTTCGATACATCGGCATGCGTGCCTCATCCGCATTATCATGCATCGCATTGTAAATATCGTATTGTCATGCATCATTGTAGGTAGCGCATATGTCATGCATTTCAAATCAAAAAAAAAAAAACAACAAAAATATCATGCATCATTTGCATTTCGAAAACCAAAAGAAAAAAAAATATCATGCATCATTTGCATTTCAGACAAAAAACAACAAAACAACATGCATTGTCATGCATACATTTTGCATTCCCGGTCTAGGAGACCTTAAATCCTCTGAAGGTGCAATTCCTTTGGCGTTTGTCGTGCCTGAACGACTTTCGGTGGTCTGGTAAAGCCACCTGCCTGTTTTTGCGGTGAGTTGCTAAAAGACCAACTGGGATGGTGAAAACTAGAGTTCGAACGGCTTATGCCTAGAACACAAAGGTTCGGGATTTCCGAGACTAAAGTCTGGTTTAAATACCCAGGGGGTGTACCCTCGGCTTGAAATCTATATGGAAACCCCATAGGTTGAGGCGGCGTGTCTACGCCTCAATTCTGGATACTGAACCAACCTAGTATATCGCCCTGTTGGTAAGATAGGGAAAGCTGCAATCATAGTTGTTGCATCATAATGCATATGTCATGCATCATTGTAAATACTGCATGTGTCATGCATCATTTGTATATACTGCATATGTCATGCATTTCAAAAATCCAAAAAAAAACACACATGCATATGTCATGCATCATTCTAAATAATACTGCATTTGTCATGCATTCAAAAAAAAAAACACACATGCATGTGTCATGCATCATTTGTATATACTGCATATGTCATGCATTTCAAAAATCCAAAAAAACACACATGCATATGTCATGCATCATTGTAAATACTGCATTGTCATGCATCATTGTAAATACTGCATATGTCATGCATCATTCTAAATACTGCATATGTCATGCATTTCAAAAAAAATCCAAAAACACAAAAAAAAAACATGCATATGTCATGCATCATTGTAAATACTGCATATGTCATGCATTTTCTGTAAATATCCATTTCCATTGCATTTTAGTTGCATGCATCCATTGCATCATCTTCCATCCATAGCTTGCGCCTTTCCTTGTTAAGCTTGGTCCGGTATGTGCCCATATTTTTCGTGTCGAAACACAGTTGTCGATTGCTTTTGTGTACGCGCTTTGAGGGTGGCGGCACCGTTTCTGTGTTAGATATGGCTTGTATGTGTACATGCCTTTCCTAGGCAAGATTTGGTTTGGCCTGCGTGCCATATCCATTGTATCATTTATCCATCTCTATTACATTGTAGTGTAATTGTTGCATCCTGCATTAGGATCATTATTCTTTCCCCAGCGGGTCGTCACCCCACTTATGTCAGTCCACCTAATACTCGTTCTTGTGTCTGTCTACATTACTCATAGTTCTGCGTGCGCTCGGGCCTTGAGGGCTTCGACACCTTTTCTATGGTAGACAGACTTGTTACCCCCATCAATCTACTTGACATTTGTGTGGTTTCGAATCGCTCATGAATGAATCATGATTCAATTGCCTTGCATGTAGTTTGCATATAGTTTCAATTGCATTTTCATTTGCATTGTTTATACATTGTTTTGTATATGTCGCATCTCATTTTGCATTCATTTTGCATGACATGCATGTTGCTAACAATATTGTACCTGTTAAGTTTGCTTTCTTTGCAGGCACGATATTGTATGTACGGTTCATTCGAAGCCGGTGAAACCGGACGAGCCGCGCAGGTATTGTATCCTCCGAGTGAGACGTATCGAGAATTGCATAATTCTCTTACATCCTTTATGCATTGTAGTGTAGTTTGGCGTATCTAGCTTAAAACTGTCGCATGTGTGCTTCATTACAGCTTTCTTTGCATGATCATAAGTTATGTTCGGCTTCTTGCATTTTCAGTTGCATTTTGCCCCTGCCTTCAGGCGCATACCTTACTTGTCTTGCATGTTTGTCCAAGTCTTCGGCCTTGTCAAAAATGGGTCGTCTCTAGGCTTTGACATTCACTCCCGTCATTGTTATGACTTTCGAGTTCTGTCAAAGAGGGGCAACTGTAGACACCCCATTTTTGACCGTCCTCAAGACTTGGACGTCACCGCTTGAGCACTCGGTGATTATCCATGTTCGTGTTCGTTTGGAGTTCCCAGAGTTCTCGGCTACCCGCCTTGCCTCAGGACCTCCGAACTTGACCGTTTTGTGTCTGGTTTTGCACCAAACACTTGTTCTCTGCCTTGGAGGGGCAGGGAGTGCCTTGTGAGGCATCCCCACACACCACCGGCACTAGCTCGAGGCCACCGGCTGGTTGGTGTTGTCACCGGCACTATATTGTGCCGGTCGGCACTATTTTGTGCCGGTCGGCACTCTTTTTGGCAAAATGACCATTTTGCCCTGCCGACCACTGTGCAGTTGCTTTATGAGATATTTTCAGACAGCTGTATAGTTTTGGTTCCCCTCCATACACGTGTATGGAGGGATGACCCTCTTAGTTAGCTTAGCTTGTAAGCTTTGCAAGCTTTGCTTGCCTATAAGAGGACCACTCCTCTTCTTGGCTTAGGGTTACAAAATTTTAGACATTTTAGACAGACCAAGCTCTGGTTTTTAGGGTTAGGATAGATACACATCCTATCTCTCTTCTTCCCTCTTGTTTTGTACACTAGGTGTTTGTGTCATACTTTTGCTCACCAACACCTAGTGTTTCACCTTCTTTGGGTTCTTGAAGGTCCAGAGGTCTGTTGTGAAGCTTTGAAGCTGGTTTGGTGCTCAAGGAAGCCAACACATCATCTTTGTTGAAGAGGTCTACAAGGGTGAGCCAACTAGTCCTTTTTTCCCATTCTTGCACTCCATTTCTACTTGCTTTAGAACTGTTTTTGTGCTTAGTGATTAACACATAAAAGTTCTGATTTTTAGTCCTCTTGATTGTTTGTTAAGAGTGCTTAGTGGTTTGGGTAAGTTTGATCACCCTTAGGCCTTGAAAAGGCTCATTTTTGTGCTATTTTGTTGAGATCCGAGATTTTTGTTCTTGGGCCTCTTCACCACTGAAATCTTGAGGGATTTCAGTGGTGGAGATGGTGCCATAAAGTCTCCAAAAGGGGAGGGCCACCCCCTCTCCTTAATGTCCTTGAAAAGGGCAAGTTTTGGCCTCCAAAGGAGCACCATGTTTGGTTGTGTGTTGAGCATGTTTGGTTTGTTTTTCATGCTTATATTGCCATGATATAACATGTTTCTAAGTTGGTTTAGGTCCCTTATGCATGCTTAGCATAGTTGCCTTGTAATGCCTTTTGATCCTCTAACATGCCTAGGTTGTATGCCTTAGCTTCTAGCATGTTTTAGGCTTGCATTTGTGAAGTTTTTGTGCTCATATTTCCATGTTTTAGGTCTGTCTCATGTTGTTTGAGCCAACCATAGCATGTTTAATATAGCCTCTTTGCATTGGGCTTGTTGGCCTTAAGAGCATGAGTGTGTAGCATGCCTTGCTTGCTTCATTTTGACGGTTTGGAACCATTTTGCATGCTATTTCAGTTCTTCATACATGTTTGTTTGATTGCTTAGCATGCCTTTTTAATGCTTTAAGAGTATGTGTTAAATGCTCCATGTTTTGGCTTTAATGCATGCCTTTGGATTCATGTCATCTAGATGCCATCTAGGTGGTCCTTTAGGCTTAGTTTTATGTGTTAAAACTCTGTTTTTAAGTGTTTAAGTATTGCCATGTGTGGTTGTGCTAAGTGTAGTTCAGAGCCTCATTGATTTGCTTTGAACCTTAGACCATTTGCATGCTTTGTTTGGCTTGTTTTGTTGCATGATTTGGCATCATGTTTTGCATGATTTTCAGAGCTTTCCAATGTGTGTTTATTGTCCTTGTTAGGTATCTCCAAGTGTGCTTGGGGGTTGCCATGTTTGTGCCTTGGGTTTGGACCATAACACTTGCATGTGTGTGTGTGTGTTTAGTCTCCATTTCTAGGCACTTTGGCCACTGATTTTAGGCCAATTAGGAGTAGTCTAATTCATGTTTTAGTCCACTCCATTGCTTGGTTTATATGCCTCTTTGCTTAGGTTGTATCCCTAACATGTTTAGCTTGCTTGCATTGTTCATGTTGCATGCTAGATAACATGCTTAGAGTTGCATTGCATAAGCATGCATGCTTGGCCTCTTGAGATTGAAAATGATAGAGGTTTGGCACCCTTTCATGTTTATTTGGTTTGCATGCATTTGAAAGTGAAGTTGCATCCTTGGTTCCTTGGGCCATCATGCATGGAAATGCGTGATTGGTGGTCCGGGAATCGAGACACATGCCCCTTTGAGTCACTAACATGATAAGGGATGTGTTTGGTGCATAAATGGCTTGAATTATATTGTCATGCATAGATTTCCCCTCTGCTGCTGTGAGTTGCAGGTTCTGCAGGCATTCAGTGCCGGCCGGCACTATTTAGTGCCGACCGGCAATAAACCAACAGCCGATGGCTTCTTTTTGTGCCGGTGGCCTCCTCCTTCAGCCGGTGGTGTCATACCCCAGCCGGTGGTGATCCCCAGTGCCCTGAGAGGCACTCCTGGGACTTTGGCAATTTTCTGAGGAGGAGAGCAGAGGAAACAGAGGCAATCCGTGCATGGCAGTGCGGTTCCGAGCTAGTCCCGAGCGCATGCTGCATTTGGCCCTCATCCCGAGGCGGTTTACTGTTTAATTAGATTAATTAATTTAATTAATTTGTAATAATTAATTAGCTTACGTAGTTAATTAAACTATATTATTCTTTCGGTCCCTCCGAGTGAGGGCGTATCTGTAATAAGTGTGTGTGAGTGGATGTATGTCTTCCAACCTCCACTTCTTTCTTCCCTTTTATTTACCTGCTTTGATGGTAGATTAGGGCACGTTTATTTTTAGCATACCTTATGCTATGCATGCGTGCATCCATGCATTTGTTTACATGCACCGGGCTCGGTACATCATACAAACTGCATTGTCTTTTCAATTCCAAATTGAATACGTGTTATTTGATTGCATCTCACATGTCATTCTAGGGTTAGCCGAGCCTATCCTAATTACATGCTGTATGTGTTGCATTAGTCACTTAACATGAGCTAGGCCATGCATGTCTGCTAACTAGTTTATTGTTTTGGCACGGAGTACGATGTAAGTATTTTTATGCTTTAGCATCTCGCATGCGTGTGAATGTTGACATGATAGTATGCTTACCATGTGGCTAAATGCTTACATGAGTTAAACTGTTTGAATGCCTGTGGGTGGAGGTTGGATTGTCTGAGTTGGAAAAACTCGTTGAAATCCATGTTTTAGCCTACTTGCGAGTAGCAAATTCCAAAGCGTTTTCCAAACCAACGGATATGCAATGTTTATTTCCAAATTAGGCAATCTAGTCTATACTTGTTTGCTGTGCGCATAACATAGTAATTCTAGCTAAATAATTGGAATAAGAACGCATAAAGTTTTCAAAAATGGATATCATGGTTAGTAGAGGCCGGTCTTCGGACCGGGCGAGAGGGGGTGCTCATAGCTAACCTTCCCCGATCGTACCCAAGCTCCCGAGCCAAGTCACTTTGGTGATGACGGACACGTGGCCTTCGGCACCGAGTCAGGGTTTCCTAAATTTCCCCATTTTAAAATATTTAGGTGGCGACTCTATAATCTGGCAAAGCAGTCCATGTTTGGCACTACTTTTCAAAAAATCTGTTTTTCTTCAAAACGATTTGCCAGAGGTGGACTCTTTGGTTCAGATTTGGAACCGCAACACAAAAAAGGGAGTCCGAGCTGTAGCGAGGTCCCCCGCGGACGTGTTACAGTATCAAGTGTTGCACTCATATGCCATCTTAGAATAGCCGAGCCTATCTTAGTTGCATCTTTGTATGTGTTGCATTAGCCATCTTAATATGAACTAGGATCATGCATGATTTCTAACTAGTTCGCCGTCTGCTATTCTTGAACGGTTTGCCGGAGGCTGCATGCCATAAGGTAGACCGGTTATGGGCTTTACCACGATGGGAACACAAACCTCGGTTGTTACCAAGACACCTTTTTTTGACCATTCGACCTAGTGCATATCGGAATCCATAGTGACTATTCCAAACTAGGACAGGTTGCTTACCCAATTATAGGTTGTTTGAAACTGCTACGTGCGTAGTGAAACCCTAGCTCCTGACAAGATAGGATAAGGAAACCCTACCCCTCCATAGGGGTGTTTTTGGCTCTTACTTGCTTGATTATGTGCTTTTAGAGTGTGCCTCTACAGGAATGTATGTATCAGTTTACGAGTCTGGGTATCAGGCCTGCGGGCATTAGTATTTGGGGAATCAATTTTACCTGAGGGTATCAGATTCGGGGCAATGATTTGGGAACAGTGATCAGTGGTTGAGAATAGTTCTTTCAGCTTGTGTTTGCCAACTGTGTGTTGTCTTTATTTAAGCTGTTATGCTGTCCATTTTTCTACTCATTGTTTCCTTATTATGCTTTATTTATCTTTTTGCAAGGTAGTTTAGCACCATTGCTTCCGACCAGGCAGATATTCCCCGAGCACTTTGGGTTAGAGGTCAAAGACTTAGTCGATCCGAGGATCTGATAGACGGACAAGCAGTGTTCCTTTCTTTATCCCCAGTTACTAGACGGAGGTCAGTAAGGCGCAGTGTATCGGTACAGCGGTTGCCAGATCAGTGGTCCTTCCCTCCAGTGAGTAGTCAGGCTGAGGTTTTCGAGTCTACCACAGAAACATATATACTAGTTATTCAGCTAGATCAGCACAATATGGCAGGTATCGAAGAGATGATGCGTCAGCTCCAGGAGAATATGCAAGCCATGCAGCGGGATGCTATCCGCCAAGTAGAAGTGGCTGCATATCAAGCAGAAGTAGTGGCCTAACAGGCAGAGTTAATTGCCAGGCTACAGCAGCAAACCGGAGTATGTGCTTCATACCCAACTCCTCCCCCATCAAGAGTTCCAATACTCGGGGAGACCGTAAACGTCCAAGAAAATACGGACGTTCCAACGGGGCCAACTCAGCCCCCAATCCTACCCCAGCTGTCTAAAGCGCCTACCAACCTAGTGGATACACCCTTTGACTTCGAGGTGGATCCCACAGTGCTAAAAGTGAGCAAGCTAGAAAAGCTGTTCAAGAAGTCTCAAGGCGTGAAATCCATTCCGGATATAGAGGATGGATACATCGACTCGGCCGTGACTCTGCCAAACCAGTTTAAAATGCCGCACATAGACCGTTTCGACGGGTCTGGGGATCCCATGGTACATTTGCAGCTATTCTCAGATATCTTAAGGCCGATGGGCCTCTCCAGATTGCAAAAGCTTTCCCTGTTTGGCCGGACCCTATCGGGTGTTGTGGCTATTTGGTATGCAAAACTCGAGAACTTTGTCAAGAGAAGCT
The DNA here is from genome assembly GCA_036172215.1 of Camellia granthamiana. Taxonomy (NCBI): domain Eukaryota; kingdom Viridiplantae; phylum Streptophyta; class Magnoliopsida; order Ericales; family Theaceae; genus Camellia; species Camellia granthamiana. The sequence goes on from CM069910.1 coordinate 47,352,926, forward strand.
GGGAGGAGATGGCTGAGGCCTTTGCAGCTCAATACTCCTACAATACGCAGATCGAGGTCACAACTGTCGGGTGAGCAGGCGAGCGGGAGTGCTCATTGCATGACCTTCCCCTCTCGTACCCAATTTCCCGAGCCGATGCAACTTTGGTGATGACAGACACATGGCCTTAGGCACGAGTCAGGGTTTCCTAAATTTCCAAAAATAAAACATTTAGGTGGCAACTCTGTATCTGGCAAAGCAGTCCATGTTTGGCACTTCTTTATTAAAAATTGATTTTCCAAAATGATTTGCCGGATTTGGACTCTTTGGTGATTTATTAGTCTCACATTGCACTTTGTGAGATTAGATTCAGAACCGTAACGCGAGTCCGAATTATAGTAACTAAAGAAGAAAACGATTCACGCCCTCGTACGCGGAGCTGGGAGTTCACAGGCGGTCTACACATGTTATGATATTTCTCCATATGAAACACTGCACATCAGTATCTTGAATGTGCATTAGTGCCTCCGCTTCTACCCATTTTGTGACATAATCTGTTGCGACAATCAAAAATCGCTTGTTGCCCGGGGCGCGAGGCAATGGTCCAACGATATCAAGTCCCCATTGGGCGAACGGCCAAGGACTGGTTATAGAGCTTAACTCTTCAGCAGACATATGGGTTAAAGGAGAAAACTTCTGGCACTGTTCACATTTTTTCACATAACGTTCGACATCAGCTCTCATTATCGACCAATAATACCCCTGTGTCAAAGAGCGCCCGCCAGAATGGGCGCCGTAGCTACCTTCATTTATTTCAGTCAGAAGTTCCTTGACTTTATCCGGATGAACGCATTCTAGGTATGGGCTAGAAATGGATTTTTTGTAAAGCTTTCCTTGCGGATCCAAGTAGTATCACAGGGCTTTGTTTCGCAGCTTGTGTGCTTCTTTCTTATCCGACAGGAGCTGTTCGGAAGATAGAAATGCAGCAATGGAGTCCATCCAACTCAGACCTGACTCTATGACATTGATCTGGACTTCTTCTGAAGGGCCAATGCTTGGCTTAGGGACGAAACCCACTTCAATTGTCCATTTAATTTATGAGTTAACGGTGGAGGCGAGGCAAGCCAGGGCGTCTACATGTGTGTTCTGATCACGGGTTATCTGGTTCAATACATGATGATCGAATTTTTCCAACAAGGAATTTGTTGTTTTTATGTAAGCTGCCATACGGTCATTTTTGGCCGCGTATTCCCTTTTCAACTGATTGATCACAAGTTTCGAATCGCAAAATATAAGCAAACGCCTAGCACCCAGGAGATGTGTATTTCGTAAGCCGGCTAAAAGGGCTTCGTATTCGGCCTCATTGTTCGACGCTTCGAAGCCGAGTTTCACAGCCTGTTCGATTATTGCTCCATCGGAAGCCATGATAACTACTCCGGCCCCATTGCCCCGTTGGTTGGATGAGCCATCACAATACAACTGCCAATATCCCCCACATAAATTCTCCAATTCGGCTTAGGTTGAGTTTGGTCGAACTTAAACCCGGAAAGGCATCCAGTGAATTCGGCAACGAAGTCGGCGAGCACTTGTCCCTTGATTGAAGTCCTGGGCTAAAATTGAATGTCATACTGGCCGAGCTCGAGAGCCCACTTTGAGATGCGCCCGGATGCTTCTGCACTACGAAGTATCGACCAAAGGGGATAATCCGTTAGTACCCTGATGGTATGTCCCTAAAAGTAATGCATCAGTTTTTTTGCGGCCATGACGAGTGCAAGGATGAGTTTCTCCAACGAGAGGTAACATGTTTCGGCATCAACCGTTGCCTTGCTCATATAATAGACTAGCCGCTGCTCCCCATGTTCTTCCTTTATTAATACGGCACTAACAGCCTAGTCAGAAACTACCAGGTATAAAATGAGCGGATCGCTTGCCGAAGGAGTTGTCAGAAGAGAAACTAATTGGAGGTATGTTTTCAAACCATTTAAAGCGGCTTCACACTCAGAGGTCCATTCAAAAGCCTTACCCTGCCGAAGGGTATGAAAGAATTGTCGGCAGTGATCTGTGGAGCGACTAATGAACTTGTTAAGTGCGGCAGCCATCCCCATTAGTTTTTCAATTTCTTTGACCGACTGGGGGGAGCCAAGTTCTAGGATTGCTGTGATTTGCCTCGGGTTGGCTTCAATTCCATGGTAGTTAACAATAAAGCCCAGGAATTTGCCGGATCCGATCCCAAATGCACATTTGGAGGAGGCGTTTAGCTTCATTTTGTACTTGCAAAGAATGCCGAATGTTTCTTCCAGGTCGGCTAGGTAAGCTTGCTCTTCTTTGGACTTCACCACCATATCGTCAATATACACTTCCATAGTACGGCCGAGTTACTCTTTGAACATGGCAGTGACTAATCTTTGGTAAGTTGCTCATGCATTCTTCAGCCCGAAAGGTATAGCCTTATAGCAATAGGTTCCTCTCGGGGTGAGGAATGTAGTTTTGTCCTGATCCTCCGGGTACATAGCAATTTGATGGTAGCCTCTGTAGGCGTCCAGGAAGCTCATACGTCGATGATGTGCCGTGGTGTCGACGAGTTGATCTATTCTGGGGAAGGGAAAACAATCTTTTGTACAAGCTTTGTTCAAGTCCGTGAAATCTACGCAAACACGCCAAGTCCCATTTTTCTTCTTCACAACCACAGTATTCGATAGCCAAGTGGGATAAGTCACTTCCCGGATCGCCCCGATATCAAGCAACCGATCAATTTCTTCCACAACGGCTGCAGTATGTTCCGCAACGGACCACCGGCTTTTCTGAATAACTGGTTTACATTTGGGATCAACGTTTAGATGGTGTTGAGAAACAGACAGCTCCATCTCGGGCATCTCATACGGCGACCAGGCGAATATATCAATGTTACCGACTAGTAAGGAAATCAACTGCTGCTTATCGACTTTATTCAGGGTGGCGCCGACCATGAAGAACTTCTCGGGATTACCGTCAATTTCAACTCGATTCAAAGCTTCGGTCGCCATTTCACCGGGGAGTCTCCCGACATCGTCCAGGCCCTCTCGATTCGGCACTTTAATATAATTCACTTCTAGCTCTCTCAGAGTCTTTACGGCAAGAAGATAGCATGCTTGCGCCGATTTCTAGGAGCCACGAATCTGTTCAATGCCGCATTCAGTTGGGAAGCGAAGTAATTGATGATAGGTGCTTGGCACGACCTGCATGGTATGTGGCCAAGTTCACCCCATGAGGAGATTATACGGCAAAGGAAGCTTCACAACCAAAAATTCCACATCAACGGATCGGGAGCCCGCTCGAACTGGAAGTGTGATTTTGCCCAAGGGATATTTCGGATTAGCATTGAAGTCGAATAACGGATAAGGAGCTGGAGACAGGTCCGATTCATTGAAGCCGAGTTCGGTGAAGGTTATATAGTACATAACTTCCGAAGTACTGCCTTGGTCTATGAGAACGCGTTCAACGGTGTAGACGCGCCCTTGGGCTTCACTCTACAGTTTGGACTCCCTTTTGTGTCACGGTTCTAAATCTTGAACCAAGGAGTCCAAATCCGGCAAATTGTTTTGAGAAACAGATTTTTGAAAAGAAGTGTCAAACATGAACTGCTTTGCCAGATACAGAGTCGCCACCTAAATATTTTTTAATGGGGAAATTTAGGAAACCATGACTCGGTGCCAAAGGCCACGTGTCCGTCATTACCAAAGTTGCCTCGGCTCGGGAACTTGGGTACGATTGGGGAAGGTCAGCTATGAGCACCCCCTCTCGCCCGGTCCGAAGACCGGCCTCTACTAACCGTGATATCCACTTTTGAAAACGTTATGTGCTCTTATTCCGGTTATTAGCCTAGAATTACTATGTTATGCGCACAGTAAACAAGTATAGACTAGGTTGCCTAATTTGGAAACAAGCATTGTATATCCGTTTATTTGGAAAACGCTTTGGAATTTGCTACTCGCAGGTAGGCTAAAACACGGATTTCAACGAGTTGTTCCAACTCAAACAATCCAACCTTCACCCAAAGGTAATCAAACAGTTTATTTCACATAAGCACTTAGCCACATGGTAAGCATACTGTTATGGCAACACTCACACGCATGCGGTATGCTAAAGCATAAATGCTTACCGAGTACTCCAAGCCAAAACAGAAACTAGTTAGTAATCATATGCATGATCCTAGTTCATGTTAAGGTGGCTAATGCAACACATGCAAGGATGCAATCTAGACAGGCTCGGCTATCCTAAACATGGCATGTGAAATGCTGTAACTAACAAGTACTCAACTTGGAATTGAAATACGAGTGCAGTTAGCATGATGTACCGAGCCCGGTGCATGTAAAACAAATGTATGGATGCACGCATGCATAGCATAAGGTATACTAATTTAAATATTCCTTAATCTACCATCATAAGCGGGTAAATAAAAGGGAAGAAAGACGTGGAGTTGGAAGACATACACACACTCACGCACACTTATTACAAATTACCCCTTACTCGGAGGGATCGAAAGAATAATACAGTCCGAATACTAAATTAATTATTACAAAACTTCTAATTAATTAATGAATTGAATACAGAAGGGAAAAGGCCGCAGCCCCACCTCGGGATGCGCGAATGATGCATGCTTGACTCGTCTCGCCCGGAAACTCGCTGCCATAGCACTACTGCCTCTGTTTACACTGCCCTGCTCCTCTGGGGACTGCCAAAGTTCAAGGGTATGCTCTCTGTGCACTGTGGAACACCACCGGCTGGGAGGGATGGCCACCGGCTATAGGAAAAGGTCATCGGCCTCTGATGAAGTTATCGGCTAACGATTCCTAGCCGGTCGGCACTGTATGTAGCCGACCGACCAAAACTTCCTGCAGAACCTGCAATTTGACAGGAGCAGAGGGCAAGCAGTGCATGGCATGGAATTTTCAAGCAAATGTATGCACGGACACACTCCCCATCATGCAATGGACTCAAGGGAGTGTGGCCCTCTACCCTCGGGCCATCAATCACGCATTTCAATGCATGATGACCCGAAAGCCAAGTGTGCAACTTCGATATCAAACGAAATGCAAGCATAAAACACATCAAAAGGGCCCCAACCCCTATCATGATTGATCAAGAGGCAAGGGATGCATGCTCAATGAGATGCAACCTAGGCATGGAGGCTAAGTATGCGACATGAACATTCAAATGAGTAATGTATACTAGGCACGCAACCTAAACATGTAAACAAACATGGCATGCAACAACATGCGATGATGGACTTAAACTAACATGGATAGCTCGCAAGCATGCCAAAATCAGTGGCCATTAGATGAAAATGAGACGCTCGAAATGCGTACACGTGTGCACGCAAACCGAGGACCGAACCTAAGGCACGAATGCCACTCTACCAAGACATGGCAAGGTATGAAACATGATATGCAAACATGCAAATTTCAGCACTGAAATGTGACACAAAACAGCCCCGAAACATGGAAACATGGCACCCGATGCAAGGAATGATCCCGAAATGCAAGATTAGGCACATGAAATGACTTGTAGCTACATCAAGCATGCATTATTTGAACATGAGACCTAAAGACAGAGGCAAGGCAGCCCCAAAACAAGCATATTTCCAGTTTTAAGCAAGGCCAAACAGTGAGCACAAGTAGGCCTAAATTAGCATGCAAAAATGGGCAAAAGGGGGGTAATTAAGCAAGTAGCAGCTGCTGACTTCAAACACAAGAGGGCCCTTCAAAATGTTGAAGAGGGGCCCAAAATATGGCATTTTACAGTTGATGGCCAGACCTAAAACAGTGCACAAGCATGCTCAAAATATTATGCAAAATAAGGCCAAAAGAGGGCCATAACACAAAGTACAAAAGGGAAGCTTCAAACAGCAAAAGACCCCTAATAAAACATGAATATGGGGTCAAAATAAGGCCTTTTACAGTTCGGACCAAAGTCCAAAAACAGAAGCACACGAGGCTAACAAAGCATGCAAAAATGAGGCCAAGAGAGGGGTAAAGAGACAAGTGACGTATGGAGGTCCCAAACAGTGATGAGCCCTTCAAAAATGTTGAAGAAGGGCTCAAAATAAGCTATATTACAGTTTACATCATGCCTCAAAACAGTTTACAAATAGGCCAAGAATGCTATGCAAGAAAGAGGGATACAAGAAGGGTAAAGGGGTAAGTGCAAGAAGGAAGTCTCAAACAGGTAAATACCCTTAATGAAACATGGAAATAACCTCAAAAAATGGCTACTTATAGTTTGGGTCGGAGCCCAAATATGCAAGCAAGAATAGCTTAGATAGGATGCAAAAATAGGACCAAAAAGAGGGGAAATGAACTTACCCTTGTAGACCAAACTCTAGCAACCCTTTGGCTTGAGAAAAGGTGCCTCCTAAGCTCTGAGAAGATCCTCCAAGCTGCTGGAATGGAGTGGTGATGTGGTGCTAGGTGATGGTGTATAAATGGGTGTAAGAGCTTAAGGGTTTTGAGGCTTGGAAGTGTAGAGGGAGAGAGATACAATACAAGAGCTCTCCAAGGGTTTTTTCTAACCCTTAAAACACAGTTGGGAGGCTGTTTATATAGGCAAAAGTGGGGGAGAAAAGGGGGGGAAAATGGGGGGGAAAACAATTCAAGTTTCCCCCCAAAAGGCAAAATCTCGGACAGAGGGTTTGAATGGAGAATAGCTGGCACAGCTGGCATCCACTCAATCTGTAGAATACTCCGGAAGGTCGTCGGCTAGCAAACTTGGTCGGTCAGCCATCTTTTCTGGCCGGTCGGCCATCTATTTGGCCGGTCGGCCATCTCTTTGGTCGGTCAACCATATGTTCTGGCCGGTCGGCAGGAAAAATCTACTCTGCAGGTCCAACTTCAAACGGGCATAACTTCTTCATATGAACTCCTTTTCAGGTCATTCTTGTGTCAAAATTGAAGCCCCGGAAGTAAGCTTTCCAATTCCGTAAACCTTGCATTAAAATTCCAACTGTGCAGAAAGTTATGCTTGTTTTGGTGAAGGTTGCTCAGTTTCGGTCCAACCGGGATGATACCCAACTTCAACCAATCATATCTCCGCCATCTGGACTCGGGTTTAAGAGATTCTTGTATGAAAAATGAAGCCCCGGAAGTCTTCGTTCCAATGGTGGTAGCCTCATAACTTAACTCCAAGTGTATAGACAAATAAGCTTGATTTAGCGAGGACTGCTCGTCCCTCTCTTAGCGATTCTTGCCTATCTTCTTCTCCAACTTGGTTTCTCCCCTCTTCTCCTCTTTTCTTCAATTTCAAGCCCCTAATCAAGGTGTTTTGAAAGATTTTTCAGAGATTTCATCTCTCTTTCATTCATTTCCACTTTGTCCTTGCTCGGTTTACCGAAAAGCACAACGTTTGACAAAATGCGAGCTTCGGAACATCGTAGAAACTTTATTTCAAAAATGTTTTGAAAAAGAGGGTTTAAAGGTCTAAAAAAACATTCAAAATAGCTTTGGTTCAAAATGGGGTGTGAAGTTGAGATTCGCCTCTCTCCTTGCCGAAGAAATTGGACCTTTGCCCTGCACACCTTTCTCCACCAAGTAAACCATCAGTAGCGCCCAAGTCTTAAGGGCGGTCAAAAATGGGGTGTCTACAAACGGTAAATCGGTTTACGTGTAGTTCAATGACCAATGGATCGATATGGGGGAGTGTTACGCCGATCAGATCAGAATCGTCGAAGGTAATATTCTGAGCTTCATGGGGCCGTTTTGCTGGTGTGATTTGCATTTGGGGGACTGGATGCAACTGAATTGCATGCACGGTTGGGGCTGTTGGCAGGTTGTATATTATATGGATGATGCCGAGCGGAGGTGAATCCTGCCGTAGGGCAATTGTTTTGGTTGAGTTCTTTCGGACATGTTGCTGGAGCCGACCGTCTTGTACCAACTCCTCAAGATGGTCTTTCAAAGCATAGCAATTGTCGGTATCATGACCGTGATCTTTGTGATATTCGCACCGCCTATCTCGTCTCCTCGTGTCGGGAGGTCCCACTATTTTTTATGGCCATTTGAAGAACGGAAGGTGTTGAACCTTAGCCATAACCACACTGATTGGCTCTAATAATTTCATGTATTTCTTGTTGGCACGCCTCGCGCGCCTGCCATCCACTTGAAGCTGCTCATTAGCTCGGTGTGGACACTGGTCGTTTGATCGGCGTGAATCCCGTCTTCGATCTCGCTTAGTCCGATTCTGTGATTCAGGGCTCCGTGGTGGTACAGCGTTTATCGCCTATATGACTTCAGGCGGGGCTGACTTAGCGGCTTTATGCCCGTCTTTGACCTGGAGGGCATCGTCTTCTACTTTGCAGTATTCCTCAACTTTTTTCATCAACGCCCAGACCGTTTTTGGGGGCCGTCTGGTCAAAGAGCTGCGGAGGGCACTGTCTGGATGTAACCCCATCTCGAAGGCGGTAATGGCCATGGAGTCATTACAAGCATCATCTACCAGATTAAAACATTCCCAATACCGCGGCGAATACGCACGAAGGGTTTCCCCCGGTTGAATCTACATTGCCTACAGAGAATCGGCTTGCTTCGGCTGGACCTCATTAGTGATGAACCTTGCCCTTAAGGATTTTTGGAGTTGGTGGAAGCTCTTGATCGAAGCCGGCTCCAACTTATAATACCATCTGACAGCCAGTGGTCCCAAATTGCTCGAAAATATTCGACATATGAGGGCCTCGTCATCTGCATGAAGCGTCATGGCTTGCTTGTAATGACAGATGTGATCGGTTGGGTCTGATTTACCATCATACAAGGTGAATGACGGTGCTTTGAACTTTTTGGGTAGCACTACCCTTGCGATCCGTCGTACAAAGGGGTTATGTTGATCCTCTTCATCTGAATCATTTCTTCTTTGCTTCTTCCGTGCACGGGGACTTCCCTCAGAGAAACTAGAGATGCCGACTCGTCCCTTCTTTGTAGATTCTGGGGATGATGAGTCAGAGCCACTATCATGTCTCCGAATTCGAGATCGTCGACCATCCCTTCTCAGTAGAGATGGCAATGGGGACCCGGCCCGACGGGGACCCGACCCCCCGACCCCGAATTGAGTGGTGATTCCCCGAAAAATATCCCCGTGGAGACGGGGACGGTATTCAAAATTTCATCCCCGATAATATACGGGCCGGGGACGGGGATACAAATTTCAACCCCGGCCCGCCCCCGACCCCGGCCCCGATCCCCGCCCCGACCACTCCCCGCCTGTGTACATCTATATATATAATATATATGTTAGTGTTTAAAAGTCACTTGTTTATATATTATATATATGTTAGTGTTTAAAAGTCACTTGTTTATATTATATAATATATATTTACGAGTCAGTGGCTTTATATTATATGATAAAATATATATCTCAACATCTCTCTCTCTCACTCTATTTGTCTCGTTCTTCTCCCCCTTCTACTGTGTGTGTCTCTCTCTCTCACCGTGGCCTCATCTCGCTCTCCCTCAAATCTCAGTCTCATCTCTCTCCCTCCCTCTCCTCTCCCTCTCCCTCTCCCTCCGTCCGTGAAGCCCTCCATCCGTCACCGTCAGATCTTGAAGCCCGTTAGTCAGATCGTGAAGAAGAAGCCCTCCGTCCGGGAAGCCCTTCGTCAGATCGTGATTCGTGAAGCCCTCCCTCCGTCCGTGAGCCCTCCCTCAGATCTGATTTTTTTTTTATGATTGTTGTGTATACATATATATATATCTATGATTAATTTTTTTTTTGATGATTGTTATATATATATTTGATGATTGTTGTTGTGTGGGTGTGTTGATGTTGTTGGGATATTGATTTTTTTTGGCCGGGGATTTTCGGGGTCGGGGAAACCCGATCCCCGTCGGGGGCGGGGGTGGGGGTGGTAGTGGGTTCCCCGTCGGGGACGGGGACGGGGACGGGGACGGGGGGAAGTGCTGCCATCGGGGATCGGGGACGGGGAGGGTGATCCCCGGCCCCGCCCCGCCCCGTTGCCATTCCTACTTCTCAGAGGTCGTCCTAGGTCTTGGTGCGCAGCCTGTTGGGATTTTGTCACTTCCAAGGCCAAATCTTGTCGAAGGCGCTCATTCTCAGCCATCATATTTTCCAACCTTTGTTCGTTTTGCTTTGCTTGCTCCAGAATCACTTGCATTGTCTCATGAGCTGATGTCGAAGGTGAATTGAAGTTTAGGACCCTTCTTGCGATAATATTCTCTGGCCCAAGCATGTTGCTTGGTGTGGTTTCGTCTTGCAACGTAGGGTCGCCAGCGACTATCAGAGGATCTTCCGTCACGCCCGCCATGGATGTGCTTGAGTATTCCCACAGACAGCGCCAATTGTGGAGAAGTGGTTTGAAAATACTCTTTGAATCCTAGGGGACGCTCATAATCCTCAGCTGATCACTTGAAAAGGGATGAACACTCTGGTCGGGGGTGTCGGAATTGGCACTCCGACGGATAAGTTAGTGTATACTCTCTTGATTGCTTGTATCTTAAGTTAAGCACACTAGTTCTCACATACCTCTCTTTGGATGATGTTCTTCTATTTATATCTTTTCTTTCTTGGGCTTTAGGGTTGGGCCCACCTTCAATTCATCGTATAACTATTTACTCGGCTCCTTTTGTTGCAAACCGCTCTTCACCCGGCCCTTTACCCAACTGGTTATTTGGCTGAATAGGGTACCTCTGGATTTGTATATATAAGACGGGGCCGAATGCGATGTATAAATTTCGACTCTCTAGGTCCAACTATTCGGCCTCTTTACATCTCCCGATATTCGGCCCCCACAAAACCATTATCGATAGTGTTGATCAAGATGAGAAGGAAGAGTCCATACCGACAAGTTTGACTATTCGGAGAGGTAGTAAATCTAGTAAGAATTGGAAACGGCAAGATCTCAAGCACAGAAGTAGTTGACCCCTCAAACTACTTTTGTTTCTTAAGACTCGTCCTGTGGAGGGTCTAGTCAGACTTAGGCGTCTTCAAGTCAGTCTCGGAATAGGGGACCACCTTGGTGTTCTAGATATGGTTGGACAGGCCATGTTCAACGTCATTGTCCTCTGCAGGAGCAAAGCCAGTTTCTGTAGTCCAAGCGGGGACAATAGTGAGGTTAGAAGTGTGAAGGAGATTTGATGCTTTGTAATGTCGTATGATGTTATCTTATGTAAGGTAGCATGCCTACGGATGTTGTTTATGCAAATGTGTATGTGGTTGTAAACCCAAACGGTGTGGTTATGTAATTAACTTTGTATTCATTTGTAATGTGTTGAAAGATGTTGTAAGGATTGGAAATAATATAGAGGAAATGTAGTTATGAAAGTGTATATTTCAATATAGAGGAAATATCATTTTGTCCCTCAAACTTTTATGCGTTTTTCAATTTGACCCCCAAATTTCGATTAATATCAATTTTGCATCCAAACTTTTGAAATTTTGATCAATTTGGCCCCTACCGTCACATTCCATCTACAATTGGACAGACTGTGCTGACATGGGGGGCAAATTGATTTTTAAGGTTTAGTTTGGGTGACAAATTGATTTTTAAGGTATAGTTTAGGGAATAAAATGAAATTTCAAATGAACTTTGGTGTCACATCAGCACATTCCATCTAATTATAGATGAAATGTGACGGCAGAGGCCAAATTGATCAAAATTTCGAAAGTTTGGGTGTAAAATTGGTATTAATCGAAATTTGAAGGTCAAATTAAAAAACGTGTGAAAGTTTGAGGGACAAAATGATATTTCCTCTATATTGAAATATACACTTTCATAACTATAAAAATTGAAGTATTATTTAATCTGAAATAGGGAAAGCTCAACCCTAGATAGAAGATTTTGGTAAAATCTCAATGATAACTCTTTTTTACATTTAAATATTATTATTTATTATAACTTTTTAATGTAAAATACATTTTTCTACGATATTTGGACACTTTTTTTTAAAGCATTGTTATTGAGAGTTTTGAAAATGAAATTTTTTAAGTTTAACTATTTATAAGGTATTTGAACAAGGAAGAAATTAATCATACTTTATTATTAGAGGTTCTTTTTTTCTTTTCTTTTTTTGGCGGGGAGGGGGGGGGGCTCCTTGTAAGTCATTCCATGATATTGTTCCACACTAATAAGCAATTATCACCCCTTATGTAGTTGGATAAAACATCAGTATAAAAATTAGAGATCCTACTATATAAATAAATCACTATAAAATAAAAATATGAAAATACCTTACAAGCTTCCTTAAACTTAGGAATGTAAATGTTAATTATATTAAAAATTTATTAATATAAATAATAAACGTTATTATTTATAAGTTTTTGAAAATTTATTTACTTGTAGGGGCCACATCTCTTAGGACTGATGACATTGTTGGGGAGCCCATCCCTTCTCAATCTAGGAGTTTGTCAGAATCTCCATAAATATATGTCTAGGTGTCACGTATAATTGTCAAGTTGTATTTATAAGCCTAATTCTAGGCTAGTAAACTTTTGGCATAGACTTTTGGAAAACCTTGCAAATTTGGACGCATGTATTTGATAGTCCAATCAATTAGATATGTATTAAATTTATACTAGACTTTTTGGTTTTGTTTGTTTATGGAGTTATATTCTATAAATTAGTTTTTAAGCCAACATAATACAATAATGTAAATTCTCTCCATCTTCGTTGCCTAAAACTTGTCCTTTCCTTCTGTTTTTGTTACTTAACTCGATAAAAATAGTAGAATAGAAATAGCAGAAAACTCCTTTTCTTTTTGTTTGTATAATTGGTATTAGAGCTTGGTGAAGAACTTTTGAAAGTAAGATCAAGCTATGCAAGTATTTCTATTTCTATGTATAAATTTTGATATATATAAATGTGTATGGTGTGCTTAATGATATATATAATTCAAAATCAAAAAAATATTATTAGTCAAGTTTAGTTTTTATTTGTTTATCCTTTGTATTTTTTATATCTTCATAATTATTTGTTTCATTTATAGTTGTAAAACCTATATGTTTAGTGTATGTCAAAACCCACATACTCATTAATATCTTTTGACTATTGGCCATAATTAGGCATTTTTAAGTCTTTAAGATCATAAAGAGAGGTTTTAAGCACTAGATAAATACACTATGAGGGTCTTAGGTACCAACAACAATCTATAATGACAATTAACCCTGAAGATATAATATGCTTTGGAAATACAAAAAATAATATTAATAATAAATATGTTCATAGTTTGCATATTACTAAAGAATCTGCAAATATAAATAGTGTGTGTTCTAGATTAAATAATATTACTGATATTATGTGTTCTTGGTTTTCTAAATTAGATAAAAATCAAAAAAATAAATCAAAACTATCTAGAATCCAAAGTTGAGTCCATAGAATCTAAAATAGACAATTTAGGTTCTATAATAAATATTGACTTAAACAAAGAAGCAAAAACCCAAATAAATAATTTGGTGACAAAATTAAAAACTATATCCTTCATAAACAATAATGGAATGAATAGTCCAGTAGATAACTCCATTCCTAGGCTATTTTATGGTACAGAAGATATTCAGGTACTTCGAACCAATACCTATAATAGGACTGAATATGAAAATATTGTTGAAATATTGGATTATTGGAGAAAATTATATGAAGACCCAAATTTAGGTATTGATGAAAGAAATAGCTACTAGATCAGATAAGAAAAACTTATCTAGAACATGAAGCCTTTTTACAACACTTTAATTATTATATTAATATGTCAACTAATGATGATGATAGTCAATTATCCTCATCTGAAGAAACAATAGATCAAGATGTTTCACCAAAAATAAATAAGGAAAAAAGAAAGGTAGAAGAGTCGATTGATCCCAAATTGTTTGGCACATGGGAAGATGGAGAAAATTTTGACTTTATTCAAATAAATGAAGTTAAAATTGATACTGACACTGGAACTACCTCCAATTCTACACTTTTACACTTTAGCCAATACAAGAACTTTGCTTCCAAAAGAAAATTTTCTTTTAATAAAAAATCAAGTTGATGATCGTCGTGATAAGATTAGACAAATCTTAGAACGATCCTATAATAAATTAAATTTTAAAGATGGAATTCCCAAAATAACCATCATGGCAAACCATGACATGTGGTTTTTTGAAGACATAGATTGGAGAATAACTAATCAAGTTATTTTTCAAATTTTAGATCTAATCCAGTGGATAGAATATCCAATGATTATAAAAGCAATGCTCTCATGGGTATGGAGTAAATATTTTACATTTTGGATCTCTAGTACAATTGGTTGGCGAGAATTAGAACATTTTTTCCAACCATATCAAATTTGGTATCTTAAAGAAACTGAAGATTTCGAATTTGAAGATGATTATTTGGATGAAGATCGTAGGAGGGAGCAATTAGAAAATATTCAAAAACTTCATTTGACAAAATATTGGATAGACAGTCTGATATCTGTTTCACAGGCAGCTTCTAATATCCATGGCTCAGCAACATTGCCATTCATGGTCACAGATGGTAGAATACTATTTGTAACTCATTTTTCCATAACATATCAAAGGTCTCCTACACAAATTAATGAGGCTCTTGACATGTTATTAAATCTCAAAAAGAGAAATAATTTGAATCTTCTGTTGGAACTAGCCGTGATTGCTGATGATGTAGAACAAGTTCGGAATGAGCGATACAGCCAGAATCCTGATTCCCCTTTATCAGAGACTGATGAAGAATATCACAATCTCACAAACAGGATGGAAGCATAATGGACCCCACTATCACATGTAGTTGTCTCATGATCGACTCCAACCTTATCTAGGACACGTGGAGCAACCTACATTATTAGGCGGAAAGTGGTCTGAAAAATCCTTTCAACAAACGATACAAGACAGAAAAGATCAGCCAAATCTTATTTGTTTCAGTCTATCCCTTTGAAAACCGAGACGGGTAGACAGTCATGTATAATTGTAGCTTAGTTGGAGTTTGTTAGAACCTCCATAAATATATGTCTAGGTGTCATGTATAATTGTCAAGTTGTATTTATAAGCCTAAATATAGGCTAATAAACTTTTGGAGTATAGACTTTTGGAAAACCTTGCAAATTTGGACGTATGCATTTGATAGTCCAATCAATTAGATCTGTATTAAATTTAGACTAGACTTTTTGGTTTTGTTTGTTTATGGAGTTGTATTCTATAAATTGGCTTTCAAGCCATCATAATACAACAATGTAAATTCTCTCCATCTTCTTCGTTGCCTATACTTTTGCTTTCCTTTTGTTTCTATAGCTTAACTCAATAAAAATAGCTGGGAGGAGCATAAGAAACATATAAAATTACTTTGTGAAAAATTCCAAAAGCATGGAATTATTTTGTCTCCAAAAAAGAATGAACTAGAAAAAGAATCAATTGAATTTTTGAGAATAATTTTAGACCAAAAATGTTTAAAATTATAGGAACATATTTTGTCCAAAGTACACGATTTTTTTGATACTCTTGAAAATATAACACAATTACAGAATTTATTAGGTATTTTAAATTATGGACAAAATTTTATCAAAAATCTTTCAAAAATAGAAATTCCTTGGTTAACCAAATTAAGGGAAAATGTTATTTTCGAATGGATAGCAGAGAATGTTTCTTTAATTAAACAAATTAAAGAAAATGTTAAAACTTTACCAGATGTTTGTCTTTATAAAACATGTGATAAATTAATTTAGAAACAGATGCCTCAAAAGCATATGGGGGATGTGTTTTTAAAGCAATACCAAGTAAATTATGGCATGATATAGAGATACCTTTATCAGAAAATGGGATTAGACCAAGAAAAAATCCAATATCCATAAAATTACAAAAATAAGAACTAATTTGTGGATATAATCCTGGAACATTTAAACAAAATGAACAGAAATATTGTAACAACCCTGAGCTGTGATTAGCTTATAATCTTTGTTTAAGAAGGCCTAATAAGTAATTAAAATGAAATACTACGTTAATTTCATGTGTTATATGTTATTTGCATTTATATCTGTCTGACGTAGGACTATTTGTTAGTATTTCTGTTTCGGTGTGCGAATTGAAGGCCTTATTGGCATCCTATCACGAAATTAACCAAGTATATGTGTCATTTAGAATTTTTAGAAAATTATGGTGGGTTTAATTGAAATCCGATTCAGAACGAATTAATTAGAATAAAATAGTGCCAATTGATTACCTCTAACTAAGTTTAATTAAGCTCCCTAATCAAGCCTATATAAGGCTTATACAACATTATAGAATCATCTCATCTTCATCATTTTGAGCCTCAAAAACGTAAGAGAGAGAGAGAGAGAGAGAGAGAGAGAGAGAGAGAGAGAGAGAGAGAGAGAGAGAGAGCTAGGAAAATTGAGTTCAAAACTTGAATATTGTAAAGACTTGAAGGATTTGACTTGGAAACTCAAACAATTAGCCAACTAGAGCTCAATTAAGCATCTAAGGTAAGAATTCAAGTCTCTAGTTTTGTAATTTAGTTGGTTAATGTATGTATTCAAGGGAATTAAGCTATGAGATGCATGAATTGAACTAAGAAAGTAAGAAAGAAGAGTCAACCATGCATGCATGTGCATGTCATGGAGTTTTGAAGTTGGTTTCAAAGATTTCTCTCACACATGTGGTAATTCTAGCATGATTTGAAGAATTCATAACATTTCCACCATTGGACCTTAATTGATCATGTTTTGGAAGGAGTTCATCACAATTCATGCATGCTATGTTTTGAAAGTTTCAAGTTTGGTTTTGCATAATTGGCAATGCTTTTGGGCATTGATTTTGCCAAATGGCTTTCAAATCATGAAGTTCTATGAGTGTACAAGTATTTCCTCAAGTTTTGGTCCAAAAGAACATGTTTTGTTGCCTTAGAATTGAGTTTTGAAGCTGGGAGTGTAATTTGCAAATTCCAGAATTTTGTATCTCTACTCGAGCAACAGAAGTTCCGCTCGAGTGACCACCTTTTGTCTTGTGCTTCTGCTCAAGCAAAGAAGTCTAAGTGCGAGCGTAAAATTCATGCTCCTAGAAGTTTACAAAGTTTTACAGACCACTCGAGCGACCAAAGTTGCGCTCGAGCGAAGACCTTGTCTTTGGCTCGAGCTATCGTCGAGCGTAAAAATCATGCAACCAGTACTTTTGCAGACTTTGCAACTCGCTCGAGCGACCGAAGTTGCGCTCAAGCGGACTGCCCTGTTTTTGAAAATTTGACTAAGTGTTTTGAACTACATTTAGCATCCTCAACGCATCTTAGGCATTCCTAAGCCTTAATTAAGACATAATAATGAGGATAAAGATTAAAAACACACCAAGATAGAAAAGGAATGAGTTAAGTATTTTCCGAGCAAGTGTTTCAATGTGTATCTGCTATGTGTTTGTGTAGGTCACGCGCCATAGATTGTTGGTCTGATAGTTCTGACGCCTCTGCTATTGGAGCTATCTGTGAGTAACAACTCTGTAAAGCTATATTTGATTATAAGTATTTTCAGAATGATAAGATATGAACTATTTTATGAAATGCTATGTTATGAATAGTGGATGAATGTCCAATTTTACGAAATGTATTTGTGGCATCCTTAGTTCACATGGCTCTTGCCTGGGGAAAACAATACTGTGGCATATGTTTATATGACCCTCGCTTGGGGGACCAAGATGATATGATAGCTAATGGATGTACCACATATCATGACCACTAGTCATGTATATAATCTGAAGCTGTTCTGATGTGAACTCTGATTTTGAAAGTGTTTGGATATCATTCATAAATCCTTTACTCTGTTGTTATTCACTAGGCTCCAGCTCACCGTACTATTATGTATGTAGGTGACCAAGAGCGTGACCAGGCTTAGAGTTGATGACCTGGAGTTCCGTTTTGTCAGCCAGCCACAACACCTCCCGAGGAGGTTCTCGTTTTGCAGTTGTCAAGTTTTATGAACCATGTTAAAGATCATTTTATATTTCTTTTGTTAAGTTCGAACAAACCTTTTATTGGTCTGTATGTACAAATGATGACGTGGGTATGACAACTTAATTATATAAAGTAAGTTTTAAATTTCAGTCCCATGTATGTCAACACAGCTCTATGGACTTTGTTTGTATTTCCTTCCACTAGCCCCTGTATATTATTTGTTTGTTCAGAGGCCTCGGGTAATCCCAAGATTACAAACCGGTTACGATACTAAACCCATAGAGGCAGGTTTGGATCGTGACAAATATATTATTTTCAAAAAGAAATTACTTGCAATAAAATTGACAATAAAAAGTTTCCATATTTATTTAGCCCTAGAAAATTTTATTGAACGCACTAAATAAAGCAGTAAGAGATTTGTTGATTAATAAAAAACCTATTGAGGAAGGAAGAAAATTAGCCTGGTATAACAAAATTTCTAAATATACTTTTGAGTTAGAACATCTTAAAACTAACAATTTTCTTGTAGATTTTCTTAGTAGGAATTGTTTTCAAAAAATTAAATTACTAAATAAGTAATTTTAATTTTTGCAGAAGACCTCTAGACCAAGAGAAAAAAATGAACAAGGGTAAACAACCCGCACAAGGAGATTGGGTGACATTTGCTAAGAAAGCAATCCCCAGACAAGAAAAAAGTTTATGTTGTGTTTCCAAGAAGACAATCTGAAATTTATATAGAATGGAATGAGTCCAATAAGCAAGTTTGCAGATTTCTAGGAGCAAGTTTGAAATCCTATGATAGCATGACCAAAGCTAAAAAAGTTTTTTACAGTGCATCAGCTATGCCTGTTTATCAAAATAATTTTTGTCAAATGAGAACTAACCCAGTTCTAACTAATATTCAGACATCGAAACCAGATGAATCTGAAATAAAAGATTTTTTCAACCCTGGTATATTTAGAGAAATTTATACAGAACTCAATGGAGTTCAGAAAATTCACATTGTAGATAACAAAGTGAAATTTCGAAAACACATGGGAGTTCTGGCCAACAAATTAGCTGAGCAAACAGCTAAGTTAAAAAATTTACAAAACTTTTGTTTCAATATTCTTAAATAAATGAATTGGAATGAAGATTTTAATTTCGAAAAAATAAGCAATTTACTTCAGCTATCAAACATCATATGAGATGAGTTTTCTAATCCAGTTACCAACTAAGCCAGCATTACACCATATGTTAATGAAGTTTTGAGAATGTTTGGAAGGGACACAGCATTGTAGCCACCCCCTCCGCCAATGTCAAAAGTATTACTTCAAAATTATCAAATAATCACTCTCAATTATATAGAGCCCACCTCCTTTATCTTGTCACATCGTGAATTTAAAATCTAAAATATTTCTGAAAAAAATTAAGTAAACCATGAAAATTTTAAGAATAAAAATAACTATTGCCTTTTACAAAACATTTCAATTACAATTTTTGCAAGATAAAAGCCAAAGATGAGCAGTGTACCACACCCCCTTTCCCACCTCCAAAGATTTAAATTTCATTTTCTCATAATTTTCTTTATTTACGTTTTCTTTTTTGGTTCCAATCTATTCGTGTAGCAAAGATGGATCTATTGATTTGTTCAATAAGTCTTCATTGGGGAAGAGGTTATTTGGTGGTTTTGAAGTAATATTTCACACCATTCACTGTGTTACATTAATTATATGTAGCGTACAATAAAATAGGGGATCCCACTCTTTCAACCAATAAAAGGTAAGTTGATAGACCGCATGAATTTGCATCAGGACCATTGTATAATTTTCCGCTTTGGGGCTTTTTTCCTACTTAAGTGTATTTATGGGTTGAAAGTTTATAACAACAGCTGTATAGGAGAGTGCGGTCCACAACAAAAGTGTAAATAAGAACCCGAAGACATGTACAATTGACCCATTGATGGTCCATAGCAATTGTTTCTTAGAAGACACTGGTCTTGGTCCACTATGAAAGATTAATTTCCATCCTAGTGCCGTCTTGTAAACTTCACCAAGTCTTTCAGTGTCATTGTTTCAACAAAAACTGAGATCTTTATAATTTATAATTTTATTTTTATTTTTTATTTTTGTGTCTGATGATCTTTTTACATTGGCCTTGGTCCATTAGAGCCTGAATCTATATTAATGATGATGTGATATTACCGTTTTATTGAAAACATTGGTTTGGTTCACTTGATATTTTGAATCTATTAATCTGTTTAAGAGGTCTTTTGGAGCTCTCTTTTTACTAACGTGTTTATGGGTTAAATGTCGACGTAGCTGAGTAATGTCTGAAATTCTTAAAATATCATTTTTTTTTTCATTTATCAATATGAAACAAGTTTTTAGCGAGTTGAATGCCAGTCAAAAGTAAAGTTTTTTTTTATTATTATTTTCTATTTTTTGACTCGTTAAGATCCCTAATCTAGATCTAAGACAAAAGGGGAAAATGATCCTTGAACTCATAACCTTTACTATGAGAGTTGGACAGCATACCATAGTGGTACAGAGTCATGGGTCATAAATATTAATTCCAATCTACTTGAATTGATTTCTTCGAAAGTTTCTATAATGAACCAACGATAGGCTACAATTGACCCATTAGTGGCCCATAGCAAAAATTAAAAAAAATAATAAAAAATTTAGAGTAAATAAGTTATAAAATAAAGACAATAAAATATACATGTTTACAAGAGACATACCACCCAACTTGTTCTTACAATCCTAAACAAAATTCTACACCACCCCCTAAGATAGGGTGGAGATGTGCACATTAAATATCCTCAAACAAATATGAACAATCCTTGCACATTCCGCAATGTCCCATACATATTAAAAGGCATTTGCCCATGTATCAACATTTCCTAGTTGCACCGATTATCAAAGAGATAGATGGAAACTAGAGAGAGATATATGGGCAAATTTCAACTAAATAAACACAAAAGCAAAAAGGTACAAGCCACATAGCAACACAACTAATAGATCGTAGAATCAAACCAGACACACCACATCCCTACCAACCAGTGAACTCGAAGCTCCTAGTTCCTCCCATAGCTCCTCAAAGGCCTCAATTCCCATACTGGAAGTGGTCTAAGAACTGCCACAGAAAGTGTCACGTGAAGCAACAAGTCAACAGACTGGTAGGTCGAAAGTATGTTGGTAATCCTACAGCCCATCAAGAACCACTTTTAACCACCGAAAACCCACCCAAAACATAGATAACCCACACCTCCCAGTCTCTACTGAAGAGAAAATAGGAACCCAATAAGCACCCGCTTCCTCATAGCCGTAGCCACTCAACCAAACTATATCGAAGGGAAAGATATGGCTCACAGAACTCCCCAGTTAAGGCACAATGAAGGATGCGAATAAACCTGTGAATCTCCAGAAGGTCTTCCCATAACATAGAAAACATAGCCACACGAAAGACTGGTAATCCACAAAAAAGAGCCAATCGAAATCTGTTAACTCACCACACATCTACCAGTTCTAACCATGGCTAATTCCACACCTCCATTCCTCATGGCAGCATCCTCACTCCATACCGGAAGGGGTCAGAGAACCAGCTCTAGTAAGGATCACATGAACACGTGCAGGTTGTCAACTAGGGCTGCAAATGAACAGAGCCGTTCGTGAACAGGCTCGAGCTCAGCTCGGTAAGAGCTCGTTCGAACTCGGTTCGTTAATTTTTTTTGCGTTCGAGCTCGAGCTCGAGCTCGTTAAATTTTTAATAAACAAGCCCAAACATTCTAAAGCTCGGCTCATTAGCTGGCTTGTTTAATATTTATTATTTATATATTAAATAATATAAAAATATGTATAAAAAATAAGAAAAATATGCTATTTATATATTTAAAAAATATAAATGTAAATAATAGTTAACTATGGATAGTACATTTATATAATAATGGTAGTAGATATTATTATTTTAATAAAATATGGACTTTTTTTAGGTATATTTATATATATTGTATATATAATTGTATAATCAAAATTTTAAGTGTAACTTTAGTCTCACATGCAAGTATGAATTTATAAATTTTTTGGCTCGTTAAGGCTCATGAACAGGTTCGAGCTCAAGTCGAGCCTAAGCCAACTCGGCTCAAACTCGGTTCGTTAAATTTTTATTCAACTCAAACTTGAGTTCGAGTTCGAACTCGTTAAAATCTTAATAAACAAGTCCAAACATACTAAAGCTCGGTTCAGCTCAGCTCGTTTGCATCCTTATTGTCAACCGAATAACAAAAAGCCCAATAAAATCGACATCAAATCCAGTGAGCTAAAACTAAATTTTGCAAACAAATAGTGGGGGCAGAGATGGTCCGCTGTAACCACCAACTAAATCCCAAAAACCAATGGGCCCATAAACCAAATAGCCCACGGTTTGCAGCAAAAATTACGCGCGCACACACTGCATTCACCATTTATTATTATTTTTTTTTTATTTATTATTATTTGTAACAGAAAAATCTTCACATCCTTCCGTAAGTCTAAGACAGCGCCTGTGTCGAGATCATCAAGTTATTTTATTGTTCATTATGGACGAGAGACTATAACTTAAGGTCATGTTTGATTCACAAGACTAATAATAAAGTATTAATAATCCTGTTAAATTAGTGTAGTATTCACTATCCAATTGGATTAATATTCATTGGATTAATAATCCCACTCCTACCCCATTACTAATAATCCTATAAATTTGTTGGATTAATTATCCATTGGATTAATAATCCTAAACCAAAATATTAAAACAAACATAGGATAATTGGACCCACGGATTAATAATCATAATCTCATGCTCTAATCCACTCAATCAAATATGCTCTAAGAGTTTACACCGACCCCTCAATACAAACTCTAATTAAGTCAGGACTTGTGCCGTAGAAAGGAGTCGAACCGACACCCAGTGCCATGTATAGGAACAATTTGACGTGCTCCCCCAAGCCAACTCCACATACATATATAGGGTTGTGTTTTTTGAGTCACATTAAAAAGTTGACTTTTTAATTTTTTTTAGTTTTCTTTTTTTTTTAAAAAAAATATATAAAAAAATAAAAAGGTAATGTGACTCAAAAAAAATTAAAAATTCAAAAAGTTAGCTTCTCAAAATAGGCCATACTGAATAGTAGGGCTACGCAAAATACTATCGAATTCTGCTAAAACTGCACCAATCCGCATTAAGTCACACCGCTCTATCCGCTAACCGCGGTTTAAACTTTAAAATTTATAATCCGCTTTCGAAACAGCTCCATTCCTCTATAATTAATACATATATATTTTTTAACTTATAATGAAATATCAAAGTAAAAATGAGTGTAAAATAGATTTAAGATGTGGAATTTATTATAAATTAGTAGTTATAAATATAAAAAAATATTATGTAAAATTAGTCTGTATTATATATATATATATGAAAATATGATACAAATTAGTATCTATACTATATATTAAGCAAAAGGGAATTTTTAACCCCAAGGCCTGTGGAAGCTTCAATATCTCAATATGAATTTTCTATATTTTTTTATTAAAAAAAAAAACCCAATATTTATTGATTTAGTCAAAATCCCTTGATTAGCATTTATTAACTTTTTTCAATCCACATGTCTTTCCACATACCTGCATTTATTGATTTGGTTAAAATTCCCTGATCAGCATTTAAAATCTCCTCATACAAATAATTATAGATACAATCTGTGTATAGTTACTGTCGTATCCTTTTCAACTTTCTCTCATTGTTAAATTATTTTTATAAAAAATCTTAAAAAACATAATTTATATATTAAAAAAATTCTAAAATAAATATAATTATCTATAATTATCCCGTGCATAGCACGGGTGATAGGCTAGTATATATTAAGGAAAAGAGGGTTTTTAACCAACAAAACCTTGTGAGAGCTCCAATATCTCAATCTTAATTTTTTAATTTTTTGATTTAAAAAAAATAATAATCTCAGCATTTATTAACTTCTCCCAATCCACAAGCCTTTTGACTTCTCTCATAATTATTATAGCACTCTTTTTAAGTTCTCCCATACACTATAGTTAGTGATGAGATTATTAAATTATTTTTATAAAAAATCTAAAAATAATAATTTGTATATTAAAAAAATATCTAAAATAAATATAAATATCTATATCTATCTATATATTACATAAGGAAAAGGCTCGTGAGAGTTCCAAACTCTCATCCACAATTGTTAATTTTTTGTGATTTTAAAAATATTTAAAAATAATTCTAAAAATATTTAAAAATAATTCTATTGGCTAACAAAGTAATTATAGATTCAAAAATAAATAAATAAATAATCAACTAAAATTCTGAATTACAAGTTCCTAAAATATCTCTCCCAATATTTCTCTCTTTCCTAAATCCCATCTCATAATAAAGTAACTATACATTAAAAAAAAAAAAAAATCACAAATCTCATCTCATAACAAAGTAATTATATATTTTAAGAAAAACATTATAGATTAAAAAAGAATGTAAAACCACAATTGTTAATTTTTGTAATTTTAAAAATAGTACTATTGGCTAACAAAATAATTATAGATTTAAAAAAACTAAAATTGCTAATTTTTGTAATTTTAAAAATATTTAAAATTAATATTATTGGCTAACAAAGTAACTATAGATTTAAAAATAAAATAAAAATTACAAGTTTCTAAAATCTCTCTCCTAATATTTATCTCTTCCCTAAATCTCATAATCTATCTATGTTATATATTATATCAAATTAACTTTTCATCTTAAAGGCCCTAAATGTTTCAAAACCTTAAATCTAAATTTTTAAAAAGAATATAAATCTCATACAATCTTCTCTCTCCTAAAATAAATCTAATGAAAGGAAAACTCTCTCACCTCCTATAAAATGTATACTATTAAAATATTTCACAACTGGTCTAACCTATATAAACCTAAAATTAAGTCTAACATAAAATAAAAATTAAACCTTATATCTAGATTCTCTCTCTATTTCATAATTAAACACAATTTTATTCCAAAATAAATTTAAGCATATCTATATTATATATAATTTTTTAGAAAATCACATAATTTATTATTTTTTATAATGATTCCATGATTTATAATTTAGGAAAGAAAAGATGAAAAAAATTATTCTTATGCACTTTTTCTCTAACCAATTCTTTCTTCTATAAAAAAATCTTAAACCATCATACATTATACTTTTTCCAAGCCATTCATGTTTTGCTCGCCTTATAAATATTATATTCATGGAACAATGAAATTCATTGTTTTTTTAACTTTATTTTTATGAGACAAATTGGAGATTAGTTTATGTTTAATCTGTTCTATTATTTAAATAGACTGTTTTATCTTTTAGATACACCATTTTTTCTTCTTCTTTTTTATCTATGACCATTTTTTTGTTTTTATATTTTATATTTTGTGTGTCATTTCTCCCTCCTCTCTACCAACCATTATCCTTTTTTTTTTTTTTTTGTTTATAGTTATTTTTTGTTGATTAATATTGTTTTCCTAGAATTTTTATACTAAAATGGTGTGATAGGGTCATTTTTATAATTAAAAAAAACATGTCACTCACTATAAAGTGATAGATAAAAATCCAAACAAAATCTTTATTAATAAGTTTTTTGTATTGATTTTATGTTTGTATATCATTACATTTTTTTAAAAAAAATTTACTTTTAATATTTTTTTGATATCATAATATATGTTAATTTACAGTTGGTGAACAGTATTATTTCAAAGGCATATAATAGTTTTTCAAAGTTATAAATAGAAAATTTTAATTTTAATTAATTTTTTCAAAATTATTGAAGGTGTTAATCAATTATTTTATTATTTATCTTTAGTAGGTGTAGCTCCTCTATTACTATATGGTACTTCTCTCTCTACTCCACTGTGAGTTCATATATTTTAGAAAAAAAATCAAATATAATTTAAAATTTTGAATCTTTTTATATAGGAAGTTAAAAAATAAATTTTAGAATTTAAAATATAGTTATACAAAACCATACCCTTTTAAATATAGCTATATTTATAATTAATTTTAATCTATCTATTATATTACCTATCCTTATTTATATTATATAAATAAAAATGTTGTACAATAATTGAAGTTCAAAGTCCTAATCTATTTTTTTTCAAAATTTAAAATTGTTAAAATGCATATGTTGCAATATCATTAATTTCTTCCTATTATAAATTTTATTTTACAAATCTTATAAGATTTGTTCAATGACTAATATTCAATTTTTGTAAAAAAATTCCAATATATTCCTTCCGAAAGTTAATATAGCAAGTTTACATAATCATATTATAAAACTCAAAATTATTAATATTTTTATTTTTATTTATTTTTGTTTTCAATAAGCATGTTAAAATATAAATAATATTCAAATAAAATTATATGTATTAATAAATATGACATTAGTTTTAATTGTAATCACATCTTTTTAAAGTCTTTATTCATTTTTAACTTTTTTTTGATATTTTAAATTACATGTTACGATGATTCTTTCTTATTCATTAAGTTTTTAAAAAATCTTTAATTATTTTCCTTTCAAAAACCAATATAACTATTTTTTAAAATTCATATATTTTTATTCTAAAATAGTGAAGTATTAGAACTATGTCATTTTTTTTTTTTTTTTATAGCAAAGCATAATTTTAATTGTTAATTGTCAATACAACAATTTTAATCTATGTTTATGAGTAGAACATTTGAAACAAAACTCTTAAACTTATATATAAAATTTTATTTACGAGAGAAAAAATACAAAAAAATTAAACAAAATTATCATATTTTTAATAAATATTATATTATTGTATACCGTGCATAGCAGGGTAATATACTAGTACATTATATAAGGAAAAAAGAGTTTCTAACCCACAAGCTTTGTGAGAGCTCCAATATCCCAATATTAATTTTTAAAATTTTTGATTTTTTTTAAAAAAAAAGCCTCAATATTTATTAACTTCTTTCAATCCACATGCCTTTTGAGAGATTTGGTCAAAATTCCCTCATTAGCATTTATTTTTTCTTGTCAATCCACATACCTTTTGAGAGATTTGGTTAAAATTTCCTCATTATTGTCAATATATATATTCAAATAATTATAAATACAACTATGCACGGGTGAAACACTAGTATTATATAAGTAAAATAGAGTTTTTAATAAAAAGGCACCGGTGAAATTCAAAACCTCATACTATTTTTCTAGAATTCTTATTTTTTAAATAATTAAAAAAATTCTATTGGTTAACTTTTATTGAATCATTCAAAAAATAGTAATTAATCCATTTAAAAGGAAAGTTAATTAATCTATTTTAAAATTTAAATAGCTTTTATGCCTTGATTTACATATTTCAAAAGGAAAGTTAATTAATTCATTTAAAAATTTAAATTTGAAAGGAAAGTTAATTAATCTATTTAAAGATTTAAATAGCTTTTATGCCTTAATTTTTACACATTTTAAAAGGAAAGTTAATTAATTCATTTAAAAATTTAAATTTAAAAAGAAAGTTGGTTAATGCATTTTAAATTTTAAATAACTTTTATGCCTTAATTTACACATTTCAAAAAGAAAGTTAATTAATTTATTTAAAATTTAAATTTAGAAATTGAAAAGGAAAGTTAGGTAAGATATAAATTTAAATTTGAATTTTTATACTACTAAAATATAGGAATTAATCTACATCTTTCATTTTTCTTGATGTTTAATAATTTTATATGCATCAATATTCCAATCTATATATCTATATTATAGCAAACATGCATTCCATTAAAATAAAAAAATAAAAAAAAATCATGAAACCTCCAAAGATTAGTGACGTAGATAAAATCAAACAAAATGTGTAGGGCTTAGAGTTTTAAAGTAAAAAATTTATGTTAGAATTTGTTCAAATGTAATTCTCTTAATATATATAAATATTTTTTATTGATTGACAAAAAGCACCTAAACATTAAGACTATTGTTTTTTTTATCATATTGAGATATTAAAATAAGATGTCTTATAGGCTTAAACCAAGAAATGTTGGAAAAAAAATCAACTCAAACTAAATTTTCTAAACTCATTTTTAATATTTAATCTCATATTAGAATCCTCAAACTAACTCACACCGGTTATAAACCAATAAAGACAATTTTAAATAATCAAGACAATTTTTAATGACTAGGTGAATGCCACATTAGCATAAATATTTAGCTAACTAGCTTTCAGGTCACTTTAATTTTTAGTCCAACACTACAAGTCAATTCTAATCCGTTTTCATATAAGAGTTATGACAACAATTTTAAGTAAACAAATTTTTAAGTTTTACAAAATAAGAAAAAGATAGTATATTAAAAAATATAATTTATTACTATCATATGGTAAATTAAAATTATGAAACTTATAATATGAAATGTATTTATATTTTATTGTAAATAATTTTTTTTTAATTTATTATTTAAATTTTACCAATTAAATTATGACATGCTGGTTTTTATTAAGAACTTAGGAAATACAATTAATGACATTAGAATAAAAATCTTCTATTAGTGTAACTCTAATAAAAATTAATAAAATTTAATTGATCATAAATCACTTTTACAACATATTTTATATAAATTTTATATTATTATTTTAATTTTAAAACTAATTTTTGATTATTTATACTCATGCATAGCACGAGTAATATGCTTGTTATATATTATGCAAAAGTTTAATAATTAATTAAAATATTTTTTAATCTGTCAATCCGTCCAAAACTACTCAAATCACAACTTACTAATCGGTCAACCTATTAATCTACTATTTAATTTATAATTTTACTCTTAAATTGCTCCAACCAGCTCCGCTGATCATGCTAGTGGGAGTTTGAATAAATAAATAAGGTCATCAATTAGTGCATTACCCCACGCAAGTAGAACAGCTAAACAAAGGACATGGTAATTATAAAACCAAAACCAGCCCACCGTTTCCCAAAACCAGTCCAATATTTCAAACAACCAACCCAATTTTCGGAGCAAGGATCCTCATCGTAGATCTCTCTATTTGGCTTTCTACTTGGTGGGTCATTAAGCTCATTTTTAAGTTTAATTTTAATAATTTAAATTGTTCATATTTTAAAATTTATTAAGTATATTATAAGGGTAAACAATCAAGTTAATTAAATATTGAAAACCACATGTTCGAATCATCGAACAAAAAATCGTTCATTAAAAAAAATTTAACAAACAATTTTATTTTTTAATAAAACTTTTAGTTCGATGATCTGAACAAATAGTTTTCGAAATTCAATTGACGTGATTTTTTATAGGTATGATATAATTGACAAATTATAAAATATAAACTGTTCGAATTATCAAAATTGAGCTTAAAAATAAGCCCAATAACCCACAAAATAGAGAGCCAATAGAGATATCCAAAGAGAGGATCTGCACTCCAATTTCGACCCTGATCAGGCGGGAACTGCAGGACACCCTTATTTTAAACAGATTCTGATTCTAACAACTTATTTTAACTCAAAAAAGTTGATTCTAAGAAGCTATTCACCACTTGTTTCTGATTATCAGCTTCTGCTGTAGACATGTTAATTTACGGCTATATTCTTAGATTTTTTTTATTTTTTATTTTTTTAAAAATAGAAAATGACTCAAATGGACTATAAATTATTATTATTATTATTATTACTATTATTATTATTATTATTATTATTATTATTTATGAGAAATGTAAACAAGTAGTGAATAACAAAAAATAAAAGTTAATTAAAAAAGCTAATTCACAACTTAGTTAATAAACACTACTCAGCAACTTAAATCTATAATCCAACAGCTACACCAAACAAATTAACAGCTTCTGATTAAAATCATAATCTATAATCTGCTAATCTATAATCTATTTTAACAGTTATACCAAGCGAGGCCTATGAAAGATTAATTTCCATCCTAGTGCGGTCCGGTCTTGCAAACTTCACCAAGTCTTTCAATGTCATTGTTTCAACAAAAATTGAGATTTTTATAAAAAAAATTTGTGTATGATCTTTTTACGTTGGTTTTGGTCTATTAGAGCTTAAATCTATATTAATGATGATGTTACATTACCGTTTTACTGAAAACATTAATTTTGGTCCACATGATATTTTGAATCTATTGATCCGTTTAAGAGATTTTTTGAGACTCTCTCTAACGTGTTTATGGGTTAAATATCGACAACAATAGATGAATAATGTTAGAGACTCTTAAAATATTATTTTTTTTATTTATCAATATTAAACAAATTTTTAATGAGTTGAATGCCAATCAAAGGCAAAGTTTTTTTTTATTTTTTTTTTTTCTATTTTTTGACTCATTAGGATCTCTTCTAATCTAGATCTAAGGTGAAAGGGCAAAGAGATCATTCTCAATGTCTCACATAGGACTTGAACTCATAAATTTTATTAAGAGAGTTGGATCACATACCACAGTAGTACAGAATCATGGGTCATAAATATTAATTCCAATCCACTTGAATTGATTTTTTTCCAAAGTTTCTATAATGAACCAACGATAGGCTACAATTGACCCATTAGTCACCGGTCACTATGAAAGATTAATTTCCATCCTAGTGCCGAAACTTCACCAAGTCTTTCAATGTTACAGTTTCAATAAAAAACTGAGATCTTTTTAATTTTTTATTTTATTTTATTTTATTTTTATCTGATCATTTTACATCGGCCTTGGTCCATTATTGCAAATTTTTTTCTTTAGAAGATGGGGACACTTCTGTATTGTAAACTTCACTGGAGTCTTTTAGTGTCTCTGCTCGAACCAACTTTCTTTTTTTTTTTTTTAATTTTTTTTTAATGGTTCACATTTTAAGACGATTATAGACCAAACTAAAGGTCTCGAAAATTTGCAGTTTCAGTTAAAAAATTAAAAAAATAATTATAAATTGTCATATTACTCTCTTTATTTTTCTACATATTTTTTCGTAAAAAGTTTAAAAATTATAAAAAAATAATATGCTTCCAAACGAGATCTAAAAAGACTTATAAAATTTCAGATTACAATATTATATACTACCCTGAAAAAATAATCGATTCATCATAAATAAAAAATAAAAAAAATCATATCAGAGTGGCTTTCTTTGCTCTGCACTGCCCTTGTGTGGTGGGATTTTTCTATGATACATGAAGGTGGTTTTCATGTACCATACATAAATAAATTTGGATCATTAGATCTAAGAGTAAAATAAATCTAATCATTGATTGATAATAATTAAAACCAGGTTAAGAAAGGTAGTTTCGTAAAAAACAAGGTAGCTTTCAATGGTTTTAAAACCAAAAAATGGTTTTCAACTTACTACAATAACTAAGTACACTTACTATTTGACACGATTATACTTACTATTTTTAATAACTATACTTACCGTTCAATTATTAATAAAATGCACTTAACCTGCTATTCAAGTAACAAGTAAACTTAAAAAATTAAGTTATAATAAATTTTCAAAACCTCTAAAATAAATATAAAATTTGTAAAATAGAATTTAAGAAAAAATATACAAAAATAAATGTGAATTTTATGCATTTTATTATAATTTATTACATTTTATGAAATATGATTTATTTATTTACTTAATGGCAATAAATGAAATCTAGTTTCCTTTTCATTTACCACACTTGAAAAATAATAAATGCAATTAATGAAGAAATATAATTAATAAAATATAGGAAAATTTAAAATTTATTTGAGGATTCCATGAACAAAATTTTATGTTTATTTTTAAAAATTTTGAATATTTGAAGATTTGAAGATAAGATTGTTGTTGATTTGGAACTCTTTAGGTAAGAATTTATATCTCTATAGTCTCTATCTTTCTTTCTTTTTTACTTTAACTTTCCATGATATTTTGAATTTATAAATTTTAATGTTTTGTTGGAACACCATTTCACCTAGTTAAAAGAAAAATTAAGAGATTTAAGCAGTAAGAAAAAAAAAATCAAGTTTGATGAAATAACAAGTGCAGTCTTAAGTTTAGTTTAAATGGTTGATTAATCAAGTCTATTAAAATAGTAAGTAGAGTCTTATTGAGTAGTAAGTATTGTTTAAGTGATAAGTCAAGTTTGATAAAGTAGTAAGTAGAGTCTCATTGAGTAGTAAGTGTTATTTAAATGACTGGTAAGTTAAGTCTAATAAAGTAAAAGGTAGAGTCTCATTGAGTCGTCAAAAAGTAATCACAAAAATGCCTTTTTTAGGCGACAAAACTGTTTAGTCGCCAAATTGAACCATACGGCGACAAAATGAAATGTTGGTAGCCTAAACTGGTAACGAACATCGACTAAAGGGAAGTTTGGTCGCCAATGATACTATATGGCGACTAAAATACTTTAGTAGCTAAAAGGTTTCAATCAATGCCGACTGAAGCTGATATTTAGTCGATGAATGTGGTGTTTTTGGCGACTAAAATTGGTTTGGTCGCCAATTTTAGTCGCCAAACATGCATTTTCTTGTAGTGAAATGAGTGGTAAGTCTGATAAAATAGTAGGTATGGTTTAAATGAGTGGTTTTCAACTTACTACAACAACTAAACACGCTTACTACTTGATATGGTTATACTTATTATTCCACATAATTACACTTATCATTCAAACATTAATAAAATGCACCTAACCTCTAAAATAAATATAAAATTTATAAAATAGAATGTAAACAAAAAAAAAAATGTACAAAATAAATATGAAATTTATAAATTTTATTATATTTTTTTACATTTTATGGAGTATGATTTTTTTTATTTATCTACTTAATGGCAATGAATGAAACCTAGTATCTTTTTTATCTACCACAATAAATGAAATTAATGAGAAATATGATTAACAAAATATAAAAAAAAATTCAAATTCATTTGAGGATTCCATAAACAAAATTTGATGTTCATTCTAAAACTTTTAAAGATTTTAAGATAGAATTGTTGTTGATTTGGAACTCCTTAGGTAAGTCTCTCTCTTTTTACTTTCACTTCTATTATATTTTGAATTTATAAATTTTTATGTTTTGTTGGAACAACATTTCACTTAGTTAAAAGAAAAATTATGAGATTCTAAGTGGTACGAAAAAAAAAAAAAAAAAAAAACCAAGTTTGATGAAATAGTAAATGTAGTCTTAAGTTTAGTTTAAACGATTGATAAGTAAAGTCTAATAAAGTAGTAAGTGGAGTCTCATTGAATAGTAAGTATTGTTTAAATGAGTGATAAATCAAGTTTGATAAAGTAGTAAGTATAGTCTCATTGAGTAGTAAGTGTGGCTTAAATGAGTGTCTAATA
This sequence comes from Camellia granthamiana, assembly GCA_036172215.1. Taxonomy (NCBI): domain Eukaryota; kingdom Viridiplantae; phylum Streptophyta; class Magnoliopsida; order Ericales; family Theaceae; genus Camellia; species Camellia granthamiana. Next base: position 47,386,099 of record CM069910.1, read on the forward strand.
AAGTAATAAGGAGAGTCTCATTGAGTAGTAAGTGTGATTTATTTAAATGGTAAGTGAAGTGTAAAAGAGTGGTAAGTGGAGTCGCACTGATTAGTAAGTATGATTGAATGAAATGGTAAGTCAAAAGTAATGAAGTATTATGTTAATCATTGTTCATAGTCACATGTGAATAGTCATGTACTAGTGTCATGTTCAATTATTTGAATGGTCAATAGTCATATGTACTAATGTTATGATCAATTATTTTTAGTAATCACATGTGAATTATATGAGTCTCATTCATCAGGAAGTGGGGTTCAGTCAAGTTGTAAGTGAGATTTATTTAAGTGGTAAGTGGAGTGTCATTAACTAGTAAGTATAGTTGAATGAAATGGTAAGCAATGAGTAATAAAGTAGTAAGTGGAGTCTATTTGAGTGATAGTAAGTTAGGCTTATTTGAGTGGTAAATTAAGTCTAACAAACTGGTAAGTAGAGTCTTTATGACTAGTAAGTATGATTGAATAAAAATGGTAAGCTAAGAGCAGTGTAGTAAGTAGAGTCTATTTTAAATGGTAGTAAATGAGACTTATTTGAGTGGTAAGTTAAGTCTAATAAACTGGTAAGTAAAGTCTTTTTAACTAGTAAGTATAATTGAATAAAATAGTAAGCCAAGAGCAATGTAGTAAGTGAAGTCTATTTTAAATGGTAGTAAGTGAGGCATATTTGAGTGGTAAGTTAAGTCTAACAAACTGATCAGTAGAGTCTTTTTAACTAGTAAGTATAGTTGAATGAAATGCTAAGTAAAGAGTAATAAAATAGTAAGTGGAGTCATTGAAGTATAATAAAGTGGTAAGTGATAATCAATTCAAATCCTGGCCATGTACATTTTATGAAATATGATTATTTATTTATTTATTTATCTTCTTAATGGCAATAAATGAAACTTGGTTTCATCGAGTTGTAAGTGGGGTTTGATTTAATAGTAAGTGGGGTCTCATTGAGTAGTGGGTGAAGTATGATGGAGTAGAAAGTAGAGCCTCATTGAGAAATGTGGGGTTTGATTGTGTAGTAAGTGAAGTTTGATGGAATAATCATCACCATCACCTCAATTATCTTACCATTACTACCACCACATATACCTAATTTACAAAAATCAAGTCTGATGGAATAATAAGTGAAGTCTCAATGAGTAGCAAGTGAGTTTTAAATAAGTAGTAAGTCAAGTCTAATGTAGTAGTAAGTGGATTTTTATTGAGTAGTAAGTCATGTTTGATTGAATAGTAAGTCGAATTTGATGGAGTAATAAATAAACAGTTTAATTTACTTACAACTGATTATGACAATACTTACTACTTACTATGACAATACTTACAATTGATTGAGATAATACTTCTCATTCATGAATACAATACTTACCATTCATTCTGAATGTATTTACCACTCATTATGACTCTACTTAACATTTGTTCTGATTCTACTTATCACTTAATAGTAAATAGGATCTCATTAAGTAATAAGTCAAGTCTAATGGAATAGTAAGTGGAGTCTAATTAAGTAGTAAATAAAGTATTATAGAGTAGGAAGTGGATTTCTATTGAGTAGTAAGTAGAATATCATTGAGTTTTTACCATTTATAAGCACAATACATATCATTTGTTCTAATTCTACTTACCACTCATTGTGACTCCACTTACCACTTATTTTTTATTTTTTATTTCTTAACCAAATTAATTTTTAATTTAAAAAAAAAAGTTTCTAAAAATCAAATCATGCATAGCCTAAGAATCTTTTGATAAGTCATTTCTTACGTTAGTAACTTAAATAATTATTTGTTAATTTTACGACATTTTTACCATCTGAAGCTTGTTTGGTAACTATTTCGTTTTCAGTTTTCAATTTATATTTACAAAAATTTTAAAAACTATCATAAAAACTTGTATGATAATTTTTGTGGTTTATGAATGGCTGTCTCAATTTGTAGATTTGAGGAAAAAACGTAAATTCAAAAAATGAGTTTACGTTGGTTTTTAAACAGAAATTTTAAAAATTTACTAACAAAAATTTTTTTCAAATAATTTTTTTTCCAATTAATATTTTTTTTCAATGAATTTTTTTTCCAACTAATACTAACCGAGGGGCAATTGGTAATGCTACTTTAAACCTTAGGGAGGGGATTGTAATTTCTAAAATGTGAGGTGTGTCAATGTAATTTACCCAGTGAGGGCAAAATTGGTATTTTAAAAAAATAAATTGTTGAGGGGGGAATCTGTAATGAAACTTTAAACCTCAGGGAGGGAGATGTAATTTCTAAAAGATGAGGGGAGAACTGTAATAAACACAAACCTTAGGGGGTGTCAGTGTAATTTACCCTAATATATAATTCTCACATGCTTATCCCATAGGATAAGTGTGTATTTGTGGAAAATATGAATAATTTTTCTCTTTTATTCTCATTTCGTAATCGCATTTTTATCACATGACTAGATTTTGTTAAAGATTTAAATAATAGAGTAACAAAAAAGAGGACATTGATACTTGTGTATGGACTAAAGTGGGATTTGATCAAAATTGTAAAGGGTTGGCTATCAAGATTTTATGTATAGAGACCAAAGTAGGATTTGACCTGAAGTACAGAGGGTTAACTGTCATGATTTCATGTGTAGAGGTCAAAGTGTAGGGGTGCAAAGTGTAATTCACCCAAATATTTTATTGCTTAAAAGAGATATTTTGATTTGATAAAATATCATTTATGACTTTTTAGAAAGGTAGTGAGTAAAAATTGACTTACAAAAATTTAAAAGGTAAGTCATTTTTGAGAAAATGATGCAGACATATTTTCCTTTAAAAAATGTTTTACTTACTTTTTGTTCAACCAAATAACAGAAAATGAGTAAAATATTTTTGACAAAAATGTTTTACAACAAAACGAACGGAGCCTTAGTGTCTTTTAATGGATTATTACAAAAATTATTTTTTTTTAAAAAAGGATTTGTTCCTTGTAATAAAATAATTTTTTTTTATCAATTTAAATTTAAATTTTTTGATTTTTTTTTTCAATCTAAATCATATGTTAATTTTTGTTAAGTGAACCTGATGAAAAAAAAAATTAATCATTAAACTTAATAAAAAGAAATATTTTAAACATTTTATGTACACTTATATTAAATTTAATGATTAAAATTATCTTTTTTTCATCAGTTTTACTGAACGAAAATAAACAAATGAACCCAAGGGGTTGTGGCATTGTGGTAAGGCCTTGGGGTTTAGGCCCCAAGGTCACAAGTTCAATTCCCCCCCGGGCCAATCTCCTGGATGAAAGTCTTGACTTAATCGAAGCTTACCTTGGGAGGTCGGGACAAGCTTCCAGGTTATAGTCTCTTACTCGGAACGGACAACAGGACACCCTGGTGATCTCCTCATGGGGCGCTGCCTTGGACCTGCGGGAGGGTGGGAGGATTTCCCTGTAACAAAAATAAATAAATAAATAAACAAATGGTGTAAATTAAAAACAAATCAAAAGATTAAAATTTAATTTGACATTAAAACTCAGAATTTATTTCGTTATAATGGTCAATCTTTTTCAATAATTTCTTCTGGATTATTTATATAAAAATTCAAGTTGGTCAAATTCATCATAATTCAAATAATGTTGAGTATAGAATTAATATAATTAAAAGGACATAAGTGAATTTTTAAAGAATAATTTGGAAAAATAAATAGGTTTTGTTTAGTTTTTTAAATGAGTTTTGAGTTTTGAATTATATTTTGAAAGATAAGTTGGTTAAAAGAATTTTGAAAGTTGAAAATTTATTTGGTTATCAGATTTGAAAATAGTTTTAGGATGATTTGTAATTTTTTTTTTAGTTGAATAGATGAGTATAAGAGAAAATTTGATTGATTGATATATAGAATATGAGAGAATGAGAGAGGAGAGAGGTGAGGCGAAAGAAAAAAAGTAATTGATTGATTTATTAATAATAAAAGAAAGGGAGAGAGAAGAGAGAAAATTACATTTTAAAAAATTATTAACTAAACAATTTTTTTTATATTTGTATCCAAACCATGTTTTAAAAACTAAACCAAATATTACCTAAAATTTTCTCTATTAGGATTGTTTCCAAAACTGCTATAAATCGGACCCAAAGACACACTACAATTGATGGGACATAGCTTTCCACCACCATCATTATCAATATTAGCAATGTTAGGTATCATGAAAAATCTTTCATGAAAATAATCATAAAAGTTTTGTGACCCTTGGATTACACTTAGAATAAAGTACTACATATTAATCAAAGTAATTCAAAAATCATAAATATTTCATGATCATTTTCATAAATTTTTTTTCATAATCCCTAATTTTTCTCTATCAATATTCATTTCCATTCTATTGCGATAGCTTCTCGATCAACATTCATTACGATTGCTACCTTGACGAAAAATCAACATTCAATTCTCGGTCAAATCAGAGGGCAGACCTTAAAATTTTCTCTATTATAATTGCTTCCACCACAATCAACATTAATTTCCATCCTATTGCCGTATTGTAAACTTCACCCCAAGTCTTTGAGTATATCTGTGTCTCAACAAACCTTTTCTCCTTTAACGGCTCACATTTTAAGAAGATAAAATAATATTAAATAATAAAATTTAAAAGTAAAAAAGCCTAGGAAATTTCATATTATAGTATTATATATATACTATCTTGATGAAATAATCGATTCATCCATTACAAAAAAATCATGTCAAAGTGGCTTACTGTGCTCTGCACTGCCCTTGTGTGGTGTTGCTATTTTTGCAGTATCCCTGCTACCACTTCTATGGCAAATAATGCGACAGATAGAGCTGCATTGGTGGCCTTCAAGGCTGCAATTGTTCAAGACCCATTTGGTGCCCTTTCTTCCTGGAATCATTCACTCCACTATTGCCACTGGAACGGTATTTTGTGTAGTCGTCGACATCCTGATAGAGTCATTGGGATAACTCTAAGGTCGCAAGGCCTGGTTGGATCGCTCTCACCTCATGTCGGAAACCTCTCCTTTCTCGAAAGAATCGTTCTTCGAAACAATAGCTTCCATGGCCCAATCCCACAGGAGATGGGTCGCTTGTTTCGGCTACAAACAATAGTATTCAGCAACAATTCGTTTGGCGGTGGAATACCCAACAACCTTTCTCGCTGCTCAAAACTTGAATGGCTGAACTTGGTCGACAACAACCTAACTGGAAACATCCCGGCTGAGTTGGGCACTTTGTCAAGGCTTAGAACTTTAGTCTTGGCTAAAAACAAGCTTTCAGGAACCATCCCTCCTTTCATTGGAAACCTCTCATATCTTTTCCAAATCTCTTTAGTAGATTGTAATTTGCATGGGCAGATTCCGGGGGAAATTGCTAGACTTCGGCGCCTGAAATTTGTCCTGTTATCGATGAATAACCTATCTGGCAAGGTTCCTTCTGGCCTTTACAATATCTCCACCATCATTTCGTTATCAGTAGCTGTTAACCAACTTGAAGGAAATATTCCTCCTGATATAGGCTCCACACTTCCTAATCTCAAGGATCTTTATATTGTCGGCAATTTGTTTACTGGAACACTTCCTACGTCACTGTCAAATGCTTCCGAGCTTGAATCAATAGACTTCTCTGAGAATGATTTCAGCGGGACAATGCCAAGAGATCTTGGAAAACTTCTGGGTCTTAGATGGATAAGTGTTTATCAAAATCGGTTGCAGGATGACTTCACTTTTATTTCGTCTCTAAAAAATTGCACCAGTTTAGAAGTTATTCAAGCGGGTGACAATCTTTTTAGAGGTTCATTGCCTGACTCCATAGCTAATCTCTCCACATATCTTAGCGTGATAATTTTGCCGGTTAATCAAATACATGGAATCATTCCATCTGGCATCGGGAACCTACTCAACCTCACTGACTTATCAATGGCAACGAATAATCTTGCTGGCCCTATTCCATCCTCCATTGGCAGACTTCATAAGCTGCAATCTCTGTTGTTAGACCAGAACAAATTTACAGAACTTCCATCTTCGCTTGGTAATTTGACTTCATTGATTACTCTCAACTTGGGAGAAAACAACATCCACGGAAGTATACCACCGAGTTTGGGCAATTGTCATAGCTTGTTGGAATTAGCCCTTTATAAAAATAATCTCAGTGGTTCAATACCCACTGAAATTATGAGTCTCTCCTCCATTTCAACATTCCTCTTGTTAGATCACAATGCACTATCCGGTTCTCTTCCATCACAAGTTGGGTCTTTGAAAAACCTAGGATACATGGATGTATCCTATAATAAATTATCAGGACCCATTCCGAACACTCTAAGCAACTGTTTGAGTCTCGAATGGCTTTACTTGGAGGCCAATTCATTTGAAGGAGAGATACCTCAAAGTTTGAGAATGTTGAGGGGCTTAAGAGAGTTGGACCTTTCACACAACAATTTGTCAGGGAAGATCCCAAGTTATCTAGGCGAGCTTCAACTAGATATGTTGAATTTATCTTTTAATAGGCTACATGGAGAAGTTCCAATACAAGGAGTGTTTCAAAATGGGAGTGCAATTTCAGTTGTTGGAAATAATGATCTATGTGGAGGTATTGCAAAATTAGACCTTCCTCCTTGTCCATCCTCCAAATCAAGCAACAACAAGCTATCTCACAAGATGAAAGTGATCCTACTGGTGGTAGGTCTTGTGATATTTTTATCTTTGTTTGTTAGCTTCATTATATTTCTTCAACGGCGTCATGTTTCAAAAAAGAAGTCCTCTAGCACGCCATCAATCAAACATCAATTTTTGAGGGTTTCTTATGCAGAGCTTCTCAAAGCCACCAATGGATTCTCAGAGGCTAATCTAATTGGTTTTGGGAGCTATGCTTCAGTTTACAAAGGGATTCTTGATCACGTTCAGATGGTTGTTGCAGTGAAAGTACTCAATCTTCAGACCAGAGGAGCTTCTAAAAGCTTCATATCAGAATGCAAGGCACTAAGAGCCATAAGGCACCGAAATCTATTGAAAATTTTGAGCGTTTGCTCCAGTGTGGATTTCCATGGTAACGAATTCAAAGCTCTGGTATATGAATTTATGGCCAATGGAAACTTGGGCAATTGGTTGCATCACGTCAGAGTTAGAGACCAAGGGCAACCAGAAGAACCCAGAAATCTTAAACTAATTCAGAGGCTGGACATTTCCACTAATATTGCCTCTGCACTTGACTATCTTCATTGTGGTTGTGAGTCGACAATTATTCATGGTGATCTAAAGCCAAGCAATGTTCTTTTGGATGATGAGATGACGGCCCATATTGGAGATTTCGGGTTAGCAAAGATTATTTCTACCGTTTCAAGTGACGCGGCACAAGATCAAAGCAATTCAGTTGCGATAAGGGGAACCGTAGGCTATGTTGCTCCAGGTACAAAATCTTTTTAATTTCCTTGGAGTAGAAAAACTAAACATGCAATAGGAAAAGTAATAATATATATACACACACATATATATATACACCTTGCATGGTAGAATAATTTCAGCACAAAAAACCATGGCGTTCTACAAAATAGTGGGCTCCTGCATGTTTATAAGCATTGTTTTCATACATATTTTGTGCCTTTTTTTAATGCTCCATATGTGTGCTTCCACCTCCTCACTATTGAGAAACCAAGTAGTAAGTTTATTTTCCTTAATGTGGGCATGCTTAATCTCAGTGTAAATATTGCCATTCAATTTCAAGTTTACTTTCTTTAATGTGGCCATGCTTGAACTTGGCTATGGAATACCTAAGTTAAATCTCTACACCGCCGCCTCTATTTTTTTCTTTTCTCTCTTTTTTCCCCCCTTAAACTCTTCATTATGTAATTCTAGATCTTACTCAAACTTGTGTAGTTGATTCTGACAGAACTTTTCATGCAAGACTAATTTTGTTTGCTTCAATAAAACTTATATTGTTATTGACAGAGATGAAATTAAGGCCATCATATATACCACATTTTCTATTGGGATTACAACTATGTCAACTAACTGGACTCACTTTTCACACTAACATTACAAACAATTTGCACACTAACATTAGACAATTTGCAGAGTACGGCATGGGTGAAATGGCTTCCACACTAGGGGATGTATATAGCTTTGGGATTCTTTTACTGGAGATATTTACAGGTAAGGGACCAACTGACGCTATGTTTCAAGATCATCTAAATCTTCATAACTTCGTTAAGAATGCTTTGCCTAATCGGGTGATGGAGATTGTGGATCCTTGGATTCCATTGGAGCATAACACAAGAAGTTGGATTAAAGACTGCATGGTTTCCATTATGAGAATTGGGGTTGCATGTTCAATGGCATCACCAACAAATCGAATGGAAATGGGTAGCGTTATTAGCGAATTGCGTAAGATAAAAAATGCATACATGAATGAAGGGTGAACCAAGACTAGGAAATTGGAAGAGATTTTGCAACATAAAAGCCAAAGGTGTGTATCATACCCTCTTGACCCATGCATATCCATTACCAAAATGAGAAATGTTAAACGAATTTTTTACCCGATTTTCTTACCACTAGATACAAAGACATTGAGTTCTCAATATATTTATTAATATTATGGGCCCCACTAAATTTTTGACTCGTCGTAAGAAAATTTGATGAGAAATTTGTTTATGTGTGGCATTACTCTACTAAAATGCATCTTTCCCTCTTCTGAAACATCTCAATTTCATGTTATCATTTTTCTTTTCTTTTTGATTGGCTCTAATTTTTTTATTTTTTTACTTTTTTTAAAGTGAACTAAAGCATGTTTATTGTTTTGTTGATCAAGGTTACTTCCAAGGTCCTCCAATAATGGTTACCTCCTCAATATGCTACTCCATCAGCCAATAGAGTACAAGTGGTAGCTTTGTGTTTTATTGCCTCATTTGAGTTCATATGATCATTCATCATCCTCATTAGCTGCTTGAATAAATAACTGTCACTTTTTTTTTCCTTCCTTCGACTAGATTGTATTATATAAAAAATATGTTCTTGTGAGATATTTCCAACTAAGATTGTGTGTTAGAATTATCATTTTGTTGTATCTTTCCTTTGAAATTGCATGGCCATATAGTTCGCGCTCTTTAGTCATTGTTAAATTGTTGCTCAAATTTGGCATTTATGTACCGTTTGTTTTTGCAAAAAATGTTATTTATAGAACGCGTTTTTCTACGTTTGATTACCACCTTAAAATTGATAGGTTAGAAGAGAGATCGGGGATCTTTGTGTTGGAAAAAATGATTTTTGGGGACTTTAATTTAATATTAAAGTGTGGTGACTTTAATTAAATATTAAAGTGGGTCCTAACCATTTTTTGTGTTGGGTCCAAGTGAGCCAAAAACCATTAGATTTTGAATAAGAAATTGTCAAGAAATTGCTTCATAATGTTAGATTCATGAATAGGATTTTAAAGAGTATTTAAATCTTTTTTCTTGACTAAAGGGTGTGAATCCTTTGAGCATCCATACTTTTCATTTTGTGGAAAGGGGCTATGGATGCTTGGTGTTTTAATGACTAGTCTTAAAGGCTGGAGGCTCTTCCTCTCTCCCCTATACATGTATAAATTGAGACCCTCCTGTCAAGTTTCAATATAGAAATTTTTGCTTCCATTTTACAAGTCAGTTTGCTAGATAGTTCCTATTGTGAGAGAGTGCTGCCATTATTTTGCTCGCTAAGGTAGACAGATAGTGCTTCTGCCGTAGCTGGTTTTGACCGTCGTATCCTGGGAGACAGACGCCGGGTTTCCTCAAGCACTCGACCCGTGAGGCGGCGAAATCTGTTTTAAGGAAACTGCTTCTGTGCAGGCTTCGGTTTCGTCTCTTTACCCTTTTATTGTTTTGTGTATTTCTGTTGAAATTTAGTTGTAATTATCTGCATATGTTCTTGGTATATAATTTTGATTTCTTCATAAATCTATTTATTTAATTTCACAATTTGAACAACACGTTGTTTGTGTTTCTCTATATATATAGTTTTTAAGCTGGTCTTTGTCCTTTTATATCAATACATAGGGGTTACTTTGTTTTTTTGATGAGTGTGATCTCTAGAAAAAAGATCACCTAAACACTTTTAAACAATTCAAATTAGTCTGTCATTTATTGTTAGAATTTTGAATGAAAAAAGATCATGTGCAAGATTAGAGATATCAAAGTGAAATTCAAAAGAAAGTAGAAGACTATTGATGTATTAAATAAATTTTACTTTAGTCTCTCTAATTTTTGCATGTGGTTTTTTGTTGTTTAAAATTTTAATGACTCATAAGGAAGGATTACATTATAACAAAATTGAAAGGGTAAATTACATTTTGCACCCCTTCACTTTGTACCAAATCTCACTTTGGCCCCCCTACATATGAAATCATGACAGTTAACCCCCTGCACTTCTGGTCAAATCCCATTTTGGTCTCTACACATGAAATTGTGACAGTCAATCCCCTGCACTCTTACTCAAATCCCACTTTAGTCTCTACACGAGTGTCAATGTTCCTCTACTGTTACTTCATTTTTAAGTCTTTAACAAGATCGAGTCAGATGACAAAAAATGTGACTACAAAATGAGGGTAAGAGGGGAAAATCATCTATGTTTCCCATCAATACACTTTGTCCTGCGTGATAAGCACTTAAGAGTTATATAATTCAATATATATACGTTCGTATGGTAAAAATTGGGACAGAAATACAAGAAAGTAGAGTTTTGAAATAAAATAAAATGCGACAAAGAAATCAAAGAGAAAGAAAGATGAATAGACAGAAGACTGTGTTACCGAAAAAAATAGAGTTCCTGATTACAAGAATCAAAAAACGATTACTAAGGAGGGTGTTTGGTAATGTTTACGTTTTCAGTTTATATTTACAAAAAATTTATAAATTGGTTTTTGTTTATTTTTTAAAAAACATAAACTACAAACGCGTTTGATAATTGACAAAATATTTAAAAAAATTTAAAAATATAAAAAAGAGTGAAAAAATGGTAAGTGGCGGTGGAAGACGGTGGTGGAAAGTGACAACGGTGGGTGTGGTGAGTGGTGGGTGGGTGGGTGGGTGATAGTGGCGGGTGGTGGGTGGTAGTGAGTGGGTGGTGGCGGTTGTGGTGGGCGGGTGGTGGGTAGTGGTGGCGAATGGTGGTGGCAGGTGTGGTGGCGGATGGCAAGTGGTGGTGGGTGGTGGGTGGGTGGGTGACGGTGGCGGGTGGTGGGTGGTAGCGAGTGGGTAGTGGTGGTGGTGGCGGCTGGTGGCGGTGTGGTAGTGTGGTGGTGAGGTGGGTAGCGGATGGCGGGTGGTGGTGGGTGGGTGGGTGGGTGGAGTGGGTGACGGTGGCGGGTTGGTGGGTAGTAACGAGTGGGTGGTGGTGGTGGCGGTGGGTGGGTCGCGTGATGGCGGGTGGTGGTGGGTGGTAGCGGTAGTGAGTAAGTGGGTTGTGGTAGCGGTGGGGTGGTAGCGTGGTGAGTGGTGGGTGGTGAGGGTGGGTGGGTGGGTGACAGGTGGCGAGTAGTGAGTGGTAGCGAATGGGTAGTGGTGACAGGTGGGTGGTGGGTGGGTGTTAGCAGGTAGGTAACGGGTGGTGGTGGTGGGTAGGTGGGTGACGGTGGCGGGGTGGTAGTAAATGGGTGGTGGTGGTAGTGGATGGTTGGCGGGCAAGCGGGTGGCGAATGGCGGGTGTGGTGGTGGGTGGGTGTGTGGGTGGGTGACGGTGGCGGTGGTGGGTGGTAGTGGTGGTGGCGGGTGGTGGTGGCAGGTAGGTGGCAGATGGCGGGTGGTTGTGGGTTGGTGGCAGGTAGGTGACGGGTGGTGGGTGGTGGGTGGTGGGTGGTGGGTGGGTGGGTAATGGTGGCAGGTAGCGGGTGGTAGCGAATGGGTGGTGGTGGTGGTGGGTGGCGGGTGGGTGCTGGGTGATGGTGGTGGCGGTGGGTGGTGGGTGGCGGTGGCAAGTGGGTGGCGGGTGGGTGGGTGGGTGATGGTGGTGGTGGTGGTGGTGGTGGCGGTGGGTAGTGGGTGGTGGTGGCGGAGTGGCTGGCAGGTGGGTGGTGGCATGTGGTGGATGGTGGTGGCAAGTAGGTGGTGAATGGTGGTGGCAAGTAGGTTGGGGGGCGGTGGATGGTAGTGGCGGGTGGATGATAGGTGGGCGGTGGTGGTGGTGGTGGTGGTGGTGGCGAGGGGTGGGTGGTAGTGGTGAGTGGGTGGCAAGTGGGTGGTGGCTGGTGGCTGGTTGGTGGCGGGTGGTGGTGGCAGGTAATGTGGTGGCGGCTGGTGGTGGTAGGTGGTGGGTGGTGAGGTGACGGAAGACGTGTGGTGGAAAATGGTGGCGGGTGGTGGCTAGTATTGGGTGGTAAAAAAAAAAAAAAAACTGAAAACTCAAAACGAAAACACATTTTTTTGTGTTTTTCATTTTTGACCAAATTTATAAATTGAGACTACTGATTTATAAATCAAAAATTTTACCAAACAAGTTTTTATTTGAGTTTTTCAAATTTTTGTAAATATAAACAGAAAACAGAAAACGTAAGTGTTATCAAACGGCACCTAAACTACTGAATTAAAACTACTAATGATAATAAACTACACTAGACATTACAAAAGATTAAGGTTTTAGAGACCAAAATTTAGAGACAAAATTATTTTTTAGGGACCAAATAATTTTGTTGCGAAAAGTGTCATTATTATATTTTTAGCAACAAAAATTGGACATTAGTGATGAATTATTATCATTTTAGGACCAAATTTTTTGTTTAAAAAATAAACCATTTTGAGACTAAATTATTTTGTTCATAAAAGTCTATTTATTAGTGACATTTTCAAAATTTTGTCGCTAAAAGTCTTGTTTTGAACTTTTCGGGGACGACCTTTTAACGACTATCCTCATAACGATGAAAATTGGCCTCTAAATGTCTTTTGTAACAAAATTTTCACTTTTAGAGACCAAAACATTTGGTCTCTAAAACTTTTATATGTTGCAGTGAGAGAAGAGAAATTTACTCCTAATTGAACTAGTTTAGATAAAATTGATGTGTTGGTTGATGCTGATTCCTCATCTTTTCCACTTTCAACCTATTTATAAGCTCATATTTCAACAGTTAAAACAACTGTTAGATAATTTCTCATTCTCCATGAGCCACGAACCAACAGCAGCTTCCACGGATTCACAAACCATAGCCCATGTTCCACTTTCCTTCCTTAGTGCTATGATCCACTATGCTTTGAACCACCTCCTACACAAAACAATAATAGTAATAATAATAATAAATTTAACTGTGGCATCATATTAGATTACATTTTTATGTCGAATTTTTATTTAAATTTAATAAAAAATTGATAAAACCAGGAAAAACCGTTTTTACCGGCGTTTCAAAAACGCCGCTATAAGTGTAAAAGCGCCCCAAAAGACTATACCGGCGTTTTTATATTACGTCGATGATACTGCCGTTGGTATAGATAAACGTCGCTGAATTTTTAGTGACGTTTTCATAAATGCCGGTATACTATTAAATCTGCTTAAATAATTTTCCCGAATATAACTGATGACGTCAAAACACCACCTTTTTACTTTATTTCATAATTTAATTAATATAAAATATGCTCATTCCATTCACAAAACACATCCTAACAAAAAATAAAAATAAATGTGGATAAAACCATCAAATTCAATATCAAAGAACAATTACACTGTACATGTTCACAAAAACATATTTAAGTTATAAGATTCACCCAATCTTTAAAAAAAAAAAAAAAAAAAAAAATCTGAAATTCACCAATAAGCACACTCAAATATTTAAATGCTCTTACAAAAAATAAAAAAATAAAAAATTTCCAACAAGATTTCAATTTTGGCCCTATTAAATTCCTTACATCTAGAAGCAGATATTTCCCTCTGCAAAATTATCCTTTTGACCTACACATAAATAACGGTTGTAAATTATAATCTTTTTAAAGAAAATCTAGAACAAACCAATAAATACCATCAAAATCATAATCTTGCAATAATAGACGAACAATACCATAGATGCGAGAAACCAACGTCTGAAAAACAAACCAGTTTCTTGCCTCGGCTCAAACCAACGTCTGAAAAACAAATGACTTGGCCAGGCCAACAAGTACGGCTGATCGGTCACTGCCAAAGATGAAAATAGGTGTCTTCTCTCCAAGTTCAGGGTAAAACTAACTTTTTACACTCGCAGCCTATCAAAATAGTAGATGAAAGTCCCGATGTATGAAGCCCTTTCATTCCAGGAAGCAACATTTTTTAGAAAATGTCTCAGGGAGCGGCATTCACGGAAATCACCTCGTTTGGTATAAGAATTTTGAATTTTGGACTTACACGTACCACGCTGCCGAAAAGTAATATATATATATAAGAAACATCTCTGCTGATTTTACTTGTGAAAACAGGTTCAAGTTCACATCCTGGGAAAAAGGCTGGACAAATAGAAATATATCCTGAATGACGGCTCCGAAATTCTTAAAATTTGGAATAGGCTCTGATGTGAAAAACACCTCCTCTCAACTGGGGGAGGGGTCTACGTATGCACAGGGCCAAACTGAACCCAAAACACACTGCACACGGAGAGTCGGCTGAGTCCCAACACACACGGCCGGGTCAAAACAAGGGCAACCGAGTTACGATAGCGGTAGGGGGCAGTTATGAGATTTCACAACCTGTGGCCCTTTTAAACACATTTGGCCTTTGATTTCACACACTTCCTCATCCGAAAACCTGCCCCCTCTCTCTCTAGGATCCTCGTCTCTCCAGATTTTCCCTCCATTCGCATTACCCGATGGCCCTTGCAATTTTTTTTCTTGAAAACCCTTCTACTCCTCTATATTTTGGACTGTTCAGATTTTGATTCGATTGAGTTTGAGGTTTCTCTTGGTTTTTTGGCTCATTCTCATGGGTTTGCTCGAGATTTCTCCCTCTCTCTCTTGATTTTCCATTTTATCTTCATTTTCTCTCTTATTGGGCTTGGATTTGGGATTTCTCACTCAATTTTACCCAACCACTCACCTTTCTTACTTTTCTCTCACCTTTCTCAATGACAGATTCCAAAAAAATTATGTGGTGACATGTTGGAGAAGCATAAAGACCACAAAAACACTAAACCCTCTCAATCATTAGTAATAGACTTCCCTAATCAAGGTTTTTTTTTGCTCTACATGATAAGATATCCACTTAAAATAAGATTCAAACCAAGAGTTTCACTGTTTCAATATAAATTGACCCATTCTCAAATAATAGATAAAAATGATGCCCGACACCCAAACCTCGAGACAGTTCAAATTTTAGAATATATTTCAAAAGCCATAGGGCTATAGGGGATGTCAGTGATATCATCAGAAACATCAAACCAAATATTTTTATCTACCTCTTTGAGTGGTTATTGTTCAAGCAAATGATAAACTATGCAAGGCTCTAATTTGAAAGGAAAAGAAAACAAAATGAAGATCAGTTACCTTAATAACTTTTCTGATGCAATCCTGGCAGCAACAATAGTGCTACAGTCAGGTACCCACTTTACAACACGGTTTGGATCAGAACGCATTGGAGAATGAATCTTAACAAGCTGAAAAAAAAAAAAAAAAAGAGAGGTGGGGAAACAGGAATAAAATATGAGAAACTACTGTAGGAACCGAATAATTGTAAGGAATACAATTCTATGCGTACCACAACGGACTCGTGAGGTGGTGAAATAGGAGTCCATAACATGTGCTCCAAAACCCATTAGAAAAGATTGAACAGTGTAGGAAAAATTGAATCCTGAAATCCGTCATTACACGATTCCATAAAATTTGTAACTAATGTACCTAAAGATACAGCAGGAATAAATGATTGAGCACCAGCAGTTCAATTAAGAGAACACACAGAGAGGCTCGGCTAATGCAACTCTAGAATTATGTGAAACCATATTTGATATCAATTTCACCGTTTGATGGGTTGAAGGACGCCTCAATTTCCGCTGAAATGTTACCTCTACTTGATCCATGGATTCCAACTGTGACTGGCTTGGCCAACAGCTTAATTCCTTGCTTCCAGTATCTTTTATCTGAACAAACACGTAAGATAAGAAAAAGCCCGAGAAAGTTTCATGCATTATTTCAAAAGTGTGTTGTAAACGAGGAAGTTCCAATTTCCCCCTTTTTGTTAACTAGGTGAGTTCAATAGTTTTAAAGCATAAAGATGGTATGATTATGTGCGACAAACAGCAAAAATAGATACCAATTTCCCAGTATTTCATTCTAGCACAAAACTCAAGCATACCGGGTCCTGTTGAAAGCACAATGGAGTTATCAATGTCCATCACCCAATCAATCCAGAGCACAAAACCATGGCATATCCCAGGCTCCGTAAATTCAACCTAGACAAATTTCTTTGTAAGTATACATTTGATACCTGGTTCAGGTATTGCAGATCCTGGTGCAAGACCAGTTTTACACAAGCACATTCAAAAGCAGGGATAATTCAATACCTGGGCTTTCCCAAAACAAGGACTAATGGGTTTTGAGAAATCAAACTCCATGACTGTAGATATATCACTGAGCCCCTGAAATGATTTGAACTCAAATTGCATTTAATATCAAAATGTAATATCATTATATTCTCAAATAAAAAGTACTTTCCATTACACAAATTGATTACCTTATTCTCCCCACACTGCCAAACAAAAAAGGGAAAACAAGGGCTCTCTTGGGATGCGGGTAAATCACCACATGCCCCCAAGGTGGCATTTACTACAGAACATGGTTATATAAGTCCTTACACATGTGCAAGTGCATCTACCCCTCTATCTGATGCTCAGAGAATGCCTTTAAGATCATTTACGTTACGACTATGTCGAATTGAAAGGACAATCTCTGAGTAATATTCAACTTAATTTTACATAGATATGCTCTAATTATACTTCAGAAAACTTTCAAGTTAAAAAATGTGTCTATACATGTAGCCATGGCAAATAATAAGTGCCACAAAATTCAGTACTTAGCACCCTACTATAAAAATGAAAAAATATGTATAATGTTTTACATCATCTTATAAACAATAAGTTATGGCCCATGCATTCATCAGTTTTTTGCACCTGCCAATGCTTCTTCATTAACATCAAAAGTATCCTCGTAAAAAATTTCACCCCTCATACTTCAAATCTAAATCTACCTAATTTAAGTAGGCATGGAACATATTCAAAACCTTTGGTAAAGAAGATCTTAAGCATCACTGATGAAGAAATAGTCAGAATAACATCTCAATAAGTTTGCCTACGAAAATTTTGAATTAAGAATAAGAGTTGAGTAAACTTCCAACACCTTATAGTAGGACTTCAATTCATTTTCAGGCATTAACACATCCAGAATGATCAGGGCGAGTGATATTCTTACAAAACTAAGCATTTCAATCTGAGATAAAACTCAATGCAATATTTCCTAGTTCGGACACACAATTTGATGCTCAAATTAAGACATATCGTACAAATACAAATTAAAGTAGTATTATTTACCAAAACCGCAGGTTTTGCCATGGAAGCATGCTATCATTTCCATAATAAAACGGTTCACCAACCAAGAGCTCAACCTGCAGATAGAAATTGAAATACCCAGGGTTTACATTCAATTTCATAATTGATCTGCAGCAGCTTATAGTAATAAAAGTCACTCACAATTCTTTTCCCAACTTTACCCAATAAATAAAGTCACAGTTATTGAACTAATCAAACCACAAAGAGAAACAATAATATCTAATCATGAATCTCATGATTCTTATAATATTCTCACTCAGCTAGAAAACAAACAAGAAAAGCCAAAAAGATCAGGATCAGATGCGTCTGGCAAGCTGAAGCCTCAAACAGCAAGATGCTGGAAACACACAAATCAACCACATAAACTCATGCAAAATCAGCCAAAGCCCAATCATGGAATTAATAACCAAATTCAAAAAATATATACATACTTTAATAGAAATCAAGAGAAAGCTATGCAATCAAGTGCATAAAAGGAAAACATAGCAAAAAATGAAAGCACAACCAAACAATGCCTATCCTCCCAATTTTGGAGAAGCAAAAAAGTTCTAAAATTGTGAAATCTTCTCTCCAATTTACCGCCACTCCATACACTTTCCCTTTCCTTCTTAAGAACAATACAAACAAACAGGGACTAAATAGTTCAATTGAATGGGCAAAAATACACCTTTTTTTTTTTTCCTTTCTTATTCTTCCTTTTTTTTTTTTTTTCTTGAACAATATAAAAGCACACTTCTCAAACCCTTGCCACAATGCCTCTGTATGGATTGGTCTAAAAGTTAAAACATTGCTTTTTGAAAATAAACACAAAGTCAAAAAATAGAGAGAGAAACAATTCTAAAAAATGTCATGCAATTACAAGGTCACGTGTCCTTGTTGAGTGAGCTGCCACAAACTGAATTTTCATAGTTTGAAGACCTCAGTTGCAAGGTTAAGTGGTACCAAAAACAGAAAATGTGTTAAAATAATGAAATAAAACAAGGTACAAGGTATTAAAATACAAATTACAATAGCAATCAATATTCAATAGTACTTTGTCTTCTAATATTTGCAGGAACTGCTTCAGTTAGACCAAAACCAAACACATGCAAAGCGAAATGAATAAGAATGTACAACCCATGGTCATGACCAAGTATTTTACATAAAAACCAATGAAATTGCAAGTCCTTTTAAGTGTGATGAATCAGAATCACACAATCATAAAAAATATATAAAAAAAAAAAAACATGTAATGCAAGCCTCTTCTTCTTTTTTTTTTTTTTTTTTATACTTTGGTCCAGTTTCTTTTTTTCTTGAGTAAATTACAAATTTCACCGTTAAATTTTGATCCTTTAACTTTTAATTATAACAATTAAAATTTTAAATTTTAATATAAATTCAATGTAATCGTTCTATTTCTTTACGTTTTAAAAATTAATTGAAAATTATTAAAACATAACAAGTTAAAGTAAAAATTGAAAAGTGATGAACTAGTAGAGTGTTCAAATAGATAAAGAAGTTTCAAACTCACTCACCAATCGTTCTATTTCTATACTGTTTTGACATTTTCTATAAGGAAAATGTAATAGAGTGACAAAGATAATGAGCTTCAATCAAAAACAGAGAGACAGAGGTCCAAATCTCATAGAGCAATGAAGAGAATATGTGAAATTCGATCGGAGCGATTGAGAAAGTAGATTTGATATTACCATAATAGCAGATCGGAGAGACAAAGAGAGCAGATCTGATTGGATACAGAGCAGATCTGAGAATAAGATCTACATCTCTACGTCGTTAAGCTTGCTTCGACTCACTGTTGGTAACGATCCAGATCCAACGCTACTTGCTATCCTGTACGTGATCAGAGACATTAACACGGCACTCAAAACCCTAGAAAAATCGATTTGAAAAGAGAAAATGCAAAACAGAAGAAAAGAAATTAGAAATCAACTATAAATCGTTACTTTAAGCCATGAAAGTCTACAGATCTTATGTGAATATAGCAAATCCATATAAAAAAACTCTAACCTTGAGCCCTAGATCGACTTAGATAAGAGGGATTCAAACGATATTACAGACAAACGCTCAAATCAAGTGTAGAACAAGCATTTCCAGATCATACAACCAAAGAATCAATGGAGATCGAAGATCCAAGGCCTTGATTTCTCTCTCTGCCTCTCTCTCTCTCTCTCTCTCAAAAGTAACGCTGTGTTCCCTAAAGTCACGCCTCTCTTTTGATCACAGAAGTGCTGCTCTTCAATCACAAGTAAATGTTATTTCACAATTTTTTTTAATATTGGCGTACAAAACGAGATGAGTAAATTTGTTCAAAATAGAAAAAAGTATATGAGATTTCATGACGTTTTTAGAAAACGTCAGAAAAAAAAAACGTGGTGATATCCTCTTTTTCTTGTTGTGACGTTTGAAAATAGTCTAACAGCACTGCTGGAGAGCTCTAGTTGAACTGCTCTAATAGTAGCTCTACTGAGCTGGCAACCATTAAAAAAAAAAAAAAAACAGCAAGAAAAGACAAAACAATAGGCATAAAAAGATAATTTAATGTTAATTTAGAGCCACTTTTTTAGAACTCTCAAGCAATTTTCAATGGAAAAAGATTTCTACCCTCAGCTGGGGGTGACACCCAGTGAGGTGTCGGGCGTGGGTTGGCCGAGAAAAAGCAATTTTCTATTTTTTTTTTTTTTTTTTTTTTTTGATGTCGGCCAGTAGGGGCTCGCTACCTCACTGAGAGTGCGACCCCCACTGGGTGCAGGGAGCATTACACATTTTCAATAGTCTAATAAGGTCAGCTTTGGGATAAGTTTTTAGAATGATAACGCAATACTTTTTTTTTTCCTTCTCTCTCTTATCAATGGAGATTCCAATCTATCTGCTTGAATTGATGGCTTTTTAACGTTGCAATAAATCAGGACCCAAAGACACGCTACAGTTGACCCATTCATGGTTCATATAGCAATTTTTTCCCCACAGGTTGGGCTTACTTCCTGTCCTTATTTGGACATTATTCGGGCATGTCGGATTTATTATAAGTCTTATTTCGATAATTCGAACCATTTATTTTGTAAAGTTTTTTGCGTATATCATTCATGAAAGAAAATTAATTCAATTTGATAATTGCAACTTATTCATTTTATCATGTTTGTTTATGAAAAAATGAACGGCAAATATATTTTTAAAATAGATTATTAAATTTTTTTTAGACAAATATAATAAAATAAAGAAATTATGATAATCTGATCAATTTAATTTTTTTATGGATGACAGACACAAAAAATCCTATAAAATGAACAATTTGGATCATCGAAACAAGATCAGCGATGGATCCCACAAGCCCAAATAACACTCCCCAGTCCAGATCTGGAAGCAAACCCAACCCATTTTTCAGGCCAAGTTTGGGAAGACTAAGGCCAAGTTTGGCATCTTCAAAATAATCCAAAAAGTCAAAAAGTCACTATCCTATTTAAGTCACATCATCTTATTTAAGTCACATCACCTCTCTAACACATCACTTCAAACCCAACCCAAATCCAACCCATATTTCATAAAAAGTCAAAAAGTGCACTTATTTAGTCTTCCCAAACTTGGCCTAAATAAGTGCACTTTTTGTCTTTTTTGACTAAAAAATTGAGGTTGAAAATATGGATGTTTGGGTTAACTTTTTGACTTTTTATGGAAAAATGTGTAATAAAAAATTGTAAAAATTGGTTTTTAGATGAAAATTTGAATTAGGAGTTGTGCAGCCGTATTGTTGACTTTTGGTGAATAGTGTTAACTTTTTAACTTTTTAAGTAACTTTTTGACTTTTTGGATTATTTGGGAGTACCCAAACAAGGCCTCAATAATATTAGAAACACTAACTAGTATACTAAGAAACGAAAAATTATCACACAAATCCGCCTCATATCCTACGTGTATGCCCTTATAATTCTATTGATTATATTTTCATTCGTAATCGCATTTTTATCACATGACTAGATTTTGTTAAAGATTTAAACAATAGAGTAACAGAAAATGGGACATTGATACTTGTGTAAGGATCAAAGTGGGATTTGATCAGAAGTGCAAGAGATTGACTATCACAATTTTATATATAGGGACCAAAGTGAGATTTGACCAAAAGTGTAGGGGGTTAACTATCATGATTTCATGTGCAAGGGTCAAAGTGGAATTTGGTGCAAAGTGTAAGGGTGCAAAGCGTAATGTACCCAAATGTTTTATTGCTTAAAAGACAAATTTGGATTTAATAAAATGTCATTTATAACTTTTTAATGAGTTAAGATATTTATTTGAAAAGGCTAAATGTGTTAGAAAGGTAGCAAGTGAGAGTTAACTTTATAAAAATTGACTTACGGAATTTTAAAAGGTAAGTCATTTTTGAGAAAAAGATGCGAACATATTTGCTTAAAAAATATTTTATTTACTTTTTGTTCAACCAAACAATGGAAAATGAGTAAAATATTTTTGACAAAAATGTTTTATATCAAAGCAAATGGAGCCTTAGTGTCTTTTAATGGATTATTTCAAAAATTATTTTTTAAAAAAAGGATTTGTTCCTTATAATAAAATAAATTTTTTATTTTATCAATTTAAATTTTAATCTTTTGATTTTTTTTTTCAATCTAAATCATATTTTAATTTTTGTTAAGTGAACCTGATGAAAAAATAATATTTTAATCATTGAACTTAATGGAAAGAAATATTTTATACATTTTATGTACACTTATATAAAATTTAATGACTAAAATACTCTTTTTTTCATCAATTTTACTGAATGAAAATAAACAAATGGTGTAAATTAAAAACAAATCAAAAAATTAGAATCTAAATTGACAGTATTAAAAACTCAGAATTTATTTCGTTATAATGGTCAATCTTTTTTAATAATTTCTTCTGGATTATTTATATAAAAATTCAAGTGGATCAAATTCATCATAATTCAAATAGTGTTGAGTATAGAATTAATATAATTAAAAGGACATAAGTGAATTTTTAAAGAATAATTTGGAAATATAATTACGTTTTGTTTAGTTTTTGAAATGAGTTTTGAGTTATATTTTGAAAGATAAGTTGTTGAATAGAGTTTTGAAAGTTGAAAATTTGTTTGGTTATCAATTTTGAAAATAGTTTTAGGATTGTTTATAATTTTGTTTTAGTTTAATAGATGAGTGTGAGAGAAAATTTGATTGATTGATATGTAAAATGTGAGAAAATGAGAGACGAGAGAGGTAAGAGGAGAGAGAAAAAGTAATTGATTGATTTATTAATAATAATAAAAAAAAGGGGCAGAGAAGAGAGAAAATTAAATTTTGAATTGTATTTTAAAAATTTATTAATCAAATAAACATTTTTATATTTTGATCCAAATCATGTTTTAAAAATTAAACCAAATATTACCTTTCTCTATTACAATTGCTTCCAAATCTGCTATAAATCAGACCCAAAGACGCGCTGCAATTGATGGTACATAGCTTACATCACCATCATTTAGGGATGACAATTTGAACCCGACCCAACGGGAACCTAGCCCCCTACCCCGATTAGAACGGTTTTTTCTTGAAAAATACTCCCAACGGCCCGGAGATAGTATTTGAAAATGAATCCTCGACAAATTTCAGGGCGGGGACAGTGATACGTTCCCTAGCGCCTGTCCCAGCCCCGTCCCCATTTCCCCCGATATGAAATTGCTATTGTACTCTCTATATATATAAAACAAACCCTAAAACACAATTACACAACCTCATACTCACACACAAGCAGACTGGCTGCCTTCACCTCTCTCTCTCTCTCTCGCTTTCTTTTTCTCTCTCTCTAAAACCCTCACATCATTGCCGATCTCCCTTCCTTCGTTGTCCTCCTCTCCCTCCTCCTCTGCTGTCCTCCTCTCCCTCCTCTTCCGCTGTCCTCCTTTCCCCCCTCTCATCACCGTCGATCTCCCTTCTTCTCCGCTATCTTCGGCGAGAGAGAGCTATGGTTAGGGTTTTCGATCTCGGCGAAAGTGAACTTAGATCTACAATGATCGAGACCAGAACAAGGCGTCACCGTTGGTGAACAAGGTGTCTCCATCATTGTTCTTCTCTCTCTCTCTCTCTCTCTCTGGTCTCACTCTTCTTCATCCCCTTTTGTAGATATCATTTGATTTTTACGATACATATGTTACGATTTGCTTGATTTTGTTTTGGATCCATGTATTTTGGTTGTTTCTGAGATATAATTGATTTGTATATTTGTTAGTTGTGATAATGACTTAAAGTTTCTTCGATGGAGATATAATTGATTTGTATATGTGTTAGTTGTTTACATTGAATAAAGATTTATAACAACTTGCAATTTATAGATTCTAATATATCCTTCATACAAATTTTCGTTTTGATGTTGGTTTGGAGGTTCTTAGTTTGAGAAATTGGTTTGATGGACATCAACATGTGCCTAACATGATGTTTTGATGTCATCTCATGGTTTCAGCTAATTGTATAGGAAATGAATTACTATTTGAGGTTTCTTATTCACTGTTGTTTTTGTTTTGGAAAGAGGAACAATGCAACTTGATTCAAACTTATTTGGTTGTAAAGATTAGAAAGAAAAAGAAGGGTCGGGGATTTTTCAAAGTTGGATCCTCGTTAGGAGGCCGGGGTGATGGGTTCCCCGCCAGGAATCGGGGGCGGGGACGGGGATTTTTTACGTTCGGGGATCGGGGACGGGGAGTGTAATCCCCAGCCCGTTGCCATTTCTACCATCATTATCAATATTCATTTCCATCCTATTGCAATTGCTTCTCGATCAACATTCATTACGATTGGTACCTTAATGAAATAATCAACATTCAATTCTCGATTAAATCAGGAGGCAGACCCAAAATTTTATAAAAATATTTGGTAGTTCTAAAATAAGAGCTCTAAAGAAATTCTAATTATGTAACACTAGTCCATGTGTAATTATTGTTACTTTCCATTAGTACTTTTCATCTTCTTTTGATCTGCGAATTCACTAAAACTCTATTCAAAACTCTTAAATTAGGACTATATATCATTGTCAAAATCTTATCTATTATAATTGCTTCCACCACCAACATTAATTTCCATCCTATTGCTGTATTGTAACCTTCACCCCTAGTCTTTCAGTATCTCTGGAGCGTTTTAGAAAGATGGTTAAAAATTGACTTTTTAATTTTTTTTGACTTTTTAAAAAAAATGTGTAAAAAGTATGAAAGTTAATGTGACCAAAAGTAGATTAAAAGTTGACTTTTAACTTTTTAGGAAGTTTTCAAATTGGCGCTATGTCTCGACAAACTTTTTTCTTTTAACGGCTCACATTTTAAGAAGACAAAATAATATTAAATAATAAAATTTAAAAATAAAAAAGTCTAGGAAATTTCATATTATAATATTATATATATATACTATCTTGATGCAATAATCTATTCATCCATTACAAAAAAATCACTCTAGATTCCCAAGGCCTGGTTGGATCGCTCTCACCTCATATAGGAAACCTGTCCTTTCTCAAAAGCATTGATCTTCAAAACAATAGCTTCCACGGCCAAATCCCACAGGAGATGGGTTGCTTGTTTCGGCTACAAACAATAGAATTCAGCAACAATTGGTTTGGCGGTGGAATACCCAACAACCTTTCTCGCTGCTCAAAACTTGAATGGCTGAACTTGATCGACAACAACCTAACCGGAAACATCCCAGCTGAGTTGGGCTCTTTGTCAAGGCTTGGAACTTTAGCCTTGAGTATTAACAAGTACCATCCCTCCTTCCATTGGAAGCCTCTCATTTCTTTCCGAACTCTCTTTATCGGAATGTAATTTGCATGGGGAAATTCCGGCGGAAATTGCTAGGCTTCGAGGGAATGTATGATATTCGTCAGCAATGTGTTTGTTGTTGTCATCCATTTTTCCTTCAAATTTAAATATTTCATTTTCATCCTTAAAAGTTTAAATTTGAGTTAATTTAATCCAATTGCAAACAGAACATCTAAATTGTTAATAAAATATAATGAAATATGCACGGGCTTCATGTCATTTTAATTCTTAAATTTTTTTATTTTGTCACTTTGATCCCTAAACAATAATGAAGAAGACGAAACATAACCTTACAGTATTGTCAAATGAAATTGGTACTTTGGGAACTTAAATGAGTAAGAACACATACTTTATCAACCATTAGTTGAATTTTATGACTATTCTGTTAATGATTTTGACAACGGGATATAATTAGATCAATTTAACTCAATTTTAAAGGTTTTAAGTACGAAATTGATAAAATATAAACTTTGAAGGTCCAAGTTGTTAGGTGGTCTTGGGCCTCTCTCAACCCCAAAAGCTAGCTCAAGAGGTGAGGCTTTCCCTCACACTTATAAACTGACCACCAGCCCCTTCCACAACCGATGTAGGATAACCCCAACAATCTCCCCCTCACACATCGGGCCCTGGGTCGGAGCAGCGACAACCCGTTTCTCCCGTGGACTATTGGGCTGAGACTTGTTGGTAAACCTGGGCTCTGATACCAGTGTTAGGTGGTCTTGGGCCTCTCTCAACCCCAAAAGCTAGCTCAAGAGGTGAGGCTTTCCCTCACACTTATAAACTGACCACCAGCCCCTTCCACAACCGATGTGGGATAACCCCAACACAAGTAACACAGAGCACATATTTTAAAGACTATAAGTGTATTTTAGCTTGAGTGTTTGTTTTTTAAGTGATGTGATTTTATTTTATGCTAGATGTTACGACAATGGGTATTATGCGAAAGTGGGAGGAGGGAGCACAGCAGAGATGAACAATATGGAGATGAAGTTTTTGTTTGATATACACTTCAGATTACATGTAACTCTTGAGGCTTTCAACGGCTACTGTTTGTTACTAGAAAGCTACAACAAAGTTCTCAATTGAACGACAACTGATTTAAGCTCCATCTGTGGATGGACTGAAAGAGAAGAACCCAACTGAACTGTGCACCCAATCACCATTGCAAGGGTACATTTGTAGAGCGCAGAATGAAATGAAATGATCAAGAACATGATGAGCGTAGACACAACTGATTATGCAGAGCAAGGGAGAGACATTTTTGTGGGTGTATGTGCAATTATAACTGAATGTTGGGTTGGGTGGATTTTTTATAAGAAGGTTTATTTACACCAAGACCCCTTTAAGTCATAGCACTGAGTAACCTGTCTGGCAAGGTTCCATCTGGCCTTTACAATATCTCCACCATCATTGCGTTATCAGTAAGTATTAACCAACTTGAAGGAAATATTCCTCCTGATATAGGCTCCACCCTTCCTAACCTCAAGTTTCTTTATCTTTTCGGCAATTTGTTTACTGGAACACTTCCTACTTCACTGTCAAATGCTTCCAAGCTTGAATCAGTAGACTTCTCTCAGAACGATTTCAGCGGGACAATGCCAAGGGATCTTGGAAAACTTCTTGGTCTTAGATATATAATTTTTTTTATCAAAATCGGTTGCGGGATGACTTCACTTTTATTTCGTCTCTAACAAATTGTACCAGTTTACAATCTATTGATGCGGGTAACAATCTTCTCAGAGGTTCATTGCCTGACTCCGTAGCTAATCTCTCCACATATCTTAGCTATTTTAATTTGGAGATTAATCAAATACATGGAAGCATTCTTTCAGGCATTGGGAACCTCCTCAACCTCACTCTCTTATCTATGGCAGCAAATAATCTTGCTGGCTCTATTCCTTCCTCCATTGGCAGACTTCATAAGCTGCAAGAACTGCTGTTAGGCGGGAACAAATTCACAGAACTTTCATCTTCGCTTGGCAATTTGACTTCCTTGATTATTCTCGACTTGTCAGAAAACAACATTCATGGAAGCATAACTCCGAGTTTGGGCAATTGTCATAGCTTGTTGGAATTAGCCCTTTCTCAAAAAAATCTCAATGGTTCAATACCCCCTGAAATTATGAGTCTCTCCTCCATTTCAACATTCCTCTTGTTAAATCACAATGCACTAACTGGTTCTCTTCCATCAGAAGTCGAGTCTTTGTGAAGAAGTATCATCCTCTACTCACTGCACTTCCTCTGCTCACTGCATTCAGTCCTCTGCTCACTGTACTCAGCTTTCATCACCATCTGCTCATAGCTCTCATGGACAGCTGTCTTTGTCTATTAGAACTGCACCATCACAGATCTGTAAACCTAGTGGAATTAGTTGTGGTGGTTAGCTAGTTTGTTTAGAGTTAGTTTCAGATTAGATATTTTGTATGATTTAGATACAGTATATAAACCAATGTAACCGACAGATTTGAAATAATGAAAAACATAATGAGTTCAAAGAATCTCATTATGGTATCAGAGCATTAAGCTCTCGTGAGCAAGATCCATAGGTCTTCAATGGCTGATTCTTCTCTCCCACCAAATCTCAGTTTACTGATTTCAAATTTCAACTCTCTCATTATAGTGAAGCTCGAATCCAATAATTTCCTCATATGGAAATCGCAGATGACAAACGTGCTTAAAGCATCTGGATTTCTTGATCATGTTAATGGATCTCATCCATGTCCATCTCCAGAACTCATTGATGAATCTGGAAAAACTGTTTCAAATCCAAGTTATGTGCAATGGCAATTGATTGATGCACATTTGCTCACTTGTCTGACTGCAACTCTATCTTCATCCATTTATTCCTCTGTTCTTCATCTGACTCAAAGTGATCAACTATGGCAATTCTTAGAGAAGCAGTTTACTTCAGTTTCACGCTCTCATATACATCAACTAAAAACCAAACTTCAAACTCTTCGTAAGAAATCATCTTCAATGGAGGTATATCTATCTCAAATCAAAGATCTTGCAGCACAGCTTGCTTTAGCTTCTGCAAAAGTTGATGATGAAGATCTGGTTTTCCTAACTTTGAATGGTCTACCAGAAGAATATGATTCTTTCAAAACTTCTATTCGTACTCGGTCTGAGCCTGTCAAAATGGAACATTTGTGTTCATTGTTATGTTCCGAATCCATTCATATTGAACAGAAACTTAAACAGACTACTGGCACTGATCTTAATGTTGCCTACTCTGCCTCACGAGGATCATCTTCATCAGGTTATGATTCTTCAAATTTTGTTAATAGAGGTTTTCACTCTGCCAGAGGCAGAGGTTCTTATCGTGGTTTCAGAGGCAGATATAATACTTTTCGAGGTGGCAGATTCAATAATAGATACAACAATAATCATAATAATAATAGATCCAGAGGAGCTTTTTCTTCTAACTCTGGATCTAACTCTGGATGTCAGATTTGTGGAGGTTGGAATCATAATGCTTTTGACTGCTGGCATCGACTGGATCCTAATTTTCAGCCTTTCTCTAGCAGCACTTCCTCTCAGTCTTCTCTGTCTCAGTCAACGGCTTATGCTGCTTCAGTTCCTCAGTCCTATGCTGCTTCAGTCCCTCAGTCTTCTTCTGATCCTCCCATACCTCCTTGGTATGTTGACTCTGCTGCTACCAATCATCTGACCAATGACTTGACTAATCTGCAACAATTTCAGCCTTATCAAGGTCAGGATCATGTTCAAGTTGGTAATGGCTCTTCCTTACAAATTAGTCATATAGGTAAAGGTATCTTGCCAACTCCACAGTTTTCTTTTCCTCTCTCAAATCTTCTTCATGTTCCTGCCATTTCTTCAAATCTTTTATCTGTGCATCAACTCACCAAAGACCTCAACTGTCTTGTTATTTTTGATGCTAACACTTTTGTCATTCAGGACAAATGCATGAACAAGATTCTGCATAGAGGTGTTAATATCAATGGTCTTTACCAGTTCATTCCTTCATCTGAACAATGCTCTTCTCCTCAAGTTTTTCAATCTAGCACTCCAGCACCTGTGTTTCAGTCAACTACTTCAGCTCTTGTGTCTAATAGCACTCCAGTATCTGTGTTTCAGTCAAGCACTTCAGCACCTGTGTCTGATTTGCTTTGGCATCAAAGATTAGGCCATCCATCCTCTTTAAAGCTTCAGCATCTGGCTGGTGTTTTACCAAATAAATTGTCTTTGAATAAGGCCTTGTCTTGCCTTGATTGTAATGTGTCTAAATCTCATAGACTTCCTTTCACATTGTCTAATGCTTCTGTCAATTGTCCTTTTGCCTTAGTTCATAGTGATGTATGGGGTCCCTTTACAGTAGATAATGCTCCATTTCGTTTCTATGTTTTGTTTGTGGATGATTACAGTAGATTTACTTGGGTGTATCCTTTGAACTAAAAGAGTGAGGTGTATGATAAATTGCTTGTATTCAAAGCATATATTGATACTCAGTTTCAGACTTCTCTTAAAATACTTAGGACTGATTGTGGCACTGAATTTGTCAATAAAAGAATTGATACTTTGCTGTCTTCTCATGGCATTATTCATCAAAGTAGTTGTCCCTATACTCAGGCTCAAAATGGCATAGCTGAATGCAAACACAGACACATTATTGAAACTACCATCACATTGCTTCATCACTCATCTGTTCCAATTAATTTTTGGTTTGATGCTATTACCACGGCCACATTTCTCATTAACAGAATGCCTTCTAGTATTTTACGTCACAAGACACCTTTTGAAATGTTGTTTCATAGCATACCTGATTTTTCTCTTTTCAAAGTGTTTGGTTGCCAGTGCTTCCCTTGGTTAAAGCCTTATGCTCCTCACAAGCTGGCACCAAAATCCATGTCTTGTGTTTTCTTAGGATACCATCCTACTATTAAGGGATATCGATGTCTTGAGCCTCTTTCTGGAAAAATCTACATTTCTAGGCATGTCATTTTTAATGAATCATGTTTTCCTTTCTCTCAGCAACAGTCCTCAGTTTCCTCTTCTTCATCTTCAGATTTATCTACTCTTACATCCTTTTTCTGGCCTTCTTCACTCAGTTCTTCATCTGCTAGTCCTATTCAGTCTCCTTCTTCATCTGTTTCATCTCCTACTCCTTCTGAGCCCTCTTCCAGATCTGAGCCTACTTCTACTCCTCCTCTTCCTTAGCCTATTCCTATTTCCTCCATTATTATTGATTTACCTCCTCTTTCTCTTCCTTCCTCCGTGTCTAACATACATCCCATGATTACTAGATCTAAACATAAACTTCCTCACTGTTTTTCTGCTAAAGTTTCTCTTCTTGAAACTGAACCTACATCTGTTCATGATGCTCTTCACTCTCCTATGTGGTTTCAAGCCATGCAGGAAGAATATCAAGCTCTTCAACAACAAGGCACTTGGGACCTTGTTCCTCTTCCTTCTCATAAAATTGCCATTGGGTGCAAATGGGTTTTTCGCATTAAAAGAGATTCAAATGGTACTATTGCTCGTTATAAAGCTAGATTGGTGGCCAAGGGATTTTTACAACAAGAGGGCAATGATTTCCATGAGACTTTTAGTCCCGTGGCTAAACAACCCACTATTCGAATCTTTTTAAGTGTTGCTCTTCAATCTCAATGGTCTATCAAACAGTTTGACATCTTCAATGCATTTATTCATGGTACTCTTCAAGAAGAGGTCTATATGCTGCAGCCTCCAGGGTTTGAACAATCTTCTACTCATGTTTGCAAACTTAAGAAGGCCTTGTATGGTCTCAAGCAAGCCCCTAGGGCTTGGTACTTCACTTTTTCAACTTTCTTGCTTTCTCAAGGATTCACCAACAGTCTGTCTGATGCCTCTCTTTTTATCAGAAAAACTTCTACAAGTCTCACTCTGCTCTTGGTGTATGTTGATGACATCTTATTAACTGGTGATGATTCTGCTTTCATTGATCTACTTCTTCAACACATGCACCAGTCATTTTCCATGAAAGACCTTGGTTCTTTGTCTTATTTTCGGGGCATTTCAGTTCAGTCTGATGAGCATGGTTCCTTTTTATCTCAAGCTAAATATGCTGCTGCATTATTGCACAAAGCAGGAATGGCAGACTGCAAACCATGTTCCTCTCCTATGGTTGTTAAAGCTATGTGTTCTACAACTGATTCTCTGCCATTTGCTCAGCCCTCACTATATCGAAGTTTGGTTAATGGACTGCAATATTTGACTATCACCAGACCTGATCTCTCCTATGCTGTTAATCAAGCATGTCAGTTTATGCATCTCCCTACTAATGCTCATTTTCAAGCTGTTTAGAGGCTCCTTAGATATGTTAAAGGGACTCTACATTATGGTCTCTTTTTCACCCCAAGTTCATTTGCTCTTTCTGCCTTCTCCGACTCTAACTGGGCCAGTGATAGTCTTGATCGAAAATCAACATCTGGCTATTGTGTATATCTTGGCTCAAACTTGATTTCATGGTCCGCTAAAAAGCAAGCAACTATTTCTAGATCATCCACTGAAGCTGAGTACAGAGCCTTAGCTCATGCCACAACTGAGCTCACTTGGATTCAACAATTGCTTAAGGACTTCTGTGTTTCATCTTCTATTGTTCCTGTCATATGGTGTGATAGTTTATCTGCCATGGCCTTAGCATCCAACCCTGTTTTCTATTCAAGGTCCAAACGTATAGAAATCGATTGTCATTTTATTCGGGAAAAAGTGGTTGCTAATCAGATTGAACTTAAGTATATTCTTACCATGGATCAGGTCGCTGATATTTTCACAAAGGCTCTTTCTCCTTCCAGATTTCATTACCTTTGTGACAAGCTGTTAGTGGTTTCTTCTCCTATCAGCTTGAGGGGGGCTGAAGAAGTATCATCCTCTGCTCACTGCACTTCCTCTGCTCACTGCATTCAGTCCTCTGCTCATTGCACTCAGCTTTCATCACCATCTGCTCATAGCTCTCATGGACAGCTGTCTTTGTCTGTTAGAACTGCACCATCACAGATCTGTAAACCTAGTGGAATTAGTTGTGGTGGTTAGCTATTAGATATTTTGTATGATTTAGATACAGTATATAAACCAATGTAACCGACAGATTTGAAATAATGAAAAACATAATGAGTTCAAAGAATCTCATTACTTTGACAAATCTTGGACACATGGATGTATCCTATAATAGATTATCAAGACCGATACCAAACACTCTAAGCAATTGTTTGAGCTTGGAATGGCTTCAGTTGGAGGCCAATTCATTTGAAGGAGAGATACCTCAAAGTTTGAGAATGTTAAGGGGCTTAAGAGTGTTAGATCTTTCGCACAACAAGTTGTCAGGGAAGATGCCAAGTTATCTAGGTGAGTTTCAACTAGATGTGTTGAATTTATCTTTTAATAGGCTACATGGAGAAGTTCCAATACAAGGAGTCTTCCAAAATGGGAATGCAATTTCAATTGTTGGAAATAATGAGCTATGTAGAGGTATTGCAAAATTTGACCTTCCTCCTTGTCCATCCCCCAAATCAAGCAACAACAAGCTATCTCACAGGACGAAAGTGATCCTACTGGTGGTTGGTCTTGTGATATTTTTATCTCTGTTTGTTAGCTTCTTTATATTTCTTCAACAATGTCATGTTTCAAAAAAGAAGACCTTTAGCACGCCATCAATCAAACATTAATTTTTGAGGGTTTCTTACGTAGAGCTTCTCGAAGCCACCAATGGATTCTCAAAGGCTAATCTAATTGGTGTTGGTAGCTATGCTTTAGTTTACAAAGGGATTCTTGATCACGTTCAGATGGTTGTTGCAGTGAAAGTACTCAATCTTCAGACCAAAGGAGCTTCTAAGAGCTTCATATCAGAATGCAAGGCACTAAGAGCCATAAGGCACCGAAATCTATTGAAAATTTTGAGCGTTTGCTCCAGTGTGGATTTCCATGGAAACGAATTCAAAGCTCTGGTATATGAATTTATGGCCAATGGAAACTTGGGCAATTGGTTGCATCACGTTGGAGTTAGAGACCAAGGGCAACCAGAAGAACCCAGAAATCTTAAACAAATTCAGAGGTTGGACATTTCCACTCATATAGCCGCTGCACTTGACTATCTTTATTGTGGTTGTGAGTCGACAATTATTCATGGTGATCTAAAGCCAAGTAATGTTCTTTTGGATGATAAGATGATGGCCCATACTGGAGATTTCGGGTTGGCAAAAATTGTTTCTACTGTTTCAAGTGATGTGGCACATGGTCAAAGCAATTCAGTTGCAATAAGGAGAACCATAGGCTATGTTGCTCCAGTTAGAAAATCTTTTCAATTTCCTTGGAGTAGAAAAACTGAACTTGCAATAGGAAAAATATAATATATATACACACACAGGAATACATTTCGGCATAAACATACAAACCATGGCTTCTACAAAATAGTGGGCACCTACATAGTTTTAATCAATATTTTTATGCAAATTCCATGCCATTTATGAATGCTCCTAATGTGTGCTTCCACTTCGTCACTGTTAGCAAACCAAGTACTAAGTTTACTTTGTTTAATGTGGTCGTCCTTAATCTTATTATAAATATTACCATTGAAGTGTACATCATTTAATGTGGCCATGCTTAAACTTGGCTATGGAACAGTTGTGTTAATCCTCTGTGCCTCCTATGTTTGTTTTTTTTTGTTTTGTTTTTTTAAAAAATTTCTTTATGTAATTTTAGTATGAAATTTTAGTCTGATCAAAATAGTCCATGGTATCTACTAGTGGAAAGAATTAATATACTAGTTTGCTACCAAAGCATTCTCTAAAAACTTACTTATTTGCTTGGAAACTTGTATAGTTGATTCTGACAGAATATCTCATGCAAGACTAATTTTTGTTTCTTTCAATAGAAAAATACAATCAAACTATGTCATTCTCTACAATTGTCTCACTTAGTCAGCTGCAAACACAAACAAAAATATTGTAACTGAGAGGGGGACATAATTAAGGACATCAGAGCATTAAAAAGTTTGTTGGGTTTCATTAAAAAAAATTATTAAATACATCTATTGAGATTACAACTATGCCAACTAACTAGACTCATTTTTCACACTAACATTGGAAACAATTTGCAAGTATGGCATGGGGGACATGGCTTCCACACTAGGGGATGCATACAACTTTGGGATTCTTTTACTAGAGATGTTTACAGGTAAGAAACCAACTGACAATATGTTTAAGGATCATCTAAATCTTCATAACTTCATTAAGAATGCATTGCCTGATTGAGTCATGGAGATTGTGGATCCTTGCATCCTATTGGAGCATAACACAAGAAGGTGGATTAAAGATTGCATGGCTTCAATTCTACAAATTGGGGTTGCATGTTCAATGGAATCGCCAAGAGATTGAATGGAAATGGGGACTGTTATTAGTGAATTGCATAAGATAAAAAATACTTACATGAATGAAGGGTTGAACCAAGAATAGGAAGTTGGAAGAGGTTTTGCAACATGAAACCCAAAGGTGTGTAGCATACCCTCTTGACCTATGCATATGCATACTGAAATAGAAAATGCTATACTCAAAACAAATTTTTTTATTCGAATTTCTTAGCACTAGACATAGAGACATGAGTTCTGCCTATATTTATTAATATGGCCCTTACTAAATTTGTGACTAGTGGCATGAAAATCTGATGAGAAATTTGTGTATATATAACATTACTCTACCAAAATACATCTTTCTCTCTATTGAAGCATCTCAATTTCATTTTCTCATTTCTTTTTCTTTTTTTATTCTAATCAATTCATGTAGCAAATATGAGTTAGTAGATTAAAGCTTTTTTTTTTTCTTTTTTTTTTTTTTTTTTTTTTTTTTTTTTTTTTTTTACGGAAGGGGAGGGGGGTAAGTGAACTAAAGCATGTTTATTTTTTTTGTTGATCAAGGTTACTTCCAAGGTCCTCCATAAATGGTTACCTGAACAATATGCTACTTCAACAGCCAGTAGAATACAAGTGGTAGCTTTATGTTATTGTTGCCTTAGCAATCTTTCATCTTTTGCTTGATAAGTAACTATCACTTTCCTCCTTTTGTTAGATTGTATTATATCAAACATATGTTCATTTGGGATGTTATGTTTCTAGCTAACATTGCGTGCTTGGGATTACCAATATTTATTCCTGTTAAATTAAAACTATCATTTCGTTGTATCTTGACTTTTCCTTGAAATTGCATGTCCGTGTATCAAAAATTATTATGTTTTGTAGCTTTGTTTGACATTATTATAATTTGCCTTTGTTGGCAAGCAGATGTTGAACTTTGGCACACCTGTTTGTGTATAAAATGGGAAGAGTTGTGAGCTAAGAGAGATCATCAGAGTGTGAAGAAAAGAGAGAGTTGTGAAGAGTGTATCTATGAGTTGAGTTGAGAGAGTGAGCTCCTCCTCCTCTGTTTTTTGTATTTGTTTTGATCATAGTAAAGCTTTCCCTCTTTCTCCCGTGGACATAGGCATTGGGCCGAATCACGTAAAGATTTGTGTCTCATTTGTGTATGTGATTGTCTGTTGATCAGATTCTGGGTGTCTTTAATCCCAACAGCCGTTTAGTCATGGTAACTCTGTGTAATATAGACTCATGCACTACTAGCACTAGCACTAGCACTAGGTGTCCACTAGGACATATATATGATAGTTGAGCTATCATGTTATATAATCTCTGTGTTGCATTGGAAACAAAGGAAAATATGTAAAAAAAAATCTTGATATGGGTGTTTTGGAGATCTCAATTGAGCCAAATATGCTTTGTCATATGCTACAAAGAATCAAAATTCAAAAATACATATGTTAGAAGAGACAAATTACGTAAAGAAATAAAAGATTATTGACTTGAGGGGCTTAATTCCACCAAACGACTTCGTCTGACTCTAGTAACAAACAAACATAGTTTTGGAAGGTATACATGCATACCTTTGTGGCTCAGCGTAAAAAGCATCTAAGATATGTTAGAAATTGTTTTGGGAAAATTTGGAAAATAGATTTTTTCCTAAACTTTGGTCTAATTTTTAGGTGGGACCCATGTGTCGAATTTCGCGAGTCTAAGTGATAACGCGTTCTATGCCACGCTGTGGTTCACGTGGTATATTTGGTTGCTCAAAACCATTACCAGGTGAATGGGAAATTGAAGCCAAAGTGAGCTCCTTGGAAATGGTGTTTTTGGTGGAAATTCTTTAAGGTTTGAAAAATGGCTTGTCCCACATTGATTTGGTGGGAAACTTTGAGTGGGTTTATAAGGCTTGGAGTTGGAACTTGGGGTAGGCCCCAAGGGGCACCCAAGTTTTGTAGAGAGTGAGGTTATGGGCAAAATGGACTAGACCCATTGGATCCAAATATCACCACGGGCGGGCTGGGCTCGGCTTGGGCGTAGGTGTGAGGTTGGGTTGGGCTTGTCCAGCCCAATACTAATCTTTTTGGGCCAAAAACATTTGAATTTAAATCTGTCCGAACATTCTGTACAGATTTCAAAATCTATCCGTTTAATTCAAGGAAAACCCATACCTGTTTGAATTTAAATTCAAACATATTTAAACCTGTGCAAATTAAACTGAACAGATTCGGTTATCTGTTGAAATAGTGTTGCACCTGTTCAAACAGGTTTGGTACCTGTTTAATTTAAATTGAAAAGCCACCACTTCATCTATAAATAAGCAGCCCTCATTTGATGTTTTCATTCACAATTTTCGTACTTCTCCTCTACAAATAATCTCTGTATTTTGCTGCATTAAATTTCTGTGTTAAAGAGTGTATACACTTAGTGTGTTCGTTGTGTGAATAAATTGTAGTACTTCATTTATTCGTTGTTGATCATTTTATCCTAGGAGATAGACGTCCACATTCTGTTAGCACCGTGGAGAGGACGAATTTGTCTTAAGGACACATCATCAAACACTGGACTTGATCAGAATATTGTTCAAGAAATTAATCAAGTAAGTTGTTAATTTTCTATTTTATTTATTTAAATCAGATTTTGATTTTGTTTTTGTAACAAAATAAAATCTGTTTTTATTTATTTAATTTTATTTCTAGTTTGATTTTTGTAATCAAACATTCTCCCTCATTTATTTTATTTCTTTTGTATTTTGTTTGTTGTTTAGTACACAAACAGAATTTATTTTTTCAAATACAGTGAAGATTGTCCAACAATCTTAAGACAGAACATTTTTTGGTGTCTTCATTGTATTTAATTTTTTGTGTTTTCACAAAGTGATATTCTGGTTGGAAAACAAATAGTGGTAATATACTGTTTGACAAATAGTAGTAATAAACTGTCTACTTTCTTTGACAACTAGTAGTAATATACTGGTATCATTAACAATTGCAGAATATTAATTTGTGTTACAGAAAATTATTGTGGTATTTTATTTTTTTAGTTTTAGTAACAAGGAAAATAAAATTAGTTTGTGTTATAATTTATTTTTTGGTTTTAGTAACTAGAAAATTAATTTGTATTTTGATTTTTTTTGATTTTTGTAATCAGATATTATGGCTACTGCAACTAGAAGTGGTACTCCAATTGTTTCGCCAACTCCAGTCTCTATCCAGAACCATGTTCAAGTTCCAATAAATCATGGAGAAAAATCAGAAAAATTTAATGATACTGAGTTTAAGACATGGCAGCAGAAAATGCTGTTTTATCTTACAACTCTAAATTTGGCCCAGTTTCTCAGTGAAGAGGCTCTAGCACTTAAAGAGGATGAAAGTGATCGGCAAGTGGTTGCCGCTATAGACGCCTGGAAACATTTTGATTTCCTGTGCAGAAACTACATCCTCAATGGCCTTGCCAACATGCTGTATAATGTCTACAGCCCTCTGAAAACAACAAAAAAGATTATGGGATTCTTTGGAGCAAAAAATACAAGA
Source organism: Camellia granthamiana (assembly GCA_036172215.1). Classification (NCBI taxonomy): domain Eukaryota; kingdom Viridiplantae; phylum Streptophyta; class Magnoliopsida; order Ericales; family Theaceae; genus Camellia; species Camellia granthamiana. The sequence continues at coordinate 47,424,278 of CM069910.1, forward strand.
CAGAGGATGCCGGCACAAAGAAATTTGTTGTCGGTAAATTTCTGGACTTCGTTATGGTAGACTCCCAAACGGTGATTTCTCAAGTTCAAAATTTCCAGATAATTTTGCATGATATTCATTCTAAAGGTATGTCTCTTAACGAGTCTTTCCAAGTCGTTGCTTTAGTGGAAAAGTTACCACCGGCTTCGAAATATTTCAAAAATTATTTAAAACATAAATGCAAGGAGATGACCATGGATGAATTGATTGTAAGATTGAGAATTGAGAAAGATAACCGAAAGGCTGAAAAGAGGAATGGTAAAAATCCCATTGAGTCTAAGGCTAATGTGGTTGAACAAGTGCACAAACCACACAAGAAAGAGAGGAAGTTTACTAGAGATGGTCTCAAACAAGGCGACAACAATGGCAATAAGAAGTTCAAAGGAAAATGCTATAATTGTGGCAAGACCAGACATCGAGCTTCTGATTGTCGCCGCCCTAAGAAAGATCGCGAAAGTTCAAGCAAGAAGACCACCAATCAAGCCAATGTGACAGAATTAGATTACATCTTTGACAGGGTAAATGACATCAACCTCTCTGCAGTGGTGTCTGAGGCTAGTTTGGTTGGAAATCCCAAGGAATGATGGGTTGACACTAGGGCAACTCGTCATATTTATGCAGACAAGAAGATGTTCACTACTTACAATGAGGCTGCAAATGGTAAACAACTTTTCATGGGAAATTCTTCTACTTCTATGTGGCTAGAAAAGGAAAGGTGATCTTGAAGATGACATCAGGGAAAGAACTTACCCTCAACAACGTACTGCATGTACCTGACATCTGGAAGAATTTGGTTTCTGGCTCTTTGTTAAGTAAAAATGGTTTTAGGCTTGTATTTGAGTCTGATAAATTTGTATTATCAAAGAGTGGTATGTATGTTGGTAAGGGATACATGAGTGATGGTCTCTTCAAATTGAATGTAATGACGGCTGTACCAAAAGTTGCTATTAATAAGAATAACACATCTTTTACTAATATTCTTGAGTTGAATTTATGGCATGGTAGATTAGGACATGTGAATTTTGATGCTTTGCGTAGATTAATTAGTTTGGATTATATACCAAAGTTTGAAATTGATCCTAATCACAAATGTGAAATTTGTGTAAAAGCGAAACTAAGGCTCCATTTAAATCGGTTGAAAGGAAAATCGAACCTCTAGAATTAATTCATACTGATGTATGTGATCTTAAATTTGTTCAAAGTAGAGGAGGCAAAAAGTATTTCATAACATTTATCGATGATTGCAAAAGATATTGTTATGTGTACTTACTTAGAAGTAAAGATGAAGCCTTAGAAATGTTTAAACTCTACAAAAAAGAAGTTGAAAATCAACTTGGAAAAACCATTAAAATGGTTAGAAGTGATAGGGGTGGTGAATATGATGCACCATTAAATGAATTTCGTGCACAACATGGCATTATTTACCAAACTACAGCACCCTATTCTCCACAGCAAAATGGAATTGCTGAAAGGAAGAATAGAACCCTTAAAGAAATGATGAATGTCATGTTACTAAGTTCAGGCTTACCGCAGAGCTTCTGGGGGGAAGTAATACTGCCTGCTAATTATGTTCTTAACAGAATACCCCACAAGAAATCTAACAGCACTCTTTATGAATTGTGGAAAGGTCAACTACCTTCCTACAAATACTTAAAAGTGTGCGGGTGTTTGGCAAAAGTTGAAGTTCCTATTCCTAAAAAGACTAAGATTGGACCAAAAACAGTGGATTATGTGTTTATTAGTTATGCTCAAAATAGTAGTGCATATCGGTTTCTAACTTATAAATCAGAAATACCTGATATAAATGTGAATACTATTATAGAGTCAAGGAATGCTGTGTTTTTTGAACACGTATTTCCTTACAAAAAAGGACAAGTATTAAGTTTATAGAAAATAACTTATGATTGTACACAAAGTCAAGAGACTAATGGCAATAAAACACAAGAGACTAGTAATGGTCCTGACCAATAGGATTTAACTGATGATGAACCAAGACGAAGTAAGAGGGCAAGAACATCAAAATCCTTTGGTCCAGATTTTCTGACATACCTGTTGAAAATGAACCTCAAAGTTTTAAGGACGCAATGACAGGTCCTGAAGCACCTTTGTGGAAAGAGGTTGTTAATAATGAAATTGAATCCATAATGCAAAGTCATACTTGGGAATTGGTGGATCTTCCACCTGGTTCTAAACCTCTTGGATATAAGTGAATATTCAAGAGAAAAATGAAAGCAGATGGGTCAATAGACAAGTTTAAAGCAAGATTTGTAGTAAAAGGTTACAGACAAAAGGAAGGTCTGGACTATTTTGACAAATATTCTCCTGTGACAAGAATAACATCTATCCGTATGCTTATTGCCATAGCAGCGTTGTATAATTTAGAAATGCATCAAATGGATGTTAAGACAGCTTTCTTAAATGGTGATCTAAATGAAGAGATCTATATGGAGCAATCCGAAGGGTTTGTAGTACCACGGCAAGAAAAGAAAGTTTGTCGGCTTGTAAAATCTCTTTATGAATTAAAACAAGCACCTAAGCAATGGCATGAAAAATTTGATCATGCTATGTGTATGGGGAGCAAATATTCAGGCAAGCCCGTACTCCTTTCTTCTAAGCTCCTGTCTGTCCGATCGACCTGCGAGCATAACGGCGGTGAGCTACCCGGCGGTGTGTGGCCGGAAACCCCTCCGACGATCAAGTTTGCACACACACACACACACAAGGATAGATAGATAGAAGAGAGTTGAGTGTAAGTGTATATCTCACCAAATGTTCATCTGTGCAGGCATGGGGGGCGCAGACTCACTTATATACCTTCTGCGCCTCAAATCTACTCTCATTAGTCTCTCGACATGTGGTGCTGCTATCTCATCTATCAGCACAAATCTAGCTGATCATCACCTAACCAAACTGCTAGCCCATACTACCGGGATCTCGGCATCCGGGCTGAATCATCTCGGCTGTCGACGGCCGTGTTGCACAACAAGCTAGAGCACTCCGCTAGCTGAGCTCAATGACGACCAAGCTCGGTTGCATTCCGGCATAGCCGAGCTGAAAATTGGTCGAGCTGGTGAACCAAGGACCTTTCCAGCTAGGCTGGAGGTGCGAACTATGGGAACAGGACCGGCTTCCATTATCTCGGCCAAATTACCCAAATTAGCTCGGTTCCCACATAAACAGGCCAAGTAGCTTGGTCCTAGGCCATTACCGAGCACAACCCTCTCCAGCTAAGCCCAAGCTACCACGGCCCACAACATGTTCGGCCCATAATCTACACGGTCCTTACCACGGCCCAATCCAGCTCATAAATTTCCCTCTCAATTGCCCCTTAATTTCGTCCGCGCAAGCGTGACTGGGATTACCTGTTTCTGACCGGGGTAACTCTTCCTCGGTCCTCAGTTTGCAAGATGGTGACCGGGCTAGTTGACATGCATGTTTTCAAAACTAGCCCGGTCGACGCCTCGATTTGCCATCCTGTCTTTTCAGTACTGATGCCGCCGCCATCATGACACGTGTTGTGCATTGATTGGCCTCGAGCAGCCAACCCTCACGTCTCTTCACATTCAAATTTTTGGCGGTTCTTCACCCCTACAAACACGCCATATCCTCCTTCATTCCATTCTTACTGACTTCCCTTGAACCTTCAACGTTCCAGAGCTCCAGTGCTTGTCCTCCATTCTTGTTCTTCTTCTCCGCTCGTGCGTGAAGACTCAGATTCATCCCCCTTCCTGGTAAGTCCTTCGAGCCCTTTATTGTTATTTCATTTGGTATTTCACATTTTAGGGCACTAAATCCGTAGGTTTTAGGATATAACCCCCAAAACCCTCTCCTGCCCCTATTCTTCTCGATGTTCTTCAGTTCCAGCGATGAACACATGAACACATGTAGATCTGGAGCGGACCGGGCTTCAGGTCCCCTTTTGATCCCAAAAAACATACCAACCGGGCAAATTGCAAGTTTGCAAAAACTTCTGTGGAAACCGAAGTAGGCATAGCACTTGACCGGTCAACCGGGCTAATATCTAGTCCGCTTGATCGATTGAGCTCCTGAATTCACATTCGTGACTGAGGTGGTCTGGCACTCAACGTGACCGAGCTAAAGTCAAGCTCGTTTTACGCGATCGCGCTTCCACTTACACTTACCCTCCTTTTCCTGCAGAGTCCAAGGAGACCATATACCAACATCGAGGCTCTCAAAGATCGAGAAGCCTTCAAACAAGAGTGTGTGCCAAACCACCTCAGCCGAGCTAAGACCAGCCGGTCACAAATGGGGCGATACCACTTCTTGGTTGATACGTCGGTTACTCTGGCCGCGTTTGGGGAAGAGTACAATATCCCTGATGACGTTCACCTTGAGCTAGGTGCCGAGGAAATGACCCCTTGGGGCAGATTCGACCAGTGCCCCTTCACCGTGCTTTCCATCATAGAAGGTGGCCTCCGCTTCCCGGTCAACCCACTGATTTGTGAATTCTTGCGGCGTACCGGCCTAGCTCCAACCCAGGTCTCAACCAACACTTACAGAATAATTAACGGGGTCCATGAGCTAAACAACCAGCTAGGAACCAACCTAGGACTGGCCGAGATACTCTGCCAATACACCCTAGGGCACATAGGCGATGGCCTCACCTACTATTTAAAGATCAGACCGAGCAAAGAACAGATAGTGACCGGCACCCTAGGCAAGGACTTATACGATGATGACTTTTTCTGGGTGTCCGGCAACTACGAAACAGCCGACGTGCCGAGCTGGTTCATTAGCAAGAACTTCGGTTCAACATGTAAATCGTGCCACTTGCTCGGTCAATTTATATTTTTTAGCTATTCTGTACTTAGCATTTTTTCTTCTTTCCTTTGCAGCAATCGATGCTTTGCAAGCCAACTACTGTTATCCCAATGAAGTAGCCATCAGAATCGTGCTCTGCTACCGCAACCGAGACTGCCACGACCTCCTCGGTTACATACCAACATACCAGTATTCAGCTCCACGCCGGAGTAAGGTCACAGACTTTCTCCGCGCTCCATCTCCGCCTCCAGATCCTACAATTCCTGACGTTCCATTCATCCATCTGACCGAAGCAGAAGAGATGGCCAAGAGAAGCCGCATCAAGAACCTGATCATCGCCACCTCCACCGAGATACCGAGCGTCACAACCCGTTCTACTACTGCCGGGCAATCTAGCAAAGCCGTGGTTGCATTGGCGTCTCCCGCCGCCGGGCAATCCAGCCAAGACACCCGCCGGGTTGGCAAAAGGCCACGTGCAGACCCTTCAGCCGAGCTTGTTACCGAGCTCAACACTGAGCAACCTACCGTGATAACTGACCCAACTCCACCGTGGAGGCCCCAACTCAAGCACCGGGGTAAAGAGATCCCGGCGACAACTTCTGTTAAAGGAGACAAGGAACATCTCCTCGCCTTTGATCTCAGCAAAGCCCTCCTCCTACCGAGCAACGTGGTCGGCAGCGACCATGTGCCAGACACCCGGTTGGTGAAATCCTCGGTCAAGTCCATGACCAGGGTAAGAACTTTACACGTTTTGCCATAAAATTTTCCAAGTGTTCGCTCGGTTTTCTTTCTAATCGAACCTTCTTCTTGTAGGCCATCCAGAAACAACATTTGGTCATAGAGCGCATTCACCGACTTCGGCAGAAGGCCAGCGACTCTGCCAACCAGGTGGAACACCTTCAAGCCGAGCTCAGTCAGTCCAAAGCTTCGCTGGAAATGGCAAACTCTGACAATTCTAGGTTGCTCGGCCAGCTTGGAACCGCCGAGAAAGAAAGGGATGCGCTCCGGGCCGAGCTGGAGGCTTTGAAAGAATCAAACAAAAAGGAGCTGGAGGACGCCAACGACGCCGGTTTCAAGGAAGCCGAGGAGAGCTACACCAAGCAAGTCCATGCCACCCAAGACATCTACTTCCAGGCGGGTTGGAAGGCTGCTTGTGAACAGCTCGGCCAAGGACCTAGGACCGACGTGTTCGCCTCTCCCCCAGTTGCCTTCCTACCGACGTACCTTGTGCCATACGCCAACGACGTCTTCAGCGCATTGCAGGCTGAGGCCAAGGAAGAAGAGGCGCAGGATGCCGAGAAAGATGCAGAGGGTGGCAACCGCCCAAATTAGGCTGGCCGTGAGAAGACGGGCGCCCAGGAGACCACCACCACGGTCGACCTGGAGGTTGCGATCGGGGATGAATACACAGACCTTTCCCCCTTAGCTTAGTTTTCTTTTGTCTTCTTTCTTTTGTGTCTGAATATGTAACTGGGCTATCTGCCGCTCCTTTTGTAGTACGGCCTTGCCTGAATATTTGCTCCCCGTACAATTGGCGCCGTCTGTGGGAACAGGACCGGCTTCCATTATCTCAGCCAAATTACCCAAATTAGCTCGGTTCCTACATAAACAAGCCAAGTAGCTTGGTCCTAGCATGGTCCTGGGCCATTACCGAGCACAACCCTCTCCGGCTAAGCCCAAGCTACCACGGCCCACAACATGTTCGGCCCATAATCTGCACGGTCATTACCACGGCCCAATCCAGCGCATAAATTTCCCTCTCACTATGTTTACTAATGGGTTTAAGATAAACGAATGTGACAAGTGCGTCTATATTAAAAACACTGACCAAAGATATGTCGTAGTTTGTCTTTATGTGGATGACATGCTTATCATTGGAAGCAGTCAAAACATGATCAAATCAACTAAGCAAATGCTGAATAGAAGATTTGATATGAAAGATATGGGGGTAGCAGATGTAATATTAGGAATAAAAATTACTAAAACATCTGATGAATATGCATTATCTCAGTCACATTATATTGAGAAGATTCTTGGTAAATTTATCAAGGATGATATGAATGTAGCTAGAACACCTGTAGACATTAGTCTTTATTTATCAAAAAATAAAGATGATGCAGTGTCTCAGTTAAAATACTCACAAATCATTGGAAGCCTAATGTACCTAACGAATTGTACTCGTCCTGACATAGCTTATGCAGTCAGTAAATTGAGTAGGTACACTAGTAACCCCGGAGAAGACCATTGGAAAGCGATCATTCGGGTTGTTAGATATCTAAGATTTACCCATGATCATGGTTTGAACTGTACTCGATATCCAGTAGTACTCGAAGGTTATTGTGATGCCAATTAGATATCGGATACTAAAGATTCAAAATCCACTAGTGGATATGTCTTTACTCTGGGAGGCACTGTTGTTTCTTGGAAATCCACGAAACAAACATGCATTACACGATCCACAATGGAATCTGAGTTCATTGCTTTAGACAAAGCAGGAGAAGAAGCAGAATGGCTTCGTCACTTCTTAGAAGACATTTCAATGTGGCCAAAACCTGTGCCAGCTATTTGTATTTATTGTGATAGTCATTCTGCAATAAGCAGGGCACAGAATCATATGTATAATGGTAAGTCACGACATATTCATCGTCGACATAATACCGTAAGGCAATTGCTCTCAAATGGAATAATCTCAATAGATTATATAAAATCTAAAGAGAATATTGCGGATTCATTAACAAAAGGTTTGACAAAAGAGCAAGTGTATAGTTCATCGAAGGGGATAGGATTAAAGCCTATTACATAAGAGTCATCATAATGGTAACCCTATTTATATGACTAGAGATCCCAAGAACTAAGTTCAAAGGGACAACTAAGTTATGTGTGGCTCGCCAGAAATCACCAAGGGATTAAAATTCCCTACCCGTTCTTATGGTAAGAGTGCTATCTGTGACATGTGTTGCATGCATGGGTCTAAGGATAAGCTTAGCTTTTAATAATTACTTATATCTTGATTTAGGCATAAAATCAAGACGAGTATAAGAGATACTCACAATAAGAATCACCTATATGAGTGTCGAACTAGGGCCGGTTCTATGAGAATGAAGATGCTAAATTCTCTAGAAGCACTCATGAAAACTAGGAGCGTTCAAGGTCAAAATGAACACAACAGTGAGAACCATGATATGTTAGAAGATATTTTGTGTGAAATCTATTGTCTTGGCTTACATAAACGGCTGAACAATTCAAGGCATCGCGTCCATTGGTTAGCTAGTAAGTCCGATAGGTTATCACTAGGGAAGATTCAAGGCCGAAAGCTACATATCTTGATGCAAGATATTTTCGATTTATACTATTTCGAAAATTTTTGCATATTGTTGCATTTCCATTGTCATCAAATTCCATTCATGTGGGGGATTGTTAGAAATGGTTTTGGGAAAATCTGGAAAACTGATTTTTTTCCTAAACTTTGGTCTAATTTTTAGGTGGGACTCATGTATCAAATTTCGCGGGTCTAAGTGGTAACACGTTCTATGCTGCGTCGTGATTCACGTGGTATATTTGGTTGCTCAAAACCATTATCAGGTGAATGGGAAATTGAAGTCAAAGTGAGCTCTATGGAAATGGAGTTTTTTTGTGGAAATTCCTTAAGGTTTAAAAATTGGCTTGTCCCACATTGATTTGGTAGGAAACTTTGAGTGGGTTTATAAGGCTTGGAGTTGGAACTTGGGGCAGGCCACAAGGGGCACCAAAGTTTTGTAGAAAGGGAGGTTATGGCAAAATGGGCTAGACCCATTGGACCTAAAAATCACCACACACGCGCACGCTATCGCCGCTTTCCATCTGGCCGGTTGGGCGAGCTGGGTTGGGCCTGGCCACGGGCGCTGGTGTGATGTTGGGTTGGGCTTGTCTGGCCGAATACTAAACTTTTTAGGCCAAAAACATTTGAATTTAATTTATTTTTTGGTAAAGTAAAATCAAACCGTTTAAATTCAAAGTTGTCCGAACCTTCTGCACATATTTCAAAATCTGTCCGTTTAATTCAAGGAAAACCCATACTTGTATGAATTTAAATTCAAACATATTTAAATCTGTGCAAATTAAACCGAACAGATTCGGTTATCTGTTGAAACAGTGTTGCACTTGTTCAAACAGGTTTGGTACCTGTTTAATTCAAATTGAAAAGCCACCACTACATCTATAAATAGGTAGCCCTCATTTGATGTTTTTGTTCACAATTTTCGTACTTCTCCTTTGCAAATAATCTCTGCATTTTGTTGCATTAAATTTTAGTGTGTTCGTTGTGCGAATAAATTGTAGTGCTGGATTTATTCGTTGTTAATCATTTTATCCTAGGAGATAGACGTCCAATTCTGTTAGCACCATGGAGAGGATGAATCTGTTTTAAGGACATAGTGTCAAAAACTGGACTTGATCAGAATATTGTTCAAGAAATTAATCAAGTAAGTTGTTAATTTTCTATTTTATTTATTTAAATCAGATTTTGATTTTATTTTTGTAACAAAATAAAATCTGTTTTTATTTATTTTATTTTATTTCTAGTTTGATTTTTGTAATCAAACATTCTCCCTTCTTTTCTTTATTTCTTTTGTATTCTGTTTGTTGTTTAGTACACAAACATAATTTATTTTTTCAAATATAATGAAGATTGTCAAACAAGATATTGAAGTGATTGGGTCCAACATCCTGCCACTTGTTAATAGGTTCAAGAAAGTTGTCTTGACAATTCCTTCAACCCAGAAAATGAGACTTTTCCTAGCCATTGGTTGCACATCAGAATTGGAACTGTCCTTTTAACTATTCATCCACAATCTCTTTGATAAAAGTAGCAATACTCTCTGAGCTTGGTTTCTGTGAATAATTCCCACTAAACTCTACAAGAACTCCACCGTCTTCTAACTGCAATTCCCAAAAAGCTGCAAGACATCAAAGAAAATCCTTCTCAATATGGAATTTTTGAGGTTCTTAGTTCATATATTATGAAGTTTCATTCAATTCATATTGACAAATGAAGCTGTTCTGAGTTTTGAAGTACAGTACTATTGAAAATTCAGTGACTATAGCAATGACCATGCTCAGAATTTCCATCGAGGAAGTTCTGGAAAATTGCGAAGGAGACTTTTAGGGGTTGGATTGGGAGAGGAAAAAAATAAAATGGAAAATTACAATGACCTCCCCCAATAAACGTACACACCATAGATAGCCAAGGTATTGGAATATTACAATTATACCAATCTTTGTATATGTTTTTATACACTTAAGTTGGATAATTATTCAATAGTTTCGGAACACCACTCACCATGTGTCATTACTTATACGGTCTTTAAACCAATCACTTAATTGAAAATTTTACAAGTAAGACATAACAACTATTTTTGTTAAATAGTTGAGAGACAATGAATTACTCAGTCAGTGTGGATTCCAATTTCTTATTTGTCGAGAGTAGCATGTAACCTACGTCATATGATATTTTTGGACCATTCAATAGTTTTCTTTTTCAATCATGGTTCTAAATCGCAATATCAGAATACATAATCAATCGTGAAATATCAATTTTGGGAGTATTAGTCGATATGTATCAAAATCGAGTGGCATAATCGTGAAATTTTAAAAATCATTAGCAGGATGTAGATTGATGTAGCAATTCACCATAAAGGTTACTTTCTGATACATAATGGAAATAGGCTGATACACTCACCAAATCTGATCTCACCACAAGATTGGATTGTGTATGATTCGAATGTGTTAAAAGTCATTACAAATTACAAATCCACCGTTACATAACATTCGATTTTTAAAACAATACTTCTTGTAGCTAGCCTACCATTAGTAAATAAGATGAAATGTGACATCAAATTTTGAATTAAAATATCAAAATCACCCTTCTTATTTTTAAACTTATTCCTTATACGAAGCGATCAAAAATGCTAAAAAAAAAAATTATTTTTATTTTTATTTTTATTTATTTATTTATTTATTTTTGTGGGTGGGGGAGGAGTATGGGTTTACTAAATTTGAATATCTCAACTTCATAGGTGAAGTTGGCATATTGTGAAACTAATTTGTACCAACGTCAATGATCTATACTGTTTATCTAATATGACAAGTTGAAAAGAATATGCATGCAAAAATTAAATTAATCAGACATAAATAATCAAATGATCAAATCACATATATTATAATAAATGGATAGTTTATTCTTAAAAAATTTATAGACTATATAAATAAAAACGATCTAATAGTTTTGAATCGATATTGATCTACTTAATTTTTTACATGAATAATTTTTTTAGTTAGTTGTATAAAATAAAAAGTTTAGATTACCACAATAAGTCCAAGTTAATCCGCTAATGAATAAAAAATTTGAGATTTTCATCCTTAATAAATCCCAACTCTTTCTTTTACCACAAAAAATAATGAGACAAAAAAAATAATAAAAAATTTTGAAGGCCTTGTTTGGGAAGTTTGGTTTAGGGTAAAATAATCAATAAAGATAAAATAGATTTAAATAACTAATAAGACAAAATATCACATCTAAATCATAATCATTTCACTTTTTTTTTTTCTTCTTACAATCATTAAATCAACTACAAAAAAAAAAAAAAAAAAAAAAAAATCAATTATCATCACAAACACAATTTTTTTAGTTAGGTTAAAATAGCCAAAAATAAAAAATAGTCAGATTAAAATAGTCAAAAAAAAAAAATTCAACCAAAATAACTTGTTTCCAAGCGGGATCAAAGTCGGTGGAGCCGCAATGGTAAAACGGAAAATCAAAACGTAGGATTGATCTCTTATTCTGTCGTAGCTTTCATTTCGACTACAACCTTATTGTTCTGTCGCAGAGGCCCTCCAAAACTCCACTCTTTTCGGCAATTCTTATCTCACAACTTCGAAATTGTTCGGCTTTGTTTCTATCGACAACCTGACTGTGGGAAGTCCAGGTGGGCAAGAACAAGTTTATCGTAAACAATTTAAATTCTATATTTTCATTTTTATTGCAACGCTGAAACACAAATAATGGTTGTAACTTAGATGTTCGTTATGATTAGAAATCAAGTTCAAAGGATTAGAAAGTTATAAAATTAAGGGCAAATTACATATACCTCCCTCGAGGTTTAGCTAAATTACAGATACCCCTGAGGTTTCAGAAATTACAGATACCTCCCTGAGGTTTATATTTTTATAACAAATTGCCCCCTAATTTGTTATGCAAATAGTACCTTCAGGGGGGATATCTATAATTTCTCAAACGTCAGGGGGTATCTGTAATTTTGCTAAACCTCGAGGGGTATATGTAATTTGCCCTAAAATTAAGGTATATCCGGTTGGATGAGTTAATTTGTTATTTTTTATTATTGTTTTAAGACGGGAAGTTAATAAGTGAGAAATAAACCTCAAGGTTTGACTCTAATAATGAAATAAATATGAATTTTTAATTTTATTAATTTAAATTTTAAAATTTTATTTATTTATTTTCAATTTAAACTATTTATCTATTTTCATTAAATAAAATCGATAAAAAAAAATGATATTTTAATTATTGAACTCAAAGAAAAATGGCGTTTTAGACATCTTATATAGACTTATATTGAGTTTAATGGCTAAAATATTATTTTCCATTAATTTTACTTGACAGAAATATGTGAATGGTTTAGATTGAAAATAAATCAAAAAATTATGATTTAAATAGACAAAATTAAAAATTCAAGATTTTTTTTTTTTTTATAAAGGTCAAATTCTAAAAAATTATATGGTAAAATCCTATTGAAAATAAGTCCTAGTAAAATTATCGTTAAAAATAATTTTTTGTGATGGTTTTTGTATATATTGCTAAAAATTAATAATTAGTGATTTTTTTTTTGTCACGATTTTTATAAATTATCACTAAAACAGGGAATTTTTTTCAAGAAGGTCCCTCGTATTAAGATTTTATAGGATAAAGGAGATGTAATATTTTCAGAGTGGTTGGAGTCCCTCAACATTTTTCCGAATAAATTTCAATCCAGAGAAATTTTGATCTAGATAAATTTCAAAACACAGAAATTTGTGAAATTTCTCTGGTTTGCTCAATTTCTCTAATTTTCTCTGTGTTTTGAAAATTCTCTAAGTTAAAATTTCTTTGGTTTGCTCACAAATTTCTCTATGTTTTGACCAATTTTCTTTTATTTGAAATTTCTTTGATTTACTCTCAATTTTCTCTATCTCTGTGTTTTGACCAAACCAGAGGAAATTGAACATATTAAAAAAAAAAAAAAAAAAAAAAAAGGTATAGAAGAGAGAGGGGATGCTTTTGTTGGGTTAGGGTTTCATGTCATCTCGTGGTTGTTGAGGTAAAGTTTCTTCAATCCTAGAAGTTTCTTCTGCCTCCTCAAATAAAGAAATGCTATTGCCAATACATCAGCATAAATTCTTCAAATTGCTATAAATTTTAAAATCTTAAATCAACAAACACACCATTGAATAAGTGAACAAAGCTCATATTTTTACCCTAAAGAAACTGAAATCAATCGGAGTAAGTGGTGATAGTGGTGTTTTCAGTTCGCTCTTTGCCATTCGCCGCCTTTTACCGACACATCTCTTGCCTCAACAGCCTTCCCTCTGACTTTAACTACGTATTCCTCTTCCATAGCCCTCTACCTACACAAAAGACGATAGAGAGAAAAGAGAGAGCGAAGTAGAGGCAACAACGAGCACATCCATCACGCATTACCATCCCAATGGCGTTGTTGCGTTGACTACTTCAGATCTGGAGAAAAGAAAGGCAACGACGAGCACATCCACCACACACCACCACCCCAACGGCGCTGCTGTGCTGACTACTTCAGATCTGGAGAGAAGATAAAGAGAGAGAGAGAGAGAGAGAGAGAGAGAGAGAGAGAGAGAGAGAGTAGGTGTGATATATGAGTGTGGGTGAGGGACCTTAGGCTACAAAAAAAAATATTGTGGACCTCTTCTATTTCTAAAAGTTGAAGAGGGATGTTAGACTAAGTACCCCTACTAAAACTTACAATTAGTGACTTTTTTTGTGATAAATTTTTCAAATTGTTGCTGAAAGTTGAAAATTAGTGACTTTTTTGTGACAATTTTTTCTAAACTGTCGCTAAAACTTATAATTAGTGAAATTTTTTGTGACAATTTCCAAATTGTCGTTGAAAATTAACAATTTGTGACGTTTTTTTTAATAGCGTTTGATGAAAAATGTCATTAATTATCATAGGACCTATTGAATAATAAGTCCATCTATTAAGACTTACAAGTAAGTCCCCCAAAATTATATCTATAACAATAGAAGATAAAAGTAGAGAGTTATTATGGTAATTTTATAACTTCTGTTAATGGAGTTACGTTACGTTCTTATTTATTTTTGAATTATAGAAAGGTAAATTACTCCGAGCTTAAGTCATATCTAGGTCAAGTGAATTATGCCCAAATAATATTAGGCATGCAACTAAGGCAGTTTTCGAATGGGGTTGAGAGGTTATCCAAATTCAGCCCAAGTTGTGTTGAGAGTTATCTAAATCTGTCCAAACTTGAATTGTAACCCGAGATTGTCTACCCAGACCTGACCTGAATTAAATTCGAATTACACATGAATTTCAATTTTTCTTCTTTTTTTAGTGCAACTAAGTTAATTAATTTGTTAAAATTAGACTCAATTTATATATATATATATAAAATCATTAATAAAATCAAAACAAATAATTTTTATAATATAAGAGAGATGCTGCTATGGTGATATTTACAATTTATTAGTAAGGAAAAAAAATATAAATTTTGTGTTATGTTTACTTATGTATATAATATAATATATATTCAGTATGACCTAACGATCTCAATTATTTTAATATCATTCAATGACTAATAATTTATGTGTTGGAAAAAATGGTTTTTTCGTGACTTTAATTTAATATTATAGTGTGGTGACTTTAATTAAATATTAAAGTGGGTCCTAATCATCTATTGTGTTGGGTCCAAGTGGGCCAAAAACCATTGAGATTTGAATAAGAAATTGCCTCATAATATTATATTCATGAATGAGATTTTAAAGGGTATTTAAATCTTTTTTCTTGGCTAAAGGGTGTGAATCCTTTGGGCATCCAAACTTTTCAACTTTTTGAAAAGGGGCTATGGATGCTGGTTAATGGTGTTTTAATGACCAGCCTTAAAGGCTGGAGGCTGTTCTTCCCTCCCCTATAAATGTATAAATTGAGACCCTCCTATCAAGTCTCAATATAGAAATTTTTGCTTCCATTTTACAAGTCAATTTGCCAGAAAGTTCCTACAGTGAGAGAGTGCTGCCACAGTTTTTGTTCGTTAAGCTAGACAGAAAGTGCTTCTGCCGTAGCTAGTTTTTGACCGTCATAGCCTGGGAGACAAATGCCGGGATTCCTCAAGCACTCGACCCGTGAGGCGACGAAATCTGTTTTAAGAAAACTGCTACTGTGCAGGCTTCGGTTTGGTTTCTTTACCATTTTATTGTATTGTGTATTTCTGTTGTAATTTAGTTGTAATTATTTGCATATGTTCTTGGTATATAATTTTGATTTTTTCATAAATCTATTTTTTTAATTTCACAATTTGGACAACAAGCTTAAAACAGATTTTTATATATTTTCTATGAAATTGATTGAATAAATTTATATAGACAATTAAGTTAACTTTGTATAATGTTACTAGGAACTGTTGCGGAATTGCTCACTGTTTCAATGATATAAAATATAAATTTGCATGTTTAGAGATTTAAGTAATTTATATGAATAGGCGATTGTTCCGTTTTCTGTAGGTTGATTGCCGGTTCATGATTTTGCTTGTTTGCATGCACATGAAACTATTTTTATGCCTTCTTGCACTGATTCATCCTTCTGAGTACATTAATATATTTGTGTTTGCTAGTGAATAGATCCATGTGTGTCTTAGACATATTGCATGCTATTGCTTCTGTTATTTAAGTAGACTACCTGTACTAAAGAGAAAGTCCACTGTTTGTTTTTCCTTTGGAATTCAATGATTGTAAATCATGCAATGTTATTCTCTAATTGCTTAGTTTAATTAGAATGCTCTATCATAATTTGCATACTTAATTGTATTAGTATGATCTTATTTTATGCGTATGGTTCATCATTCCTCTACCATAATTTGCATGAATTTTAAGGTTATAAAATATAATTTATGGATGTTGCAATTTTGACATGCTAATTCTATTCTAGTTTTTAATTTGTTACATGCTTATTATTTTCTAGACTAGATTACATAATTTAATTTATTTTTTTTTTAGAATTATTTGCATATGTTAATTGCTAAATGGTTATTGGTTTGTAACTCTTGCCTATTAATTTTAGTTTAATGTATTTTGGAGTTATAGAGTTTTATGAATTGTGTACATGATTAATTTGAATTTAATTGGGTGCATTAATTTGAATTATCTAATTGGGTGCATTAATCTGAATTATTTAATTGGGTGCATTAATTTGAATTTAATTGGGTGCATTAATCTGAATTATCTAATTGCGTGCATTAATTTTTGGTTTTAATTTATTTCTTTGGAGTTACAAGTTTACATGGTTGTTGTGAATTAATAACTCATGACTACTAAATTTTATTTTAAAGTTATAATTTAATTATGAAGTTACAAATTGTATTTTTTTTTTGGTACCTTATATTAATTGGTTACTTATATAATTAATAGTTGGCTAAATGGTTTCATTTAATTTATTAAATTTACTTTTTTCTTAGATTATTTGTTTGTATTTTGTTGTGGTTTGCTACAAACTTTGTTTGTAGGCATACCAATGCGAAAGGGAATGGAAAAACAAATACAACACCAAATGAATAGTATTTGGGATGTAAAAACAAAAATATTTGGACTACTAACCTTTGTGTTGAATAGGAATACCTAAGCGTGGAATGGCTTTTGGACTAAATAGAATCCTTTTGGATTGGCTATTTTATTTAAATGTTTGAAGCATGTTTGCTTGAGATTTAGTTGGTTTGTTTACCAATTTGTAGTAGCAAGTTTTATTTTCTTATATTGTTGTAGCAATTATTTTACATTGCTTGTAAAAGTTTTGGACGTTGGTTTGTTTTAACCTAGTTCATCCCTAAGAAAATTTAATTCTTAAAATTGTTTATCACAGATTAGGAGTCAATATGCTCTTGAAAGTTTTGTCAAACAGTTAAATGGGTTTTAAGTGGAACCGAGGTGACCCCTCTAGTCTTCCTAGAAACTTTCTTGACCATGTTCGATTCTAGGTTTTGTGGTGAGACTAAATTTTGAATTAACTTTTCATCTAAGGGATTTTCTAAGGGTTAAGTTTAATTTCTGGAAACACAGAAGTGATATTCTGGTGTAATTTTCAGAAATGGAAACTATCACTGATGTTGCTGCTATTGCTAATGTTGGTGGGGATTTGAACCTCGGAGCAACTGGGTTGCCAACCCCTACTGCTGTGACCTCTGTGGTCAACCCTGGCGTTACTCCGGCTGTTCTGGGAGGACCGCTTAGTCACCATGAGCACCCAGAAAAATTTGCTGGGGTAAACTTTAAGAGATGGCAACAAAAGATGCTATTTTACTTGACTACGCAAAACCTTGCAAAGGTTCTGAGTGAGGATCCTCCAGCCGTGGCAAAGAATGAGCCTGACAGGCAGAAAGTCATGGCACTTGACACATGAAAGCAGACAGACTATATTTTTCGAAACTATGTGTTCAACAGCTTGGTAGACTCACTCTATAGTGTGTTTTGTACCAAGAGCTTAGCAAAAGAGTTATGGGAATCTCTGGACAAAAAGTACAGGACTAAGGATGCCAGGGCAAAGAAATTTGTGGTTGGCCGGTTCCTAGATTTTAAAATGGTAGACTCAAAAACTATGATAAGCCAAGTCCAGGAGTTCTAAGTGTTCTTGCATGAAATTCATGTGGAGGGAATGCCCTTGAACGAAACATTCCAAGTTGCTGTGATTATTGAGAAACTTCCCAATGGTTAGAAGGATTTCAAGAACTACATGAAGCATAAGCGCAAGGAAATGTCAGTTGAAGACCTAATTGTCCGACTCCGAATTGAGGAGGATAATAGAAAGAAAGGAGGGAGTACCTCCTCAGTAAAGGCCAATGTCATTGATCATGGAAAATCTTCTGGGATAAGGAAAAAGCTCCCCGTGAACAAGGGCTCTAAGTTGGGGCCAAGGGGTGGTGTTGCAAAGAAGTCGGCTCACAAGCTGCAGGAATTTGGTTATCGGTTCTCAGGAAAATGCTACAACTGTGGTAGGGAGGGGCATCGGGCTAGTGATTGCCACAAACAGAAAAAGCCATACAAGTCTAAACCTCATGCTCATATGGTAGATATACAAGAGCACTCCCATGATGAGGATGACATGCACTTGCCTGCTGTTGTCTCTGAGGTGAATATGGTGGGTCCAAAGCAAAAGAATGGTGGATTGATACTGGGGTTATACGCCACATCTGCTCCGTGAAGAAGTTGTTTACAACTTTCGAACCGGTTACAAACAGTGAGAAGTGGCTTATGGGAAATTCTGCTACCTCTATTATTGAGAGGAAAGGAAAGGTGGTCCTGAAGTTAACCTCAGGAAAGGAGCTAACCTTGAACGAAGTCCTGTATGTTCTGGACATTTGTAAGAATCTTGTCTCAAGGTCTTTTCTCAGTAAACATGGTTTTTGCATGGTTTTTGAGTCCGACAAGGTCGTTCTAACCAAGAACGGAATGTATGTGGGTAAGGGTTATATGTTGGGGGGTATGTTTAAACTCAATGTAATGACTATTATCCCAAAGATGAAAAAAGGTGCATCTTCTTCTGCTTACATGCTTGAGTCTTCCAATTTGTGGCATGGTAGACTAGGACATGTGAACTTTGAATCTTTATGTAGATTAATCAAGTTAGATCACATACCATCTTTTAAGATTAATCCGAAACACAAGTGTGAAACTTGTGTTGAAGCGAAGTTGACAAGATCTTCATTTCATTCTATTGAAAAAAGTTCAGAACCGTTGGATTTAGTGCATAGTGATGTGTGTGACTTAAAATTTAAACAATCACGTGGTGGTAATAAGTACTTCATCACTTTTGTTGATGATTGCACTAAGTATTATTATGTCTATTTGCTCAAAAGTAAAGATGAGGCTATTGACAAGTTTGTTCTTTATAAGAATGAAGTTGAGAATCAAGTAGGCCGCAAGATTAAGGCTTTAAGAAGTGATCGTGTGGTGAGTATGAATCTCCGTTTTATTGAGATTTGTGCTCAATTTGGGATTATCCACCAAACCACGATGCCTTATTCTCCTCAATCAAATGGGATTGCTGAGTGGAAGAATAGGACGCTAAAGGAAATGATGAATGCAATGTTGATAAGTTCTGGATTGCCACAGAACATGTGGGGGGAAGCAATTCTCTCTGCGAATTACATTCTGAATAAAGTACCCCGGAAGAAGGTGGACAAGACGTCGTATGAGTTATGGAAAGGCGTTAAGCCTTTGTATAAATTCTTACGAATTTGGGGGTGTCTTGGAAAAGTGGCGATTCCTACACCCAAACGGGTTAGGATAGGCCCGAAATCCGTAGATTGTATATTCATTGGTTATGCACATAATAGTAGTGCATATCGGTTTCTTGTACATAAGTCTAAAATTCCAGACATACACAGGAATACCATCATGGAGTCAAGGAATGCATGTTTCTTTGAAGACATTTTTCCTTGCCGAACCCATGAAGGGGTTCCAAGTCTTTGGAGCAATTTGATGAGCTTGCTAGTGATGATGATCATGTTAATGATCAAGGTGATGATCAAATTGAGGTTTTAGATAAGCCTAGAAGGAGTAAAAGGGCTAGGATGTCCAAATCTTTTGGTCCAGACTTCTTGACTTATATGGTTGAGAACGAACCTCAAACTTTTCACGAAGCTGTGACTTCTCCTGAAAGTCCTCTATGGAAAGAAGCGATCAAAAGTGAGATTGACTCCATCTTACAGAACCACACCTGGGAGTTGGTAGATTTACCTCCAGGTTGTAAGCCTTTAGGCCGCAAATGAATTTTTAAAAGAAAGATGAAGGCCGATGGGTCAATTGACAAGTATAAGGTGAGGCTTGTTATCAAAGGGTACAGGCAACGAGAAGGCCTGGATTACTTTGATACGTACTCACCTGTAACTAGGATAACATCCATTTGCATGGTGATTGCGATAACAGCTTTGTGCAATCTAGAGATACACTAGATGGATGTAAAGATAGCTTTCTTAAATGGGGATTTGAATGAAGAAATCTACATGGAGCAACCTAAAGGGTTTTCAGCTCCAGGGCAAAGCAAGAAAGTCTGTAAACTTGTCAAATCATTGTATGGTTTGAAGCAAGCGCCTAAACAATGGCATGAGAAGTTTGACAACGTAGTGTTGTCAAGTGGGTTTAGAATCAACGAATGTGACAAGTGTGTTTATGTCAAAGACACTGACAGAGGTTATGTCATTTTGTGTCTATATGTTGATGATATGCTCATTATAGGTAGTAACGATGAAATGATCAAAACTACCAAGAAGTTGTTAAACTCTAAGTTTGACATGAAGGATATGGGCATTGCAGATGTTATTCTGGGAATTAAGATTACCAGAACATCTGGTGGAATTGTACTTTCTCAGTCTCATTATGTTGATAAGATACTTGAGAAGTTTAGTGGATTAGATACGAGTGTGTCATCAACACTTGTAGATTTAAGTCTACATTTTACCAAGAATAATAAAGAGAGTGTCTCTCAGTTAGAATATTCTCGGGTAATTGGAAGTTTAATGTATCTGATGAGTTTTACTAGGCCGGATATAGCTTACTCGGTTAGCAGGCTTAGTAGATATACAAGTAATCCCGATGCTTCTCATTGGAAAGGCATTGTACGGGTGTTAAGGTATTTACGCTACACTCAGGATTATGGGCTGCATTATACTCGATATCCAGCGGTGCTATAAGGCTATAGTGACGCGAATTGGATATCAGATATAAAGGACTCAAAGTCCACTAGTGGATATGTGTTCACTCTTGGTGGGGTAGCCGTGTCTTGAAAATCTTCCAAGCAAACGTGTATATCTAGATCAACGATGGAATCAGAGTATATTGCTTTAGATAAAGCAACGGAAAAAGCTGAATGGCTTTGCCATTTCATTGAAGATATTCCACGTTGGTCTAAACCTGTGCCTGCTATTTGTATTCATTGGGATAGTCAATCTGCAATTGGTAGGGCACAGAGTAATATGTATAATAGAAAGTCTAGACATATCTGTCGTAGACATAATTCTATACGACAACTACTCTCGAATGGAGTTGTCTCTATAGACTATGTAAAGTCTAAGGACAACATTGCGGATCCTCTAACCAAAGGGTTAAATCGAGTGTTAGTCGAAACGTCATCAAAAGGAATGGGGTTGAGGCCTTTGGAAGTTACCAGAATGGAAACCTAACCTAGTTGACTGGAGATCTCAAGATCTAGGTTCAATGGAACAACCTAATTGCGTGTAATGGTGGTATGTCATTGAGGAGGTTAAACCTCCAGCCATTCTTTTTATCAATGATACCTGCAAGTGTAGAGGTTAAGCTAAGCTTTTAATGACTCTAGTGTGTTAAGCTGTTGAGCTAAGTATAGCAGGATACTAAAGTAGAGTCACCTATGTGAGTTTGAAGTGGGGTCGCTTCTAGAAGAATTGGGTAGGCCAAGATTCTTTGAAACCACTCGCTGAACCAGGCTAGTGCCCAGGGCCATACAGGGCACACCAGTGAGAATAAAATGGTGGTAGGAGTAATTCCCGTGTGAGATCTATTGTCTCAGTTTACATAAACAGCAGAGCAGTTGAAGATGTTATATTCACTGATCAGCCAATAAACTCGATAGGTTTTCACTGGGAGGGGTTCAAAGCCAAAAGCTACCTTCTCTGATGTCGGGGTTAGTTCGTTGTACTCTCTTTCTGAGTCATTATTATTGAACGGTGTCCGTTTGTTGAGTCATTCGGTCAATTTTTATTCATGTGGGGGATTGTTGGGAAAAAATGGTTTTTTGGTGACTTTAATTTAATATTAAAGTGTGGTGACTTTAATTAAATATTAAAGTGGGTGTTAACCATCTATTGTGTTGGGTCCAAGTGGGCCAAAAATCATTGAGATTTGAATAAGAAATTGCCTCATGATGTTAGATTCATGAATGAGATTTTAAAGGGTATTTAAATCATTTTTTTTGGCTAAAGGGTGTGAATCCTTTGGGCATCCAAACTTTTCAACTCTTTGAAAAGGGGCTATGGATGCTGGTTAATTGTGTTTTAATGACCAGCCTTAAAGGCTGGAGGCTCTTCTTCTCTCCCCTATGTATGTATAAATTGAGACCCTCCTGTCAAGTCTCAATATAGAAATTTTTGCTTCCATTTTACAAGTCAGTTTGCCAAAAAGTTCCTACAATGAGAGAGTGCTGCCACAGTTTTTTTTTTCTAAGCTAGACAGAAAGTGCTTCTGCCGTAGCTGGTTTTTGACCGTTGTAGCCTGGGAGATAGATGCTAGGATTCCTCAAGCACTCGACCCGTCAGGTAGCGAAATCTGTTTTAAGGAAACTGCTACCGTGCAGGTTTCGGTTTGGTTTCTTTACCATTTTATTGTATTGTGTATTTCTGTTATAATTTAGTTGTAATTATCAACATATGTTCTTGGTATATAATTTTGATTTTTTCATAAATCTATTTATTTAATTTCACAATTTGGACAACATTATGTGTATATCTTATATTTATATATATACATATATATATATATATATATTGGGATTTAGATTACTCGAATTATTTGATATCTTTGTCGGGATTTAGATTGCTCAAATTATTGGATATCTTTGTCCAAGCCTATATATATATATATATTTTTGATTAATTCTAAATACTTTCAACTTAGCTAAAGAAAAATTAGGTTTAGGGAGCCGCTCCCAAAAATTATTTTAAAAATAAAGAAAAGTTAGTTATACATAATAAGGTCAGCTTTGGGGTAATTTTTCCAAATAATTTACACTTTCTCTTCTCTTTTCCATGAATTGATTGCTTTCAAGGTTGCAATGAATCAGGACCCAACTCCAACTTCCACAGCTATGGTCGGTGGATATTAATAAAATGGAGAAATTCTCTCCAGCTTCGAGGCGCCGAGAGGTTCGTCATAAATAAGTTCCACTTTAATAATTTGAACAGTTATTTTGTAAATTTGTCCTCGGACACTTTTAAGGTAGATTTAATAATATATTAATTTGTCTTAATTTTAATTAGCATATCACCCGTGCTATGCACGAGATTAAATTAAAAAAAAAAACCATTCATAGTTATGTCAAACATATTTTTAAATTGTTAGCATAAAATATATGTAATTTTAAAACAAAATATTGACATTGCATAATTAATGTAATAAAAATAAGAATTTATTACATTTGTTCGAAATTCACTGAATAAGTAAACAAAAAATAACTAAAATCTAAATTGTTGTGGGCCTTCCATCAGTATTCCTGTATTGTCAACATTATAGTTAGTATTATAATTAATGAACAATACATATATTATGTATTTATAAAATGTTATAAAGTAAAAATGTTATACTTACATGTTTTTTTTTTTTACTTTATGAAAAGTATAGACATTCTTCAGACCAATTTATATTTAAAACAAAGGTTACGCACGGTGCACAATCTAGTTGACGTAGCATTGTTGGTACATGTATGATAAATGCATAGGTACGGTCTTAGCATGACGAAATAAAATATTTAATCACTCTAACGCCATTATCCTATAAAATTTTGGAATTATGACTTTGTGTTTGAAAAAGTAAGAATAAGTTATTTGTAATAAATTTTATAATTTCCTACCTTTGATCTCATATTCTTCAAATATGAAGGTTGATATCGCAAAATAAACTCTGCCCGTTCATCTTGAACAGTGAGATTTATTGAATCAGTACTGTCTTTGACCACAAAGTTAACATTGTATCTTATCAACAAAAAAAAAAAAAAGGACACTTGTTAAAAGAAAATGTTGTACCTAATAAAAAATTAAAACACTTGTTAAGTTTGAATTATTATTGTACATAGTAATTATTTACCTAAAGAAAATTATATTGTTATAATATCAATATCATCATATAGGCAGTGACGACAAACAATGTGACCATAATGATATTCAACTTTTTGATAGCAACTTTTGCACAAATCAATCCAAAGGTTGTCAACATCAATTTATTTGATGTACCCAAATATTCGAAAATATGAAACCTACAAAATATTTGAAAAAACATAAATTGATCTCTCTATAAACAAATTATATACATATCGTTTAATTTTCATTAATAGGAATGATAATTATATTAAAAAATCATATTAAAAAAATCAAATTATAAACAAAAGGAGATAACTCCAATCATACAAATCACATTTTTTTTAATACTATCTAACTACAATCACATTTTTCTCATAATAAAAAAAAATAATTGAAAAAAAGAACCATTAAAATAGTAAATAAAAAGATTATTTAGAAGCATTGAACAAACTACAATCACAATTTTTTCTTTTTGTGAGTGTTTATGTTAACCTAACTTCAATCATATTAAAAAAATCAAATCATAAACAAAAGGAGATAACTTCAATCATACAAATCACAATTTTTTTAATGCTATCTAATTACAATCATATTTTTCTCATAATAAAAAAAAAAGTAATTGAAAAAAAGAACTATTAAAATAGTAAATAAAAATATTAGTTAGAGCCGTTGAACAAACTACAATAACATTTTTCTTTTTGTGAGTTAATTTCAATCATATTAAAAAATCAAATTATAAACAAAAGGAGATAACTTCAATCATACAAATCACAATTTTTTTAATACTATCTAACTACAATGACATTTTTCTCATAATAAAAAAAATAATTGAAAAAAATAACCATTCAAATAGTAAATAAAAAAGTTTATTTAGAACCATTGAACAAACTACAATCACTTTTTTTTTTTTTTTTTTTTTTTTTGTGAGTGTTTATGTTTATCTAACTTCAATCATATTAAAAAATAAAATTATAAACAAAAAGAGATAACTTCAATCATACAAATCACAATTTTTTTAATGCTATCTAATCATCATCAATAATTAAAAAAATCAATCACAAATTAAGTCAATTGATTATTAAAAAACACAATAATTTATTTTTCAAAAAACATAGTGAGTTAAAAAGATCAATTATAATTTTTTTTGGGTCAAAATACAATCTAATCATCATCAATAATTGGTACATTATGTGACCCTAATTAGTACAATCCATTTTGTTTTTCAAAAAACACAGTGAGTTAAAAATCAAATCACAAATTAAGTGAACACTACAACATTTTCTTAGTTTAGTGACATTTGAAAGTGCCACAAAACTATTCTTCTAATGACATTTTTTGGCCTTGTGGCATTTTGAACAAGTGCCACTTCTATCGGTGCCACGGTAGATACTTGCAAGTGCCACTGCACCATCATGGCTAAAAACTTTTAATGACATTTTAATGTCATGGTAGATATTATTTGTGGCACTATCAAGCTCCACTAAAAAAAGTGTTAGTGACACTTATAAGTGTCATTACACTATCAAGACTAAAACCTTTTAGTGACACTTTAATGTCATGGTAGGCACTATTCGTGACGCTATCAAGTGTCATTTGTGACGATAATTCGTTGTAGAACAATTTGATTTGCTCTTGCAGAGACTCGAACCGCCAACCTCTCGCACCATAAACTTTATACACCACACTCTTCCCACTACACCTCTATAGCACCATATGATTATACATGCAACATATATTATTTATATAGTACATACATCTATATTAATATAAAAGTATATGTATAAACATAATTATTTTATTGAACATAATTTATGTAAAATAAACTATTTACTAGTAAAATAAAAAAAGATCACGTTTGGTGACTAAAAATATTTTTTGGTCTCAAATTCTATACTTTTGGCTACTAATTGTTTTTTAGTTGCTAAAAAACTTAACTTTTGCCGACCAAAATCGGATTTGGTCACCGAAGATGCACTTTCACCTACCGAAATTTTGGTCGCCAAAAAATTTAATTCCCGCCTTAGGATTTTAGTTCTCCTGCGCTAAAAATAACCACTTTTGGCGACTAAACTTATTTTTTAGTCGCCAATTATAGACTTTTGGCTACTAAAATTTTTTTAGTCACCAAAAAGCTTTACTTTGGGCTACTAAAATTTTTTTTGTCACTAAAACCCATATAATCAGCGACCAAACTTAGTTTTGGTCGCCAATTGTAGACTTTTGGCTACTAATGCTGTTTTGGTTGCTGAAAGCTATACTTTCAACGACCAAATTTTTTTTGGTCAGGAAATTTAGTCGCCGAATATGTTTTTTCCTGTAGTGTATATTGAGTTTAATTTATTTATTTTTAATCATTTACTGCATTGTAAAAATTTTAAAAATATATTGACATTTTTTGTTTTTTCAAAAATGCCATTATAAGCTTGGAAAGTTTTTGACTTAGTGGCATTTCTCAAAATGCTATAAAATATTTGTTTATGAAACTTTTCACCTAAGTGCCATAAAAAGTAATTTGCACCTACCTAGTGTCCTGACATTTTTTAAAAAATGCCATTGCTACTAAAGTTTAGTGGCATCTGTTAGTAAATGTCACGAACATAATTTTTTGTGTCATTATTTTATAAAATGCCATAAAATTGATGTGACATTTCTTTATTGAAATACCACTAGAGCCTTATATGTTTGTGGCTTTGTGGCATTTATCTAAATGTGTCACCAAATATTATTTTTGTGGCATTTTCTAAAAACATGCCACTAGTATAGTGCCACTAAAGTGTGTTTTTGTTATAGTTTTGTGACACTTGTTCATTGAAATGTCACTAGAGCCTTTTATGTTTGTCGTTTTGTGGCATTTTTAAAAAATGTGCCACTAAATATCATTTTTGTGGCATTTTCTAAAAATATGCCACTAGTGTAGTGCCACTAAAGTATGTTTTTGTTGTAGTTTTGTGACACTTGTTCATTGAAATGTCACTAGAGCCTTTTATGTTTGTCGTTTTGTGGCATTTTTAAAAAACGTGCCACTAAATATCATTTTTTGTGGCATTTTCTAAAAATATGACACTAGTGTAATGCCACTAAAGTATGTTTTTGTTGTAGTGGAATTAATAGTTAAAAAAACACAATAATTTTTTTTCAAAAAAAAAACTGAGTTAAAAAAATCAATTACAATTTTTTTTTAAAATACAATCTAATCATTATCAATAATTGGTACTTTAAAAATCAAATAAGAAAATAAATCAAATCAAATCACAAATATTTTTATGCTATCTAACTACAATCATATATTTTTTTTTCATAAATAATTGTAAAGAAAAAACCATTTAAACAGTAAATAAAAGATTAAATCACATTAAAAAAAAAGAATTATTGAACAAACTACCATCACATCACATTTTTCCCATAATAAAATAAATAAATAAATGAAAAAAATAACCATTGATTAACTACAATCACATTAAAAAAAAAAAAACCATTGAACTAACTACAATCACATTTTTTTCTTTGTGAGTATTTATGTTTATCTAATTTCAATCATATTAAAAATAAAATTAAAATAGTAAATAAAAAGATTAAATAACATTAAAAAAAAAACCATTGAACTAACTACAACAATCATATTAAAAAAAAGTCATTGAACAAACTACAATCACATCATATTTTTCCCATAATAAAATAAATAAATGAAAAAAAAGAACTATTAAACTAACTACAATCACATTAAAAAAAAAGAATCATTCATCTAATTATAATCATATTTTTCTCTTTGTGAGGGTTTATATTTATCTAACTTCAATCATATTAAAAAATCAAAAATAAAATTAAAATAGTAAATAAAAAGATTAAATAACATTAAAAAAAAACCATTGAACTAACTACAACAATCATATTAAAAAAAAGAGTCATTGAACAAACTACAATTACATCACATTTTTCACATTATAAAATAAATAAATGAAAAAAAAGAACTATTAAACTAACTACAATCACATTAAAAAAAAAAAAAGAATCATTCAACTAATTATAATCACATTTTTCTCTTTGTGATGGTTTATATTTATCTATCTTCAATCATATTAAAAAATTAAATTATAAGTTTTTATTCGCTAGACAAATCACAAATATTTTTATGTGCTAATCTAACTACAATATTAAAACAGTAAACAAAAGGAAAAGTCAAGAAAACAAAAAGAAGACTTACCGTTTCTATACGTGGTTACTGAAGTTGAAAGTGTAAAAGTGAGATGTCAAGAAAGAGAAAACAAAAAGGAGTCTCACTGTTTGCAATAGGTATGTGAAAAGTTAAAAAGAGTGTGTATTGGAGAAGTTAAAAAGATTTGGAGAATTTAATAAGTGCTAAGTTTTTTTTATAAAAAAAAAAATCAAAAAAATTAAGAAATTAAGGTTCAGATATTGGAACTCTCACAAAACTTATGAATTAGAGATAGATATAAATAAATAGATAGATATAGATATAGATATTTATATTTATATTTATATTTGTTTTAAATTTTTTTTAATATACAAATTATTTGTTTTGGAAAAGGTACTGCAATAATTATCAGAGAAGTCAAAAAGTCTTGTGGGTTGAGAGAAGTTAATAATTTTTTTTAATATACAAATTATTTGTTTTGGAAAAGGTACTGCAATAATTATTAGAGAAGTCAAAAAGTCTTATGGGTTGAGAGAAGTTAATAAATGTTGAGGTTAATTTTTTTTTTCTTTTAAAAAAAAAATTAGAAAATTAGGATTGGCATATTGAAGCTCCCACAGGCCTTGGGGGTTAAAAACCCCCTTTTGCTTAATATATAGTATAGTATAGATAAGTCTTTACTTTTAGTTAGTCACTGTTTTTAGTAACTCATTAAATGAATGCATTTATTATTTAGTGTTTCAATTGGAGAATTTTTTTTAAGGTGTCTCATATTAAGATTTTATAGTATAAAGGATATGAAATATTTTCATAGTAGTTGAGGTCTCTCAATATTTTTACAGAGAAATATTTCTCTGATTTGCTCAATTTCTCTGATTTTCTCTCTATTTTAAAATTTTCTCTATATTTTAAAATTTCTCTGATTTGCTCACAAATTTCTTTATATTTTGATCAATTTTCTCTAATTTGTTCACAATTTTCTCCGTATTTTGAACAAACTAGAGAAAATTGAGCTACTTAGAAACCAAAAATAGAGAATTTAATTGCTACAGCTGGAGCTAGAGCTAGATGAAATGAGAATCAGCAAAGCAAGAAAGAAAAAAAACAGCATTAGAGTTCACATATTCCCTCTTCTTTGCACCAAAATTCAAACACACCATCATAGGCGTGTAAATTTGGCCCCGCTCGGCCCATGTCGGGCCTCGCGGGCTCCCTCCAAACTTCAGGTCTGGTCAAATCGGGCGACCCACAAACTAGAAAATTAGGCCCCCAGGCCCAGGCCTAGGGGTTATTCGGGCCTTGGGCGGGCCGGGCAGGTGGCCATGGGCCTGGACTCGGGCTTGAAGCAGGCCTGAACAAAATTTTTTTTATTTTTTTTAATTTATTTTTGCTACCAAAATTTTATTATTTTCCACTAAAAAAGACATTAAGCCTTGGACGGGCCGGGTCTCGGGCCGAACCTTAAGTAGACCTTAAGCAGCCCGATGGGTTGGGCCACGGGTGGGGTCGGGCTTTAAAATGATGGCTCAGGCCCAGGGTCTCGGGCAGGGCTCAGGGCTTGGGCCTATCTCAGGCCGCCGACGGGCTTCGGGCTGCCCATGGGCCACGGGCCATTTTTACACTCATACACCATCATTATATATATAAACCCTTCAACAAGTCAGCAAACAAATTAAATCCTTCAAATGCCTTCGTAGATATATACAAAGTATTGCCCGTTGTGGCTTGGAATCAATTGAAAACCTAACAAATGTGAAATTATAACCTAGAAATAGGAATTATAGAGAGAGAGAGAGACAGAGAGAGAGAGAGAGAGTACGACTTTGCTGTTGGAGTCTTTGAGGTCGTCGAGGAAATTGTGGAGTTTTTTGGTGTCGTCGATAGCTGGAGAATCAAGTTTGAGATCGGAGGTAGTTTTCTCGTCGGAGGTCGATGGGGTGTTTGGTTCTTCTTCGGCTTCATCACCCTATGAGCATTTGATTTCTGGAGGTTTGATTTCCACTATCGATGAGGCAGTGGCGGCGACGGAGATGGTGGTATTGTTGTTTGCCATTGGAGTTGTAGAGAGAGAAAAAGTTGATATCTGTAAAAAAAAACACACTACCTATTACGGGTGAGGGACCTTAGGCTACCCAAAAAAAAAAAAAAAAAAAAAAAAATTATGAACCTCTCCCATTACCAAAAGTTGAAGAGAAATGTTAGAATATAACCCGTTTTGATAACTTTGAAATTTGTATACAACTAATTTGTAATTAATATTTACACTTTTTATGTATATAAATAATATTTTAACAAATTTCGAGACTTATTAAATACAATAGAACATACATAATTATTTCTTAACGAGTGGCTGGAGACATTTGTTAACATGACCCAAATTTAAATAGTTAATGTGACGACCAGGTCTTTCTTTCCTTCTCATTCCTTTCTTTCTCCTCTTCGTCCTTATTTTATTTTCGATTGGGCTTGAAACGTTCGGAAATTGCTCTCAAAGTTTAATGTTCTTGTTCTTGTTTTCGTTCGATGTCGAATTTCACTTGTTCCAGAGAGCGTGAGGCCAGGTCTAGAGTGTCGGGGGTAGAGCCAACATTTTTCTGGGCTGCTTGGCTAGTCACACATGCGGGGGCCTAGGGCAGCACATGCTGGAGAGGGGCCGCACGTGCGGGGGGTGAGGTCACAACTGCAAATTTCAGGGGAGAGCTGGGGCAGCACACTACAATATATGCAGGTGCGGAGCTAGGTGCATGCGGGGAGGGCCGCACGTGCGGGGTTGAGAGCCGCACTGTAACAAGTCCGCGAGGGACCTCGCTACAGTTCGGACTCGATTTATGTCACGGTTCTAAATCTTGAACCAAAGAGTCTAAATCCGGCAAATCGTTTTGAGAAAAACAGATTTTTGAAAGAAGTGCCAAACATGGACTGCTTTGCCAGATACAGAGTCGCCACCTAAATGTTTTTTAATGGGAAATTTAGGAAACCCTGACTCGGTGCCAAAGGCCACGTGTCCGTCATCACCAAAGTTGCCTCGGCTCAGGAACTTGGGTACGATTGGGGAAGGTCACTGCGTGAGCACCCCCGTTCGCCCGGTCAAAGACCGGCCTCTACTAACCATGATATCAATTTTTGAAAACATTGTGTGTTCTTATTCCGGTTATTAGCCTAGATTTACTATGTGATGCTCGCAGCAAACAAGTATAGACCGAGTCGTCTGAATTGGAACAAAAACATCTCATGTTTGTTTGTTTGAAAATGGTGTGATGGTGCTACCTGCAGGTAGGCTAAAACGTGGATTTGCCACCCTCGGGTGGGCTTAGAAAACGAGATGATTTTGCCACTGTCTAGTGGGCTTAACAAACAATCAGTGCATTGTCCCAATTCAAATAACCCAACCTTCACCCACAGGCATTCAAGGCAGTTATATCACATAAGCAAATAGCCTCATGGCAAGCATGCTATCATGGCAACACTCACACGCATGCAAGGATGCTAAAGCATAAAGCTCACCGAGTACTCCAAGCCAAAACAAAAACCGATTAGAAATTCATGCATGATCCTAGATGCACAGAATTGCCTAATGCAACACATGCAAAATGCAACTATAGCAGGCTTGGCTATTCTAAACATGGTATATGAAATGCTATAGCTAACATGTATTCAATTTGGAATTGAAATACAAATGCAGTTTGTATGATGCGCCGAGCCCGGTGCATGCAATACAGATGAATGAATGCAAACATGCTGTCATACTGTATGCTAATTGAAATATGCCCTATATCTAACCATCATAAGCAGATAAATAAAAGGGAGAAAGACGTGGGGTTGGAAGACATACATCACACTCACCCACACTTATTACAATTATGCCCTCGCGCAGAGGGTCCGAATAAATAATACAGTCCGAAATGAAAGAATAATACAGTCTGAATAATAAAACAAATTTCTAATTAATTAACAGATTGAACTAGGAAAGCTGTAAAGCTGGCATGCAAGCCAGGGACTGCCTTGCTTCTGATGAATGCCGCCTGTTTGGGCTGCCTTGGCGCGGAAATCCACTGGGATGCCCCAATTAGCCTCTGTTTGCACTTGTTCTCGAAATGCGTGCCAAACTCCAAAAAATTGCTGATCCTTGCTTTTGCTGCAACAGAGAGCAGGAAAGGGGCATAGCAATGTATTTCACAAATATATGCATGCCTCGATCCTCGTGCCACCAATCACGCATATCGATGCATGATGGTCGAGGAGCCGAATTGCACAACTCAATATAGAATGAATGCAAATGATGACACAACAAACCCTAACTCCATCATGGGTGATCCGGAGCGTCGGTGACTGGGGAATTGAGACACGTTCCGCCACTCGGAATGCGAAACGTACCTCGTTTCCCGTGCCCGGGCTGACTCTTATCCCGAACACGATGCAATATGCATGACATGCATGAAATGCAACTAAGATACATCCTAAAATGCAAAATGTTATGAAAATGAGATGCCTCGAAATGCGTGCCCGCAGGCACGCAAACCGAGAAATGGCCCGAAGGCATGGAACGACATACGAAATGCAATGAGGGCTTACACCAACATGAGAGGGCCTCAGCCACACTCACATAGGATGCCAGAAGATGAAAAATGAGATGTCTCGAAATGCGTGCCTGTGGGCACGCAAATCGAGAAATGGCCCGAAGGCATGGAATGACATACGAAATGCAATGAGGGCTTACACCAACATAAGAGGGCCTCAGCCACACTCACATAGGATGCCAGAAGATGAAAAATGAGATGTCTCGAAATGCGTGCCCATGGGCACGCAAACCGAGAAATGGCCCGAAGGCATGGAATGACATGCAAAATGCAATGAGGGCTTACACCAACATGAGAGGGCCTCAGCCACACTCACATAGGATGCCAGAAGATGAAAAATGAGATGTCTCGAAATGCGTGCCCATGGGCACGCAAACCGAGAAATGGCCCGAAGGCATGGAACGACATACGAAATGCAATGAGGGCTTACACCAACATGAGAGGGCCTCAGCCACACTCACATAGGATGCCAGAAGATGAAAAATGAGATGTCTCGAAATGCGTGCCCATGGGCACACAAATCGAGAAATGGCCCGAAGGCATGGAATGACATACAAAATGAGACATGGCATATGGAATATGGAACATGCAAATTTCAGCAGCCAAAATGATGCAAAACAGCCCCCGAATCATAGCAAAATCATACCCAATGCCCGAAATAAGTCCCGAAATGCAATGGAATGGCCTACAGCTATGTCAAACATGCACAATATGGACATGAAGTGTAAAGACAGATGCTAGAAAGTCCCTAAAATAGCATTTTTCCAGTACAAAACATGGCCAAACAACAATCATAGATGGGGAAAAAATAGCATGTAAAAATGGGGGAAAAAGGGGAAATAATGAAGTAAGTGGTATATTCAATGCTCAAACTGAAAAATACAGTTCTATAACACTGAAGAGGGACCAAAAATATGAACATTTAAAGCTTATGGTAACCCCCAAAACAGTATACAAATATGGAAAACATAGCATGCAAAATATGGGCCAAAAGAGGGCTATAAAGAGAAGTATACCAAGAATTCACCAAACAGCATAGGACCCTTGACAAAACATGAAGATTTGGTCATTTTAAGACTATTTTTAGTTCTGATCATGGCCAAAAACAGAAGCAAGATAAGCCTAAAAAATCATGCAAAATATGGACCAAATAGGGGCTATAATGATAGGTCATGCATAGAAGCACCAAACAAGGTTGAGCCCTTCTACAATGTTGTAGAGGGCCTCAAAATAAGCACATTTACAGTTTATGGCATGCTCCAAAAATAAATGTACATAAACCAAAAATACTATGCAAGATTATGGCATATAAGATGGATATTGAGACAAGTGGTATATAGAAGTGCCAAACAAGGTTGAGCCCTTCTTCAATGTTGAATAGGGGCTCAAAATAGGCCTAAACTCAGTTAGGGTCGGAGCCCAAAACCACAAGCAAATAGGGTAGAAAAATGAAGCAAAAATAAGCTCAAAAAGGGGAAATAGTGACTTACCCTTGAAGACTACACTTTGGTTGCTTCTTGGACCAAGTTTGCTACTTCTTAGCCTTTGAAAAACCTTCCCTTGCTGCTGGAAATAGAATGGTGATGGTAGTGCTTGGTGTTGATGAACAAATGGTGCCAAGACTTGAGGATTTTTGAAGGTTTTGGAGAGGGAGATGTATGCAAATGTGTATGAGCTCTTGAGAAGAGTTTTTCTAACCCTAATGAAGGAGCTGGCCAGCCACTTATAAAGGCTAAGAAGGGGGTGTAAAAGTGGAGGGAAATGCACCCAAGTGCTTCCCTTCGAAATATCCCCCAGATACAGATATTTTCTGGGGGAAACAGCTGCATAGCTGTAATGCACACATCCCAAGGATCATGGCCGGCACCCCACTTTTGGTGGAGGTGGCCGGCCGGCTACCCCCATGGCCGGCCGGCTAGGGGCAAAAATGGAACAACAAAATTTCTGGCCGGCCACCAAAAAAAGGTGTCCTCCCAGATCTCCTCTACAACACTTTATGGTTGGAATTTGGTAACTCTGAAACAGGAGAGACAACAAGCCACTTGAAGGAGAGGCTCAAAAATGAAAATGAGAATTAATGGCCGGCCATGTGTTTTTAGGATCCTCCCAGGTGTGTACAACACAAATATGTGGTTTGGGCTTGAAGAAAATGGCCCTAGGGTGTTCAACATTAGCCCGGAAGTGAGAAAAACGGGCGTCGGAGGGCTCCGGAAGGATATAACTGGTTGCTGAGACAATTGCTGGCCTCCCACCCCTCAGTGACCTTCGTAATGATAAAACAGAGGTACCTGCCAAAAATGAACGAAAACCGATGCAAAATGAGTGCTCGGGGGCCAGAACGCGTAGTTCGGGATCCCGAAAACAGGCTGCCGGGCACCGAAAGTGGCATTCGGCTACGAAGTGGGTTTCTCGGACCCCAGTGTCCCTCAAAAGGGAGTAAATAAGATGCATGCCAAAAATCAGAGCAATCGGAGATGGTTAGGCGGTCCCGAACCGAGGCACACGGCCTGACGGCTTCGAAAACCGGGAACCGGGCTTTGAAATGGGCAAAATGGCCTGCGACCATGAAAAATAGCTTACGGCCATTGAGAGATGGTCTACGAGACCTCTCCCTCCCCTCAGGAAGAAAAACAGAGAAAATCGAGTCTGGTTCGCAAACCGAGGCAAGGCACAGAAAAGCCCGGAAGTCCGGAGGCAAGGCGCGCAGCCGCGACTCTGCAACTTCTGGACGAGCACAACATGCAACATCACCGAGCGCTCAGCCGGTGATGTCTGAGTCTTAAGGTCGGTCAAAAATGGGGTGTCTACACGCACGTATGGGAGTGAGGCTCCGCTCGTGCGGCAATCTGGACAGATCCGAGGTTGTGTTTTCTTTCTTCATTTGGGCTGTTTGTATATCATTTTAACCTCATCTCTCTCTCTAAAAATATATCCCTCTCCCTTCTCTCTACATCTCAACCTCAAGGCAAGATTAAAACCCTTGATCTTCTTCCATCCATTGAGATCCAACCTTGACTCCTTCATCAAAGTTTGAGAACATCTCAAGAGCCCTCTTGTGTGTGGTGGAGATTGGTTCTTGATACCATCAATCCTAGGGTTTCAACTCCTCTTCTTTATCATAAACTCGAGGTAGGGAAATTTCCTTGAGTTATATATATATATATATATTTATGTTAGATTTGGTTGATTTAGAGGTCTCATTAATGGTATTGAAAGTTTGGTCTTGTCTCATAAATGTTAGGGTTTTAAAAGTAGGTTTGATCTCTCTCTCTCTCTCTCTTTATAATCTATCTTCTTGAGGATTTTTTAGCTCACATAATAGGAGGGGTGATGTCTTGAAAGAAACCCTTTTCAAAAGATGGGAAGATGTTTGTTTTGGTTTTTTGACATAAAACCCTAGAAATTTTGGGGATTTTTGATGGATGTGAACATGTGTGTGGGTATTTTGTGGTTTTGTATTAAGGGAGTGAACTCTCATCATATGTTTAGCAAACATGACAAATTACTTGATATGTGAGAAATGAGATGTTATTTTAACATTATTGTTAAACATTTGAAAGTGTATTGTTGTGAAATAACAAATGGCTGTGCACCTTGGATAGTGAAAATTGTAAACATTGGAGTTGATGTTTGAAAGGCATCACATGTAGTCTTGAAGGGGCTAACTTGTTGTGAATTGGGCATGATGAAAGATTGTCATTACTATAAATTGATGGCATGGTCATTTGTGAAATAATATTGAGGAGAAGAAATGAATAACGTAGTAAATTGATATTGTTGTAGAGACGTTTGAAATGGAGAAATGTTATGAGACATCATGTTCTCATTCGATTTATTATCATTATCGCACATCTTGACATGAATTGGAAAACATTTACTTTGAGTAAGATTATGTTGTAATGAAAACCTTGGAAAATGTTTAAGGGGTAAATACGTTGGTAAGTCCGGTTAGGAGGTGTGGATGAATTGATAAGTTGGCTTGAGTGTCTGGGGTGAAAGACCGAAAACACGCGCAGAGAAGGTACCACTTCTCTTTCGGTTAGCAACTGCTAAAGTCGGGTTATTGGTAGTGCTTGTTGAGCCTACTTGCAGACACCAACCTAGGGATTACCTGTGTCGTATTTCCCTCTCCCCTCCCCCCTCCCTTATGATTTAAAAAAATATAAATTTTTGGAAATGGATGAGATTGCAAAATGTTAATGAAAAACATGGTGTTTTCGAGTAAAGCATGATATAAGATTATTTTGAAAAGACATTGCATTGCATTTGCATTTGCATTTAATATTGGATATCTTACATAAATGTATATACTTTGTTAGGGATTTCTCCACTGGGCTTATTGCTCACCTCTATGGGATTTTGGTGTAGGTAAAGATATGGTGATCCCGCCGAATTGATGGTGTGGATAGTTTTGTGAAGAGTGGATTACTCTCTTATTTTTGTTGTAAATTTTTGTAAGCCAAGGGCTAGACGTGTATGGGTTCGAGAGACCATTTTGTGTAACCGGGCTATTACCTTGGAAGATGTAAGCCCTTATGGGCATTTTATTTGTTTTGAGACTACATGTTTCACATGCTATAGATTCATGTGTTCTTTATATTCGTTGAATGTATACCCGCATATGAAACCTTTGTATAAACGCATTTATTAACTACGCAATGATGAAAGGATTATTGATGTTGTTTAGTGAATGTCAATTGAGGTGGTTAGTTCATATTGATTTATTTCGGGGCGTTATAGTTAAAAAATTAAAAAGCCACCATAATACTTATCAAATCACTAAAATTGCAAATTTCCAACTCTCATACTTCATAATTAAAAATAAAAAATAAAAAGAAAGGAAGAATTTATCTTCAAAATTTACTTATCATCCTTTTTTTTTTTTTAAATAAATATAACGAAATCATGTATCTATAAATATGGTATTTTCATAAATAATCTATGCACACAACGGATCCCAACAATACTTTCCAATCAACATAGGGGACTATTGGCTAGAGAGAATCTTTTTCCTTAGGTTGGGTGGTATATGATAAAATTGAAAATTAAATACTGAAAGCTGAATGCTAAATTTTTTAAGTTGAAAAGTTGTTTGATAAATATTTAAGTGCTAAATTAAAAATAAGTTGTTTGATATGTATAAAATTAAATTTGAAATTTATTATTTTCAAATTGTATATTCTAAATTTTATATTATAATGGTAGTGCTGGTGGTGATAGTGGTAGTAAAATGATGGTAGTGTTTATGGTAATAATGACAATGGTGATGAAGATGATGGTAGTGGTGATGGTGGTGGTGGCGTGATGGTAGTAGTAGTAATGATAGTGATAGTGGTAGTGGTGGCGGTGGCATGATGGTAGTGATAGTAAGTTTACAATAGTGTATATCAATACTTAAGTTTAGTTTTTATAAATTCAGTCAAAATTAAGTAAGTTTAGTATGATTTAAAATTTTCTTAAGTTTTAGCCTACATTTCAAGTGACATTTGAATTTTTAAATGCTATCAATTGTGATTATCAAGCGGGCTTAATTGATTATTATTGAATCAATTCAATTTTAAATACTAAATCATGTTGTCAAACACCATTTAAATTTGATTATTTAAACTCAAGGTGGTGGAAAGTAGAGGGATTGACAAAAAGAAATTTTTATAGGTTTGTTTAGCATGCAAGTAGTAAAAGTTATCAAAAATTTATTAAATTTTCTTGTAAATTCCATATTAACATGATAATTAAAATTTTAATTTCTTACAAAATATATAGGAAAATATAAAAAATAAAAAAATTATTCATTAAAAGGGTTACCTATAATTAAAATTTTAAATCTCTCTTTTTCATGTAGAATTTTCATTCTAATCAAAATTTTGCAGGAAAATATGTATACACCAACCCTAGACCAAACGATTTGAAATGCGTTAATCATATCTCAGGAAATTCATTTCCAAACATGTATCATGGAACTACCAAAATAGAATAGTGAAAAAATAAAATATAGAATATATATACATGTATATATTGTGTGTTTGTATGTGATATAATGACACAGAGTAAAATAATCTACATAATATCTCTAATATGAGAAAAATGACCTATTAGAATATAAGTTTAAATGTATAGAATCAATTAAATAGGGTATAAGTCCATCAAAAAAGATTTTTCACTAAATCATTCATATTTTCTGTTTCTTTTCTTTCACTTCATTTTCTACCACTTTTACTTTCTTTTATTTTTTCTTCCAATCAAACAAAGACTTAAAGCAAATGTAGGATATATTATATTAATGTTTATAGATTAAAAATAATTTTAGATTAAGTGGATGAAAGACCTTGCTCAAGTGGATCATTGACTCATAAAAAGAGAAAGAAATTTTAGATTTAAGTGGATGAAAGACTTTTGTAGATCATTGACCTCTTGGTTAAGTGGATCATTGAACCCAAAAAAACAGAAGGAAATTTTAGATTATAAAATAATTTTAGATTAAGTGGATGAAAGTGGGAGTTTGGGGTGGGGTGGTGCTGTGACAATTAAACCCCACCATTTTGGTGGGTTTGATATATATATATATTATTAAGTGAATGCCTAAATTGGGTTAGTGAAACATTATTCTCCTCATGTCACTTGACAATTTTATATATGTTAAAATAAAAGAAATTATTATACACATGGTAAGCAAATTTTGAATTCAAAACCTTAAATTTCATTAAGAACATACTTATCACTTAAGCAACATATATATTATGATATTAAATTCTTTATTATTTATTTTTATTATTAGTTATCTAAATTGTACACGCATTGCATGGGCCACCAGCTAATATATATATAAAAATTAAAGGAAGCCAGCGCTGCAACTTAGCCAAAACAGCAACTTTAGTCCAAATTACATCATTTCATATTTAAAAAAAACAAACAAACAAACTAACTAACTAACTATGTTCGACGCTGTTACTGCGATTGAGTTTGATTAGTTGAATGGATTTAGATGAAAATTGAATGGATTTCACATTTATTAAATAAATTGAATAGGTTTGATTAGTTAAAATTTAAAAAAGTAAAAATTATTTGGAAATTGAGTTTTACATTATTTTTATTTGTCTGAAAATCACTTCTCTGTAAAAAGGAAAAAAATTAAAAGAAAATCAATGTTAAAACACAAGCACTTGAAATAAATGGAACTTCAATTATATAACCTGTAACAATCATATAATACAAAACAAATTCAACATGTAACTACCAAATATATATAGGGTAAACTACCAATAGGTCCTAATAGTTGGATCCCATAAAGTCCTATTGAAAATAAGTTTTGATAAAATTGTCGCTAAAAATAATTTTTTTGTGACAATTTTTTATGTATGTCGCTAAAAATTAACAATTACTGACTTTTTTTTGTCATGATTTTATAAATTGTTGCTAAAACTTACAATTAGTGACTTTTTTTTATGACAAATTTTTTTCATAGGACCTATTAGACGATAAGTTCACTTATTAGGACCTACACGTAAGTACTCCATATATATATAATTGTAGCAACTAAATTAAACCAAAACTAATGCTTGATGTACGGGAGCCAAATATCCGACGTTATCTGTATTCCTCGCGTCCAAGCTGCGCTTCGCTCCGATCGACCTGAGAACACAATGAGGGTGAGCTACCTGGCAGTGTGTTGCCAAAAAACCTTTCTGACGGTCAAGTTAGTACACTTAGAGGGAGAGGGAGAGAGAGAGAAAGAAGGAAGGAAACAAAGTGGTAGGTCAGCTCTGATTAAAGGATGTTCCAAACCTGAATTTGGGGGCGCAGCTCCGTTTATGTAACTTCTGCGTCCATTCACTTTTGGACGCTTGAACCTGCTCTCTTCTCCCATTTCCCCACGTGTCATCGTAAATACAGCTAAACACCACCTAACGAAACCGCCAAACGACTTCGACTCGCACGGACAGTGCAATCCCCTTCCTTCAGTCTCGTGGCGCAGCATAGCACTCTTGACCGAGATACGCTCAATACGGAGCCATGCCATCACATAATAACCGAGCTACTCATCCAGTTTCTTTGACAACTCCGTACCATGACTCAGCTGAGCTCCTTGACTATAGCCGAGCATAAACTCGGTTCACCACGTCGGAAGGACTAATCCAGTCCAACTCTGAATAGTGCATAACTCCCCGGACCAGTAATCCACAACTGTTCTTGCCCAACTGGAATAAGACCTCAATTTAACACGCACTTAAAGACAGGCTAAGCAGAAGCTCTTGACTCCAGCCCAACCAGCTCGGTCCAAACGTTTCAGTCTCAAACTTCCCTCTCAATTGCCCCTTAATTTCGTCCGCGCTAGCATGACCAGGATTACATTCTCCGACCGGGATCGCTCATCTGCTTGGTCTTTCACCCCAAGTCATTCACCATGCTAAATTTCATGCTAAGTCCCATGACTTGCTCGGCTGGCGCTTTGATTTTTCAACTTGTCCTTTCAAGACTGACACCGGTCTTGTTATAGACACGTGTCCTCCATTCATTGGCTTCATACAGCCAACCCCGCCGCCTTATGACATCTCTTCAAGTTCAAATCTTGGCGCCTCTTCTTCCCTTATATACACATCACATACCCCTTCACATCTCTTCTTATACTGTTCATCTTCCTCTTAGACGCCCTTCTAGAGCATATCCAGCCTCTGATTTTCGTTTGCTTTACTCGAATCAGAGCTCTCTCTCGAGGGAATTCGACCTTGTCGCCGTCACTAAAGCTTCATCTCTCCGTTTGGAGCTACGTTCCGAGCCCTAACCTGTAAGTCTTCGACTCCTCCTCTGTTCTTCGTCAGTTCTTTGTGCCCCTTTCTTCTCTTCTTCTTCTTCTTTTTCTTTTTTTTATGCTCTTAAACCCTAACTCCCATAGATGAGTCTAGGGTAGGATAACAGTAGCCACACAATGCTAAAAATGGGGTTAGACTAGGGTTTTCGTCCCATTTAGATGACATAAAATGTTTTTGCCCCTCATCTTCAACACTGTTCACTATCTTCTGTGATGAAAGTGTGAGGATTTGGGACTGACCGGGCTACAAACCTCTGTTTGATCCTAAATCATGCCTTAACTGAGCAAGTCTCTTGTTTGTAGAACCTAGGGGAAAAACCGAGATATTAAACGCACTGAGCTGCTCAACCGAGCTAATATCTGGCCCGCTCGAGCACTGAGTTGTTGTGCTTAAAATCGGGACCGGGGTGCCTTTATGTCCAAAGTGACTGAGCTAAAATTGAGCTTGTTTGCATGACCGCGCTGTCACTTACACTTGGTTTTTCACTGTAGAGTCCTATGGCACCAGACACCTACACAGGGGCTCTTAAAGACCGAGCAGCCACCGTACAAATTTTGCAAACTTAACATTGTTGTGCTGAGCAAGTCGGCCTTCTAATGGGGCGCTACTGCTTCCTTGTTAATATGCCGGGCGCGATGGTCGCGTTCTGAGAAGATTATGGCAATCTAGCTGACGTGCATCTGGAGCTTAGTGAGGAGGGCATAAACCCATGGGGTAGGTTAGAGTCCTGCCCCTTCACCTTGCTAAGCATAGTTGAAGGAGGGTTGTGCTTCCTTGTGCAACCCTTGATCTGCGAGTTCCTAAGACGCACCAGGCTCGCTCCAACACAAGTGTCCACTAATACGTTCAGGATCATAAACAGTGTGGCCGAGCTGAACCATCGGCTTGATTTAAACTTAGGCCTGGCCGAGATCTTGCGTCAATACACACTCGATCGAACTAAAGATGGTTTCAACCATTATTTAAAAATAAGACCGGGCAAAGAATGATTAGTGACCAGCACGCCGAACAAAGAT
This sequence comes from Camellia granthamiana, assembly GCA_036172215.1. Taxonomy (NCBI): domain Eukaryota; kingdom Viridiplantae; phylum Streptophyta; class Magnoliopsida; order Ericales; family Theaceae; genus Camellia; species Camellia granthamiana. Next base: position 47,466,768 of record CM069910.1, read on the forward strand.
ATGCATGATGATGATTTCTTCTGGGTGTCGGGTAATTATGAAACAACTGACGTGCTTGGTTGATACATCAGCAAGAACTTCGATTCTTCTTGTAAGCCCATTTTCCTGACCGATTTATTTTGTCAATATTGTTTGTGCCGAGCTAATTACTTCATTCTTGCAACTATTGAAGAATTGCAAGCCAACTACCAGTATCCCAATGAAGAGGTGATTAGGGCCGTGCTGAGATACTGGCACTGAGATTGCCATGATCTCCTCGGTTACGTCCCGACCTATCATTACTCTGCTCCCCACAGAAACAAGGTGACAGACTTTCCCCGGGCTCCTTCCTCTTTGCCTGATCCAACTCTGCCAGACGTCCCACTAATACGATTGACCGAGGATGAAGAGATAACAAAGAGGAGCCGGATCAAGAACCTAATCACCACTACTTCAACCGAGCTACCGAGCGTTCCTCCAGCTCCATCCATCGGTCAAAGTTCAGGGACCGTGATTGCCCTGGCCTCCACGGCTGTCCCACCTATTGAGTCTCGCCGTGGTGGCAAGCGGGCCCAATCAGCCGACCCCTCTACCAAGCTAAGCACTGAGCAGACAGTGCAGGAAGCTGAGCTCACTCCTCCGTGGAAGCTGGAGTTCAAACACCGGGGCAAAGAGATCTCGGCCACCGCATTTGTCAAGGGGGACAAGGAGCACCTCTTGGCCTTTGACTTATTGAAGGCGTTGCTGCTACCGAGCGATTTGATCGGGAGTGATCATGTTCCTGACACTCGGCTCGTGAAATCAGCAGTCAAGTCCATGACTAGGGTACGATTCAAAATTTCATCAAGTCCCTACTCGGTTCACCTTTTTGCTTGGGCTAACTTCCTTCCTACTTCTTGTAGGCCATCCAAAAACAACATTTGGTCATGGACCGTATTGTCAGTTTGCGCCACAAAGTCACCGAGCTGAACAACGTCGGTAAAAACATCTCGGTTGAGCTTGGCCGAGCTAAGGCCTCCCTTGAGATCACCAATGTTGACAATGCCAGACTTTTTGGCCAGCTTGGTAGGGCCGAACAAGAGAGGGACACTCTGAAGGTCGAGCTAGAAGCTGAAAAGAAAGCGAGGTAGGACGCCATGGATGAGCCCAAAAACCTCGGTTTCAAGGAGGCCGAAGACAACTATATCAAACAAGTTGAAGCTACCAAGGACATTTACTTCAAGTCCAGTTGGAAGGCTGCTTGTGAAAAACTTGGCCAAGGATCTGAGACCAAGGTGTTCACCTCTCCTCCCCTCGCCTTCCTGCCGGTCTATTTGATACCCTATGCTAATGAAGTCTTCAACTTTTTGCAAGAGGAAGCCGAAGAAGAGGCCGAGGATGAGGCCGGCCAGAGGGAGCCCGACAAAAAAGAAAAAGTTGCCGTGGTCAACCTGGAAGCCGCGACGGAGGGGGCCGGAGACAAGTTTGCCGACCTCTCCCCCCTAGCGTAGCGATTAATGCTCCATCTTTTTTCTTTGAACTTTTGTAACCGAGTTACAAGCCTCACCTCATGTACTTAAATTTTCAGTTAATGAAAGATTTTAGCAACTTATCTCGAGTATTTTTGCAATGTATGTTATGTGTCTTCCCTACAATCGTGCAATACGTGCCGGACAAAGTTCCCATTGATTGAACTGGGAAAATCATCTCGGTCATAAAAAAATGGAACATAACATCCAGTCTTGTCCAGTAAAAATGACTTTTCGACTTGTGACCGAGCAAAAGCATCTCGGCTATCAACTCAATTGACTGAGCAAAAATCATCTCAGTTAAAAGAACGAAGTTGAACACTTCATCAACTCCGATGGCCGAGCAAAAATCATCTCAGCTAAAACCATAGAGTTGAACAATTCATCAACTCCATTGACCAAGCAAAATCATCTTGGTTAAAAGAACGGAGTTGAACACTTCATCAACTCCGATGGCCGAGCAAAAATCATCTCGGCTAAAACCATAGAGTTTGAACAATTCATCAACTCCATTGGCCGAGCAAAATCATCTCGGTTACAAGAACAGAGTTGAACACTTCATCAACTCTATTGGCCAAGCTAAATCATCTGGGCTTCAATCTTGGAGTTAAACAATTCACCAACTCAAATTGACAGAGCAAAATCGTCTCAGTTATAAGAACAGAGTTGAATACTTCATCAACTCTATTGGCCGAGCTAAATCATCTCAGCTTCAATCTTGGAGTTGAACAATTCACCAACTCAAATTAACAGAGCAAAATTGTCTCAGTTATAAGAACAGAGTTGAACACTTCATCAACTCTATTGGCCGAGCTAAATCATCTCGGCTTCAATCTTGGAGTTGAACAATTCACCAACTCAAATTGACCAAGCAAAATCGTCTCGGTTATAAGAACAGAGTTGAACACTTCATCAACTCTATTAGCCAAGCTAAATCATCTCGGCTTCAATCTTGGAGTTGACAATTCACTAACTCAAATTGACTGAGCAAAATCATCTCGGTTATAAGAACAGAGTTAAACACTTCATCAACTCTGTTGGCCGAGCTAAATCATCTCGTCTTCACACTTGGAGTTGAACAATTCACTAACTCAAATTGACAGAGCAAAATCATCTCGGTTATAAGAATATAGTTGAACACTTCATCAATTCTATTGGCCGAGCTAAATCATCTCGGCTTTAATCTTGGAGTTGAACAGTTCACCAACTCAAATTGACCGAGAAAAATCGCCTCGGTTATAAGAATAGAGTTGAACACTTCATCAACTCTATTGGCCGAGCTAAATCATCTCGGCTGGGGGCAGTTGCCCCTTGTTCATTGCACAATCCACTAATCACAACAAATTGGTTATGTATGGTAACTCTTTGCTATTACGTTCATGAGTTTACAAGGTGACGAGAAGAATTACATTGGTAAATCGAGGGGAATGTTTTCCCTTTACAAAAAATTACATTGAAAGATGGAAACTAAAAATAAAACACCTTCAGATTGGCTGCGTTCTATGGCTGTGGTATAGTTTTGCCATCCAAGTCTTCTAGATGGTATGCACCTTTGCCCACCAGACCGGTGATCTTGTAAGGCCCTTCCCAGTTTGCCCCCAGTTTTCCTTCGCCCATCACCTTCCTTAAGACCCAATCCCCAATTTTGAACGGTCTGGGGTGAACCGTTTTGTTATACTTCAAATTAATGTAATGAACTAAAATAAATAGATTCATGATTAATTAAATTAAATTATAGACTAAGAAAATATGCTGGAATTTACAATGATATTGCACAGAAATACACAATACAATAAAATGGTAAAGAAGTGCAAACCAAAGCCTGTGTGATGCCACAGTCTCCTTAAAATAGATTAGCCGCCTCACTGTGGGTGCTGGAGCTATATCGACTTCTGTCTCCTAGGATACAACGGTTTAGATTGGCCAACGCAGAAGCACCTTCTGTTAGCTTTGACGAATCGACAATGGCAGCACTCTCTCACACAGGAAGAATAAAAATTCTTGAGGAAAACTTTGAACACTAGGGACAACAAACTTTCTGGTGTAGAAGAATGAAGGAGAGAGTCTCCTTTTATACACATGGAGAGAGAGAAAGAGAGAGAGAGAAAGAGAGAAAGAGAGAGAGGAAAAGGCTCCTGCAACAAATGCAAGTTTTAGTCTTGCAAAACTCCCAAGACATAAATTGCAAAATTAATGGCTTTAGTCCATCATCAATACAAAGGAGTTACCAAGTTTTATGCACATGTATATTGTGTATAATCCTGCAACCACCTTTTCCAACACCTCTTTCATGAGGCCAATTTAATGAGTTAATTTCTCATTCAAATCTTAATGGTTTTTTGTCATTCTTTTTGTGGTGTAAAGATCTTGTTACAAAGAATCTAAACCCATTTAATCTCACCTCAACCAATGGTTGGGACCTACTTTAATTTCACATTAAAGTCACTAAAAAACCATTTTTTCCAACAAAAAGTAGTACAATAATTGACCAACAAGAAGACCTAGTGTTAAAAAATTGATTTGGCGTTGATGGACAGAGGTCAATCAACAAATAAATCAAAAATTTATGAAAACAGGAAAAAAAATTCAGTTTTACGGTTGTGTTCGATATTTTGAATGGTTCAAAAACTTTTTTGAAGTATATCGATAGAAAGAAACAAAGTGAAATTGAATTGAAATAATTGAAATTATTACTGGTTACAAGAATCAAAAAAGAACTATTGGATTAAAACTACTTGGTGAAGAGAAATTTAGTCCTAATTGAACTAGTTTAGATAAAATTGATGTGTTGGTTGTTGCTGATACCTCATCTTTTCCACTTTCAACCTATTTATAGGCTCATTTTTCAACAGTTGAACAACTGTTAGATAATTTCTCGTTATCCATAAGCCACGAACTAACAACAGCCTCCACGGATTCACAAACGATACCCCACGTTCCACTTTTCCTCTCTTAGTGTTCTGACCCACTATGCTTTGAACCATCTCTTGCACAAAACAACATAGTAATAATAATAAATTTAACTGTGGCCATAATATTCTCCTAAAAATGATTCAATAGACCACAATTAATAAGATTAGATTTGGTTACAATTGATAGAAAAATAATTTATGATGTCAACACCTAGCTATAGTTAGGAAATTTCAAATTATATATACACATTGCACACTCGCATACCATCATATGTAAATTCCTGAGTCATTCCAAAAAAAAAAAAAACAAAAAAAAAAAAAATCATAGCAAGGTTTGTTTATCCTCCTAATCTTGGTTTAAAGCCTGTAAAACAATCATTTTATGAATAACAAAAGTTATTGATTAATTCCAAATACTTAAAACTTGGCTAATTGAACCTAAAAAAGAAAAGAAAAGAAATAGTTATACATAAGGTCATCTCCAATCTTTCCTCAAATGTTTCATCAAATTTAAATTTGATGAAAAATTGATGAAAACGGTGGTCCAATTGTTTCATCAGATTGATATCAAATGAAAGGAGAACTATATTTTTCATTAAATCAAGAGAGTTTTTATCATTTTATCAAATTTTGTAGGTGGCCGTTGGTGGACAACCAGCTAGACAATTAGGTGGCCGTTGGTTGATAAAATTTACTCTTCACCGGACGACTGGCAAGATGATCGGTTAGACAACTGGCTGAATTGATGAAAGCTTACTCTTCATCATTGGAGTGCATCATATCATATCAAACTTTTCATCAATTTTTTACTCAAATTTGATAATAAAAAAGAAATTGATGAAATGTTGGAGATGTTCTAATAAGGCTAGCTTAGGAATAATTTTTCAGAATGATAACTCAATACTTTTTTTTTTCCCCCTCTTTTCCATGGAGGTTCCAATCCATCTGCTTCAATTGATTGCATTTTAATGTTGCAATAAATCAGGACCCAAAGACACGCTACAGTTGATCCATTCATGCTTCATATAGCAATTTTTTCCCCAGAGGGTTGGGCTTACTTCCGGTACTCATTTGGATATTATTTGGGCTTGTGGAATTCATTACAAGTTTTGTTTCGATAATTCAAACTATTTGTTTTGTAAGATCTTTCATGTATATCGTCCATGAAAGAAAATTAAGTCGATTTGCTAATTGCAACTTATTCATTTTATCATGTTTATTTATGAAAAAATGAATGACAAATGTATTTTTAAAATAGACTATCAAATTTTTTAGACAAATATAATAAAATAAAGAAATTACAATTATTTGATCAATCTAATTTTTTTAATGGACGATGTGCAAGAAAGATCTTACAAAATGAACAATTCAGATCATCGAAATGAGACCCGTGGTGGATACCACAAGCCCAAATAATACCCCCTCCAATCTAGATCTTGGAGTGGAGGCAAACCCAATCCGTTTTTCAATAATATTAGAAACACTAACTGGTATACTAACATATACGCAATTTTATGCAAGTCTCGGGGTCAAGTAATGGGTACCACATGTCTAAAAAATTTATAGCATATAATTGATTTTTTCTTAAAAGATAGGGACACACTGGTCTTGGTTCACCATCCAATTGCCATCTTGCAAATTTCATCCAAGTCTTTTTCTCTATTTCAACTAGCTTTCTTTTTCCTTTTTTTTTTTTTTTAAATTTGAATGGTTCACGTCCGGAATTTTCAGATTATAAATAGTATATACCACCCTCATAAAAATAAAAATAAAGAACAATCGATTCATCATCAAAAAAAATATGGCAAAGTTGCATGTTGTGCTCTACACCGCACTTGTGTGGTGGTGCTACTTGTTGTGCAACATCCCTGCAACCATTTCCATGGCAAATGAAACAGATAGAGTTGCATTGGTGGCATTCAAGGCAGCAATAGATGAAGACCCATTTGGTGCCCTCACTTCCTAAAATCATTCAGTCCACTACTGTCTCTGGAACGACATTTTTTGTAGTCGTCAACATCCTGATAGAGTTATTGGGATAACTCTAATGTCCGAAGGCCTGGTTGGATCGCTCTCACCTCATATAGGAAACCTCTCATTCCTTAAGAGCCTTGTTCTTGAAAACAATAGCTTCCATGGCCCAATCCCCCAAGAGATGGGTTACTTGTTCTGGCTTCGAATAATGGCACTTAACAACAATTCATTTGGTGGTACAATGCCTACCAACTTGTCGCATTGCCCGAGTCTCAAATACCTGAACTGTTGGGTATACTTTCTTATTAGTGTATGGGACCTAATTGGTTTATTAAAATATTTAGTTTGGTTTGGTGTTGGTTATAATATATTTTTAATATATTATATCTAATTTTTGGAGGCACAATAAGTATTTAATATTCACTTTGGTGGCAGTTAGGATTGTGATATAAAAGCCCAAGAATCAATAATATATTTATTTATATATTGTTTCTTCTAAAGAGAGCAGCGGCTAATGGATGCTAATTGATCATCTTTGTTTTAAGTGGATTGGTTTGTTGCTGTTTCGGACTGATGCTTGGAAGGTTTTCTTGGTTTTGAATCATTGGTTGCTCTGAAACATTGTCAGTGTGGTTTCAGCTAGTGCTTTATAGATTGATTTGGGTTATTATTTTGGGTCTTCCACAATTCTGTTTCGAAGATTTTTGTTCATCTATTTGGTGAGGTTTTTCCTCTTGATTATTTGTGATTATTTGGAATTCACCTAAGGGTGGTTTTGTGAGACCATTTGTGTCTCATTTATAATCGTTTGGAAATTCTTTGGTTGATAATGGAATCGAATTTCGATCCCGTGGACGTACCTTACATTGAGGGAACCACGTAAAAAATTTTGTGTCGTTATTGATTTAATTTTTCGCATTAATTTTTATTCCTATTGATTGATTTACTTATAGGAAATCATCAATTTTTCCTAACAACTGGTATCAGAGCTTACGGTTTATTTGGGTTTATTTATTTGTGTAAATCAATGCAGGGGAATGTGGGTCGTATGTCTAGCTTCAATGGAAGCAATTGGGTAACTCAGAAAACTAAAATGGAGGACTTATTATTTTGTAAAGATTTGTATGGGCCTATTGATGGTGATAGTGGCAAACCCAAGAGTATAAAATATGATGAATGGAATAGGCTTAATCGAAAAGCCATTGGTGTTATCCGTCAATGGATTGATGACAGTGTGTTTCATCATGTTACTACTGAAACTTCAGCACATGATTTATGGAAAAAAAATTAGCAAGTTTTTATGATAGAAAATTGGCCACAAATAAAGCTTTTCTATTTCAAAAGTTGGTTAATTTAAAATATAAAGATGGCAGCCCTATTTCGAAACATTTAAATGAAATAAAGAGTATTGTTAACCAACTTGCTTCTATGAAAATTGTTTTTAATGATGAATTGTAGGCTTTGATGCTACTTAGTTCTCTACCCGAAAGTTGGGAAATTTTGGTTGTGACGGTTAGTAATTCGGCACCCGATGGAATTGTCACAATAAGCCAAGTCACTAGTAGCCTGTTAATTGAAGAAACTAGAAGAAAATCAACTAGTTCCTCTCACTCGGAAACATTTGTTGTGAGAGGCCGAAGCAAAATAAAGGGGAGGAGTAAGACTCCTCATGGCCGTGATCAAAGTCGTGACAAATGAAGAAATGGTTTTCTTTCAAAGAAAGACATTGAGTGTTATTATTGCCATGAGAAAGGACACATGAAGCGGCAATGCCGAAAGGTCAAGAATAATGAGAAAAGGCATGACAAAAGTGTGGATAAGAAGTAAGAAGACACAACGGCAATTACTACCGATGATCTCATGGTTGTTTGCGAAGATGATTGTATCAATTTTGTGGGCCAAGAGAGCAATTGGGTGATTGATTCCGGTGCTTCTTTTCATGTGACTTCTCGAGTTGATTTCTTCACTACCTACACCAAAGGAGATTATGGGTGTGTTTGAATGGGTAATGAAGGTTTGTCCAAGATTGTTGGCATGGGTGATGTTTGCTTGGAAACAAATTTGGGCTGCAAGTTGTTGCTTAAAGATGTGAGGCATGTGTCATGACTCAAACCAGCCCCTATAGATTAAGGTCACAACTGGCCAATAATCATGAGATCACCTATGACCTAAAACCTGATATCAATTAATAATTAATTGATATGGGGCCAGATGCGGAAACAAACTTAAAAATTTTGTTCAATAAGCTATGCTTACATGGCATATCAAAACATTTCACATAACTTAATAATAACTCACACCACATATCAGTAGTTAACATCTTGTATACCCAGGATCATTCAAACACATAGTCAGCTAAACCAAAAGCTTATACACATAAACGGTCTATCATGACCAATGGAAATAGCAAAAGAAATACAAAAGATCATAAACAAATCCTTTTGCGTGAGGCATCTGGGCTGACTTCACAAAACTCGGGTTCCTTTTCTTAAATTCCACTAAGGCTGGGGTTGAACGTCCCCCTGCTCACCTACATACATATAATTAAGAGTGAGCTAATGCCCAGTGAATAATATCAAAATAAAGAGGTTAATGAATGAGATTCGTTCATAAACGAGTCATACTTATAATGTACATATTTGAACCACTATTCTCATTCACATCAGAATTACAAATCTTAACAAAGCAAAGTAACCTCGGGTCCAACACATCATATCCATATGCAAAATGACCTCAGGTCTAATTCTTATATAGAACAAAACGACCTTGGGTCCATTTATACAAAACGACCTTTGGTCCAACCAACTCATCATTCAAAACGACCTTTGGTCCAACTTAAACATATCAAACAGCATCGGGCCCAATTCAAACATATTAGGCGTATCAAACGGCCTCGGGCCCATTTTTTTTATATTCATATCTATGCGTATTTCATATTCATGATCATGATCCCTTTTCATCCAAATGGCCATTGGCCCATTACGTTCATGTTCAAACGGCCTTTGGCCCATCACGGTATTCAAACGGCCTTTGGCCCATTATCATTATATTCAAACATATCAAATGGTAAACGGCCTTAGGCCCAATTTGGACATATCAAATGTATCAAATGGCAAACGGCCTTAAGCCCAATTCAAATATATCAAACGGCAAACGGCCATAGGCCCAATTCGGACGTATCAAATGGCAAACGGCCTTAGGCCCAATTCAAATATATCAAACGTATTAAACGGCAAACAGCCTTAGGCCCAATTCAAATATATCAAACGTATCAAATGGCCTTATACAAAATTAGGCATATAGAATACTCATTCATATTTCAAATCAACAAATCCATGAAGCTTATACAGAAGTAGCATTTGGAAAGTAACGTACTTGAAAATGTCTTTACTAAGATATTACTCACAGTGTTCTGCCAATGGATTTTCCCTTGAGCTCAACCCTACACATTACATAACACATATGGGTCACAAACGATTCAATCCGTTCTTAATTTTAACTCATTCACAATGCCCAATGCATACCTAAGAGTGCTTAGAAATGAAAGAGAACGAAAAATGAAACATATAGGTACTTTTCAAAATTTCAAAAACAGGGCTCCCCGCTCGAGCATGGCTTTGGCCGCTCGAGCGGACCCCTTTGGTCTGCAAAAATACTGGTTGCCTTATTTTTATGCTCTAGCGTGAATTCAGGCGCTCGAGCTGAAAGTCACACTACATGGCTCCCCGCTCGAGCGTGAATATCTCCGCTCGAGCGGACATCAATGTCTGCAAAAGTTTTGGGAGCTCGCATTTCAGGCTCAAGCGGACATGCCAAATTCTGGGTTTTTCCAGCAACCATTTTGAGCTTCAAGCTCGACCCCAAGGCTCCAAAACTCATATTCTTGATACAAAAAAATGGAGGAACATCATACAACACAAGGACATAAGTAATTGGGAGCCAATTGACTAAAGCCATGGTTCATTTCTCAAATCACTTCAAATTCTTCTTGTTGATTTCAAAACTCATGTACTCATTTTCATACAAATTCCATATCCTTATCTATCATGCATGCATGTAAATTCTTGACTTCAATTCTATTCCAAATGGTACAAATGACACTTAAAATCATGAAACTCATGGAAATCATGCATGCATGTGAGATTTGGAGCTCAATTCTTCTTGTTCTTCATGACTTATGCTTGAATGTATAAAATCATGGCAATTATGCTCATGCATGTACATATAAGCTTCAAATTCAACAAATTCAATTCAAATTTTGTTCTTGATCACCATCAAGCCTTGAATTCACAAAATTACAACCTTAAGCTCATAAATCTTTGCTCAATTACTCACCTAGGAGCTTCCACTCTCGTAATTGTAGTCAAATCTTTGAGTCTAGCCTTCTAATTCACAAACTTTGAGCCAAACACACAATTCTCCTCCTTTCTCTCTCTAGAGCCGGCCTCTCCCTCTCTCTCTAGAGTGTGACTTCAATTGAGTTCAACCAAATGAATATAAGTGTATATTGGCCCCTTTTATAGTCTCTCTCTTAATCAAATTGATTAGAGTTAAATAATAGAGCTTAATTAATCATTCCGAATCTAATTATTTGATCCGAATAAATTTCTGATTAAATTTCACCATAGGCTCTAAAAATTACACTAATCTCAATGGCGTGATCAATTTCGGTTTTTGTGGCCGATAAGGCCTTCAATTTTCAGTTCAAAGCACAGATTTTAACAGATTTTCCTACGGTGAACGGATACAAAGCCAAAATCACATATAATCATGCAATTAACACCCAAATTTAAGTTAAGCACATAATTACAAACATAATCATGATTAATTAACATAGTACAGGACGGGATTATTATAGCATGTTCCCTACATTCATCTCAATTTGGTCTCTACCGGGAAGCTAGATGATGAAGGCTACAATAACAAATTTGGTGATGGAATATGGAAGCTCACAAAGGGTTCTTTGGTGGTGGCTAAGTGCAAGAAGACTCATACACTTTATTTGATGTAAGGAAAAATTTGTAAAGGTATTGTCAATGCACTTGAAGATGATACTTCTACCGAATTGTGGCATAAGGGCTTGGGCACATGAGTGAAAAGGGGCTACAAGTTTTGTTCAAGGAAGAGCTTCTACCTGATTTGAAAGGTACACATCTTAAAACTTGTGTTTATTGTTTGGCGGGTAAACATCATAGAGTTTCTTTCCATAAAAGTGTTGCTTCTAGAAAAGAAAATGTTTTGGAGTTGATTCATTCGGTTGTTTGTGGTCCTTTAAAAGTTAGAACACATAGTGGTGCACTTTATTTTGTTACTTTCCTTGATGATTATTAAAGGAAAGTTTGGGTTTTTATACTAAAATCTAAAGATCAAGTTCTAGATGTATTTAAGCATTTTCAAGTCATGATTGAAAGAGAAACATGGTATAAATTGAAGTGCATCCGAACAGACAATGGTGGTAAATATATTGGACCATTTAATGAGTATTGTCGCAGTCAAGGTATTCGGTATCAAAAGACGGTTAAGAAGACTTTTCAACAAAATGGTGTTGTTGAGAGGATGAACCGCACCATTGTAGAAAGAACAAGGTGTTTGCTTTCACATGCTAAATTACCAAGATCCTTTTGGGGTGAGGCAATGAGGATAGCGGTTGACATGATCAATTTGTCTTCTTCCTATCCTTTGAATGGTGATGTTCCTGAAAGAGTTTGGACTGGTAAAGATGTGTCAGATGAGCCCTTGAGAGTGTTTGGTTGTCAAGCCTTTGTTTACATTCCAAAGGATGAGAGGTCCAAGCTTGACAGCAAGTCAAGACAATGCATTTTTCTTGCCTATGGGCAAGATGAATTTGATTATAGATTGTGGGATCCGGTCGACAAGAAAGTTATTCGAAGCCGTGATGTTGTATTTTTTGAAGACCAAACAATTGAAGACTTTGGCAAAGGTAATCAACCGGAGCCAAAATCTTGACATGGATCCATCTCCTTCATCTTCAGTTGATGATAAAAGGGGAGATGTGCAACCACCTCATGAAGATGTAGATGATGATGCTACTCCAAACGAAATTTAGTCATAAATTGAGGAAGAGCATCCAACTCAAGAATCGTCACCACAACTTGAGTTGAGGAAATCTACAAGGGACCGGCAACCTTTGAGAAAGTATCCTCCCAATGAATTTGTATTGATATCTAAGCAAGGGGAGCCTCAGAGCTACCAAGAAACAATGAGCATGCAAAGAATGGTGATTAGAAAAAGGCCATGGAAGAGGAATTGAATTCCTTGCTTGAAAATCACACTTATGATTTAGTGAAGTTGCCTAAAGGGAGGAAAATTCTGAAAAATAAGTGGGTCTTCAAATTGAAGAATGATGGTAAGAATCTGAGGTACAAAGCACTTCTTGTTGTGAAAGGCTTTAGGCAAAAGAAAGGTATTGACTTTGATGAGATTTTTTCGCCGGTTATGAAGATGTCTTCTATTCGGGTTGTACTTGGCATGGTCGCGAGTATGAACCTTGAAGTTGAGCAACTTGATGTGAAGACCGCATTTCTTCATGGTGACCTTGAAGAAGAAATTTACATGGAGCAACCAGAAGGTTTTGTAGAGAAAGGGAAAGAGAAATTTGTTTGCAAATTGAAGAAAAGTTTGTATGGCCTCAAGCAAGCGCCACGACAATGGTACAAAAAATTTGACTCTTTCATGACGAATAATGATTTTTCTAAAACCACTTCGGACCATTGTGTGTTTATGAAAAAAAATTTCAGATGGAAAATTTATTATTCTTTTGCTTTATATTGATGACATGTTAATTGTGGGTCAAGATTACACTATGATTAACAGGTTGAAATTGGAGTTGAGCAAGTCTTTTGCTATGAAAGATTTGGGGCTAGCAAAGCAAATACTTGGTATGAAAATTATTCGTGATCGCAAAAAAGGGTTGATTTGGTTGTCTCAAGAAAGCTACATTGAGGAAGTGCTTAAGAGGTTCAACATGGATCAAGCAAAACTAGTTGGTTGTCCACTTGCGGGTCACTTCAAGCTTAGTTTGAATCAATATCCTACAAGTGAGAAAGACAAGGAAGAGATATTAGAAATTCCTTATGCTTTAACGGTTGGTTCCTTGCTGTGCGCCATGGTTTGTATAAGGCCGGATATTACTCACGCCATTGGTGTGGTGAGTCGTTTTCTCTCTAATCCGAGTAAAGAACATTAGGCAGCGGTAAAGTGGATTTTAAGATATCTTCGAGGGACTTCGAAGGTGCGTTTGTGTTTTGGTGATGGTAAGCAAATGCTTGATGGGTTCACGGATTCTGACATGGCCAGTGATGTTGATTCTAGAAAATCTACTTCAATGTATTTGATGACATTTGCAAGGGGAGCTGTGGCATGGCAATCTAAATTACAAAAATGTGTTTCTCTCTTAACTACCGAAGCTGAATTTATTGCCATTATAGAAGCTTGCAAATAAGAGTTATGATTGAAGAAATTTTTGCAAGAGTTGGGTTTGAAGCAAGAAAGGTATGTGCTTTATTGAGATAGTCAAAATGCAATTCATTTAAGTAAAAATTCTACTTTTCATTCAAGATCGAAACACATTGATATGAGATACCATTAGATTCGTGATGTGTTAGATTTGAAATTGTTGCAACTCGAAAAGGTTCACATAGATGATAATATTTCGGATATGTTGACTAAGACTTTGTCGAGGGACAAACATTTAAAGTATCAAACTTTGGCGGTTATGGTTGATGTCTCCACCTACGTCGGTAGGGGGAGAATTGTTGGGTATACCTTCTTGTTGGAGTATGAGACCTAATTGGTTTATTAAAATATTTAGTTTGGTTTGGTGTTGATTATAATATATTTTTAATATGTTATATCTAACTTTTGGAGGCCTAATGAGTATTTAATATTCAGTTTGGTAGCAATTAGGATTTTGATTATAAAAAAAAAAAAAGAAAAGCCCAAGAATCAATAATATATTTATATATATTGTTTCTTCCAAAAAGAGCAGCGGCTAATGGATGCTAATTGATCATCTTTGTTTTAAGTGGATTGGTGCTTTAGTTTGTTGCTGTTTTGGACTGATGCTTGGAAGGTTTTCTTGGTTTTGAATCTTGGGTTGCTCTGAAGCATTGTCAGTGTGGTTTCAGCTGGTGCTTTGGAGATTGATTTGGGTTATTATTTTGGGTCTTCTATAACTCTGTTTTGAAGACTTTTGTTCAACTATTTGGTGAGGTTTTTCCTCTTGATTATTTGTGATTATTTGGAATTCACCTAAGGGTGGTTTTGTGAAACCATTCGTGTCTCGTTTGTAATCGTTTGGAAACTCCTTAGTTGATAGTGGAATCGGATTTCGATCCCGTGGACATACCTCACATTGAGAGAACCACGTAAAAATTTTTCCACATTAGTTTTTATTCCCATTGATTGATTTACTTGTGGGAAATCATCTATTTTCCCTAACATAAACTTGATGGTCAACTACCTGACCGGAACCATCCCACCTGAGCTAGGCTCTTCATCAAAGCTTGGAGCTTTAAGCTTGGCTAGAAACAACCTTTCCGGGACCATCCCTTCATCCATAGGAAACCTCTCATCTCTTTCCAAACTCTCTTTCATGTATTGTAATTTGCAAGGGGAGATTTCGAGGGAAATTGCTAGGCTTCGAGGCCTAAGATTCATCCAGTTATCTATGAATAACCCATCTGGCAAGGTTCCTTCCGGCCTTGACAATGTCTCCAACATCAATTTTTTAGCACTTGGCGTCAACCAACTTGAGGGAAATATTCTTGCTGATATAGGCTCCACACTTCCTAATCTCCAAGCTCTTTATCTTTTGGACAATTTGTTTACTGGAACACTTCCTACTTCACTGTCAAATGCTTCGGGGCTTGAAGTGATAAACTTCTTTTTTAATCATTTCAGTGGGACAGTGCAGAAAGATCTTGGAAAACTTTTGGGTCGTCGAGAGATAAGCCTTTCTAAAAATTGGTTCCAAGATGATCTCACTTTTATTTCGTCTCTAACAAATTGCACCAATTTACATAATATTGATGCGGCTATAAATCTTCTCAAAGGTTCATTGCCTGACTCCATAGCTAATCTCTCCATATATCCTTACGGGATAGATTTGGAGGAAAATCAAATACATGGAAGCGTTCCTTCAAGCATCAGGAACCTCGTCAACCTCACTAGCTTAAGTATGGCATGGAATTATCTTATTGGCCCTATTTCATCCTCCATTGGTAGACTTCATAAGCTGCAAGCTCTGGGGTTACACCAAAACAAATTCACACAACTTCCATCTTCGCTTCGTAATTTGACTTCGTTGATTATTCTCTACTTGGAACAAAACAACATCCATGGAAGTATACCTACGAGTTTGGGAAATTGTCATAGATTATTGGAATTAGACCTTTCTCAAGATAATCTCAATGGTCCAATACCCCTTGAAATTATGAAGCTCTCAACCCTTTCAAAATTCCTCTGGTTAGGTCAGAATGCACTGTTCGATTCTCTTCCATTAGAAATCGGTTCTTTGAAAATTCTTGGAAACTTGGATATGTCCCATAATAGATTATCAGGATCCATACCAAACACTCTTGGCAGTTGTTTGAGTCTGGAATGGCTTGAGTTGGAAAATAATTCATTTGAAGGAGAGATACTTCAAAGTTTGAGAACGCTAAGGGGTTTAAGATTGTTAGATCTTTCGCACAATAATTTGTCGGGGTTGATCCCAAGTTATCTAGGTGAGTTTCAACTAGATATCTTAAATTTGTCTTTTAATAGGTTACATGGGCAAGTTCCAATACAAGGAGTGTTTCAAAATACGAGTGCGATTTCAGTTGTTGGAAATAATGATCTATGTGGAGGAATTGCAAAATTAGACCTTTCTCCTTGTTCATCCTCCAAATCAAGCAAGAATAAGTTGTCTCACAAGCTGAAAGTGATATTGGTTGTGGTGGTTGCTCTTGTGATATGTGTAACTTTGTTAGTTGTCTTCTTCATATTTCTCTAACAACGACGTGTCCTAAAAAAGAAGACACCTTCCTTGCTGTTAGGTCCCTA
Source organism: Camellia granthamiana (assembly GCA_036172215.1). Lineage (NCBI taxonomy): Eukaryota > Viridiplantae > Streptophyta > Magnoliopsida > Ericales > Theaceae > Camellia > Camellia granthamiana. Next base: position 47,483,206 of record CM069910.1, read on the forward strand.
GTTGCCAATTCTGCGAACAAACTCAGTTTAATGGAGTTATAATTTTTTCCTTGGTTTGGTTTTCCTGCTCGAGCGTGAACATTTGCGCTTAAGCGGAGTTTGCACCTTTTCAGTAGTTTGGCTTGTCTGCACAAATACTAGGAGGCTTGTTTTTGCGCTCGAGCGTGAGTTCCAGCACTCGAGCGGAGACCTGTTTAATCGCACGCGTTTTAGTGACTCTACTCGAGCGGCAAGTCCTGCGATCGAGCGGGGTACGCAGCCCCTATTTTCTATATATATGTGTTTAGGTCCGTTTTTAGGTTTAATGCTTCTAGATTTGTTTTGGGAGCTCTAGGGTTTTCTTTTAGAGGCTGTTTTGCTAGTTTTCCTTTGATGTTTACTTGAGTATTAAACTCACATGGTTTGTTAATTCACATCAAAGGGTTGTTTGAGTGATCATTTTCAAGAGTGTTCTTCTTCAGTGGAATCCGGAAATTCAAGTGTGGAGTGTTCAAAGGTGTTCAAAACTGTGCGCGGTCATTGAGTTGACGTGGATGTCGTGGAATCAACATCAATCTAATCAATCCTGAGATGAAGGTTGCAGTGGAAGATATACAAAGAGTTGAAGACAAATTGACAGAGTTTGGGTAATTTGTTTAGGCATTTTGTATTCTTTCTTTCCTTTATAGTGAATTGATTTGTGGTGTTTCGCCCGCGGTTTTTTTAATCACAATTGGAGGGCTCCAATGGTGATTTTTTCCACGTAAAAATTGTTTGTATCTATTTATTGTTTCTGAAACAACAATCTAAATCACTTTTCTACGTGCTTGATGATTTAGATTGTTATTTTTTATTGTTTGGGAATTGGTACAATTAAATCTTGATCTAATCACGAATCACTTAGGTTTTTCAATTGGTATCAGAACGGGTCACTCTTTGTTTTTTTATCAAAACTATAGGAATGTGATTTTATGTGATTGGTGATATGGATTCAATGCGTGAAGGTAACTCAACCCATAGACCTCCATTACTTGATGGTACAAACTATTCTTATTGGAAAGCTCGTATGAGAACGCTTTTAAAATCTATCGATGAGAAAGTTTGGCATTATGTGATCTATGGGTGGAGTCAACCTGTTGTCACCATTGATGGTGTTGATATTCTTAAACCTCTTGATAAATGGGATGCATTCGATTATCAAAATTTGGTTCGAACGGTAAGACTCTCAACTCCCTCTTTTGCTCCTTCACCAGAAGAGTTTCGTCATATTTGTACTTGTGAGGTAGCAAAAGAGGCTTGGGATATTCTTGAAACTATTCACAAGGGTACTACTTCTGTTAAAAGGTCAAGACTTCAACGTCTCACCTCCGCTTTTGAAACTTTTTTTATGCGTGATGATGAGACGTTTGATGATTTTTATGCTAAACTTAGTGACATCGTGAATTCCTATTTCACACTCGGTGAAAAAATCCCTGAAGCTAAGGTTGTTGGAAAAATTTTGAGGTCTTTACCGGAGAGGTTCCAATCAAAAGTTACAACTATTGAGGAGGCTCAGGATATTGATATCCTTAAGCTTGATCAGTTGGTTGGAAACTTGTAGACTTATGAAGCCCACCAGATTTCTAAGAAAAAACAAAAAGATAGTGTGGCTTTCACTAGTGCTCATGAGACTGCAAAGACCCCTGAGATTGAGTTTGATCTAGAGTCTGAGATGACGACTAAGTTTACTAAACAGTTCAAAAAAAAAATTTTAGAAAAAGAAGCCTAATTTCAAGGACCCTATTTCAAAAGATAACAGTAATGAAAAACCCAAAATTTTTCCACCAAAAATTGCTCCTAAAACTGAAAAGAAGATTGTGAAGGGGAAAGGGGTCAAGTGTTACGAATGTCAAGGGTTTGGACATATTGTTCTTGAATGTCCATCGAAAAAGAACCGGAAGAAAGTCTATACAGTGACTTGGGATGATGAAAGCGGGTCAGAGAAAAAACCCAAAGAAACCAAATCCATTGAAGACGGAGATAGTACTTACATGGCATTCTGGTCTACTGTCACTCAACCTCCTCCAAAGCCAGTGGAATTTGCTCATGGTCAGAATCTGCACCATGGTCCTACCTTTGATGGGAGTAATTACTTGTTCTGGAAGATCAGAATGAGGATGTTTCTGAGAGCTTACAACCCTGACGGCTGGCAAGCCATTGAAGAGGATGTTGAAAGCACTAACAATTCGAGTAATCAAAGAGTTCTGACTACCGTTCGTGAAGCAATTTCTGACGAAGAACAGCAATGGATTGCTCACTGCATAAAGGCTAAAGATGCATAGGACATTCTGAGTCAATTTCATGAAAGAGGAGAGTCATCTTCACCACCATCTATCAATTTTCATGCCTTAGTTGCTCGACTAGATGAGATCCAGGAGAAAGAGGAGCAAAAAGAAGATGATGAAATCTCGGAAGACAATGATGAGATTGATGGTGATGACCTACAATAAGCTTATGAAAAGCTTTACGATGAATCTCCAAATTTGTCCAAGATAAATGACAAACTCACTCTCAAGCTCAAAGCATGTGAAAGTGAGAATGTCAAGTTAAAGGGAGAGATTGAGGCTGCAAAAAGGGATGTCATCAAGATCTCAAATGACAGGCAAGACATCCGTGGAAAGCTTCTAGCTTGTAAAATTGAAAGGAATGAACTTCTTAGCATCTATGCTACATTTGAAGAGAAGATTGGAATCCTTGAGATGTCATAAGCCATGTTGGAAGAGCTGATTGGTCAGAAAGAGGAAGAACTCAAAGTTGCTATAGCCACGATTGATATACGGAACAAAGGGTCAAAGACACTTGAAGGCATCATCGGGTCTTAACAAATGAGTAATGATAAAAGTGAGATAGGCTATATCGCTACAACACTTTAAAAGAGACATGCCTCTACATCACAAGATTTGAAAACTCAAGCAAAGGGAAAGCTCAAGGTTGATACTTCTTTTCATCAACCCAAAGGGAGTAAGATCGACAAACTGGAGGTAAAACCTGTGTTTGTTTGTCATCATTGTGGGAGGTATGACCACATTCATCCTTAATGTTTTGAGTTGTTTGGTAAAGTGTCTAAAAAGGGAAGAAATTCTAATACTCTTGGGTTAGGAGACAATCTTATATGTCTAGGCGGAACACCAAGATTCATGAGGGTGTCCACAACGCTAAGACATCTACCAAGACTGCCAGTCCTGTTTCCACTAAGACCAAAAAGATATGGGTTAGAAAGAGCGACTTAACGTGTTTCGTTGTTCACACTGCACTGAAAGCACGTGACCCAGGTATTTTGATAGTGGGAGCTCTCGTCACATGTCTAATGACAAATCCTACTTCACATCTCTTGATAAATATGAAGGAGGAATTGTTACCTTTGGAGATGGTGGCACTTCTAGAGTCATTGGTAAGGGCTCTATAAGTGTTGTTGGTCTTCCTAAACTTGAAAATGTTTTGCTTGTTGACGACCTTAAAGCTAATATGTTGAGCATTAGTCAAATGTGTGATTCCCATCATGAAGTATTACTTTCAAAAAATAAATGTGAAATTTTGGATAAGAAAGGAAATACTGTCATGCATGGGCTTCGCACATCTAACAATTGCTACGGGATTGTTACCACTAATGATCTTACTTGTCACTCGGCCGTCATAAGTAACATTGACTTGTGGCATCAAAGATTAGGTCACATGAATTTCAAAGATCTAACTAAGATAGCCAACAAAGAACTTGTGAAAGGAGTACCCAAAATGGGTAAGAATGTGAACCATGTGTGTGGTCCGTGTCAACTTGGGAAGCAAACTCGTACTCCTCATAAAAAGGTGAACAGTTTCACAACCAAACATCCTCTTGAACTGGTTCATATGGATCTTATGGGACCCACTTGCACTGAAAGCATTGGAGGTAAAAGATACATTTTTTTAACCATTGATGATTTTACTTGTTTTTCATGGGTAAATTTTTTAAGAGAAAAATCCAATACGTTTGATGCTTTCCAGACCTTAGTCCTTAAAATCCAAAATGAACAAGGTATTTCTATTGGGCGTATCATAAGAATCCGAACTGATTATAGGCGTGAGTTTGAAAATAGTTTGTTTTCAGATTTTTGTGATGTGCATGGAATTAAGCATGAATTTTCTACACCGATTAGTCCACAACAAAATGGAGTTGTTGAGAGGAAGAACAGGGTTGTTCAAGAGATGGCTAGGGTCATGCTCCCTAGTAAGAAAGTTCTTCCAAAGTTTTGGGCTGAAGCCTTAAATACAACTGTTTATGTTGTAAATGGTATGTATTTAAGGCCTGGCATTTTACAAACTCCATATGAATTGTGAAAGGGATTGAAACTTAATGTAAAATATTTCAAAACTTTTGAGAGTAAATGTTACATTTTCAAAGATAGAGAGCCCTTGGGCAAATTTGACTCCCGAAGTGATGAAGGTATTTTTCTAGGGTATTCAACCTCAAGTAGAGCTTTTCGTGTCTATAACATGCGTACTTTGACTTTAATGGAATCGATCAATGTGGTTATAGATGACACAGGTTCTCCTACTTCAGCGTTAAATGAGGAAGAAAATGGTGAGTCTCCAATCCTAGATACTGAACCACAAAGTCAAGGAGAAGTAGAGGACCAAGCTCAAGAAGGTGAGCCAGCACCAACTTCTAAGGTGAGTCCAAGTCCAAAGAGTGCACAAAGAGACACCACTTCTGATGCTCCTATCACTACAAGTCCAGAATTCAAACCATCAGCAAGGGTGAAACTGAATCATCTGACTCAACAGGTGATTGGAAGTGTCTCAAATCGAATGAAAACCCGAAGAAAAATTCAGGAAGAGGTATCTCATATGTGTTATGTTTCATTAATTGAACCTAAGAATATAATAGAGGCCTTACTAGATAATAGTTGGGTCAATGTTATGCATGAAAAGTTAGGTCAATTTGAACAAAACAAAGTTTGGACTCTTGTTCCCAGACCTACAGACATGAATGTGATAGGTACAAGTGGATCTTTAAAAATAAATCTGATGAGAATGGTACTGTGATTAGAAATAAAGCTAGGTTGGTTGCTCAAGGCTACACTCAAGTAGAGGGTGTTGACTATGATGAGACGTTTGCCCCAGTTGCACGTCTCAAATCTATTCGTATTTTACTTGGTGTTGCATGTTTTCTTGGGTTCAAATTGTTTCAAATGGATGTGAAAGTGCCTTTCTGAATGGGTACTTGAAAGAAAAGGCTTATGTTGAGCAACGAAAAGGGTTTGAGGACCCTAAACGCCCAAACCATGTCTACAAGTTAGAAAAGGCTTTGTATAGGTTGAAACAAGCCCCTTGGGCTTGGTATGATAAACTTACTACCTTTCTTCTTGATAATGATTTTCAAAGGGGTAGTGTGGACAAGACTTTATTTGTGAAACATACTAAGTCTCATATACTTGTTGCTCAAATTTAGGTTGACGATATTGTGTTTGGATCCACTACTGATGATATTGTGAAATATTTTTTGGACTGCATGACACATGAGTTTGAGATGAGCATGATGGGAGAGTTGTCTTATTTCTTAGGTCTTCAAATTAAATAGTCTCTTTCGGGTATGTTTGTTTCTCAAACTAAGTATGCTAAAAATCTTGTGTCAAAGTTCGGTCTCGAGTCGGCCAAACATGCACGCACTCTCATGAGCACCAGTCTTCACCTTTCCTAAGATTTCTCTGGTATTGATGTTGATCCTATCCTTTATAGGAGTATGATAGGAAGTCTCTTATACCTCACAGCCAATCGTCTTGACATTGCATTTAGTGTAGGTGTGTGCGCCCGTTACCAAGCCTGTCCTGAAGAGTCTCATCTTTTTGCAGTCAAACACATCATTAAGTATGTTAGTGGGACATTCGGTTATGGGATTTGGTTCTCGACTGACACTACAACTGAAATCACTGATTTTTCTGATGCCAACTGGGCAGGGTGTGCTAATGATCGTAAGAGCACATCTGGGGGGTGTTTTTACCTTGGGAATAATTTGGTTGCCTGGCATAGCAAAAAGCAAAATGCCATCTCTCTTTCGACCACTGAGGCTGAGCATATTGCTACAGGGAGTTGTTGTGCCCAAATGTTGTGGATGAAACAAATGCTTCATGATTATGGTATAGACCAGAACACTCTCACCGTCTTTTGTGATAATACTAGTGCCATCAATATTTCTAAAAATCCAGTCCAACACTCTCACACCAAACACATTGACATTCGTCATCATTTTATTTGAGAGTTAGTGGAAGAGGGCCTTGTTATTCTTGAACATGTACCCACTAAGCATCAAAAAGCTGATATTTTTACAAAACCCCTTGATCTTCTTAGATTTAAGTTCCTTAGAAAGACCTTGGGTGTAGTGCTCAGTCACTAGAGTGTTACCTATTACTTGGGTGGGTGTGAGTGATTGGTTTTATGTGTACTTGGATGCTATAATCTCATTTTCGTTGATTCTTGTCATCTCTGCATTTAGACTCATATGAACACCTCTCATGCTGCTTGCAAGATGTCATTCTTCTTTGTTCATAGCTTATTCTAAATGCTCATGCTCATTGACTTCATGATCTCATTTTGTATACATCATTGAGATAAACTGTTGCAGGGGTTTCCGCACAAGTTATCAAAGTTCTCTATGGACCACTAATAGTGTCTCTTTTACGTTATTGGAGGAATTGACCTATACTGACATATCATGAGTGATGTTAAGTCTCTTAACCATCTACCATCATTTTTTCACTTCCACGGTTCCTCCCTCAATACATTGAAGTCCGGACATTAAGAAAAGGCTACCTCAGAGGCACCAACCAGGCCATCCTTACTGATTTTATGCTTCTCTGGTTTGGTCTCCATACTCTTGAGCGTGTATGCCACCAATGAATGCCCACAAGAAAGAAAAGTCACAAAGAAAAAAATAAATAAATAAATAAAGGACACATTGATTGAGGGGGAGCCTCCGCGTTTACTCAACAAATACCCTTTGATTCCTAGTGGTTTGACTTTTCTTTGTGATGTTTAGTTACTCTTGCTAGAGGTCCAACCATCCGATCACTACAAGGATTAACTCTAGCTCTGTGGCCTCTCAAGGATTGCACACACACACATTCATTATGTGAGCTCTCATGTTTGTTTTTGAGTTGTGCATTCCTATGATGCTTTTTCTTATCCGCTCGAGCGGACCTCCTAGCGTTCGAGCGCATTTTCACTTTATCCAACACTTTTGCAGAGTGCATGAGATTCTGAGAGCAGTTTTTTTACACTCGAGCATCCATTTCTTCGCTCGAGCAGAGGGACACGCATAAGTGAGTTTGCTCGAGCGTTGAGTCTCACGCTCAAGCAGCATGCCCTAGTATAAATTCCTTCACTCGTCGTTTCAGACTCACTTTTTTGCCTCTTTTTTCGATTGTCTCTCTCTCTCTCTCTCTCTCTCTCTCTTTTTCCTAGGGCTTCGATTGCAACTTGTTTGGGCTTTGATTTGGTCATCCTACTTCTTTTTCCTCCTCTGATTCGCCTTTGGTAAGTTTACTCACCCCAAATTTCTTCATTTTTTCCTTCGCTCTCTCTCTCTCTCTTTTGGGCTGATTTGGGGCTTGTTTGGTTTTTTTGCGCTTTGGTTTATTTTGTGCTTAGTTAGTCCTTGGTTTGTTCACTTGTTCACACTTTTACACAGTAGGTTTTGGGGCTTGTGGTTTTCATTCTATTCTATATTGGTAGATTGGGCATGTTTTTTTTTTTTTCCCATGATAAACTGTTCACATAGTTGTCTATCTGTCTAGTTTGTTTATCTGTATGCTCCTTTGTTGCTACTATGTAATTTTGTTTTGGCACTTGTCCTATGGCTGGTTTGCTAATGGATTATGCATTGTTTGGTTTTTGTTAGTATTGGTTTTGTTCCTACTCATTCGTGCTACTAATTTTTTTTTTTTTTTTTTTAAATATAGTTTTGGGGGTTTGTCTAATTTGGTTTTGGAGGTTTGTCTAATTGGTTTTGGGGGGTGTTCAATTTGATTAGTGTTGTTTTGACCTTGGGTTAGCTATGTCCACTGCCAAACGTAAGAAGTCCACAGTCACTCGCCTTTTGCATAACACCGACAGATTTCCATCCACCGATAAAGCTAAGTCTTTTAGAGAGTCTTTCTCTTCTAGGACAGTTCATCTAGAGTGCCATGTCCAGCCAAACACTTTTGAGTCCATTCCCATTCGACCATTGTTCAATTTGTTAGGGGTGACCTAGTTCTATCTTTCTCTGGCCGCCAAAACCTTGATTGGGTCTGCGAGTTTTATTATAACATTGAGGGTATTGATGATATTGGCCCTTCCTTCTAGACCTGGGTTCGGTCTAAGTCTATTGCTCTTACCCATAATCTTATTAGAGAGCTCTTAGGTATCGACCATGTTTTTTGGGAGCACCATCCTTTCCTTGTTCGACCCACGTGTGATTTCAATGAGGTGGCCATTGCCTTGCGTGGTACGCCTCATAGTTGGATCAAGGGTGCTCTGATTAAACAGTTTGAACTCCTTCCCCAGTTCCATCTGCTCAATCTTATTATCTGTGCAAATATCATTGTCGCCACTCATTGTTCTGAAATCAATCAAGAACAAGGTTTTGTTCTTTTCTGCATAGCTCGCCATCTCTCCATTAACCTTGCCACCCTTATCCTTTGCAAAATGATTCTCATTACTAGGAACAAATAGTTAGGGTTGCCCTATGGTTGTCTTATTAACTGACTTCTATCTAGACTTGAGGTTCTAGTTTATGAGGTTGATGAGTTTGCCTACCCTATTAAACCTTTCACCAAAAAGATTGTCTCCCAAAGTCGGGCACATGTTAAGGGGAGTTTTCTAGGGCAGGTCCATCTTCTATAGGTGATGATGATCTTTTGGCTGAGGAGGCTGAGTTTGATGCCGCCGTAGCAGGAGTAGAGGAGCCCATTGTACCACCTCGGACTATGCTTGACCAGCTTCACCGCTTTGAGCAGTCATTGACTCAATAGTTGGTTCATATGGATGCCTGTCTGGATGCTTTCGATGGTCGGCTTGGCCATCTTGAGCAATCAGCTGCCTAAACCACTCTACAGCTGGATCAAATTCTTACATAGCTTCAATTTTAGCAGCCACCTCCACCGCTGCCCGATCATTGAGTGTGTTTCTTTTTCAATTTCTTTTTTGACAGATTTTTGCTTATCTTTTTTGTCTTCTTGTCTCCCAAACAAAAAAGGGGAGTAGTTTATGGTGGTGACTTATGGTGGTTGTTGATTTTGGATGTTTTTGCATGTGGTTGTTATTTTTGGATATTATTGCCTACTGGTTTGTACATGTTGGACACAGACACACATATCTTTGGATTATGGATTATGAGATATCTTGGATCTTGGAAATGCGATGGTTGTGGGTTTTTATTTTACATTCATGCATTATTTCTATTTGTATCTCATCTCGTTCCACAGTTTTAGTTTTTTTTTGGTATTTAGTCATTTCCACAGGTGGATTGTTCAACATGTTTCTCAATGTTTCTATACCAACTCGGCATTTGTGTTTTATAGTTTTTTTTTTTTTTTTCTTGATAGGTTGTGTTAGTGAGTGTGTCTAGTGCGCGTGTGTTTAGGAAAACTTGTTAGAAAATTTTTGTCCGAGAATTGACAAAGGGGGAGATTGTTAGCTCCCTAGTTGCCAATTCCGTGAACAAACTCAATTTAATGGAGTTATAATTTTTTCCTTGGTTTTGGTCTTCCCGCTCGAGCGAGAACATTTGCGCTCGAGCGGAGTTTGCACCTTCTTAGTAGTTTGGCTTGTTTGCACAAATACTGGGAGGCGTGTTTTTGCGCTCAGGCGTGTTTTTGTGCTCGAGCGTGAGTTCCAGCGTTCGAGCGGAGAACTGTTTAATTGCACGCATTTTAGTGACTCTGCTCAAGCGGCAAGTCCTACGCTCAAGCGAGGTACACAGCCCTTGTTTTATATATATATGTGTTGAGGTCCGTTTTTAGGTTTAATGCTTCTAGATTTGTTTTGGGAGCTTTAGGGTTTTCTTTTAGAGGTTGTTTTGCTAGTTTTCCTTTGATGTTTACTTGAGTATTAAACTCACATGGTTTTTTAATTCACATCAAAGGATTGTTTGAGTGATCATGTTCAAGAGTGTTCTTCTTCGGTGGAATCTGGAGATCCAAGCGTGGAGTGTTCGAAGGTGTTCAAAACTGTGCGTGGTCATTGAGTCGACGCGGATGTCGTGAAATCAACATCAATCTAATCAATCCTGAGACGAAAGCTACGGTGGAAGATATACAAAGTGTTGGAGACAAATTGATAGAGTTTGGGAAATTTGTTTGGGTATTTTGTATTCTTTCTTTCCTTCATAGTGAATTGATTTGTGGCATTTCGCCCGTGATTTTTTTAATCACAATTGGAGGTGCTCCAATAGTGATTTTTTCCACGTAAAAATCGTTTGTGTCTATTTATTGTTTCTGAAACAACAATCTAAATCACTTTTGTACATGCTTGATGATTTAGATTGCTAGTTTTAATTGTTTGGGAATTGGTACAATTAAATCTTGATCTAATCACGAATCACTTAGGTTTTTCACTTACCATCTTTCAAAAATGAAATTTTGAGGGTTTCTTATGCAGAGCTTCTCAAAGCTACTAATGGATTCTCAGAAGCTAATCTAATTGGTATCGGAAGCTATGCTTCTGTTTATAAAGGTATGCTTAATCAAGATCAGATGATAGTTGCCGTGAAAGTGCTCAATCTTCAACTCGGAGGAGCTTTTAAGAGTTTCATGTCAGAATGTAAAGCACTAAGAACTATAAGGCATCAAAATCTCTTGAAAATTGTAAGTGCTTGTTCCAGTGTGGATTTTCATGGTTATGAATTTAAAGCCATAGGATACGAATTTATGGCCAATGGAAGCTTACATAAATGGCTGCCCCCATATGGAGTTGCAGAACAAGAGCAACAAGGAGAACTCAGATGACTTAAATTGATCGAGAGACTGGACATTTCCATTGACATTGCTTGTGCACTTGAGTATCTTCATTGTGGTTGTGGGTCAACAATTATTTATGGTGATCTTAAGCTGAGTAATGTTCTTCTCGATGATGAGATGACTGCCCATGTTGGAGATTTTGGGTTAGAAAAAATTATTTCTACAACTTCAAATGATGCATCACAAAGTGAAAGCGGTTCAATTGCGATAAGCGAAACCATAGACTATGCTGCTCCAGGTACAAAATCTTTTCAATTTCCTCATAAAGAAAAAATTGAACTTGCATTAAGAAAATTAAACTAACCATTCCCATGGTTTCCTAGATTAGGTTGTCAACGAGCCTAGGCTGTTCTGACAACTGAAATATACACTAATTGCTTTGGATTCACCTATTTCTTCTTTCCAAAGCTACAACAAAGCAGAGTTTCACTTTAGGAGCTTCAAAATACACACATTTATTTTCTTTCAACACCCATATAACACTGAGAATACTTTTTGATTTTATTATTATTGTTGTTGTTGTTGTTTTTGAATGTACAGAGAAATCTGTAGTGTACTTAAAAATTCATGGATAAACTACCAATAGGTCCTGCTTTTGAGACTTATTATCCATTAAGTTCTATTGATAAATTTATTAAGTGATAAAGATAAATTTATTAGTCTTTTATTTTTATGAATAAATTTATAGTGATAAATTTATCAGTCTCTTTGTTTTTATGAATAAATTTATAGTGATAAATTTATCAATTTCTTATTTTTATAGTGTTAAATTTATTAGTTAGGACCTGTAGGTAAATAAGTCTAGTTAATAGGACTGATTGGTAAGTACTCCAAAATTCATTTCACTTTGTAGGACACATGTTTTGTAATGAAACATTCCACCTTAAACTTGAGCTTCAAATTGGCTTAATTAGGCAGCCAATTAAGCAAGCTACTAAGCGAATTTGAAACAAGCCAACAGCAAGCAACTTATTCTTCTTTATATTTTAATTTTGGATAAATTATAGTTCACTCAAATTAAGTAAGGATGATTCTTTGGTTTTTAATTTTTATTTTCTTCTAATTTAATCCCTTAACTAACTGACCATCCAACAATTTGACAAAAAATGGCATGTGGAACCAACCCAAATGTTAAACTGAACCCGACTTAGAGCAACCCATAATTTTTTATTTTACTTTTTAAATATGTAAATTCAATAAAATGTTTTTAAGTAAACAAGGTAAATTACACTTTTCACGCATAATTTTTTATTTTGCTTTTTCTCCGTCACTTGGCATTTGACTAAAATTTTCATTAAAGTCTAGTATTTTGTTAGCTTCGACAAAAAATACAATTAAACAATAATGATCTCACACAATCACACTCACAAACACCAAGCCAAAAAAAAAATGTTGCTGAGAGATATGAAAAACCATCACAAACAATTAAAATTATGTCAAATTTTCATTCAAAAAATTATTAAAGGCATTTTCTATTGGAATTACAATCAATTTGCAGAGTACAGCACGGGCGAGATGGCTTCCACACGAGGGGATCTATACAACTTTGGAATTCTTTTATTGGAGATATTTATAGGTAAGCAACCAACTAACGATATGTTTAAGGATCATCTAAATCTTCATAACTTCGTTAAGGAAGCTTTACTTGACCAAGTGATGGAGATTGTGGATCCCTACCTCCCATTGAAGCACAACACAAGTAGTTGGATCAGGGATTGCATGTTTGCCATTATGAGAATTGGGGTTGGATGTTCAATGAAATCACCAAGAGATCGAATGGAAATAGAAAGTGTTATTGGCGAATTGCGTACGATCAAAATACATACATGAATGAAGGGTTGAACTAATGATAGGAAGTTGGAAGAAATTTTGCAACATAAAGGCCAAAGGTGTGTATCATACCCTCTTGACCTATGCCTATGCATATGCATACCAAAATGAAAAATGTTATACACAAACAAATTTTTTACCTGATCTTACTACTAGACACAATGACATGAGTTTCACATATATTTATTAATGTAGACCTCACTAGCTTTGCATCTAGTAATAAGAAAATTTGGTGAGAAATTTGCTTACGTATAGCATGACTCTACCTAAATACGTCTTTCCCTCATTTAAAACATCACAATTCAATTTCTCATTTTCTTTTTCTTTCTTTTATGATTATAATCTATTCATGTAGCAAAGATGAGTGAGTGGACTTAAGCATTTCTCTTTTCTTTTTTCTTTTTTTTTTTTCCTTTTTTTTTTTTTTTCCATTTTGGCCAAGTGAACTAAAGCATGTTTATTTTTGTTGCTTAAAGGTTACATCCAAAGTCCTCCAATAGTGGTTACCTCGACCGTATGGTACTTCAATAGCCAGTAGAATACAAGTGGTGGCTTTAAGTTGTTGTTGCCTCTGCTATCTTTAATCTATTGCTTGAATATGTAACTGTCTAAGGTTTTTACGTAACAGCTGTGGTAGTTACAGTCACCCGTTATGGCCACTATAATAGTGTAACAGAAATTCACATGTGTAATGGCTGTTTCAGTGTTACGTAATGGCTGTAGTGGTACCGTAATGACTATAACAGTCCGTTACACCCTTTTGCAATATTCTGAATAGTTTTCTTTTTCCAAAAAAAAAAAGAATAATAAAAGCTTACAAAAAAAGAACAAATATTCAAGTGATCTAAATCCAAAGAAAAAATCTTATATGAATTTTTTTTCTTTATAATTTTATTTCATTACATTAGCATGTAAAATAAAAAATATATAAACAGCGGTTGCATTTATTTTTATAATCATTTTATTTAATATTTTTTATTTTGTTAATGTGTTGTCTAAAAAATGTCTTTAAAAAATAAATAAAATTAGTAGTTCAAAAATAATTTTTGTTTTTGGCACAATTTTTATTTTTATAATCATTTCATTTAACACTTAATTGTAAATAACTTTATTTAGTTAGCTGTAAAGTGTTGTCTAAAAAAATGCCTCAAAAATAATTTTTGTTTATAGCATAATTTTTATTTTTATAATCATTTAATAATTGTGAATATTTTTTATTCGGTTAGTTCAGGTATTGGTCAAAAATAATTTGTAAACATTTAAAATCAATTATTCTTATAGTCATTAACTATTGAAATAAAATGTAAAAAACTCCTTTTATAGTGATTTGAAAATATGCATATTGGATCATACTTAAGAATTAACAAAAATTTATTAAAATCTGTTTTAAGCCTCAATAAATGTGATTCTGGAGAAAAAAAAAATGTGTATCGGTAAGTTTTCTTCAAATTGTGCGAAAAATTAAAAAAAAAATCACGGTTTTAGTTACCACAACCGTTACGCTACGGCCTTTACATCCCGCAACCACAACCGCACCACTATGACCGCTTTTCAGAACCTTGTAACTGTCACTTTTCTCCTTTAGTTAGATTGTATTATATCAAACATATGTTCATGTGGGATGTTATGTTTCCAATTAAGCTGGTGTGCTTGGGATTACCAATATTTATCCCTGTTAAATTAAAACTATCATTTCGTTGTATCTTGACTTTTCCTTAAAATTGCATGCCCATATATAAAAAATTATTTGTTTTGCAGTTTTTTTTTTTTTTTTTGATATTATTATAATTTGCCTTTTAGTGATGGTAACTTTGTAATATAGACTCATGCACTATTAGCACAAGCACTAGGTGTCCCACTAAGATATATATTTGTAACAGCTAAGCTATCATGTTATATAAGCACTATTGCTGTGAAAAAAAAAAAAAAAATAATATAGACAATCCTGATGTGGGTGTTTTTGGAGATCTCAATTCAGCCAAATATGACTAGTCATATGCTACAAAGAATCAAAATTCAAAAATATGTATGTTAGAAGAGACACATTACATAAAGAAATTAAAGATTATTGACCTAAGCGGCTTAATTCCACCAGACGACTTCATTGACTCTTGTAACAAACAAACATAGTTTTGGAAGGTATATATGCATACCTTTGTGGCTCGGCGTAAAAAGAGTCCAATATATTGAAGTGATTAGGTCCAACGTCTTGCCACTTGTTAATAGTTTTAGGAAAGTTATCTTGACAGCACTGACGTTTCTTTCAACACAAAGTTAATCTTTTCTTAGGCATTGGCTGCACTTTAAAATTGTAATTGTCCTTTTTACTCTTGATCCACACTCTCTTTGATAAAATTAGTCATACTCTCTCAGAATGGTTTCGGCGAATAATTCTCACTGAACTCTGCAAGAACGCCACCATCTTCTGACTACAATTCCCAAAAAAAAACTTTGCAAGACATCAAAGAAAATCATCCTCATTATGGAATGCTTGAGGTTCATAGTTCGTATATTACGAAGTTTCATTCAAAACATATTAAAAAATGAAGTTGTTCTCAGTTTTAAAGTACAGTACTTTTGATGTAGGATAAGTAGTGGATTTGTAAAACAGAGGCTATTTGACGGCCTAAAAAGTGTGTACTTTAGGATTTTAAGGGTGAAATTAAAGGCTAATAGGTAGGGGAAGGGATTGGGGTTGCTTTGGGGATGAATGGATAGGGTTTGAGGTTGAAAAGTGCACTTTTAGATGGTTGTGAATAGTAATCCGAGAATAGTAAATTGAAACAGAAAAGAGGAAGAAAGAAGAGAAGAAGGTAGGTCTAGGCATCACACCTAGATTCCATAGGGGGTTTGATTGCATCACACAATCCATAAAGAAACTTCAAAACTCTCATATTTTTTTAAAATATGAATTCCCTTGAATTACAAGTATTACATGACTTTATATAGACTTTAGAGTCTTCCTAAACCAACTTGAATAAAAAAAATGAAACTATTATAATAAGAAACATAAATAAAACTAATTAAATAACTTAACCCATAAGACAACCGATGGGCGACCTACAAAACCCATATTTAGAACTTCTACAAATTACCAAAATACCCCCAAGCTTATAATCCAAGAAAACATTAATATAATTATAAAATTAAGACTCTAATAATACTAAAAACATGATTATAAATGGTTCCTATTAATTTTTCTTTGAAATCATGCCAATTTCCAAATATCGTCATTTCTTTGAGTTTACTTTTCCTTGAGCTTCTTATGTTTTGTATCATTTTTCCTTGGTTAGAAAAAACTTGACCTCGAGTTTTGAAATGTTGGAGTATAAGAATCCATAAGTTTTGAAATTGCATCCATGGCTTGCATTAAAATGTTAAAGTTCACGCTGCCTTTTCTTTGTTGGAGATTGCAAAAAAAATAATGAGAGATTGATCTTTCAATCATGTCACTAAATTTTTTTGGAATAACAAAGTTAGTTGGCATAGAAATCAAATATTTGAATTCATCCAAATCAATTTTCACAAGGCTTTCTTCAAAATCTCAACTGCGATTCTTTTCTTTTTAGCTTATTTTCCTATCACAAGGTCATCTTTTGATTCACCATTGGTCACTTCATTGATTATGATTGGAGCAAATTCACTTGGTGACTTTGTAGGCACTACCTCAGAGACCTCAGGTTGCAATATCATGACCTTTAAAGGCATAAAAAGTTCTGGAACAACAGCAGGATGCATTAATTCTTCACTCCTTATGTCATGACCCAAACCCGCCCCTATGGATTAGAGTAATAACCAGCCAGTAATCATGAGATTACCTATAGCCTCAGTCAGAAATCAAATCATATTTAATAATAGGGGGACAAATTGCAGAAGCAGAACTTGCGAAAATTGTCTAATGAGCTATGCATACATGGTTTAACCAAAAACTTTTCTCATATATGAAATAGCTCACACTATACAAACATCCATAGTATGTATTAAATAAGTCCAGGAACATCCAAAAGCCAGTATTAACAAAAACCAAGGTTATACACAACTTGGTCTTTCATGACCACAAAAGAACAAAAAAAAAAGGCAAAACAAAAGTAAGGCCTCTTGCATGAAGCGATCTTGGTTGACTCCTCAAAACTCGGTTTCTCATTCCTTACATGGGTTGGGGTTGGGGCTAGGGCTGGGGCTGGACATCTCGCTGCTCACCTACATACATATAAATGAAGAGTGAGCTAACGCCCAATGAATAATATCAAAGTAAAGGAGTTCTTGAACAAGATTCATTAAATCATAATCTGTAACTACGCTTGTTGATCAATAATAAAGCAAAATGATCTTAGGTCCAATATATCGTATCCAAACACAAAACGACCTTGGGTCCAATTAGTATACAAAACGACAATTGGTCCATTATACACAGAACGACCTTAGGTCCAATTCATATACACATTCGTGCACGCTTTTAGATCTATAATCATTTCACGTTCCCCTTTGTATTCAAAACAACCTTGGGTCCAATTAACCCCTTATTCAAAACGACCTTCGGCCCATTTAACAGTTATACAAAATGGCCTTAGGCCCATTTAACAATCGTACAAAACGGCCTTAGGCCCAATTCACATTCTCATTGAATAAACCAAACAGCCTTAGGCCTATTTCATTTTCACACGTCAATCACTTCACATATTTTATTTTGAATCAAGTGGATAAAATACTCATTCATAGTACCACTTCAAAGGTTTAGAAATTTACCATGTAGGTAACGTTCAGAAAATAATGAATACATAAAAATATCTTTATTGAGATATTACTCACTGTGTTTCGGTGCTTGATTCGTCCTTGCGCTTGACCATACATAATCTGTAACACATTGGGTCATAATACAATTCAATCCATTCTTTAGCTTACTTAACTTTCTTAGACATCTTTCATACCCTTTAATTCTTTTAGGGTGCTCAATGTGTGCCTAAGAATGCTCATAAATGAAAGTGAATGGAAATTGGAATATAAAGCATCTTTTCAAAAATTTTTGAAACCAGACACTTCGCTCGTATGGCCTGTAAAACCCTGTAAAAGTACTGGTTGCATGAATTTTCTGCTCGACGGACACTCGACGATCGCTCGAGCGAAAGATTGGGTAAAAAGGTTCTCCACTTGAGCGCAACTTTGGTCGCTCGAGCAGTCTGCAAAAATTGTGAACTTCTAGGAGCTTGATTTTTACGCTCAAGCGACACTTTCCTCGCTCGAGCGGACAGGTCAAATTTTGGAATTCCCAAAACTGTGTTTGAAGCTCAAAACATGATCCCAACTTGTTTTTCTTGCATGTTACATCCCATATCTTGGCCAAATAACTTCTAACATGAAAATAAAAGTTAATCCTACAAGAATTGAAGTTCAATTCTCCATGAACTCTTCATACAAGCTCAAATCATTTCAATTCCATGTTTATAACTTTAAGACTCATGCATTCAAGTTCTGTATCTACATGGATTCGGCATACATATGGGACATAGCTTCTTTCCTTACTCCAAATGATGCTAACAATGCTTAAACTCATGAGATTTCTCAAAACTAAGCATTTGGTACCATATTCTTCATGAATGATATTCAAAACTCTCATGCATGTATGATCTTACATGAATTCTTGTTCTATCATCTTCAAAATATGTAATTAAGCCTCATAACCTCACTATTCATGGATGCATGTCTCAAATGACTACAAATTCAACTTGTTTAACATGCTTCATACTCAAATATGATGATTCATAGCATTTTGTTACATGCAAGTACATATTGATCTCATTTTCATTCATTTTCAACTCAAGTCTTGTTCTTAACTTCATATAATCTTTGAATTCACCTAGTTATGAATTTAAACCCATGAATTTGAGTTCAATCACTCACCTAGAAGCTTCAATCTTCCAAATTCTAGCTAGTTCTTGAGTTGATTCTCCCAATTCTTGAATTCTCTTGCAAAATCTACAAGGATGCTCTCTTTCTCTCTCTAGAATAGGCTCTCTCTCTCTCTCTCTCTCTCTCTCTCTAGAGTGTATATTTCAAATTTTTGAGCTCATGAAATTAGCTTAAGCACATTTAGCTTATATATATACATTCCTAATCAAACTTAATTAGAGCTATTTAATTGTGCTTAATTTAATCAATTTAATCTAATTAATTTGATCAAAATCAATTTTTAATTAAATTTCACCATAGGCTCTAAAAATTATGCTAATCACAGTAATACAGTCTATTTTGGTTTCTGTTGCCTCTACGACCATCAATTTCAAATTATAATAGGAAATAGAACAGATTTCTCTACATAGAACAGATATAACTTCAAATTCACATATAATCACATGATTAGCATTCAAATTCACATCAAGCACATAATCACAAGTATAATCATTAATTAATAACATATCACAGAATGGGGTTATCACATTTTTTCCCCCTTTAGGAA
The DNA here is from genome assembly GCA_036172215.1 of Camellia granthamiana. NCBI lineage: Eukaryota > Viridiplantae > Streptophyta > Magnoliopsida > Ericales > Theaceae > Camellia > Camellia granthamiana. The sequence continues at coordinate 47,502,481 of CM069910.1, forward strand.
GTTTGCTCCTCCAAACTTACGTTATCTTCTGCCAGAAACAAGTGTGGGTACTATTGTCGCATCTCTTCTTCTTTCTCCTACATGGCATCCCTTCCATAATGTTCTTTCCTTTCCACTTTCACCATTGGGATGGATTTGTTTCTCAGTTGCTTTACTTGTCGATTTATGATTCGTTCTAGCCATTCCTTGTATTCTATATTTTCGTCAAGTGCTATTCGATGATAATCAATTACATGGAACAGATCTCGGAGATAGCCCCTCAACATCGATACGAGGAATACATTGTGTATTTGTTCCATTCCCAGCAGCAGAGCAACTCTATAAGCAACTGGACCAAGCCTTTCTAAAATTTGAAACAGCCCAATGTAACAAGGTGATAATTTACCCTTTTTGCCGAACCTTAATTGGCCTTTCATTGGATTTACACGGATAAACACATGATCACCGACCTCATATTCAAGAGGCCTTCTTCTAACATATGCTTAACTCTTTTGTCAGCTCTATGCTGTCTTAAGCCTTTGTTGAATGACTTTGATTTTATCAGTAGTTGTTTGCACAAGTTCAAGTCCAAGCAAAACCCTATCCCCAGCTTCAGTCCAACATATTGGAAATCTACATTTTCGACAGTACAAAGCTTTATATGGTGCCACACTAATACTGGAGTGGAAACTGTTATTATACGCAAATTCAGCCAATGGTAGGTAAGTCTCCCAACTCCCTTGAAAATCCAAAGCGCACATTTTGAGCATATCTTCTAAAGTCTGTATAGTCTGTTCCGATTGTCCATCAATTTGTGGATGGAATGTAGTACTAAACCTCAATTCCGTTCCCATTGCCGTTGAAGACTTTTCCAGAATCTAGATACAAATTTTGGATCTCTATCCAATATGATAGACACCGAAACTCCATGTAAACAAACAATTTCATCAACATAAATAGTGGCTAATCGATAAGCATCATACGTAGTTTTCACAAGAAGATTTATTTAGTCTATCAACTATAACCCAAACAGAATCCATACCTCTAGGAGTCCGAGGTAGGCCAACAATAAAGTCCATGGTTATATGTTCCCACTTCCATTCCGGAATAGGGAGAGGTTGAAGTAGACCTACCGATGTTCAGCCCTAACTTGCTGACACTGAAGACATTTAGACACATATTCTACAATCTCATGTTTCATGTTTGGCCACCAATAACCCTGTTTTACGTCCTGATACATCTTGTTGTTACCCAGATACATAGCAAACTTTGATTTATGGGCTTCATTGAGAATTCTCCTCTTTAACTCAGGGATATTCGAAACACACAATCTGTCTTGGAATTTCTACACTTCATTTACGACACTATATCTCGATTTTGGATTTGCCTCAAATTCATTAACTATCTTCCTGAGGAATTCATCCTCTTTTTGACTCATCGATGATTGTTGGTTTGGCTGAAATAGCAGCTATCAATTCACTGTATTCATGTAACACTACTTCAATCTCAGACTTCTCAAAATCTTGCAAAATTTCCTTCTATTCAATAAGTAGGCAAGCTAAACTCCCTGTCACTTTTCTACTCAAGGCGTCAGCAACTGTATTGGATTTCCCGGGATGATACTGAATTTGAAGGTCATAATCTTTTATTAGTTCAAGCCATCTTCTCTGCTGCATATTCAATTCTTTCTGAGTAAAGAAGTACTTCAAACTTTTGTGATCCATGTATACTTTGCATTTCGCCCTATACAAGTAATGCCGCCAAATTTTCAAAGCAAATACAACCGTGGCCAATTCCAGGTCATGTGTTGGGTAGTTCTTTTCATGTTGCCTCAATTATTGGGAGGCATAGGCAATTACCCGTCCTTCTTGCGTTAACATACAACCTAGACCCTTATAAGATGCATCACTATAAATCACAAAGTTTTCCATACCTAAGGGTAATGTTAAAACTAGTGCACTAGTCAATCTCGTTTTCAGTTCTTGGAAGGCAGATTCTCTTTCATCATTCCATTCAAATGGTTGTCCTTTGCGTGTAAGTTGGATAAGAGGTACCGCTATTTTGAAAAATCTTTCACAAATCGCTGGTAGTACCCAGCTAAGCCCATGAAATTGCGAATTTCTGTCACATTAGTTGGTGTAGGCCAGTTCACAATTGCCTCTATCTTCTGTGGGTCGATTGAAATCCCATCTCTGTTGATGACATGCCCTAAGAAAACAACCTCATCCAACCAAAATTCACATTTCTTTAGTTTAGCAAATAATCTCTTTTTCTCTAAGTGTTTGCATGACGGTTCTCAGGTGTTGTTCATGTTCAAGTCTATTATTTGAATGTATCAGAATATCATCAATAAAAACCACAACAAATTCATCAAGATAAGTTTTGAAAATCCAATTCATAAGGTCCATAAATGCTGCAGATGCATTAGTCACTCCAAATGGCATAACGAGAAATTTGTACTGACCATACCTCGTTCTAAATGCAGTTTTCTCAACATCTTCTGCTTTCACCTTCAGCTGGTGGTACCCAGATCTCAAATCAATTTTGGAAAAGACTTGTGAACCCTATAACTGATCAAATAAATCATCAATTCGGGGCAATGGATATTTATTTTTGATCGTTACCTTGTTCAGTTCCCGGTAGTCAATGCATAAGCGTAAAGTCCCGTCTTTCTTCTTTACAAATAACACTGGTGCGCCCCATGACAAAGTACTTGGTCAGATAAACCCTTTATCAAGTAAGTCTTGCAGTTGTTCCTTCAGTTCTTTCATTTTAACAGTAGACATTCTATAAGGGGATTTTTGAGATAGGTTGGGTGCTTGGGACAACATCAATGCTAAACTCTATTTCTCTGTCAACCAATCCCCCTGGCCGTTCATCAGGAAATACATCCGAAAATTCTCTGACAACGGAAATATTACCCATTTCAACATTCACAGATTGTTCAGTTAAGATACTACATAAATAACCTTGACACCCCTTCCTAAGCAGTTTACATGCTTTCATTGTTGAGATTAGATAAGGTAGAGGCACTACCCCATTACCCACAAATTCAAATTCATCATGCCCTGGCGGTTTAAACATAACCCGTTTTGTCACATAGTTAATAGTGGCACAATATTTCGACAACCAATCTATATCCAAAATTATATCGAAGTGCTAAATGTCTAGGGGTAACCAATTCACATATCACAGACACGATACACAAATGCACACAATACAGATTCCACAGATAGAGCAGATACACACAACAAATATGGCAATGATTCTACGAGCCTAGTCAATCTAGATGTAAACATAGTAGACACAAAGGAATGCGTTGAGCTGGAATCAATTAACATAAAAGCATCTTAATTGCATATAGAGATAGTACCTGAGACAACCGCTTTAGTATTTCGTGTGTCACCTGGGACAAGTGCAAAGACTCTTCCTTCTCTTATTGAATCTCTAGTAGCAACAGGCCTCATAGTATTGCTCGATTTTGGGATGGATCCGATCGAACTAACAGCCGGTTTTCCACCTTTTTCTTGTTCAGGTTGGGTGCAATCCCTTGCCATATGTCCCATTTCACCACATCTATAGCACGCCCTGGAAATACGGTAACAAACCCCGCAATGCTTTTTACCATATTGAGCACACGTTGGTGCTGTATTTCTAGTGGAGCCCAAGGTGCTTGAGGACCCCGTATTTTGTTTCTTTAACAATTTCTTCCTCGAGAAGAATCCCTGCCTCTTAGCCTTCCAGTCAGCTGGTGGTTTACTCTGGTTGGCCATGTTAGTTTCTAACATTAAAGCTCGATCTAACACGTCAACATAAGTGGGCAGTTTCAACACATTCACCCTTTCCAAAATGTCGTTGCGAAGACCACCTTCAAGCTTTCTTGCCTTTTTATATTCAGTGTCGACCATGTGTGGAGCAAACCTAGCCAATTCAGTAAACTTGGCTTCATACTCAGCTATAGTCATATTGCCTTGCTTCAATCCCTCAAATTTAGACACATTTCTATTACGGACACACTGTGGGAAATATTAGCATCTACCACCTTCTTGCTTCGTCCTCCAGTGTAAAGGTGGCCAGTTGTACTTTCTATGTGTCAAGGTATGGGAATACTTCAAACAACTTTTCAATGCCGAGAACCCAAGCCTCGACCTTCAATGGATCTACACCCCCATGGATCAGTGGTGGCTTTATTTTCTTGAATTCTTTAGTGAGGGCTATTGTTTGGTCATCATTTTGCACATCCGGTATGGGTTGGGCCAGAGGTGGGGGTTGCCGTTGTTGCCACTACTATTGCCACTGCTGTTGTTGCCTTAGTGTTTCTACTATGTCCTGCATCATTCTCTCCATTCGGTCTAGCCGAGTAGTGGAGGATTCTTCTAGCTCATCGGCTCTTGTTCTCATCATGATCTAATGAGACTTGCATTATATTTCATATAGAAGCATACACAATATTCATGTACAGAAGGAGCATGTACATACAATTAGGCAACAGCTATGAGTACGTACATACAATTAGGCAACAATTATATATCAGAAAGTTGCATAGCCTAAATCACTTAGCAACTTCTCAATGCATTCAAGCATATTTTTATCATGTGAATGCAACTTAGATCTTTTCTAGACACTATATTGCTCATTTGGACAAGTTTGTGAGTTATTACTTGTGCTTTGATACCACTCTGTCATGACCCAAACTTGCCCCTATGGATTAGAGTCATAACCAGCAAGTAACCTACATCCTCAGTCAAAAATCAAATCATATTTAATAATACGGGGCCAAACCGTAGAAGCAAAACTTGCAAAATTTGTCCAATGTGCTACGCATACATGGTTTAACCAAAAACTTTTCTCATATATGAAATAACACACTATACAAACATCCATAGTATGTATTAAATAAGTCCAGGAACATCCAAAAGCCAGTATTAACAAGAACCAAGGTTATACACAACTTGGTCTTTCATGGCCACAAAAGAACAAAAAGAAAGACAAAACAAAAGTAAGGCCTCTTGCGTGAAGCTACCTTGGTTGACTCCTCAGAACTTGGTTTCTCATTGCTCACTGGGGCTGGGGTTGGGGCTGGACATCTCGCTACTCACCTACATACATATAAATAAAGAGTGAGATAACGCCTAGTGAATAATACCAAAGTAAAGGAATTCATGAAGGAGATTCATTAAATCATAATCTATAACTACACTTGTTGATCAATAATAAAGAAAAACGACCTTAGGTCCAATATATCATATCCAAACACAAAACGACCTCGGGTCCAATTAGTATACAAAACAACCTTTGGTTCATTATATGTAGAACGACCTTAGGTCCAATTCATATACACATTTGTGCGCACTTTTAGATCCATAATCATATTCACGTTCCCCTTTTTATTCAAAACAACCTTGGGTCCAATTAACCCCTTATTCAAAACAGCCTTAGGCCCATTTAACAATCGTACAAAATGGCCTTAGGCCCAATTCACATTCTCATTGAATAAACCAAACGGCCTTAGGCCCATTTCATGTTCACACGTCAATCACTTCACATATTTTATTTTGAATCAAACGGATAAAATACTCATTCATTGTACCACTTCGAAGGTTTAGAAATTTACCACGTAGGTAACATTCAGAAAACAATGAATACACAAAAATATCTTTACTGAGATATTACTCACTGTGTTCCGGTGCTTGATTCGTCCTTACACTTGACCTTACATAATCCATAACACATTGGGTCATAATACAATTCAATCCATTCTTTAGCTTACTTAACTTTCTTAGACATCTTTCATGCCCTTTAATTCTTTTAGGGTGCTCAATGTGTGCCTAAGAATGCTCATAAATGAAAGAGAATGGAAATTAGAATATAAACCATATTTTCAAAAAAAATTGAAACAGGGCACTCCGCTCAAGCGCAGCTTTGGTCGCTCGAGCGGCCTGTAAAACCTTGTAAAAGTACTGGTTACATGAATTTTCCGCTCGATGGATGCTCGACGGTTGCTCGAGCAAAAGACTGGGTAAAAAGGTTCTCCGCTTGAGCGCAACTTTAGTCGCTCGAGCGGTCTTCAAAAATTGTAAACTTCTGGGAGCTTGGTTTTTACGCTCGAGCGACACTTTCCTCGCTTGAGCCGATAGGTCGAAGTCTAGAATTCACAGAACTGTGTTTGAAGCTCAAAACATTATCCCAACTTGTTTTTCTTGCATGTTACATCCCATATCTTGGCCAAATAACTTCTAACATGAAAATAAAAGTTAATCCTACAAGAATTGAAGTTCAATTCTCCATGAACTCTTAATACAAGCTCAAATCATTTCAATTCCATGTTTATAACTTTAAGACTCATGCATTCAAGTTCTGTATCTACATGGATTCGGCATACATATGGGACATAGCTTCTTTCCTTACTCCAAATGATGCTAACAATGCTCAAACTCATGAGATTTCTCAAAACTAAGCATTTGGTACCATATTCTTCATGAATGATATTCAAAACTCTCATGCATGTATGATCTTACATGAATTCTTGTTCTATCATCTTCAAAATATGTAATTAAGCCTCATAACCTCACTATTCATGGATGCATGTCTCAAATGACTACCAATTCAACTTGTTTAACATGCTTTATACTCAAATATGATGATTCATAGCATTTTGTTACAAGCAAGTACATATTGATCTCATTTTCATCCATTTTCAACTCAAGTCTTGTTCTTAACTTCATATCATCTTTAAATTCACTTAGTTATGAATTTAAACCCATGAATTTGAGTTCAATCACTCACCTAGAAGCTTCAATCTTCCAAATTCTAGCTAGTTCTTGAGTTGATTCTCCCAATTCTTGAATTCTCTTGCAAAATCTACAAGGATGTTCTCTTCCTCTCTCTAGAATCGGCTCACTCTCTCTCTCTAGAGTGTATATTTCAGATTTTTGAGCTCATGAAATGAGCTTAAGCACATTTAGCTTATATATATACATCCCTAATCAAACTTAATTAGAGCTAATTAATTGTGCTTAATTTAATCAATATAATCTAATTAATTTGATCCAAATCAATTTTTAATTAAATTTCAGCATAGGCCCTAAACATTATGCTAATCACAATGATACAGTTAATTTTGGTTTCCGTTGCCTCTACGACCCTTAATTTCAAATTATAATAGGAAATAAAATAGATTTCTCTACGGTGAACAGATTTAACTTCAAATTCACATATGATCACATGATTAGCATTCAAATTCACATTAAGCACATAATCACAAGTATAATCATTAATTAATAGCATATCACAGAATGGGGTTATCACACCTTACAACTTCTATGACATGCAAGTCTTCTATTTGGACCTCATCCTCTTCTCGAGTAACAATTAGATCTTCTTGGGGTGCTTTTGAATTATCAATAAGAGCCCTTTCACCCTCATTACCTCATCATTAATCACTTTGGCTTGATTTCCATTTGCAGATCCGAGTTAGAATTGCCACCTCTATTTGGAACTATAATATCTTTTAATTTTATTTTTATAATATGTATTACACACAATAAAATATATATACATTTTTTACATTTTGTTATTTTTATTTTAACAGCTTTTGTGGTCAAAGATTTTGGAGGAATTAGTGGATACGTTTTTATTATACATTTTTATAAAAGTTTCATTTACATAGTAGTAAGAGAACAAAACAAAAATTGTCTTTTTCTATTATTATGGTTCAAAACTCCTTTTTTTTTTTTATTGTTGCGGTTTCGAAACTCTTTTCTTCTAGTTAGAGATCGTAAATACGGTTCTTCATATCCATTACAAGTTCAAAATTGATGGACAAAAGTTAGCACCATTTTTATTTATTGTTGTAAATTAGGCTTTCAAACTTATTTTTGGATTTGTTGCAAGGTCAATTTGTTGGATGAGTGAACTTGCCATTCCATTTTGAGATTTCAATATCGATGACTTTAAAATGTTTATAACTTGATTTTGATAGGTTGAATGGATTTTTTTAATTGTAATTTTCAGAATCGATCTTTTGACAATGAACCATTATATACAATTGAAGGTGAGAAATATCATACTGTCTTTGAATAAGTTAAAAGTCTTATTACCTCAATTGAACACTTCTTTATTTATTTGACTTTTCTCTTCAAGATATGGTATTTGTAGATGCGCCCTGAGGGCCTCATTGCTACTACAGTTCGGACTCAAATGTCACGGTTCTGAATCTAATCTCGCAAAGTGCAATGCGAGATTGATAAATCACCAAAGAGTCCAAATCCGGCAAATCATTTTGGAAAACTGATTTTTAAGAAAGAAGTGCCAAACATGGACTGCTTTGCCAGATACAGAGTCGCCACCTAAATATTTTATTTTTCGGGAAATTTAGGAAACCCTGACTCGTTACCTAAGGCCGCGTGTCCGTCATCACCAAAGTTGCCTCAGCTCGGGAACTTGGGTACGATTGGGGAAGGTCAGCTATGAGCACCCCCGCTCGCCCGATCAAAGATCGGCCACTACTAAACATAATATCTCATTTTTGAAAACACATGTGTTCTTATTCTGGTTAATTAGCTAGAGTTACTAGGTGATGCGCACAACACACAAGTATAGACTAGATCGCCTAATTTTGGAACAAAGCATCACATATCCGTTTGTTTGGAAATGGTTTGAAGTTTGCTACTCGCAAGTAGGCTAAATCGAGGATTCAATGAATTGTTCCAATTCAAGCAATCCAACCTTCACCCACAGGCATTCAGGCAGTTATGTCACATAAGCAAATAGCCTCATGGCAAGCATGCTATCATGGCAACACTTACACACATGCAAGATGCTAAAGCATAAACACTCACAGTGTACTCCGAGCCAAAACAAAGAACATGTTAGTAATCAAATGTATGATCCAAGTCCATGTTAAGATGGCTAATGCATCACATACAAAATGCAACTAGAATAGGCTCGACTAGTCTAAAATGGCATGTGAGATGCAACAATTCAATACATGTATTCAACTTAGAATTGAAATACGATGCAGTTAGTATGATGCGCCGAGCCCGATGCATGCAATACAGATGAATGATGCAAACATGCATAGCATAAGGATGCTAATTGAAATGTGCCCTAGAACTAACCATCGTAAGCGGTTAAGTAAAAGGGAGAAAGAAGTGGAGGTTGGAAGACATGCATCACACACACGCACGCTTATTACACAATTGCGCCCTCTCGACGGAGGGACTGAAAGAATAATACAAACCATTTAATTAACTAATTAACAAGCTAATTAATTATTACACAACACTTACCTAATTAAACAAATTAACTAAGCTACGAAAAACAGTAAAGAGGCCTCGAGAAGAGGGACAAATGCATGCGTGCTCGGACGGCTTCGCTCGGAAATCCATCGCCATGTCACACGTTGCCTCTGTTTACACTACTCTGTACCTCTGAAAACTGTGCCAACTTCTGTGGCACTTCTGACCCACCTTGGGGACATGCTGGGAGTCCATCGACCAATGCATAGTGGTCATCAACCATTTTCAAGGATCTCGGCCAACAATGCTTAGTCGACCGGCACTAGAGATGGCCGGCCGGCCATCTCTTCTTGCAGAATGCTATTTTGCTGTAGCAGAGGACAAACAGAGCATGTCAATGCATTTTCAAAGCAATGTGTGCACAACCACCTTTCCTATCATGTCAGGAACTCAAGGAAATATGGTTCTCAACCCTCGGGCCATCAATCACGCATTTCAATGCATGATGGCCAAAGGTGCCGAATGTGCAATTCAATATCAAATGAAATATACATAACACATAATGGGCCCCCAAAACTCTATCATGATTGATCAAGAGGCAAAAGGATGCATGCATGCAAGCAAGACTAATACAACATGAGCATGTTAATGACAATGCCATACAAGGCTAATGGTAACAAGCATGCCAAATGCAATGCAACTTAAACAAGCATGCAAAATGCAACATGGACATTTCAAGCATGCAAGGCAAACATGTGACAACATGTAAAGGGACGAGATATGCAAACGTGCAAAGCTACTTAACAAAAGCATGCCGAATGCAATACCACTTAAACATGTAACAACATGTTATGGACTAAGTATGCAACAAGGCACAATTAAACTAGCATGTTACAACATGTAATTTACCAAATATGCAACAAGCATGTGACAACATGCAAAGCAAGCATGCAACAACATGTAGGGATGGACTTAAACCAAAATGGACAGCTCTCAATTAGGTCCAAATCAGTGGCCAAAATGCTATGGAAATGGGGACAAAAGCTCATACAAACATGCATGGTAATTGGCCTAACACTTAAGCATCGAAGGGCAACTTTTAAGAATACTTAAAAGGAATGAAAAGCATGCAAATGTGACAACATTACATGCTCTGGAATGATGCTAGGAGCGATGCCAAATCACATAAACAAATCATGATCATAGCATGCACAAGGCTTAGAGCCTAAGACTAGTAAAGGGACTTGAACCAAAGCTACACAAAACAAAGAGCATATGGCAAGCATAACCCAAAACAGTCCTAAAGCATGGCAAAGTAAGCCTAAAACATGCAATGACCAAAGTCAAAACAAGCTAAAACAAAAGGGGCAAAAACATGAGACCTGCAAGGCTACCAAAGAGGTTTTACACTACATCTAAGACAACCAAACATGGCATGTTTTAAGTCAATGAAAACAGAGATATGGCATGCCAAAATGAGCCCAAAAAAGCTCACTTAGATGACATCCCAAATGCCTAAGCATGGTGACGTACACGATGACACATTCATGAGGCATAACATACCGACTCTTTAAAGCATTAAAGCAGTTACAAGTGCAAGTATATGAGCATACTATATGGACTGAAATAGCATAACAAGTGATGCCAAACCACTAAAATGGTCGAAATAGAGCATGCTAATGACTTAAGCACCCAAAGCTAAGAAGCTAGATTGCATGGTAGCTATACAAAACAATGCAAGCATGACCAAGAAGACCAAAATCAGAGCTTAAGCATGTCACAACATGGCTAAAAGCTTCATGGAGTTGAACCAAAATCATGCTAAAAGGACATGTTACAACATGGTGCATGTTAAGGCAAATCATGGGATTACATGACAAGTGTACAAAACATGCATGGTATGTCTAAACCAAGTCAAAACAATGCTATATCATGGCAAAACAAAGCCTAATATATTCTGAAATGAAGCTAAAACAAGCTAAGCAAACATGATACTAACATAAGCCATTTATGCAAGCATTAAAGACAACAAGGAGAGGGGATAACCCCCTCCTATTTAGGATACCAAAACCACCTCCTCACCACTGAAAATCCTCTGGATTTCGGTGGTAGAGAGGTCATGCAAAGCTAAGAATAATGGCCAAAAGGGATGGCCTAAAACGAGGCCTAACAAGGCCTAAAAGGGGGGAAACAATCCCAAACCTCAAAATGACCTAAAACAAAGTTCTAAAGCAAGTAAAAACAGAACTTTTATCAGTTATAAACTAAACTCAAAACAATAAGCAAGAAGGGTTAAAAGCTTAAGCAAGAAAGGGGTATCTAAAGCAAGTTTGCTCACCCTTGTAGAACTTCTTCAAGAACAAGGCTCCAGCAGGTTTTCTGAGTTCAAACCAACCCAAGAACACTGAAATCAACCTCCTAGCACCTCAACAACCAAGGATGGTGTTCTAGTGTGCGTTTGTGTACAATAGTAAGACAATACTACACTTTTGAGCACAAAATAGGATCAAGCAAGGGAGTATAGATACAAAACTATATCTAACTCTCCAGAACCAATTTTTCTGAACCCTGGAGGAGGGGGGAGAGGCTCCCTCTTTATAGAAGTTCAAATTCTAAAGCTTCCAAGAGAAGCTAAGCAAAGGGCAAATCCCTCCATACACGTGTATGGAGGGGGTGAATTGTGGATGCCAGCTGCACCAGCTGGCACAAAATATCTGCATAAAGCAGATAAACAGGGTTCGGCCACCAAAAATGGCCGATCGACCAACATAAGTGTCGGCCGACCAAATATAGTGCCGATCGGCCAACACTCTTGGCCGATGGCAAGAAAAAGGGGCCGATGGCATCATGCCCTGGCTGGTGGGTTGAAGGGATGGCAAACAAGCCTCCCTCTTCCCTTAGAAGCAAAAACACAAGTGTCTGGTCCACAACCAAGCACAAAACAGACAAGTTGAGTGATCTTGAGGCAAAGCGCGTAACCGAGACCTCCGAGAACTCAAAACGAACACGAGCATGGATGATCATCGAGTGTTCAAACGATGGCGTCCAAGTTTTGAGGACGGTCAAAAATGGGGTGTCTACAGTATTGGTTGGATATTTGCAGTAAATGTGAATGTTCACATCCACTAAAGTCATTATTGCTGTGACTTATCATATTTTAATATTTTATATTTGGTGATAGTGAGGGAGCCAAAAAAATAGTTTAGAAGGGACACTTGTTAATTAAAATTTTGAAATTTTTTCCCTCATAATCAATAACAATAGATAATAATTTTTAAATTAATATTACGCACAAAATCTTAAATATTTAATATAAAATTTTTGTTTTTACAATTGACCTTGTGAAAAATCAGAATTGGAAATATATGGTGTTACTTGTAACTAGTGTATTATAGGCAATGCAAACAGAGTCTTGTATGTCTTATAATAGATTATATAATAACATATAAATAATAGTGATACCACATTATCATCGATATATGATATCACTAATCAATAGTAAAATAATAATGGAAGGTCAATCACACTTGTTAAATATAATTAACAATTCAATAATTTCTCATTTTCGTATTGGGGTTAACTATGCTTACATGTAAGTGATGATTTGATATCACTGTTGCACTAAATTTTTTTAATAATGTGGTCTATTGTAATTTTTTCATTTTCAATCAAAACAACCATCATTATTTTTGTAATTTGAAAAATGTCATTAAGAAATCATTCTAAATGTTATTTCTATATAAATTTTTTATTGATTAATTATTTTCCTTATGTGCAAAAAAAAAAAAAAATTGCAAAACCTAAGAGGGGGCACATGCCCTCCGCTACTCCCTTCATAGCTCCGCCAGTGTTTGGTGATATAAACTTTAACATTAGAAACATGTAATGGTTGAATGATGTGCAATGTATACTGATGATTGTATTACATTTACCACAATGCACATTAGGTCAATGGTTGTGTACATAATAACAAGCAACTACCAACAATGTGAATATTCATAGTGTCTCTATAATACCAAAACATGACAACATCAATAATTGATTACTCACAATCAATATTAATATTCACATTAAAAAATAGTCATTCTAGCACAAACAACAATGTTATTTTGGTCACATAGTGTGTACATAAAGATATGAGTATTCATATTAATTCTATAATATAAATAGGTAGTCACACCCAATTTTAACATTATGTACATGGTTCCATGAGGGGATGCTATTTACTAGCATGCATTTGTAATTCAGGATAAATTACACTTTGTACCCCTATACTTTGAACCAAATCACACTTTGGCCCCTACACATGAAGCTGTACTTTTCGTTAAATCTCATTTTGCCCCCTACACAAACTGTTACTCCATTGTTTAAACGAGCCGAAAATCCGATTCCTAAGTGTTATGTTCCTTACACTTAGGAATGCCAACTCGATTACATAAATGAGCCAAGTTCGAGTTCGAGATCAAGCTTGAAAAAATATTAAATTTAAATTAATTAATTTATTAGTTAAAAAATTAATTTACTTATTAATATAAACAAAATATGAGTAAAATATAAAAGAATGCTTATATTAATAATAAATTTTATTAATCAAATATGTAACTTTACACAAATGCTAAACATAAATAATAAAATAAAATAAATTAATAAAAATTTATTTGATATATTATAAAAAATAAATATTAATTTTTTTATTATTTTATATTTATGAACCTTATCGAGCTGAGTTTGGGACTACTCGAGCTCAAGCTGCTCATGAACAGTTCGGTTCATTGCATCGTGGATGTGTCAACAATAATAAAGCAAGAAATAAAATGAAAAATTAAAATGACCACCCCTCATAAATGTACAAACTATAGATAGCCCCAAGCTATTGGAACATTGCGCCAATTCATGTATATATATTTTATAGCTATTTTATTCAATAGTTTGGAACACCATTTGCCATGTGTTAATAGTGTTCTAAATTAATCATGTGGCTCAAAATTTTACAAGACATTGTGACTTTTTTGTTAAGTAGTTGAGACATGGCCTTTTTTGGGAACATAGAAAAGTCAGAAGTATCATGGTTAATTGATTTATTTAGATAACACCGCCCCTCTATTTTTTTTTTTCATATTTTTTCAAAAAAAAAAAAAGAAGTTAATAAGTTATTTTTTTCTACTTCTTAAAACAAGCCATAATACATGATTCACTATGGATTATAGCTTCTTATTTGTCAAATTAGCACCTAAGTTATGCCATATGATATTTTAGGACTATTTAATGGTTTTCTTTTTTAATCATGACTCTAAATTACGATATCGAGATACATAACAATATCAATCATGAAATATCAACGTCAGAAGTATCATGGTTAATTTATGATACATAATGGAAACTAGCTGATACACTGACCACAAGATTGGGTTGTCTATGATTCAAATGCGTCAAAAGCCATTACGAATCAACCATTGTGATACATGACATCTAATTTTTAAATCCATACTTATAGTTAGCTTACCATTAACAAAAAATAAAATGAAACATGCCATCAAATTTTGAATTAAAATGTTGAAATTACCCTTCTTATCTTTTTTTAAAATTAATTAAGCTTATTTATAAATTAATAATTACACACCATAATAATAAAACTAATCAAGTGATAAAAACACAAACAATGAGACAAAAACAATATTCTCATTGTCATGATATTTCATGCATAGAATTCGGGAGGTCTATTTTAATTCGATCTGCGGGGCTTGTTCACACCCATTCGAATAAGGCGGATTTTACTTGATCTGACACTTATGTGGGGCGGGGATGAATTATATTTTGGTCACCCACAATGGGGGTGGATATCGCCTCTCCCGATCCAAATCCCACCTGAAATAATTAATAATATATATAAATAAATTATATATATATAATTAGATACAATAAAGGAATACTAAAAGTATGTGTTTCTGTTTAAATATAAATAAATAATAAGAATATTTACTAATAAATCCTATTTCACAAACTGTTATACCAATCAGTCCCACTTTTATTCTTTTGTTCCGTTAAGTCTTGCTGGTGGGGAGATTTGATCCTTTGTGGTTCTAGTTTCCATCTTTGGTTTGATTGTGTGGACGTTTGTGCCCCTTGTGTTGGGGGGACTTGTTGCACGGGACCACTTCCGTGTTTGGAAACATTGTAGATTACGTTTGGCTAATTTGAATGATACAGAATAAAAACATTTAAGCCATTTTTAGTTAGGGTTTGTGAAATGTGATAGGGTGTTTTTGGTGATGGTTGTGTGACACACTGTCAGAGTTTGTATTTTCTGTTGTCGGCACGCTGTTGTTTAGCTGGTATGCCTTCTTTTCTGGGTTCGTTTACGTTTGATCTGGATTATAGTTGTTTCATGTTGCACTTCATCTGTTTTTATTTTGTTTCACATTTTTGTGGGTTTGTATGTGTTTGGTGGGACCTGGTTTTGGATGGTGTGTGTTGTGGGGGTTATGTGTGATACATTGTTGTTATTGGTCCCATTTTTTTGTTGTGTGTGGTGTTAAACCGATCAGCCAAGTGTTCCAGTTTCCCGATGGCATGTGTTGTTTGGAGGAAAGAGAGGGGAATGCGTGTGTTGTGTATTGCGGGTGAGGTATGTCATTTTTATGTTGTCCCTGTTGTTTGTGTGTGTGTTTTGTTTTTTTGGTCCTCATGAATCATTTGTTAACATTCGTAGGGGGATGGACAATCAAATTATGTTAATATATTGTTACGACAATATGGATGTCACAATTAATTTGCAAGCTCCATTTCAATTTGACGACGTGGTCGGTCGTGCATGCAAAAAGTTTGATGGGTTGACACCTGCCGATGTGTGTTTGTTTTTCAAGATCCCCCATTATAATAATTTCACATTACAGAACGATGTTGCTGCAGAGAACATGGTGTGTCTTGCACGGTCCTTCCGACTGCAATGCATTGATGTATTAATTCAGGTACAAGATACACCCAACGGTGACAATGCTAACAACCAATTATAGACAGTTCACTGTCACGCAGTAGGGTTGTTGGAGTAGTTGGACATGGTTGATGAAGATGATTTATTGGCAAAATTATGCCCTCATGTTGACAAGGTGTTTTTGTCTGCTTAATGGGCTGACGGGATTCAACATGTTGGTCAAAGTTTTGAAGGTGGAGCAGCTGAATTCCGAAGTGTTCTTTGCAAGTATGCGGTCGAGTGTGGCTTCTGCTTCAAATATGTCAAAAATGATTCTATGCGAATCACAACTGTGTGCATGATGAGGGAATCGAAGGGATGCATGTGGTCGGTACACGCATGTGTTTTGCATGCTAATATATTTTTCTACCTTCGCAGGTGGAATAGGGAGCACATTTGTGGCGTTGCCGTACGGACCCCGAAAAACCCAAGGGCTAGTTCAAATTTGATGTCCGACATTATTTCAGAATGGGTACGTGGCAAACCACTCACACGCCCCACCGGTGTTGTGTACGACTTGAAAAAAGATTACAGATTACAGGTTAGCTATTGGGTTGCATGGTTAGGTGTTGAAAAAGCTCGCGGAGAGATGTTTGGTGCACACTCCATTTTGTTCGACCAATTGCAGTGGTACAGTTCTTTTGTCATGGAAAACAACCCTGGGAGTTACATCAATATTGAGTATGATGAACAAAACAACCGTTTCATAAGGTATTTCATATCATTCAAAGCATTTATCGACGGATTCAATCATTGCCGACCATTGCTATTTTTGGACGGGACTTTTCCGAAGGGAAAATTCAAGGGGAACTTGCTAGCCGCTACTGCCAAGAATGGCAACCAAGGTATTATTATAATGTTGACACATAACATTTACGTTGTCTAATAATAATTTCATTATTGATTGCAAGGACAATGTTTTCAGTGTCCATTGTCTTACACACATAATATTTGTGCACAAACATACACCACCCACATAACTTGTGTAATTAACTTACAATAACTATTTGCAAGTCTATTTCCTTTAGCCATTGCAATTGTTGATTCAGAAAACACCACAAACTGGGCCTAGTTTTGGGACACCTCGCAAATGTGGTCAATAGTGACAGGACCCTTGCGTTCGTCTCGGACCAACATGCAGGCTTATTGGAATCAATACCCATCATATTCCTTACAGTCCATCATGCATTTTTCTTACAACATTTGCAACGTAACTTGAAACATAAGTTGCGATATGTCAACACTTCATATCGAGCTGGGATGTTGACCAAATTCTGTGCTTGTGGTTATGCACCGAATGTGGCTGCATTTACTCACAGCGTCGAAGAGTTTACCAAATGTGGACGGAAGGTTGTGTCAGCGTTCTTACAAGACTTACCCCCTCACTACTAGGCTAATGCTTACTTCCGGTACATAATTCAGAACTACACATTTTCATTCAAAATGTCTTCTTTGTTACGCGCCACTTGCGTGTCACATTTGCTTGTTTTCTATTTATGTTCTCACACATATTTATTCCTCCAAAACCAGCGGCTCACGTTATGGCGAGATGAGTTCCAATGTCGTTAAGTCATTCAACTCATGGACAGGAAGTACGCCACCTACCAATAACTCAATTGATTGATAGTATTCGGGTGAAGATTAAGCATCAGATGGCGAAATGGCGACTTAAGGCACAAGCGTGGCCTGATGTTATTTGTCCGAAAATGGAAGCTCGGTTGGTCAAAGCGTATAATAAAGGCAGATCATGGCTTGTAAGCCAATCTAACGACAATGTCTTCGAGGTCCACTATTTCCCATCTATCATGGTTAACGTTGACAGACGCACATATTCATGTTTCAAGTGGCAAATCAATGGATTCCCATGCGCTCACGTAGTTGTGGCAATCCGCAATAGTGGACTTGACCTGTACAAATTAGTTTCTCAATTTTACCACGTGGTTGCTTACCAAAATTCATACCAACAAAACATAAACCCCATTCCAACTATTGAGAAACCACCATTTAGCGTTGCAAATTTTGTCATACAACCACCAACGGTCAAACGACCATCGGGGCAGCCCAAGAAGAAACGTCTTCTTTCCAAAGGGGAACAAGTGCAACAAATTCGGTGTAGTCACTGTCAACACATGGGCAACCATAACCGAATGACGTGCAAGGAACCAATTTAGCTTCAAAACCACAGTCCTACATTTTTTATTTTCGAATTAAATATTTTTCAATTATTGTTCACCTAAATAATTGGGTGTGCCACACCCATGGATCCGTCATGTACGACGGGCACATTTTTTAAACTGATTTATAGCTTCCAGTTATTAGTTTGAGGGTTCACAATTTATACCCTGTTACCATAACAGTTATGTCAATTCATCATAATTATATTGGTTATACGTACGGGTTTTTAAAAAAAAAAAAATTTGGGTGCTTATGATTCTGTGTTAACCTATTAAACTGTTTAACATGGCCGCCATACATTATTATTTTCCGCCACACAACTTAAATGTACATGTATGTTAATAACATGTCACGATTTCCATCACATTACCTTCACACCCACAGAATACGCAGCCACATATACAATCTCCACGCCTACAGTACATTCCATATTTTACCCCATTTATGTTTTCCTGTGCGTGCTAAAACCTTCTGCAAAACACACATCTTACTTCAGTGTCCCACCAAATTATCGTATTTAGTTGCTATTTTGCACCATGTTTTCAGCAACTACATACATAGCATGCACAATCGAAACAAAAAACCAAACTCACATTGTAAAACCAAACATATTCCCGGTCAAATTAAACCGTATGTTTTCCAAAACGACTAGTATGCAAAACCGTTATCATTACATTCAAGAAACCCACACTTCAACTTCCACTATAGCAATGCAACCAAATAAATCCAAAGATCCAAAACACAGTCAAATACGTACCGATATTCCTACCCAGGGAATTATTCATTATGAGTTTGTACTTACCATGTCAAAAAAATAAACAACCACATGCACCTACATACTTCTAATCTTTCAACCCCCGTACTGGATCGTTCACAAAAGCCTTAACCATATTTCTACGTAGCATGATGCGATTAGTCCCTTGCAGCGAACGTTCCACGTCGCACCGGTACATATACTGTCGCATAATAGCACACACAATCACCCCACAATCAAGACTACAAAATAGGATGAATTACATGTAATCAGCCATATGTGCGACAACTATAATGTTATACATATAGTCCCCCTATAAAATTGCAAATCAAATTCACTTACGTCCCCAATTTTTGCTGTGGACACTTGGTTGCAGATTCTAGCGGGTGGCAGAAATTTGCCACAATGCTTTGCTCATCTAGCCCAAACTCACGCAAAGACTGCTTCATTACATGCGACACACGTTCTTTTTGCCATAATTCAAAAAAAAAAAAAAAAACAACGAAACCACCTACAAAACCATCACCCACATAAACATTACACAATCACAAAACAAGTATGAAAATACTTATTCAAATCATACCAGTACGATAGCTTCATTGTGATGCATATCAGCTTTGTCTCCACACTGCCTCATTGGATTGTAATGTTTCCAACTACTACCGTCTTCCGTATCGTACACTACCAGCTTCCAATGACCAGCGTGGCAAATGGGGAAGTGTATGAACCCACACTCACTCGCAGCAAACACATTCCTCCGAACAAACTTTTCCATTGGCCAGACATCATTATTTTTCACCATATCCTGCAAATTAAACCGGCCATCAACAAGTTACACAAGCACACAACTCAAACAGTATACACACGACTACTCCACAACTCACCAGGCACACACTACTGAAGAAGTATGACTTGTCTGCCAACTCATCATCCCCGTACATCCTCAATTGATCACTTTTAAGCAACTCCGTATACGCATTAATCACCTACCAAACACCAAAACCAAGTTAACAACAATTTTCACATAAAATCAAAGTTTGGAATGTTGTTCCATACAAATTCAGTCCACCACATGTGTGAAGGAATATCACATTTCATGCAAAACATTTAAAGACTTACATTTCCACGAATGCAATTTTGGCGGATAAGGTTTTTCACATCACTGAAGTACATCATCACACCAATCGTAGCATCCTCCCACATGACCGCCCTACACACAACAACATTTTCAGATTTGACAAATATTTACACGCAAATAGGTCAAAAAAATAAAAAAATAAAATAAATAAATGACATGCGTACCCATCACTGTGCCTATCGTAACCCTTTGTGATCCTCGACTTTTCCTCCATTGTCATCATTTTCCACACACCCAACCTGTTGTTTATATCAAAGCTAGACAATTCTTCTTAGTTAAAACCACTGCGTCCACGTCAATAACTCTGTTATTCCCGACACAATCATTTTCTCGCACCACAACGCAACTGTCTGTGACTAGCTTCTTATTATGCCCACCTAATAGCAGGTACTCGAACTACGGCAATTTCCATACCTATCTCACTTTGTTTTTAATGTTACGCACAAACGATGTTTGTAACCCCGTTACCGCTAAATCATCATCAACGTTAGTCACACCTACGTTTACACAAACAGTGTGACTACTCATACACTGCCCACCAACTGTACCTGCCATTATGCCTCCAGCCTTCACACTACCAACCTCCTTACCATTATGCCCGCCCTGCCTGACGGCCCTAATCGACAACACATTGCACACCACTGCACCTCCAAATTGAACTCCTCTCTCCCCATCGCCCCCGATGTCACGCCGCACTTCTACGTTCCTAAATGCTTGCGTCACATCGTGCACATCACGATCTGCAAGTTGATTCTCAAGTACTATTACTTTCCTCTGCAATTCCATATTCTCACTCTTCAACTTCTCCACCTTGTAGACACCCCATTTTTGACCGCCCTTAAGACTTGGGCATTACTGATGGTTTACTTGGTGTTGAAAGCTATGCAGTGCAAAGGTTCGGTTTCTTCGGCGAGAGGAGAGTCAAATCCCAACCTTACACCTCATTTTGGACCAAAGCTATTTTGAATGGTTTTTAGACCTTAAAACCCTCTCTTTCAAAACATTTTTGAAACAAAATTCCTACGATGCTCCGAGGCTCGCATTTCATTAAATGTTGCGCTTTTCGGTAAACCGAGCAAGGACAAAGTGGAAATGAATGAAAGAGAGATAAAATCTTTGAAAAATCTTTCAAAACACCTTGTTTAGGGGTTTGGAGTTGAAAAAAAATGAGAAAGGAGAGAAGAAAACTAGTTTGGGAGAAGTTCAGCATCAATCCAGTTGGATCGAAACTGCGCGGCTTCACCAAAACAGGCATAACTTTTTGCACAGTTGGAATTTTGATGCAAGGCTGGTGCCATTGGAAAGCTAACTTCTGGGGCTTCAATTTGGACACTTGGCAGCCACTTTTTGGCCTTGCCAGCCATTGGCCGACCACTTGTCTTTCTGGGAGACCACTTTTTGTCCTGGAAAACCAGAAAAAGTAGCTGGCCAACCAGTAAAAGTAGCTGGCCGACCACTTTAACTAGTCGGCAGCTTTCTAGCACCTTTTTGAAGATCTTTTCCTTCCAGCTGGCACAACTGGAAGGCACCAGAACCATCCCCCATACACGTGTATGGAGGGATGGCCTTGAACCCTAAGCTTGTCCAACAAGCTTAAGCATTGCTTCTCTATAAAAGAGAACCTCCTCCTCCCTCCTCTAGGTTCAGTTTGGAGTGGCTGGAGCTATACATACATCATTTGTATCTATCTTGCACCTTTGCTTCATTTTTGTGTTCAAAAGTGCATATTCTTCACACTTTAACACACAAACACACACTCAAACACCATACTCTTGGAGCTGAGGTCCCTTGAAGTTGTCTTTGAAGTTTTTGGACTGGTTTGGGTTCAAAAAGTGTGCTGGAGTTGCAGCCTTCAAGGTGTTCATCAAGGGTGAGTTTCTAGCCCTTTAACCCCTTGTTTTGCTTAAGCTTTTAAACCCATTTGCATGATGATTTAAGCTTAACTCTTAACTGAAAAAAGTTCTTTTTTCCAGCCCTTAACATGTTTGTTTAAGGTCACTTTTGTGTTGGGGATGGTCTACCCCCTCTTAGGCCTTGTTAGGCCTTGTTTTGAGCCATCCCTTTTGGCTCTTGTTCTAGCCTTTGCATAACCTTTCTACCACTGAAATTCAGAGGATTTTCAGTGGTGGAAAGGTGGTTTTGAGGTCCTAAATAGGAGAGGGTCATCCCCTCTCCTTGTGTTTTGAATACTTGCTTCATATGCCTCATGTGTGAGCATGTTTGTTAAGCTTATGTTGGCCATATCTTAGCTTGTATTTGGGGTTATTTTGTTGTGGCATACCACTGTTTTTACTTGGTTTACTCACTCCATGCATGCCTTATATACTTGTAGTGTAAATCTCATAAACTAGTCTTGTATGCTTCATGAAGTAGCATGTCTTTCTAGCTTGTGTTGACTCCATTTCAGTAGGTTTTTGGTGATGTTTCACCATGTCATACCTCTGTTAAGGTTTGGTTTGGTTGGCCCTTGCATGCTCCATGCACTTGTAGTGCAATTTTATGAACTAGCCTAACATGCATCATGTGTTTAGACCATCATTCTAGCATGTTTTGGCTTAACTCCAAGAAGCTTTTGTCCATGTTTTAGCATGCTTAAGCTCTGATTTATGTTGTTTTGGTCATGATTTGTATAGCTATAATACATTCTAGCTTGTTAGCTTTGTATATCAAGTCCACTAGCATGCATTACTTGGCCTATTTGAATGATTTGGCATCATTTATTATGTGGTTTTAGTGCATGTTTCATGGTCATACACTTGCATTTGTCACTTATTCAATGCGTTGGAGGGTTTGCCCTTTATGCCTTAAACTTGAGTCATTGCATATGCCTTCATGCCTAAGCTTGTGAGCTATCATTTCAATGTGTTTTTGGGGTTATTTTTCCATGATATAACTCTGATTTTTATTGGTGAAGCCATCCCATGCTTGGTCTTGGTAGGTGTAGTGTAATCTACCTTATTTGCCTTGCATGCATCATGTCTTATGCCTTTCGTGCTAGCTTATTTTGGCTCCCTTCCATACAAGTTTTGGACTCATTTTGACATGTTCTAGGACTGTTTTGGGTTACCTTGACCATATGCTTCATGTTTTGCATAGTTGTAGTACAAGTGCCTATGCTAGCTTCAAGCTTTGGGTACCATAGCATGCTTCATTTGTGTTGTGTACATGATTTAGCATCACTTAACATGTTATTTCAGAGCATGTAACATTGCCATGTTCCCACTTCATTCACTCTTTAAGTGCCTTTGAGTGTTGTGCATTTGTTGCCTAACTTATGGACCAATGTGTATGCCATCTTGCCTAGGTCCTTGAGCCCTCATCTTAGCATGTTATGGTTTTTGTTTAGACCTAATTAAGCTCTATCCATGTTTGGTTCATGCCTTTGTGCCATGTATTGCATGCCTCCTTTGTAGTCCTCTTTACTAGCTTCATGCTTTAAGGACCCTAGCATGCCATGCTTACATTGCTTGAGTGATTTGGCATCATTTCTTGTTTAATTTCAGAGCTTATAGTGTTGTTGCACTCCCATGTTAATCACTTCTTGAGCACTCTTGAGAGTTGTGCTCTTAGGCCTAGTTGATGGGCCAATGCATGTGTATGCTTTGTTTTGCATTTCATGCCTTTGTTTTGGTGTATGGCCACTGATTTGGGCATGGCCGAGGTCTGTCCATTTTGGTTTAAGTCCATTGAGCATGTTTGATTGCATGTTGTTTGCATGCTTTTATTACATAGCATTGTGTATGCCATGTTGTCTACATACATAGGTCACATTGCATTGAGTATGCCATGATGATCATTGCATTTTGTATGCCATGTTGCATTGCATGTTGTTACATACTTGTCCCTTATATTGTATATTTGCATACTTGAGTGGCATTGCATGTTTGCATGCTTGATGTTGCATTGCATTGTGTATGCCATGTTCTTTGCATTGTGTATGCTCATGTTATATTGCATTGCATATGCCATGTTGTTCTTAGCATTGTGCATTGTGCATGCCATTAGCCTTATTAGGTTGTTCATCTTACATTGCATTGTGTATGCCATGTTGCATTGCATGTTTGCATGCTTGTTGTTGCATTGTGTTTGGAATAGGTGTTAGTCCAAACACGAGAAATAAGGAACGTTTTATACTTGAAGTGATGAAACATGTCTCAAATCTCAGTCGCCGACGCTCTTGATCATACATGATAGAGTTTTAGGCCTTATGTGTTTATGTGTGCATTCATGTTATATTGAATTGTGCAACTTCGCTTCTCAGCCATCATGCATCGAGATGCGTGATTGGTGGCCCGAGAGTCGAGAAATACACTTCTTTGAGCTTATGAAATGATAGGGAGGGTGGTTATGCACACATATCTTGCAAATACATTGCCATGCCCTTTCTTACTCTCTGTTGTAGTAAACTGGAGAAATGTAGCAACAACTGGTCGGCCAGCCAGAAAAACTAGCTGGCCGACCACTTTTTCTGGTTTGCAACAACAAAAAGTGGTCGGCAAGTGGTCTCCCACATCAACAACTAGTCGGCCACCCTCCTACAGGTCCCCAAGATGAGTTAGAAGCTATCTGGAGCTTGGTGCAAGTTTCTGAGAACAAATGAGAACAGAGGCAAGTTGGGGCATCGCATTGGATTTCCGAACGAGGCGACCGAGCATGCATGCACTCTTCCCCCTCTGAGGCCCCTTTTTATTGCTTTACTTAGCTAATTTGCTTAGCTAATTTATGTTTTGGATTCTGTACTTAAGTAGTTAATGCGTTGAGCTGCTTAATCGTTTTGTAATAGTTAGTTAACTAGGGCTAGTTAATTAGCTTCGTTGTGTAATAATTAGTTTAATTAGCTTAGATTAGCTAGTTAGCTTCTTATTCGGACCCTCCGTCGAGAGGGCCAACTGTTGTAATAAGTGTGCGTGTGTGTGATACATGTCTCCCAACCCCAATTTCTTTCTCCCTTTTACTTAAACCGCTTATGATGGTTAGTTTTAGGGCATATTTCAATTAGCATACCTTATGTTTGCATGTGTGCATCCATTCATTTATTTTGCATGCACCGGGCTCAGCGCATCATACCAACTGCATTGTATTTCAATTCCAAGTCGAATATATGTACCAAGTTGCATTTTACATGACATTCTAGAATAGC
Source organism: Camellia granthamiana (assembly GCA_036172215.1). Classification (NCBI taxonomy): domain Eukaryota; kingdom Viridiplantae; phylum Streptophyta; class Magnoliopsida; order Ericales; family Theaceae; genus Camellia; species Camellia granthamiana. The sequence continues at coordinate 47,527,876 of CM069910.1, forward strand.
CGAGCCTATTTTAGTTACATTCTCGCATGCGTTGCATTAGCCATCTTAACATGAACTAGGATCATGCATGATTTCTGACTAGTTCTTTGTTTTGGCTCGGAGTACACTGTGAGTGTTTACGCTTTAGCATACTGCATGTGTGTTATTGATTGCCATGAAAGCATGCTTGCCATGAGGCTAACTACTTATTTGATATAACTGCCTGAATGCCTGTGGGTGAAGATTGGATTGCTTGAATTGGAACAATTCATCAAATACCCGATTTAGCCTACTTGCGAGTAGCAAACTTCAAACCGTTTTCAAATAAACGAATATGCAATGTTTTGTTCCAAATTAGGCGATCTAGTCTATACTTGAATGTTGTGCGCATCACATAGTAATTCTAGGTTAATAAACGGAATAAGAACACATGTGTTTTCAAAAATAAAATATCATACTTAGTACAGGCCGATCTTTGATCGGGCGAGCGAGGGTGCTCATTGCATGACCTTCCCCTCTCGTACCCAAGTTCCCGAGCCGAGGCAACTTCAGTGATGACGGACACGTGGCCTTAGGCATGAGTCAGGGTTTCCTAAATTCCCCCAAAATAAAATATTTAGGTGGCGACTCTGTATCTGGCAAAGCAGTCCATGTTTGGCACTTCTTTATAAAATCAGTTTTCCAAAACGATTTGCCGGATTTGGACTCTTTGGTGATTTATCAGTCTTGCATTGCACTTTGCGAGATTAGATTCAGAATCGTGACATTGAGTCCGAACTGTAGTAGCTTAGAACAAAACGGATTTCGCGCCCTCGCGCGCGGAGCCAGAGAGTTCTCGGGGCTCGTCTACACACCTCATCGTTTTTAATTTCCAGTACACATTTAGAACCCCCTACTATGTTCACAGCTTGCGCCTCAAGTTTCCTTTTCAGCCCAACAACTTCTTTGTCAAGCAACGCGACCATTTCATTCTTTTTTTTTATTCTGCAATTCCAGGGCTGCGATTGCACTTAATGCTTCATTCAATTTCCTGTCATTCACCCTTTTATTGCCTTTTCCACTATTGTCTGGTTGTTGCCCTACCTACGAATTACACTCTTCACATCCATCGCCACATCCAAATTCCACGTTGCCTCCATGCGTCACAGCCTCAGTGTGTCCCCCATCTACCTTCAATTCATCCATGAAATGCTCGTCGCCTTCGTCACACTCAACGACATCTGCTTTAACATTTTCCCACACCACAACGTCCATCCCCATAGCTTCACACTCATAATCAAACAACCTTAGTCGGTCAACTTTAACCTGCGCATACACAAACATACCGACATTTCAAATTACAAAAAACTCAACACAAGCCCCGACAGTACACTACATGCATTCACGTAGCAACAAAACTCGACACCCATACCTGAAAGTTAACTAGACTAGAGTGATCGACCCTTTGAGCTTTACTCAGCAATTTCCCAATGTCCCATTTCAGGAATCTGGAGAACATGTTGTCGGTTTGCGCAGCTCAAGTATTATCAAATGTTCACATATCCAATACTAAACAAAACACAAAACAAAATATCAGCCAATTACTGATACCAACAAATTGAACCAGTATTTTGATAACCACTATCTAAATGTAAAATTCACATACCACTAACGCGACCACGCAGCCCGTCACCTTCCCTGGCGTGCAATGAAACTCCTTTACTGAACCCATCAATGTTGTCAGTATTGCTCCAGTCTAGTCATACATCCACACAGTGTTCAAGTCGTTCATATACCTAACAAATGCCCAACTTATTGTTTCAAAGCTTACCACACATGTACAATGCCAACAATTTTGCTGCGTCTTCCTCATCTTGTTTGGTCTGCTGTAGACGTGCCTGAACGTCACAGCTCCACACGTGAAGGCGCGAAATCCATTTTGTTCATTAGCTGCTACAGTTCGGACTCAATGTCATGGTTCTGAATCTAATCTCGCAAAGTGCAATGTAAGACCGACAAATCACCAAAGAGTCCAAATCCGACAAATCGTTTTGGAAAACTGATTTTTATAAAGAAGTGCCAAATATGGACTGCTTCGCCAGATACAGAGTCGCCACCTAAATATTTTATTTGTGGGGAATTTAGAAAACCCTGACTCGTGCCTAAGGCCACGTGTCCGTCATCACCAAAGTTGCCTCGGCTCGGGAACTTGGGTACGAGAGGGGAAGGTCATGCAATGAGCACCCCCGCTCGCCCAATCAAATATCGGCCTTTACTAATATGATATTTTGTTTTTAAAAACACACGTGTTCTTATTCCGGTTTATTAGCTAGAATTACTATGTGATGCGCACAGCATACAAGTATAGACTAGATTGCCTAAGTTGGAACAAAACATCTCATGTTTGTTTGAAAATGGTTTGAAGGTGCTACTCGCAAGTAGGCTAAGACGTGGATTTGCCACCCTCAAGTGGGCTTAAAACTCGCATTTCGATGAATTGTTCCAATTAAAGTAATCCAACCTTCATCCACAGACATTCATGCAGTTAATCACTTAAGCAAATAGCCTCATGGCAAGCATGCTTTCATGGCAATCAATAACACACATGCAGTATGTTAAAGCGAAAATACTTACAGTGTACTTCGAGCCAAAACAACTAGTTAGAAATCATGCATGATCCTAGTTTATGTTAAGATGGCTAATGCAACACATGCAAAATGCAACTAGAAATAGGCACGGCTATTCTAAGATGGCATATGAAATGTAACTTGATAACATGCTGTTGAACACGTATTCAAGTAAATGTATTTGAAATACAATACGGTTTGTATGATGCGCCGAGCCCGGTGCATGCAAGACAAATGAATGAATGCAAACTTGCAAGGCATAAGGATGCTAATCAAAACATGACCTAGAACTAACCATCGTAAGCGGTTAAGTAAAAGGGAGAAAGACGTGGGGTTGGAAGACATTCACACACTCACGCACACTTATTACAAAATTCGCCCTCTCGACGGAGGGTCCGAATGAATCAACTAGCTAGCTATGCTAAGCTATTCTAACTAATCTAATAATCTAATTAGACTAATTATTACATAATCAAAATGAATAACTAGCTAACACTAAGCTAATTATTACAACACGTTTAACTAATTAAGCAAATTAATTAAGTTACAAAACCAACTAAGTAAGGAAGGAAAGAAGCTGAATTGAGCTGCCACAGCTCTGTCTCGGAATGATGAATGATGCATGCTCGATCGCCTCGCTCGGAAATCCGTTGCCATGCCTCATGTTGCCTCTGTTTGCACTGTTTTAGACTTCTAAAAACTGTACAAATCTCCAAAACACTTCTGATCCACCTCATGGACATACTGAGAGGTCATCGGCCAAGGGATAAGGGTCATCGGCCACTTTTGAGTCCATCGGCCAAATATTGATAGCCGATCGGCACACTAGATAGCCGATCGACCATCTCTTCCTGCAAACTACTCCTTTTGCTGCAGCAGAGTACAAACAGAGGCGTGGCAATACATTTGCAAGAAAATGTTGTGCAACTACACCCCTTATCATGTTTGAAACTCAAAGGACTGCAGTGCTTGACTCTCGAGCCATCAATCACGCATTTCGATGCATGATGGCCAAAGAGACCAAGTTGCACAAATAAATATCACATGAATGCACAAAAACACATAAATGCCTTAACCTCTATCATGCATGATCAAGAGGGTCGGCGACCGAGAATTGAGGCACGTTTCATCACTTCAAGTATGAAACGTCCCTTGTTCCTCGTGTTTGGCTTAACACCCAAGCCAAACACAATGCAATGCATGCACAACTTAACAAAGCTAACGGCATGCAAACAATGTAATGCAACTCAAGCATGCAACAAAATGCAATGCAACCTAAGCATGCAAACAAAGTTAATGCAACATGAGCATGCAAGCACTATGCAATGCAACTAGCATGCAACAACATGCAATGCGATAAGCATGCAACAACATGCACAGATGGACTTAAACCAAAATGGACAGACCTCAATCATGCCTAAATCAGTGGCCAAAACACCAAAACTAAGGCACCAAAAGGCGAAACACGCATGCACACATATTGGTCCACAAGCTAGGCAACAAGAACACAACCCTTAGAGGCACTCAAAGGGTGACAAAAGTGGAAGTGTAACAACACTATAAGCTCTGGAATTAAGTATGGAATGATGCCAAATCAACCAAGCAAGACAAGTATGGCATGCAAGAGAGCTCAAAGATTGAAACTATCATAGGAACTTGTACCAAAGCTACATGAATCAAACCCCAAAGGGCCAAGGACAACCAAAACAGTCCTAGATCATGCCAAAATGAGTCTAAAACATGCATGGGCCAAAGCTAAAACAAGCCAACATGAAGGGCATAAGGCATGATGCATGCAAGGCCAATAAAGAGGGTTACACTACACCTACTAAGACCAAGTATGGCATGACTTAACCAATAAAAATCAGAGTTATGGCATGTCAAAATAAGCCCAAAAACCCACTACGGTGGCATCCCAAAAGCTTAAGCAATAAGACATGCATAATGGTTCATGTTCAAGGCTTAAAACACAAACCTCCCAATGCATGGAGTAGGTGACAAATGTGAGTGCATGACCACATTATATGGACTGAAATCACATATGAAATGATGCCAAATCATGAGAATGGTCGAAGCAATGCATGCTAGTGACTTGGACACTCAAAGCTAACAAGCTAGAATGCACTATGGCTATACAAAGCAATGCATGCATGACTAAAACAACATCAAACAGAGCTCAAGCATGGTAAAACATGAGGGAAAGCTTCTTTGAGTTGAGCCAAAACATGCAAGAATGATGATCCAAACACAAGATGCATGTTAAGGCAACAGAGAGGATTGTACTATAAGTGCATAGTGCATGCAAGAGGCTATCAAACCAACCTTAGACAGAGGTATAACATGCTGAAATAAGGTCTAATACATGCTAAAATGGAGCCAAAACAAGCTTAACAAACATGTTACGTTTATGAGCCATCAATACAAGCAATCAGGACACAAGGAGAGGGGATACCCTCTCCTATTTGGGACCTCAAAACCACCTTTCCACCAGTGAAAAATCTCTGAGTTTCAGTGGTGAGAAGGCCAAAACAAGGTGGTCCCAATAGCTTAAAAAGGAAGGCACAAAACAAGGCCAAACAAGGCCTAAGAGGGGGGAGACTACCCCCAACACAAAAGTGACCTTAAACAAACATTACAAGCATGCAAAATTAGAACTTTTTACAGTAGAAAGTTAAGCTTAAATCAGCATGCAAATAGGTCTAAAAGCTTAAGCCAAAACAAGGGTTTAAAAGCTAGTTGACTCACCCTTGAAGAACACCTTCAAAAACACAACTCCAGCAGCTTTTCTGAGCTTAATCCAATCCAAAAACAATAAAACCAACTCCTCAGTACCTCAGCAACAAAAGAATGGTGTTCTAGTAGGTGTTTGTGTGCAATAGTATGAAGAATTTACACTTTTGAGCACAAACAAGAGCAAATGTAGAGAAAGAGATGAAATATAGAGAGAGAGTGATATATGTTTTGTATATCAACTTTTCAGAACCTCTGGAAAGGGAGAGGGGTCTCCCTTCTTATAGAAATTCAATTCTCAAGCTTGTTGAACAAGCTTGAGTCTTGATTCAATCCCTCCATACACGTGTATGAAGGATGAGAATTGTGCTCACCAGCTGTCACAGCTGGCACAAAAATATCTGCAAAAGCAGGTGGAAAGGTCTCGACCAAGGAATATGGCCGATCGACCAAAAAGAGTGCCGATCGACCAAAAAGAGTGCCGATCGGCCACCATTTATGGCCGATGGCAAGAAAACAAGGCCGATGGCACAAGGCCTTAGCTGATGGGTTGTAGGGATGGCCAACAAGCCACCCTCTTCCCTCAGAAGCAAAAACCACAAGTCCTTGGTCTACAACCAAGCACAAAACAAACAAGTTGAGAGATCCTAAGGCAAGGCGCGCAGCCGAGACCTTCGGGAACTCAAAACAAACACGATCATGGATGATCATTGAGTGTTCAAACGATGATGTCCAAGTCTTGAGGACGGTCAAAAATGGGGTGTCTACATCCGCCCATTCATAGCTTCCAGGAACAAAGTTTTTATGAGCTTCGATGTTAACCGCAACGTGTCACGGCACCTTCGCTGAATGAAGTCCGACAATGGCCACTGTCCCGGAGACAAATCCAAACGCCTCTTTCCGCATTGTAGACCAAAAATTAATCTCACGTTGCTACTACCAAATTTGATGCTAGCCCCTCCAATATGAAACGCATTATCCTGCGGATCGTACATTCTTACAATCTTCAAAATCAAATCATCACACTTCCTAAATACATTGTGGTTCAAATTGTTGATGTGGATTGCCTCGATCATAATCCAAAACGGCGTTTTCCTTAGCTGTTTCAAATGTGCCTCCCTCAAATTTGCTTCCCTCAAATTTGCTAAGCTAACAAGTTTCACTATCCCTGCAACATTTAACCGGTAATTGAGCCTCGTGTGTGCCTGCCGTTGTTGGTCCTTTGTACACTTAGTCACATTGCAGTCCACTACATTGTGCATGACTTTAGCCTGCTTGAATAGGATGCGACCCTGCATTTTCACTCTCAAAATGTTTTTGACCTAGATACTTCCGCACCCCGGCGCTTTTCACATGACCGCGTCCACGGACTATGTACTCTATTGCAATCTGCAACACCAAACACAACCCATTTTAAAAAACCATACGTCACGCAGCAAAATCACGTAACAACAAAATGACAAACCCCTTACGTGGCCATGCTATGCACACACATCCCCGACTCATTGTTCCCAACCAACAATGGAAAAGAACAACTACATGTGCCTTCGACCCTGCTTCAGCCCATTCACGCAACAATATTCACCACACAACCACCGTCACAACACAACCATCCCTCAACTAACACGCCCACCCTACCCCCTCCCCCACCCCCCCCACCCCAACAACACATATCCCTCCCATACCAACCATTTCCAATCTATCACAATGCCTTAATGCCACACCACCCACAACCGACGCCCACACCAAAATTACTAACACAACTAAACTGCACATACCACACTAACACACACAAACAATTACTAAAAACAAATAAAAAAAATAAAAAGCACCACAACTACCTATTAGCCATGTCGTCAACATATGGCCCATGGCCTACACCTACCTTCCACACAGGCGAAACAAAATCAACACATATCGCTTTCATGCCCCTGCAGCATACCAAATTAATAAAGTCCACACCCCCACATACTTCATTTCCACACTAACACAACTCCTTAATGCTACCACACACACAGCCGCCGATGACACCTCAACTACTAACACAACTATACTGCACATACCACATTTTCACAAACATAAACCATAACAACAAACCAAAACCCCTCAAACACAGCCAATTACCCCAAAGTCACATTGTCGACACAAGATATTAAAAAAAAAAAAAAAATCCCTTTTCATGCCCCTACAATACAAAAAAAAATAATAAAGCCTAAACCCACACATACGCAGCCCCACACCGAATCATTGTTTAGCACTATATGTGGTCCTAGCCATCATTGGCACATTACAATAACTTATTTGACCACTTATTTGCATACACACAACTACCCAACCCACATCACACACCACCCCCTTCACATACCAAAAAACACACCTCATATTCCTCCAACAAACACCCACACAAAACACAAAACAATCATACAACAACGAAACTCAACATGATTCAGAAGCATTATTACATAAAAACAAATGGAATCGGCAGGAAAACAACATAAATCCAATGCAGCACACTAGCACAAACAAATCAATACATAATGTCATAGAACATACCCATTTGATCCATAGCAGAACTCTAACAGAGCAACGACCATAGAATATGCGCACTAGGGTTCCGTTGCCGTCAATTGTTTGCAATGTGACACCGTCGTTCCATGAACGAAACACAGCTACAACAATATTGACCCAATCAACCTCCACAATTTGTCCTCTCCACCCTCGAATAACACAACGACATATATTGTCAATCAAAAGTGTAAAATTTTTGGCAATCACAAATCTAGGGTTTCCGACGTTGCTAACCATCCAAGCACAATGGTTGTGTGACTATGGATGTACAAAACGGGTTAACATTGCATGTGTGTGGGAATGAGGATATGGACTCAGGTTTAATTCAAACCCCTACATACATTGGGCTGTGTGCCTGGTGTCAACCACCAAATACACAAGTTAAGATCAAAACACTCTACTGTAGTTTAAGCTTTTGTGACACCCCTACTATGTATCACGTACCACACATACCATACCGCCCTGTAAGTTTCACATGCCTGTTCAATACGTGCCTAACCCAGATCCCCCAAACACAACTGTAATGCATATATTAATATGTAAAGTGAGGACATTCATGTCTTCAAAAAAACAGTAGGACTAATCAGATCATTGGAAGAAAAAAAAAAAAAAAAAGGGGACCAATTGGATCATAAGATCAATATTTGGGATTTATTGGTAAATCTCCCTAAATAATAATACTAAAAGGTTCACTGTTTATATATATGAAAACAAGAGAAATTATTTAGTGTGTTAATGATTTAAATGGTTCTCAATTTTTTTGGCTATTGAAATATGGTCGGTTATCCGCGGGGATGGGGATGGGATTGAAAAATTCCACTTGTATAGCAAGGCGGGGGCATGGATGGGGGTGGGGTTAGAAAGCAGGGACAGAAACAGAAATGACAAACCTGCTCCAAACTCGTCCCGTGACCATCCCAACATAGAATAGCTAGGCAATATTAAGGTCGGTGAGGGTGCAATGCTTGGGTTTGCTTATTTGATCGCTTTTTTTTTTCTTATTGATGTTTGGAAATATCTAAAAAGAAGCGTTTTTTTTTTAATTTATTTTTAATGATTTTTAAAAAAATTATATTAAAAAAATTTATTTTTTCAATTCATTTTGTGTAGACAAATACAAAAAGTAAATAAAATTAAAGTAAATAAAAAAAAGTCTACGATTTTGTATTTATTTTTATTTTTTTGAAGAATTTTAATTTTTGATTTGTCTCGTAAATCTAAAAACTTAGGTAGTATTTGGTAGAGTCTTAGAATTATGATTTAATAATAGAGTTGTATTTTGAGTTTGTGAGTTTTGAAATTATAATTTGAAAAGAGAAAATTTGTTTTTGTTATGAGTTTTGAATTAATTTTTGAATTTTTGATGTGACAAATGAAATGAGAAAAGTTATTTGGTTATGAGTTTTGAAAAGAGTTTTCAAAATTTAATTCAAAAACTTATAACTCATAACCAAACATGCAGCTCAAAACTCTATTAAAAATTCTATTCAAAATTTATAACCAAACTCTTTTTAAAATTCAATTCAAAAAAATAATTTAGGGCAAATTACAAACACCTCCTCGAGATTTGGTGAAAATACAGATTCCTCCCTGAGGTTTAAGAAATTACATCCCGCCCCCTGAGGTTTATATTTTCATAACAAATTACCCCCTGAGGTTTTTATTTTCATACAGATTCTCCCCTAATTTCTCCTAATTTGTTATGAAAATTTGACCCTCAGGGGGTGGGATGTAATTTCTCAAACCTCATGGGGGAATCTGTATTTTCACCAAACCTCGAGGGGGTGTTTGTAATTTGCCCAATAATTATCATTTTGGTCTAAAAAAATAATTTCTATATTTAAAAAATATCAAAAACAAATATAATATTTTTTTTTTCAAATGACAAGGGGTGATTGGCAATTGTTAAAAAAAAAAAAAGAAAAAAAAAAAGAGTACTGTTCTAGTCAACCGGCCAGACATCCGGGTAAACCAAAAATTCAAAAAATTTCTGCTTCACCAAACATGTTTTCAAAATGTATTTTGAAATTGATTTGAAATCATGATTTGAAAACTCAAACCAAACATAGCATTAGAATGTAAAGGTAGAATTAATTTTAGAAAGTTCTACCAAACATAGCCTTAAAATGTCTATTTAATTATTTTTAGATGAGTTTTTATTTAATTTTTATCATTACTTTTGATATTTTAATTAATTTTTTTAATACTTTTTTAGATGCATCTAAAAAATAAAAAATAAATTAACTAAAAATATTTAAAAAAATACTAAAAACAAATAAAAATTCAAACAATAAATTGAATAAAAATATTTAAAAAATCACTAAAAACAAACAAAAAATTGTGTATTTTAGTTAAAAAAAATTTTATCTAATTTTAATGAATATAAAAAGTAAAAACATAACTAAACATGAAAATAAAAATCGGTAAAAACAAACGAAAAATCATATAAAAATCATTTTTTAAAATTATAATCAAACAATTTTTACAAATTTTAAATGCCCGATCTTAAACATAAATAAATAAATTTTTTTATTTAAAAAAGTTAATTAAATACTCATTGCGTTGTAGCTTTCATCGCACGCGTGTGCGTGTCGTCTCTCTGTTTTGGTCTTCTTCATGCTCTCAGATATCGATGCCAAGAATCGATTCATTCTTCTCTCTCGCTGTTTGTTTTTTTTGGTTTTTTTGTTTTTTGTTTTTTGTTTTTTGTTTTGTTTTTTGTGCTTTTCGAGTTCGAATGTGAATTTCGATTACGGCCGTATTGTTCTCTCGCAGAGAATGTGAGCATCGGTTTCTCATATTTTCACTCTTCAAAACTTCAGTCCTTTCGGCGATTCTCATCTCTCATCTTCGAGATTGTTCGGTTCTATTTTACTCTCGAATGTGCAAATCAACAAATCAAAATGCAGAATGATGTGGTGGTTCCAGAATCTAGAAGGCAAACAAAATTAAGTTATGGAAATCATATATAATTAACTTTGCTTAAGGCTGTCTTTGCTTCACGGATTTGGGAAGGGAAAGGAATCTCTTCCCAAATCCTAAACCAAACACAGCCTTTCAAATCTCTTCTTCTTTGTTGTTCATGCCAGTATTCATATTAATCTTCCATTAGCATTGTTTCTTGTATGATTTAACCAAATTGGTTGAAATTTTTGAAATTATATGTGAACGCCAATTTTGCTAACCACACTAGTTCTGTGTCGTATTGGTTCTTTGTATTGTGTCTGTAAATTTGGGTTTGATTCGCAGTCTTTTCTTTTCTTTCTTTTTTCTTTTTCTTTTTTTTAAATTTATTTTATTTCCATTCTAACCCACTTATAATTTTTTCAGAATCTATGGTTACCTTAAAACGAATGCCCATTGTTTTCTTTCACAAGTTTAAGTGTTGTCTTTTTTGAACATATCATGATTAATGATATTTGTGTGCTGTCATGTATCTTCTTGTAATTCTTGCAAAGGATCTTTATAGTGGTTCTATTTGTAACCGGTGGATATAATATTGTGATCTTGAAGTTGTGTTTATTTTTTTATAGGGTTGACAAATAGATTATTGTTCTCCCTTGTCTGTTATAGTTGCATACAAGCAGTGTATTGCATGTTTGATTCTAACTCATATGTTTTGCCTTTGTGGTGCTGCCAATTATTTTATTCACAGGAAGTTGCTGATTTTCGTTTTTTGGAAAGTGTGCCTCAATTTAGAGACTGTGTTTACATTTTATTAGGATACATATTAGTATCTCAAGGCAGTTTGTTATTAGAAATGGACCTTGATGATTTTGATATGATTTGTTTTCTTTCTCCCTCCTGACCATTTTTATTGCAATATTAATCTAGCTCTATATATTATTGTTGCAACTTGGGGATTACTTAACAAATTGTTTGTTCGTATTAGATTGGAACACCAAACAATAGTTACTGTTTTTCTGTACTTCACTAAATTATGGGTTTTTTTTTTTTTTTTCACCAGTTTGAGTTTCAGGGTAGTTTTTGGGAAAGATCTGTTGTGACAAGGAAAAACTACAGATTGACAAGGCTAGAGCAGTACATGAATTATGAGAACTTCCTTTCATGAGGCAAACTGTAGATAAACTTGCTCATTTTTGCTTAGTTTATATGTTCATAGTTAATGAATTAGAAATTATTATTCTTTGATGATGATTATGTTGATTCATGAATTAGAGGGCATACTATTCATGGTCACTGTGGATCACATTTGGGTTGGAATTTGAAGGGGAGGTCAGATGGTTGCAGTAGTGAGACTGGTGGCAGTCGTGGCGGTGGAGGAGATGGGGTTTGTGATGGGGCCAAAATTGTTGTTGTGGACAAAGGGATGGTGGTCATGGTAAACAAGTAGTAAACTTAGGGGAGGATAGTGGTAGCCGCTGGTGGTGGAGAAGGGGGCCAGCAAGCCTTTTCATGTGTCTTATTTAATATACTATTTATTACTTTTGTTTTGTGCGATTTTTTATTTTATTTTACTTTTATTCTTTTTAAGGCATGGTGACCCTCCTTTTTGCTTTGAAATAAATTTCTTTAACATGTTCTTCCTTTCATGTCGTCTTCTCCTATGTAGACCAGTTTATTTCATGAGAAAAGAAGATTTGTTGCCTACTCTGCATTTCTCTGGCTTAAGGTTTGGTTTTTCTTGGCTTTTTAGACATGGGCTCCTGCTTTTGTAGTTATATATCTGTTAAACATGTTCTTCATTTCACGGCCTCTTCTGTTATGCAGATCACTCCTTTGCATAAACAAGAAAAGCTGTCTGCTCTGCATTTCTCTGGTTGAAGGTATATTTGTTGTGATTGTTTGTTTTGTTAGCTTGCTCGTTTAGTATGTAGCCTGGTTATACGTGCATAGAAAAATAATTAAATATATTTTTCATTTATTTATTAAAGGAAATAATATGGAGGGTTTTAAATTAGATTTTTTGGGGCTTTACCCAGTATAGAAACTAGCTCTGAGCTATGAAGCACCAATACTTCAAAACAAGTGCCGTATTTGGGTCGGACACACGGACACTTCGGGGACACATATGGGACACGCCACATGGCGTGTCCCCTTATTTAATTAATTTATTTTCAGGGGACACGCCGGGGGACACACTAGGGATATGCCAACTTGTCTTTTCCCTCATTTTCTTTAGTACTTTTGATGAATGTTGAGTGCTTGTTATTTTTTTTTATAGATTTAAACACTTAATAGATCATCCATAAAAAAAGACATAAACGGTAACGGTAAGTGTTAATTTATTTATTATTTTTTTTTTTGAAAACAAAATGAAATATAGAATTAGAGTTAGTTTTTGTTAATATTGATTGTTTGTGGATGTAATATTAATCTAGATAGCAAATAAAAATATTTTTTTATTGTCGTGTCCTCGCCGTGTCCATATCCCCATTTTTTTGAAATTGCCGTGTCCCGTATCTGCATCCGCATCTGTGTCCGTGCTTCTTAGGTTCTGAGTGTTGTCCTTGCATGTCTGCACATATAAATGTAAGGTAATGTTTAGTTTAGTTTTGAAAACATGATTTGAATAAAAATATATATAAGTTTGTTTGGTTAGCAAACTTTTACAGTATAACTCAAAACTCAATTTTCTCTCTCATCTCTTCTTCCCTTTTTTTTATTATTAATAAATCAATCAATCACTTTTTCTCTCTCCTCTCTCCTCTATCATTTTCTCACATTCTACACATCAATCAATCTATCAAATTTTCTTTTACACCCAACTATTCAACTAAAAAATAAAAAAAAACCTACAAATCATCAACTATTTTCAAAACTCATAACCACGCAAATTTACAACATTCAAAACGCTTTTCGAACAACTTATCTTTCAAAATACAACTCAAAATTCATTTCAAAAACTATACCAAACATACGTTTGGTAGAACTTTAGAATTATGATTTGAGAATAGAGTTATATTTTGAATTTGTGAGTTTTGGAATTATGATTTGATAGTGGAAAATTTGTTTGGTTATGAGTTTTGAATAGAGTTTGAATTGAGTGATGTGACATATGATATTTGATTAAAAAAATTTACAACTTATAACTAAATACACAACCCAAAATTCTATTTAAAGCTCATAAAAAGTTTTTTTAAAAAAAAAATCCACAAATATTTTTTATTTAAAATATGAAAACAACAGGTGCCAAAAAAAAAAACACGAACACTATTCTGGTCAACCGGCCGGACGTCCGGGTAGACGTGTTTTGAAAAGTGGATGTGGAATCAATTTTGAAAACTATAAGCAAACACCACATGCAAACCAAGGGGTGGAATTAAAGTTCAAAAGCTCTACCAAACAGAGCCTAAAATTTTCTCACAATTGGACTTTTGTCTTTATGGGCATTTTTTCTCTGGAGAAAGTAAAAATCCCTTGTATCCATCATGTCTTTTTCTCATACAATCATTTTGCTGTGTTCATTATGTTTGAAGCATAATAGTTGAGGCAGTTAATTCTTTGAAATGCTGTTCATCTTTTTTGTTGGCAACAAAATAAAGGCCAAATGTTTATTTGTCGGTGTGTTTTCCAAGTATTCGCTTCATTTGGTGTTTGTCATGTTAAGCATGGAGCTGTCTACGGGTTGTGCTCATATGTAATTAATAATAACATTGTATTTGCTCTGGCTCTAATTTATGTGCAGCAGGTTCCTCCGATATTTATTATCTAAATGATTCCATATATATGCAAGTACATGCAAAAATACTTTTAGTTCTGTGTCTGAGTAGGCTACATGAGTATAAATTGATGTGATATCAGTTTCCTACTCAGTAACACACTTGCCATGGAAGAGGATGAAGTCCTTGAAATGCATGTTCGGCTATAATTAGAATTTATCAAAAGCAGCATCATGCAGTCATTCAAATCCATTAATTAGATGTTCTCTTCCTCCCAAACCATTGCCAATTACTTTGACTATGATAATTACTATAGGTATCCATTTGGTTAACGAGCTACTACAACAGTGAGTGGTGTTCGTATAATGGAATTTCTCTAAAATTGTAATGATTTGGAGTGCCAAGAATATTCTTCTTCATATCTTCTTCATATATTGTAATGATGCTAACACTATGTGGAACTCAATGGCCAATTGTATGAGGAGAATCTCAAGGGAAGTTCTTAGAGAGTCGAAAGGAAAGGGACCCAACTTTAGAGAAACTTGGTGGTGGAGGGAGGAGGTCTAAGCGGTAATAACATCAAAAAAAGAGAGCTTTAAAAAGTGACAGAATGATAGAACTGAGGAAAACCTTAACCTTATGTTTAGGAACCTAAGAGAGAAAAGAAAAGAAATGATTACTTAAGTTATAAGAGAAAAGAAAAGAAAAGAAATGGTTGCGATTTCTCTCTTCTTGTTTGGATAAGTAAGAAATAAAAGAAAAGAAATGATTGTGATTTCTCTCATTGTTTGGTTAGATTTCACAAGAGAAAAGAAAGGAAACTATTTTATATTATATTACCAAAATAACATAAAAGCCCTTGACCATATGGGTGTCAATCATTTTATTTCTTTTATTTTTACAGGGACAAAATTGGTATTATGAAAATATAAGAACCTGTTGATTTCTTCTCTCCCAATCTCTCTACTTTTGGGAAGATTGAAAATGAGGGTTATAAGATAAATGGGTGTCTCTCCGTTTCTTTCTATTTCTTCTCATTTCTCTCTACTTAAATTATCCAAACAAATTAGAGAAATACATCCATTTCTTTTCTTTTCTCTCCAAATCACTCGATCCAAACATAGTGTAAGTGCTATAGATTGGCCAATAAGGAGGTCAAAAAAGTAGTGAGGAAGACTTAAGTGGTTGTTTGGGATATGCTATATAAGTGCACTTTTTGGCTTTTTGGCTAAAAAAGTAGAAAAAAAATATGTATGTTTGGGATAACTTTTTGACTTTTTACGAAAAAATGTATAATAAAATATTGTAGTAAAATCAAAATGACCATTCTACCCTTGTTGACTTTTGACCTTTAACTTTTTGACTTTGGGGTAGTTGAATTCAAAGGGCAAAATAATAATTTTGCCCTCTAGGCTTCCTACATAAGCTTCCCCCAAATAGTATGAACTTTTTGACTTTTTTAATAACTTTTTGACTTTTTGGCTTTTGTAGGTTATCCCAAACAAAAGCCTATGATGACCTATAGTAAAGAGGGAGAGAAAATGATATACAAACTGGCGAAGATAAGAGAGGAAAATAAGAGATTTTCATCAGGTTAAGTGCATCAAGGGTTGGGACTCTAAGGTATTGGTGAAGGATAAAGAGATTAAAGGGAGGTGGAAGAACTATTTTGAGAAGTTGTTAAATGAGGAACATGGAGGTAGGTCAAAAAGGAAGGAAGTAGGCAGTAATAAGGAAACCAGGACTATAGGTTCTATTGTAGGATTATGGACTTTGAAGTAGAGTTTGCACTAAAGAAGATGAAATTGAATAAGGCTTTAGGATTTGATGATATACCTATCGAAGCGTGGAAATATTTGGGTAAGAAGGGAGTTATTTGGTTGATTAGGTTATTTAGCAAGATTTTGTTGACTAGAAAAATGCCAGAGGAGTGGAGGAAGGGTATTTTAGTGTCAATATATAATAAAGGAGATATCCAGAATTGTGACAACTATAGAGGAATCAAGTTAATGTGTCACACAATGAAAGTGTGAGAGAGAGTGATGGAACGTCAATTGCGAGATATAGCAGAGGTGTTAGAGAATCAATTTGGATTTATGGCTAATAGGTCAACAATGCAAGCGATCTATCTTTTGAAGAGAGTAATAAAAAAGCACAGAGAAAGAAAAGAGGCATTTATATGGCTTTTATCAATCTTGAGAAAGCATATGATAGAGTGCCTCGAGATATAATCTGGTAGGTGTTAGAGAAGAAAGGGGTGACAAAAGGTTACATTAATGTGATTAGGGATATGTATGAAGGTGTGGTGACCACTATTAGATCACATGTTGGAGAGACGAGTGAATTTTCAATTTCTGTAGGGTTACACCAAGGATCAACCTTAAGTCCTTATCCTTTTGCTTTAGTTATGGATGAGTTGACGCGTGATATTCAGGATGATGCGCCATATTGTATGCTTTTTGCAAATAATATCGTGTTAATGGATGAGACTAAAGAATGAGTTAATTCTAAGTTGGAGATTGAAGGAAAGTACTTGAATCTAAAGGATTTAAGATAAGTAGAACTAAGACAGAGTATATGAAGTGTAATTTTAGTAACAGTTATAATGGGAGCAGAGGAGAAGTAAAGATTGAGATATAAGAACTACCTAAAAATAAATATTTTCGTTATTTAGGATCGATTATCACAATGACTGGGGAGATTGAAGCGGATGTGGTCCACATAATTAAGGCGAGATGGCTTAAGTGGAGGAGTGTGTCCGGAGTACTGTGCGATAAACAAGTACGTATTAGACTAAAAGGGAAGTACTATAGAACGGCTATTAAACCAACAATGTTATATGGGACAGAATATTGGGCAACTAAGAAATAACATGTAGAGAAGATGAGTGTTGCTGAGATGAGGATGCTAAGATAGATTTGTGGTAAAACTAAAAAAGACAGAGTTAGGAATGAGTATATTCGAGAATGGGTAGGAGTAGCACCGATAGAAGATAAGTTGAGAGAGAATAGATTGAGATGGTTTGGTAATATACAACAGAGACCAACAGAAGCAGTAATGAACAGATGTGATATAGTGATGGTAGATGGTAGTGTTAGGGGAAGAGGTAGACCTAGACTGACGTGGACTAGTGTAGTGAATAGAGATATGAATCTCCTTAATTTGATTAACGGAATGGCCTTGGATAGAGTTGAGTGGAGAAAAAGGATTAATGCAGCTGACCCCATTTGATGGGACTTAAGGCTTGGTTTGGTTTGGTTATCTTCAAATATATAGACCAACAAGCAATCATAGTTTGCATTGACTCCCTCTATTTCAGAAAATTCGCACATGTATGTAGATGTTTCATACTTGGCAACCTCTTATGATTCTGTACATGACTTGTTTCCGAATTTCTGGTTCGTGTAATTAGAGTTTTAAATTTTTCTTTTATGATTATCTATAAATTTGTTTAATTGTTTGATTCAAAGAGATTCAAAGAACAAATAAAGACTATGTAGTTAGTTTTGTTGTATATTAATTCAAATCTTTTAATAGTTGTTAAAGCTCTTTTAGTATCTTCTTTTGAGTATATAAATTATCACTTCCTAATCACCACTGCCACCCTCAATTGTGCAACACACAATGGGTCGATACTAGTTGGATCTCAATGTTTCAGATTAGACAAAAACGACTTCTCTTTCTCATAGGCTTTAGTGAGACTAACTTCTTCTCACAAATTTCTTTGCAACCAAAATTATAGTCTCAGTTTCTAATTAAACCTCCCCATGTTTTGTTTTATATATATATATTTTTTTTTTGTTTTAATTGATAGTATTGAAATTTATATAGGTACCTTTCTTCCAATTTCTTTATATATATATTAATTATTAATTATATGGCATTTGAATTGTTTGCAAATTTATAGGTGATCGGTTTTCTAATTTGGTACAATATGAATTGTGGCAAATATATCAGTGTCGGTTTTTAATTTGATTTTTGGGTAATTATTGTATTTATTTTGATTTTCGTAGTTATTACTGTTTCACAATTCTTCGTTTAATATTTTGTTTATTACTTCATAAATTTTCTTAAATAGTTTGGTTTTCTTTTGGTAAAATGCTTGATTTTTCTTTGTCTTTTGGTTTGTTTGCGTGGAAATCTTGAGAAAAGAATTTGTAACTTTTGGATCTCAAATGCTTAAGAGTAGTCAAAACAGATTTCTTTTTCGTAGTCTCCTTTGAGAGTAAGTTTCCCTCTAAGATTTCTTTGCAACCCAAAATTATAGTCTTAGTTTCTAGTTAAATTTCTCATATTTGCTTTTGTTTTTTGATATTTTTTTTGTCTTAATTATAGTATTGAAATTTATATAGGTGCATTTCTTCCAATTTCTCTTTTTTCTTAATTATATGACACAAAGTGTTGCAAATATATCAGTGATGACTTTTAATTGATTTTTGGGTAACTAAGTATATTTATATTGATTTTTGTAGTTCTTATTCCTGTCTCACAATTCTTCGTTTAATATTTTCTTTATTATTTCATAAATTTTTAAAAATAGTTTGTTTTTCTTTTGGTAAATATATTATTTATTGCTTGATTTTCCATTGTCTTTTGGTTTGTTTGTTTGCCAGGAAATCTTGAGAGAAAAATTCGTAACTTTTAGATCTCAATGCTACACTTACCACCTTTTTATACCACTTTTAGTATACCATCTCATGTGTCAGCACCTCATTGGTGTAATGGGTCCTGTCACTCATGTCTATCTCTAATGCAGGTGCTAACACATAAGGTGATACACTAAAGGTGGTATAAAAATGTTTTTAAGGGTAGCATTACTCTTAAAATTTTCTTTATTATCCATAAATTTTCTTAAATAGTTTTATTTTCTTTTGATAATTATATTATTTATCGTTTGATTTTCCTTTGCCTTTTGGTTTGTTTTTTTGCCAGGATATCTTTAGAAAAGAATTCATAAGTTTTGGATCTTAGGGCTTGAGATTAGTAAAAATGACTTCTCTTTCTTGTAGTCTCCATTGAGACTATGCTTTTCTCTAAGATTTCTTTGCAATCAAAATTATAGCCTTAGTTTCTAAATAAATTTCCCATATTTGTTTTGTATTATGATTTTTTTTTTTTTGTTTTAGTTTTAAATGATAGTGTTGAAATTTATGTAGGCTCATTTTTCTCTCTTTTTTCTTAATTATATGACAAATGAACCATTGCAAATTTATCAGTGACTCTTTTTAATTTGATTACTTGGTAATTGTGTGTATTCTTATTGATTTTCGTAGTTCTTATTGCGGTCTCACAATTCTTTGTTTTATATTTTTCTTCATTATTTCAGATTTTCTTAATTGTTTGGTTTTCGATATTTTTTTCATATTTTATTGTTTGTGGGATTTAGACCCACATTTGAAGCTTAGTTGTAGGAATCGTGCAACTAGGTGGCGATTCTTAGTAAGAATCGCGATTCCGCGATTCCTAGAAAGAAACGTGTAAGAATCGCGTTTCTGTGGAGAGAGAAACGTGATTCAGTCCAAGATGGGATCATAAAGGGGAGAGAGAGAGAGAGAGAGAAAACCCTAACCTTCGACGTCGACATGAGAGGAGAAAGGGCTTCGATCATCTTCGTCACTCTCGCGATCGTCTTCGTCACTCTCTCGATCGTCTTCGTCTTCGTCTTCGTCTTCGTCACTCTCTTTGTGCTTCTCTGTCTCTCTCTCTCTTCGTCTTCGCTTCTCTCCCTCTTCATCTCTATTTCTGTTCGTTGCTCTCTGAACTCTCTCTCTCTTCGTCTAGATCATATATAATATATAATATATATAATAAATATAATTTATCATATATTATATATGTAATAAAAAATATTTAATTATTATTTCTTAAAATATCATATATAATAATAATTTTTGTAAATTATTATTTCTTAACCTTTTTAACATATAATAAATAAAATAAATCATCCAATTATTTAAAAGAAATCTAATTAAACCATATATAATAAAAAAAATTATAAAATAAAATATCTAATTTTTCTTTTTATTTATTTTAACATAATTTATTATTCCTTATTTATTATAATTTTTTATTTATAATATATATCAATTAAAAATAAAAAAAATAAATTAACAATAATACATTATTTAAAAATATAATAAATAAATAAAATAATTAATGTATATTAAAATAAAAATATTTATAAAAAAAAACTTCTAATGTGCATTAAAATATATATATATACATATATATTACCGCTCCCCGAGACGCTCCCAACCTAAGAAACTTTTATCGGCTCATGATTCCCTACTCCCACTCCCGCTCCCGCCCCCACTCCCGCCCCTGCTCCCGCTTCGTGCAACTAAGATCTGAAGGTAGTATCTTAGAAATTAGATGGTATTACTCACTTTTATAGAACTGTAACTTGTGCCAAACCCACCCCCACCACAATATATACAATTGTCTAACATCATTTTTTATAGTTTATGCCAGTCTTATGATTCTTGATTCAATTTGATTCACAATTCGCACAATTAGGATTTTGATTCGTTATAGGATTCTTGAATGGACAACTATGATACAATACAACAGGGACTACTGATGCACTTGTGGAAACAAGAATGGCATCAATGTTATCTATGGAAGGTGAACTGCCTTGGTTATTTTCCTGTTCTCTGATTATTACATTTCCAATCTTTAGCTGGTTTTAATTTTTTGAGCTTTGAATCACGTGGGAGACAAGGGAGTCATGCGATTCTCTTTTCAAATCAAATGGGTAGTCATGTTATTTCAAACAAACTATCAGTGCTTAATCAAAGTTAAATGTAAGCTTTATCTTTAGTGCACTTTTCTGTCTTAATTTTTTTTTTTATTTGATATGCATATGCAGATTTTATAGCTGACCATGCTAATTGTTCTTATGGCTATGACATTTATCTAGCTTCTTGGGTAACTAAACTGAGCAACTTGTGTGAAAACATATTTTTGTTTTTACATTGTTAATTGGATTCTTTTTCAATTTTACATCTTATTTACCTATTCTAGGACAATAATCAAATGCAAATTGTATAATTGCCATATGTACGCCATTTCTTTGCTTTTATTTGTTTCTCTTTTGCGAAATACAAAATACTTCAGGGCATGTGGAAGTTTACATAATGAAAGTATTCTGTCTGTTCCATATAGCATTCTAGATGACTTTTCTTTCTTGTATTATCTAGAAGGATTCTCTATTTTTACATTTATAAAAATAAAAATTTATATCATTTGTGGGATCCTTTCTGCAATTATCATGAAATAACATTTCAGTTCTGTTGTCATTTGTGATGATTTCTTCACCTCTCCTTGTGAAATAACCCTTTCTTTGGGTTTTGATGGATGGGTGTTACTAGATGCTTTCAAAGAAACTTTCTATTTCTTTAATTGTTCTAAAATTTCAATTATATCTTAAGGGATGAAATCCCCCTGGAACAAATGGATCAGTGGGGTGTGGACAACAGAAGATTTATTTGTGGACAATCATGAACTTATTGAAATGTGTAGCTTACATTGAGAACTTTTGGCCATCCCCACTCCTGATGGCTTTTTGCTGCGGTGTTGCTTCTTTGATGCGTCTGCAAATTTGATTAGTATTATTGTTGTTTTTTTTTTTTTTTTTTTGCTTTGTGTTATCTTTATCTGTTATTCTTGTTACAAATAGTGTGCGGAAATAAATAAGTTGCAAAGGAGCATGTTTGGCGCAAGCATAGCTATGATGTCCCAAAGGTCTGGTACGTATGCTCTTTTTGAGATTGGAATTTTGCAATTAAGACTACCACTTCCGAAATTGTCATATAATGTAATTCGTGGAAGTGGAAAGAATTATATATAACTAGTGGTTGGCATATGCGATGCATGTGCAATTCAAATAAGTAAAATGAAAACAAAATATTTACTGTATATTGTGTGTTGTTCAAGTGGGTAAAAGGTTCAAGTCTCACTCCTTCCATTTATCTTTTTTTTTTTTTTTTTTTTTTTTACATAGAAAAATGAGAGACACACGGCATAAGGTGAAGCAAGCAAGGCTTGAACACCAAGTGAGCTGTTCACTTTATATAATAGTATTGATAATAGCTGCCTTATTATGTCATAGGCCTGAACTCTAATTCATTTCTTTTAATATTGTTTTATTGTGTACACTTTTTGAGAATTTATTTATTTATTTATTATTAATTATTATTATTTTTTTTTTTGGTTCAAAAATTGCAAATTGATATATCTGTATTAGAATGTGTTGTATATCTTTAGAATTAGGTTATAGACAATGATTTTAGTTTTGACTATATTATAATTTGAAAGTCTGTTTTGACATCACAATTGGATACAAATAAAAAAAAAATCTATCTTTGGTTGATGACTAGTGAAAGGTGTAGGGGATTGTGCGGGTCTTTGATTGCAAAGAAAGCATATTTAATAATGTTGGACATTGTCAAGCTGAATTAGCACAAGAAGTTAATTTCTCTCATATTGAAATTTGAAGAAGTTTTGCACCAATTTGGTGAAGGTTGAAACACCCTGTGCTAATTCAAAGAACATTGTCGTAAATTTTGTTCTAAGGGTTGTAGAGCCTAAATATAATTGGTAGTCTCTGTTCAAGACCAAAAAGAATAGACTTACTAAGCTATGTTACCACTTTGCAAGAAAATATAAAGTAAATTACATTAGTAGTCCTTGCATTTTGCCCCTTGTGTCATTTTGGTTCCTATAATTTTTGTTAGCTCGATTTTGACCCTCAATTTTAGATTTTTTGACAATTTAGTTCGATTGATAACGCTAATTAGGGTTTTTTTTTATAAAAAAAAAATAGTCACTGAGTTGGTTTTGGTTAACCTACTGAGTTAAACAAGTTCACAATTTTTGCCTACAAAAGTATGACACATGGCACTTATATGCACATTTTCCATCGAAAAAATGCTAACAATTGTAATCAATTTGACCAAATGAGATAAAATTATAAATTTAGGATCAAAATTGAGCCAATTGAAATTATAAGGAGTAAAATGACACGTTAACAAAAATATAAGGACTATTGGTGTAATTTGCTCCAAAAAAGAGAAAAGAAGATATCTTGTTCAAGAATGAGAACCCCTTTTGGTTGTGTTTTGTGTATATATACATTGATACTTTAATTTTGGACTTTGATATTCTGTGAATTAGAATGGACGGACTGCTTATTCATTTAATTTGGAGAACATTTTAGTAGCAAATTTTTCTTTGTTTTTCTATTTAGAAATATCTGGAGCATTATTCATTTACCCTAGAAGATATAGGTAACTGACGGGCCTGATTTCGTTTCCTTAAAACAAATTGAAGTTGAAACTGTAACAAACAATGCTGTATCATAACTATTTGATTGGAGGAGCATAAAAGCACATT
Organism: Camellia granthamiana; assembly: GCA_036172215.1. NCBI lineage: Eukaryota > Viridiplantae > Streptophyta > Magnoliopsida > Ericales > Theaceae > Camellia > Camellia granthamiana. The sequence goes on from CM069910.1 coordinate 47,551,775, forward strand.
GTATTTTAGACAATAGGTCATCCATTCAGAATATGGTTATGTTATTGTGTTTAAGAAAAAAATTTCATGGAAGTCCGACCATTAGAATGATATCCGTGAGCGTACACACAAAAAGAAAAAGAATAAATTATGTACATGACATTAAACCTCAACGTGAATTATTTGCCTGTTGGTATTCAAAATCCCAGAGCATGCTTGTACACTTGGAACACAATCAATGCTTTCTTGTGATGGTTTGTATTGACATAGGAAGGAGGCTTTGCCCCTGTGTGGGACTATTGCATACAAGCTGGAAACAGGCAGCCAAGCATGAGATTGCGGTTCATGGCTGAGACACATGGACTCTTCTATTTCCTTCCATCTGTGTTCACCCGATATAACAAGGGTCAAGGAATGGAATATATGTTCAACACTCGTAACCAATGTAGATGTTTGAATCCTATAATTTATTACAATGTATGAAGAAGAAATTTACATTCATTAGTAAAAATACAATGTTTCTAGCCTCTCACGTGGATGAGGTAGAGAAATTTTATATTTTTTTTCTAAAATTATACTATTTAATTTGTAGTACATTTTTATATGATTTACAACATTTTGAGAATATTAGACCATATGCAATGTGTCCATGACACGTCTCCGTACCCATATTTCAATAATCTAAGATTTAAGTTTGGGACAAATTACGAAGGTAGTACTTGTACTTTATCCCTTGTGTCATTTTAATCCATGTACTTTCAATTGGCTTGATTTTGACCATAAATTTATGATTCTGTCTCAATTTGGTCAAATTGATTATAGTTCTTAGCATTTTTTTTTATATAGAAAATACGCACATAAGTGCTACGTGCCGTATTTTTAAAGGCAAAATTATAAACTTACTCAACTCAGTTAAACTCAACCAATTTAGTAACAATATTATTAGTTGGACCAAATTGAAACAAAATCAAAATCAAAAGTCAAAATTCAGTCAATTGAAAGTGTAAGGATCAAAATGACACGAGGCAAAATATAGGGACTACTGGTGTAATTTTGCCCTTAAGTTTATACAGGTCACTTGGATCATTTGCACTCAATACTCGTATCCAAGTCCATGTAAGATTGGGTGAGACAACCACATAATTGGAGGCTTGTGCATCTAGAGGTTATTGGTGTACTCAATTTCTTTGTCTCTCCTATGCTTTTTTGTACTAATTTTCTCTTAAATTGTTTCAATTCTATATAGTGTTGGGCCGAAGAGCTACAGATTGATGCAAACAAACACACACAAGGGAGAAACATACAGAGTTTACGTCGTTCAACCAAATGCCTACGTCCACGGGCAATGGAATTCTATATATTGTGGAGAGATTACAATTCACTCGTAATTTCCTCACCACTCTCTTCTTCTTCAAATTCGATGTTTGCAGACAAAATACATTTCACTACCTATCTATTTATAGGTTTGTTCTGAGGATGAGATGCGCAAGCGGTGACGCCAAAACACCGCATTTCAGATGCGTTTGGAAAACTTCAAGGTGTCTCCATTGTTGACCTTCAGGAGCTTCAATTCAAAATGGTTTTTCTTCAAGTGCTTCTGGATCATCCAAGACCTTTCATCTTGATCCTTCGAGTCTTTTACAGGCAGAGAAGCCAATCTTCTCTTTTCTTCTTCTTTCTTGATGGAGAAGTTGAAGCCAACTTCCTCACAAATAGGTGTTGAACTTGATGCACTGTAATGAGATATAGGGTGTGGATTCCCCATCTCGAGCTAGGGGTATTTTTGTAGTTATTTATTTGTTTAAAGGGTAAATTAGACTTTTTGTCACTCTTGCTTGAGCAAAAATTTTATTTTGATCGTCGTTGTTTCAATTTGAATATCCATATGTTTTTAGTTTTGTTGTAGTGTGGTTCATTTGTTATTTATTGCTAGAATTTTCAATGGAAAAAGAATATGTGCAATTCACAAGAGATTTTTTTATCAATTTCTCATGAGAAAAGAAATAATAAATTACACTGGTGGTCTTATAGTTTATTTTGAATTTTACTTTGGTCCTTTTAGTTTTTTGTGTTGTTTTTCCATCCAAAATGTTAACGGCGTATGATGGAGCACTACAACAAAATGCACATTTGGCGACTAAATTTTTAGTCACCAAAAGTACAATTTTTAGTCGCCAAATGCTTTGCCCGACTAAATATTTTGGTCGCTAGACTAGTCGCGGAAAACTTGTCGGGGAAGGTATTGGCGACTAAATATTTTTTAGTCGCCAAAAGTCCTATAAATGGCGACTAATATTTTTAGTCGCCTAAAATAAAATTTTAGTCACCAAAAATCTTATTTTCCACTACTAAAACTTTGGTTGCCACACCTTGAAGTATCTATGGCGACCAAAGTTTTAGTCGCCAAAGGGTTTTTTTCATCTTTTTATTTTTTTATTTTTTTCATTTTATTTTTTTTTAGCTACTAAATTCTTAGTCGCCTAAAGTCTGCTTTTATTTTAGCTACTAAATATTTAGTAGCCAAAAGTTTTTCTCCATTTTATTTTTATTTTTATTTTTAGCTACCAAATATTTAGTAGCCAAAAGTTTTTTTCCATTTTATAAATAAAATTATCTATATACTGATAAAATTAGCAACCATTCCACAACACACACACATTTCACTTTCAACCATAAAAATAAAAAAAAAAATCGTATTTAACATCAAATTAATATTTCCAAAAAAAAATCTATACAAATCAAGTATAATCCAATCTCAAAAATATAATTCCATACATAATTCCATGGTCAAACCGTGGGTTTTTTTTTTTTTTTTTTTGTGTGTGTATGTAATTTTCCCTAAAAAATAAATAAATAAATAAATGAAAGAGAAAGTAGATAAGACATCAATTGAAAAAAAGAGGGGAGAAAGTGGTCCATGCTGAAGGGTCAAGCGGTTGTGGATCCACCACAGTCAGAGTCCCATTCGCCTCAGTCACCCCTTGATCTGCTGAGTTATGATCCTGTCCAAATAGTCAACCCCTGATCAGTTTCTAAGTGAAGCTAAAATTAATAGAATCTCAAATTGTCTACTCTATGGTTCATAAAATCCAGCTCAAACATGTCTCACCACATTGCTCATGTTGGGCACTTTCACCAAACCAAGCTGGTTCACAGGTGGCATTCCATTGGCAGGGCGTTGGTCAGTCACTTCCAATGCATTAGAAGTTTGATGCAGTGACCGCAACTTTGTAGCACTTTGCTCCGCAGTATCAGCTTCAGTATCTTCAGCTTTTCTAATCAATGCAGACTAAATACAAAAGAAAATACTACTATCAGTGTCATAAACAGTATCATACATGTATATACATATGTGCACATATATAGATATATATTAAAAGAAACTGGGCTAACAATTCTTAAAAGAAATTGGGCTGAATCCGATTGTACTCAAATGTTGTAGATCACATACTTGGCGCTCGGGGAATTTAGGCATTTCAGCCAATATATCCACTAAATCTGCACCTTTCCTACTCAATGCAAAATATTCAATAGCTCTTTGCTGTATCTCAACATCAATACAACTCTCATATCTGGAAAGAAAGAAGGGCAAGACAGTGTAAAAGAATTTCAAGGCATTTTGTGAGAAAGCATGAACCACAAGCTCCAAATAAATGAAAGGAAAAAATTACAATCCAGAATGGGTTAAAACTCACTTGTGAAAAATTGCCCAAATTTGATTCTGTAATTCTGGGTCTGGGGGCTGATTGTGCATTAAAATCTTAACATATGTTGAAAGAAGAATGGAAATCGTAGAAGTCCTGATGATGCATAATGTCCATTAAGTTACTTAAATGATGAACAACAAATATTACCAAGAAAGCAGAAGTTCAAGTGCCCTTCCGAAACAGTAGGAAGCTTCTTATGCATGATGCTAAAATCTCATGTTTGAGTTACTAACACCTAAAATATATTCTTTTTCACATTTTGTGAGAAAATGTAAATGAATCATGGGCAAAATATACACAGCTTTATGAATCATAAAAAAAATTACATATACACACCTTGACCATTGTCTCGTGTACAGCAGGCTTATCAAGATACTCCCTGGCTTTTACTGCTGCATAAAGCTAATGAAATATAAAAAGTGTAAGGCAAATAGCAAATGAATGAATTTCATAAAAAGACAAGACAAATAATGAAGCATATGTAAGAAAAGTTTTAGTCACCTGTAGGTCTTCGTTGTTCGTAACAAATTGCACAACACGAAACCCAATGTCGTCATTGACAAAATCTCCTGCTTTATCAATCAACTGAAGGATCACATCCACATACCTACACAATGATTAGAAAAGAATGATAGCATAAGTAGCATATACAATAACAAAAGGATGTCCCTTCAATAATGTACATGTATAAATAAATAAATAAATAAACATTTTGCAATATCTGATCAAATAAATACTCTGAAAGCTCAAGAAGAATTATTCGAATCAAATATTTTACTGCGGTATGATCAATAAAAAATTGGATATACAAAATTGTAGAGCAACAGTTTTTTAAGTATTTAAATTTTGTGTTTCATTTATAACCAAATAGTATGATATATAAATCATCAATAAGCTTGGTTGTGTAAATCTTACAGCCCTCATCCCTAGCCCAATAATTTTGACGTCACAATCTCCGATCTATGTTGGAAGAATAGATAGATTTCAGTTCTTGATGCTCATTGAGCAATGGGGTGGAAATGAACAGTAATACTGGCACATAGATTTTTTTTTAAAAAAAAACGAGAATCCATATGGTTCAGTACTTCATGGCCTTAAAACTGTCATAATGGCACAGAAATCTAGTTCATTTTCAACCAAAAAATAAGGTTATTGGAAAGATTCACGATTAGTGGAACTTGTTTTTAGTAATGGAAGTACAAATTGATAGGATCCATCAGTATATTTCTTTGCTACCAATAACATACAGATCAAAAGGAACAGCAGGACAACGAAATATCACAAACAAGTATTCGGTTTTCAATAGCTTATTGACCTCATATGCAAGGCCAGGAATCAAACTATTCCACTGAACAAGTATCCTTGCTTTTTTTAAAATCAGAACAATTCCACTAAATTCAAAAAACTTTTGGCTTTTTTACCTATTTCCAATAAACATTTTATTAGCATTTGCATATAAAATATGGTTGTCTGCATAGAGCCTTCAACTTGTGCAATTCAGATCGGGATGGTAAAAAAAGACTCATTTAGCTAACTTCTTTTCAATCTAAATCCTTGGTGTGTATTATGTTTACATGAACATTCTCTGTAGGTTCTTCTAAAAGCAATACATCTTCTTCATTTGACCCAAACATGCTACAATATAACCTATTGAAAAGCAAAGAACATCAACTACAATTTCTTTGGAGGCAGACAATAGAAAATGCAAAGAAATTGATCCAAAAATCTGCCAATCAAGACCATTGGGCCATTTTGATCATTTTTAGTGGAGACCAAGTGGAAACCAAAAGTTGTCCATGTTTTTTTTTTTTTTTTTTGGACAAGTTAAAGTTGTCCAGGTTTAATATGTAGTAATAATGGATAGATAACAAAGTTTCAATGAAGCAAAGATTACTAGATTGTAGAAAAAATTTCAACCATTGTGCACCCAGAAACATAGTGACTCATGTGCTTTCCATTAAGGCTTAGTTCCTTAAGGCATCTACAAAACAACTATCCTCCAACAAACAATGGCAACCCCCAGAACATAACATATACACACAGAAATTGAACTGTTTCCACATTAAACCCAATTGCTGCATCAAATATATACACACAGAAATTAATCCACAAGTTCCAAAATAAGAAAATATGACACTTTAGAGTGAAGTATCAAACTTTCCACTTCTGGAAAAAAAAAATGCAGTAAATCAGCACTATAATTTTTAAATTAAAAATTTTATCAATTTATAAACCATGAATCTGATAGTCTCCAATCCCATGATCTTCTTGGCAAACAAAGAAAGATTATGCAAACAAAAAAGAAACCAAGAAAGAGTACCAACTTGGAATTGTGGAGACAACTTCACCCATCTGAAGCTGATCTGCACAAAAAAATGAAATCGGGTTACTCAATTATCAAAATTGGAGAGAACCCAGTTGACAGAAATGCAAGATCAGAAAAGGGTAAGGCCAGAATCAAAGAATCATACAGAGAATTGTGGTTTTTCCAGCATTGTCAGGACCAAGAACGAGTTTGTTACCAAAAAGCGAAGAGAACAATCGAGTAAACACAATCCCCATTTTCAATCTCCCTTAGATGGAGAATCAAAGGGACCAATCAGATCTTTAAGATCCCCACAAGAAACCTCTGAATATTTTGAGAGAGAGAGAGAGAGAGAGAGAGAGAGAGAAAGCATACGCGAGACGGAGCATCAATGGAGCAGAGTTCATCTCAGCGATGAAGCCTCTGGATCTCGCGGTGGTGGATCTGTGAAGATCGGCGGAGGAGGAGAAGGCGGCGGCGTGAAAAGATCGGCGGTACTCATGATGACGATGGCAATGGCGGAGGAGGAGGAGGTGCTCCGGTTTCCGTCGAAGGCGAAAAAGAGCGGCAGTGAGAGAGGGAGGGGAGAGGAGTAGCGGAGACGGGGAGGGAGAGGGAGAGGGAGAGGGACGCCGAAAATGGAGAGAGAGAGAGAGGCGCAGATTATTTTAGGGTTTGGTTTGGTACAAAATATATATACATATATATATATCATTTTATATAATTGACGACTAAAATTCCAGGGGTCGCCAATTATATATATGTTACACCATTAGCGACTACAAACTTTAGTCGCCAATTACTTTTATAAATTCCTCAAATTTAAATTATAAATGTCTCCCTCCAATTTTTTATTTTTTGGCGACTAAACTACTTTTTGGTCGCTAAAAATATGTTTTGGCGACTAAACTTTTGGTCGCCAAAGATAATTTTTTTGTTTTTTTAAATTTTACATTTGGTGACCAAATATTTTAGTAGCCAATACCTAATATACGGCAACTAAACTAATTTTTGGTCGTGGAAAATATGTTTTGGCAACTAAACTTTTGGTCGCCAAAAGATAAAAAATAAATTTTTAATTTTACATTCGGCGACTAAAATTTTAGTAGCCAAAACTCAATATACGGCGACTAAAATTTTTTTTGTCGCCAATTCTAGTATTTTTAGCGACTAAATTATTTTTTAGTCGCCAATAATCAATATATCCCGACTAAAAAAATTTAGTAGCTAAATTTTATACTTTTGGCGACCAAAAAAAACTTTTAGTTGCCAATTCCAAAACTTTTGGCGACTAAATTTGTTTTAGTCGCCAAAGATGTATTAAGGTTCAAATTATAAGTACTTGTATTAAAATGATACTTTACTTAAATTACGAGACTAATGATGTAATTTATCTATGTTTAAACTGGAATGGCAAGGCCCCTTCCACCTGGTGGGTTGCCTTCGACAGTATTCCTGCTGACCCAACAAACCATTCTCAAAAATACAAACCATTCTTTGTGTTGAGTTTTGTTTTGGATAAATTACCTCTTTAGTCCTTCCATCTTGATTGAATTTTTACTTCGATCTTTATAGTTTTAATAATTTGAATTCTATACTTTAATTTTATTGCAATGTGAAAGTATAAGAATGATATGATTCATTGTGATGTTGGTTATGATTAGGATTTAAGTTAAAAGATTAGAAACTAAGTTTAATAATTATGGTATAGGAGGGGTAAAATATTCCGACATTAAACTACAAGTAAAATAAATTTTGCCAAAATGCTACTAAATGATCTATACAGCTCCCCAAGACGAATTACTACTTTAATTAAATATTATTTTTAGGGATATTTACCAATAAGCCTCATCTCACAAATAAGTATTTCAATTAGTTCTAAATTTTTTTTATTGATCTGTCAAGTCCTATTAGTGGAGAGTTTCTATTCATGTGGTCTTATTTTTTATTTTGGTAGTATTTTGGTAGACGACTATACTCTTTTATTAATGTAGCATGTATGATGTGATACTCCAATATTACAGATATTATTGTGACACTCTAACGTGACGAGTGTGATGTGACACACTAAAAAAATTAAAAATTCTTTATACTTTTCTCAAATGTGACAACGTAGTGAGTATGATGTGACACTTTAAATTTTGTACTCAAAAAAAACTAAAAACTCTTTAATGTACTTCTTCCAAATGTGACAACGTGGCGGGTATAATGTGACACTCTAAAAAAATTAAAAGTTCCTTAGTGTACTTTTTTCAAATATGACAACATAGTGGGTATGATGTGACCTTCCAAAAAAACTAAAAACTTATTAGTGTACTTTTTCAAAATGTGACAACATGACGGATATAATATGACACTCCAAAAAAAAAAAAAAACTCGTTAGTGTACTTTTTTTAAATGTGACAATATGGCAAATATAATGTGACACTTCAAAAAAAATAAAAATTCATTAGTGTACTTTTTCCAAACGTGACATGTGACACTCTGACGTAGCCGGTATGATATGACACTATAAAAAATTAAAATCTCTTTAGTGTATTTTTCCCAAATGTGACACTCCAACATAGCGGGTATAATATGACACTAAAAAACTCTTTATTATATATTTTTTTCAAATGTGACACTCCAATGTGGTGGGTAAATGAGCCATTATACATCAAAAATGACTAAATGAATCCCAAGAAAAAATATGGGACTATATGGATTACAAGTCCAAAATGTAGGACTCATTGGTCAATCTCATTTTTTTTTTAATTATTATTTTGCATATAGAAAAACTCAATAGTTTAAGTTTGGTCTGTTTAAATAACAAATTAATCTCAAATGAATTTTTAATAAATTGAACACTTGTTTGGTTTAGATTGATTTTTTGAAAATTAATTTTTTTTAGTAAATTTTTTTAATAGTTTAAGTAAATTTTTTACTTTCTAGACACATAACTTAGAAGCACCTAAAAAGTAAATTATTTGTGAAAAAATATTCAAAAAAATCAATAAATACATAATAATATAAAAATATATTTATTTTTTTTGTATTTTTTTATATTTGATGAATTTTTTAAAAGATTTTTTTTTCATAAATATACTTTTTAGTGTATGTAGGTTAGAGCATCTCCAACGCTTTATCAAATTTTTCATCAAATTTGAGTAAAAAATTTGATGACAAGTTTGATATGATGCACTCCAATGGTAAATTTAAAATTTTTATCAAATGTTGTTATACAAGCGTTGTCTGAGAGGATGTCTGGGCCGACGTCCAGTCATGAGTGAAAATTGATGTTCATATAAAGAAAAGCCCGGTTGTCTGGGAGGATGTTTTGGACGAACGTCCGGCCTAATAGCCACTTACAAAATTTGATGAAATAATAAAACTCCATGATTTTGATGAAAAATTTTACTCTCCCCTCATTTGATATCGATTTGATGAAATAGTAGGAACTGGATTTTAACCACGTACGTTTTTCGTCAAATTTGAATTTGATGAAGGATTGGAGATGGCCTTAGGTGCATTTTAAAAAATTAAAAAAAATCAAAATATTAAATTTTCTACTTAAAAAAAATGAAAAATAAAAAACTAAATTTTATTGAAAATGGGTGATTTTTTTGGGAAACTAAAGGGGGAGTTATTTGATATCAACTTCATAATTTTTTTTTAAAAAAAAGGTTTACTTTCAAAATTTTATTTGTCTATTTTTTTTTAAATATAATGAAATCATGTATCTATAAATATTGAATTAATATGATATTTCATAAATAATCTACACAAAATTTTACAAAATGAATGTTTAAATTTTCAAAGTGAATTTCGTGGTGAACTCCACGGCATACTCTCCAATCGACATAGTGCACTATTGATCGGAGAGAATCCTCTTCCTTAGGTTAGTTTAATTAGGATTAAGTTAAGTGGTAGAAAGTAAGGATTGACAAAAAAAAAAAAAAACTTTTTATAGTTTTGTCTAGCATGCAAATGGTAAACATTATATATATATATAATATTAATAATAATTTTCCTGTAAATCCCATAGTAACAATGATAACTATAATTTTAATTTCTTGCAAAATATATATAAAAAAAATTAAATTTATCCATTAAAAAGAGTTACTTATAATTAAAAATACAAATCTCTCTTTTTTATGCAGACAATTTTCTTATTTTCCGATTGTCTAACAGATAAGATGCAAGAGAAGAAAGAAAGATAAAAGTAAGGACGCTAAGAATAATCATATCTACCAGTCAACAATCTTTTTGGCTTGACCAAGAAACCTTACGTCCTCCGAGTTGCATGACGTTTTAAGCAAAATAACTTCTTGTGCAATTCAAGCTTTTTAGTAAACTCAACTATAAATATGAATGAAGAAATGAATGCTAGGCTCTTTCTTTCACTTGTAATCCCTAGAAGTTTCTTACGCTCCGTTTGTTTTGACCAAGAAGAAAGAAAGATATAAGTAACGACGTTAATAGTGGCGGAGTTAGGACTTTGATTTATGAGGGCACCATTAATCCTTAGCAATATCAATCACAAAACTTAACCAAATTCAATTTTCATTTGGTGATGGAATAATCGAAGATCAACATGATGTTAAAATTATGTGCCTTAGATATGTTTTAATTAATCGATGCTTATTTTATTTGCTATTTTAGTTACTAAATATGATGATAATCACAATTTAAAATGCAATAACATGCATACAAAAAAAATGAAAAAAGAAAAAAAGAAGAAGATGGATATGGAGAAAAATAAGAGAGAAATGAGAGAGATGAAAATAATTATAAGAGAATATTTTGATAAAATTAAACATTTATAATGTTTAATTATAAGGAATTTATTGAAAAGAAAGATGAGATATAAACATTTTGAAACATATTTGAAAATTAAAAAGGAGTTAAATGAAAAAAAATTTCTAACTAGAGATAAAAGTGTAATTTTCAAAAAATGAGGCGGGGCATGTGCCCTCCCTGGACCCCATGTAGCTCTGTCCCTGGATGCTAAGAATAATCATATTTGCCAGTCAGTAATCTTTTTGGCTTGACAAAAAAGTCTTATGTCTTTCGAGTTGCATGACGTTTTAAGTAAAATAACTTCCTGCGCAATTCACGCGTTTTAGTAGACTCAACTATGAATATGAATGAAGAAATGAATGCTAGGCTCTTTCTTTCACTTCTAACCCCTAGAAGTTTCTTATGCTCCGTTTATTTTACCGGAAAATAATTTCTAAATTTTTTTTTTTCCTTATGTTTGATTGTATTCTTGAAATTAATATACTAATGGTTGCATTAATGGTGATGGTAGTGGCGGTGATAGGGTGCATGTGAAAGTGGAGGTGTTGAGGGTGGTGGTGGCGGTAGTGGTGTGGCGATGGTGGTGGTGGCAACAGCGGTAGTGATGTGGTGATGGTGATGGTTGTAGTAATGAGGTAGAAATGGTAGTGACGGTGGCTATGAGGTGGTAGAGGTGGTCGGCAAAGGTGGTAATGGTGGTTGTGGCCATAGTGATGGTGGAGGTGATAAAACTTTGGTGGTAATGTGTAAGAATGGTTTTGGAAAAAAAGTTTTTCCTTAAACTTTGGTCTATTTTTTAAGTGGGACCCATGCGCCGAGATTGGCTGGTATTTTGTGTGAAATCTATCGTAAGAACCAGGAGCGTTCAAGGCCAAAATGAACACAACCGTGAGAACCACGATATGTCAGAAGATATTTTGTGTGAAATCTATTGTCTTGGCTTACACTAACAGCTGAACAATTCAAGGCATCGTGTCTATTGGTTAGCTAGTAAGTCTGATAGATTATCACTAGGGAAGGTTCAAGGCCGAAAGCTACCTATCCTGATGCAAGATATTTTCGATTTATACTCTCTCAACAAATTCTACATGTTGTTTCATTTTCGTTGTTATCAAATTCCATTCATGTGGGGGATTGTAAGAATGGTTTTGGAAAAATAGTTTTTTCTTAAACTTTGGTCTATTTTTTAGAGATTATTTCATTTTTACTGCAATACTTTGTCACGATTTTCAATTACCCCCCATACTACTCCTATTTTCACGTGTACCTCCATACTATGTGAATTCTTATCAATTTTACCCCTGCCATCTATTTACGTCAATGAAGTGGACGAAATGGGTGATGTGGCCCGTTATATTTTCACATGGAGGGAAAATGAAATGGCTTGGCTGAGCACAATCAGTTACATACATTAGGGTTGATTAGAACTCCCCAAATCGCAATTAGGGTTTTTAATTTGCTCTCAAAATTCCAAAATCAAAGTTGAGAGTGAACAACGACTGTAAAATCACATTGAAATCAAAGGTTGAACGATGGGTTGGGTGCTACGAGAGAAGCATAATGGTGGAGGAAGAGAAACACCTGTATATGGTATGTATGTTTTTTTTTGTTTTTTTTATTGTTGTTGGAAATCACATGTGTTTGATGTTAATTTTATTTTAGAATGGTCAAATCTTTGTTTATTTGTATGTGACATGGATTTGTTAATGAAATTTTTTTATGTGTGTTTCGGTTTCAACAGTTTTACTTTAAGAAAATCTTTGTTTATGTTTGTTTGAAATTGATGAACACATTAAATCTTTGTTTTTTTGGTTGTTTGTATTTCACATGGATGACTACTTGTTTATTATTCATCTATCTCTAGTGTAATGTAATAGTATTTTATCATTGTGAGTTTCATTGAATAGTAGTGTTAATGACAAATTTCCAATACAAAATGCAGAAGAAGGATCTGGGTATTTTACAATCAAAATGCATCATGGAGGTGTTGTTAGGTATATTCCATAGAGGGTTTACAATGGTGGTATGGTAAGTCATTTTGACTTTTGTCATTCAGATCAAATTTCCATTACAGAGTTGTGTTGCGTGGCTAAGGAATTAGGACATAGGCCAAGTAATAAATATTACAGTAAGGTTGGTGGTTATGGTGAGATGGAGTTACTAAAATTTGATGCTGATGTATTGATGTTGGACACATATGTGGATGAAAACAGAGTAATACATGTTTATATAGGACACAATTTGTATGATTATGTAAGTACACAAAGTAGTCAAGTAGGCTCAAGTGTAGAAACAAGTAAGGTTAAGAGGGTAGTTCTTGATGTTGAATTGGAGGAAGATGAAGATAGTGATGCCTATGATCCTGACAAGTCAGACTCGAAAAATATAATGACAGTGACTATGAGCAAGGTGATGGTGATGCTTTATATGATAAACATGTTGACAAAGATGTGGAATTTGGTGATGCCTGTGTTCATTGTTCATTGGTGATGTTCTTTGTTCATTGAATTTGGAGTGACAATTATGGTTACAAATTGTGTCCCAACTTCTGTGTGTTTCCTTTGTCTATGTCAGAGTCACCAAACACAAAATAATAGAGACAACACTAATAAGTCACCAAGCACACAATTTTCATCTCAGAAACATATTTTCCATTAACAATAGTTCACCCATTGCATATGATTCATAAACAGGATACAGACTCCATTCATTCTTACATTGCCATGCAATTTCAAACTTTACATTACAAACCATATTCTTACGACCAACCATGACAAAACCAAGCAAATCCATAATTTCCTCTCTCTTCCAGTCCTTCTCTTCAGTTGTGCTTCTATCTCATTCAACTTCTTCAACAGCCCAGGAATGATCTGCACTACCCGATCGCACATGGGTGCGTCTACCCAAGTAAAGTGATTACAACCATTGTTAGAGCAACTAAGAAATCTCCTCCCAGGATTTATGTCGGTCCATGCTATGTGTATCAGCTTTCTTCTTCTACAAACATTGCAAAACATCTCCTCTACACCACTTGCGTTCCATCTCCCTTGATTTCTTGAGCTTCGATTGTTCCTGATTTCTTCTCTCCCACTGATTTCATTGATGTTCTGTTTTTTTTTTCTTCTATTTTTGCAGTGCTCTCTGTTTTTATAGGTTAAAGGGAATACAAGGGAAGGTTAGGTTTTGGGGGGAAAGCCTTAGGTAGCGTTTGGTAGAGTTTTCTAAATATGATTTGAGAATATAGTTGTATTTTAAGTTTATGAGTTTTGGAATTATGATTTGAGTGTGGAAAATTTGTTTGGTTATGAGTTTTAAAAAGAGTTTTGAAAAAAGTTTTGAATTGAGTTTGAAATGAGTAATGTGACATATGATATTTAATCAAAAAACTCATAACCAAACATATAACCCAAAATCCTATTCAAAGCTCATAAAAAATTTTCGAAATATATATTTTTTTTAAATATAAAAATAACAAGTGTACAAAAAAAAAAAAAAAAAAGAAGGAACACTATTCTAGTAAACCGGCCAGACGTCCGAGGGGACGATCGAGTTAGCCAAATTTTCATACCTAGAAAGGAGTTTTCAAAAGTGGGTGTAGAATTATAATTTGAAAACTCAAAACAAATACTACACTGAAATCAATGGGTGGAAATGTGTTTGGAGAGCTTCTCCAAACATATCCTTAATTTTCTCTCCATGTGAAAGTATAAGGGGCCACGTCACCCATTCCGTCCACTTCCTTGACGAAAATAGACGGCAAGGGTAAAATTGATAGGAATTTACATAGTATGGTGGTACGCGTGAAAATAGGAGTAGTCTGGGGGGTCATTGAAAATCGTGACAAAGTACAGGGGTAAAAATGAAATAATCTCTTTTTTTTAAGTGGGACCCATGCATTGAGGTTGGCAGGTATTTGTGGTAACCCATTTTATGCCACGTTGTGATTAACATAGCATATTTGGTTGTTTAAAACCATTATCGGGTGAATGAGAAATTGAAACCAAAGTAAGCTCTATGAAAATAGTGTTTTGGTGGGTTTCCCAAATTGAAGGAAGGAAAGCTTGTCCCACATTGATTGGCTAAGCTAACATTGTATGGGTTTATAAGTTTTGAGTTTGGACCTTGGAGTAGGCCCCAAGGGGCACTCAAGTTTTGTAGAGAGGGAGGTTATGGGCAAAGTGGGTTAAACTCATTGGATTGAAAACAAACATATGAGCGTCGCCGTCTGGGAGGGCTAGGCTTGGGTGCGGGTGCATAGTGTAAGGTTGGGTTGGGCTTGTCCGGTCCAATGCTTATGTTTTTAAAACATTTGAATTTTATTTTTTCTAAAATTAAATTCTTACCGTTAGGAATTTGAATTTCGGTTTGAAATTAAAACTTAATTCCGAAATGAACCCAACATATTGAAACATTGGCAGTTTGGTCTAATACACTTGTCCAGATTTTTCTTCCAACCGAACAGGTTTGTTATCTGTTCAAATTTAACCCGAACAGGTGTTTTGCCTGTTCAAATTTGTCCGAACAGGTTTGTTACCTGTTGAAGTTTATTCTGAAAAGCCACCAGTTTACCTATAAATAGAAAAGTCCTCCATTTGATTTATCATCCAATTTTCATTCTACTTTTATGCTTTTACTTCTTGCATTTTGCTGCATAAATTTTCTGTGTAAAAGAGTATAAACACAAAGTGTGTTCGATGGACATTTAGTTTGTAGTGCTGCTACTAAATTATCGTTAATCATTTTATCTTGGAAGATAGACGTCCACATTCTGAAAGTACCTAGGACAAGACGAATCTATCTTAAGGAAACAGTGTTCAACACTGGATTTGATCGAATTTTCTAAAAAGATAATACTGTGAGTATTTGGTTTGATTTTCTGTTTTCATTATTTTATTTTGGGCAAATTATGCAAATGGTCCCTGTAATTTACCCATTTTATCATTTTGGTCCATGTTGTTTCAATTTGATCAATTTTCTCCTGAATTCTACGGATTGTGTCATATTAGTCCAATAAATAACGGTGGTTAAGTTTGATCGATGGAAAATCAAATGATATGTCAATTTGGTCCCTGTAATTTATAGGATGTGTCAATTTGGTCCTTGTAGTTTATAGGAAAGTCAAAACAATAGGGACCAAATCGACACATCCTATAAACTATAGGAACCAAATTGACACACCATTTAATTTTCCATCCATCAAACTTAACCGCCGTTATCTATTGGACTAATATGACACAATCTGTAAAATTCAGGGGCAAAATTGATCAAATTGAAACAACAGGGACCAAAATGATAAAATGGGTAAACTACAGGGACTACCGCTGTAATTTGCCCTTTTATTTTTCCAGATTCTTTTTTGTTTCTGTAACAGAATAAGAATTTGGTTTTTTTTTTTCTCCATATTCTGTTTTGGTTTTTTGTCATCAAACAGACTCTCTTCTTTTTTAATTTTCTTTCTTCAAATATTGGGAAGATTGGCTAACAATGTGGTGGCACTGATAAAACTTTGGTTTGGAAAATATTTTCCGCTTAAGTAGGTTTATTTTCCATTGACAATAGAAACTGTTTTTCTATGACTTTTGTTTTTCGTTATACCAAATGATAGAAAATGCAAAAAATATTTTCTAGAAAATACTTTCTACCACTTTTACTTCCTTTTTTTTTCTTCTTCTTTTTTTCTTCTCCCCTTCCAATCAAACGAAGCTTAAAGTAATTGTATGACATAATATATTAATGTTTATAGATTAAAAATAATTTTAGGTTAAGTGGATGAAAGACCTTGGTTAAGTGGATCATTAACCTATAAAAAAAAAGTAATTTTTTAGATTTAAGTGGATGAAAGACTTTTTTTAAGTGGAACATTGACCAATAAAAAAAAAAAAAAGAGAAAATTTTACACTATAAATAATTTTAGATTAAGTGGATGAAAGACTTGGTTAAGTGGATCATTGACCTATAAAAAAAAGTAATTTTTAGATTTAAGTGGATGAAATACTTTGTTTAAGTGGAACATCGACCAATAAAAAATAAAAAAAAAGAAGGAAATTTTACATTATAAATAATTTTAGATTAAGTGGATGATTGACTCAAAAGAAAAAAAGAAAAAAAAAAACAAAAGGAAAGAAATTTTAGCTTATAAATTATTTTAGATACGAAAACACTGACCCATAAAAATAAATAAAAAAAAGAAGGAAAGTTAGATTATAAATAATTTTAGATTAAGTGGGTGAAAGACCTTGGTTAAGTGGATCACTGACACACACACACACCCTCCCCCCTCCCCAAAAAAAAAGAGGAAAATTTAGATTATAATATTGGGATAGGATTTTTTTCTAGAGTTAGGGCCCGTTTATAAGAGATTTCACTATGATGATATGAACTATTCATTTTATTAGATTATGGGTTAGATTTTTTGTTAAAAAAATCAATTTTTTTTTTTTTTAATCAGCAAAGAAAATGAAACTTTATTGATAAGAAAGAAGTACAAAAAAAGCTTGGCACAGAAGCATCATAGTTCAAAAATACATCCCAACAAGGTTAGCACCTATTAGAGAACCCAATCATGTGCAGGGCACAAGCCGAAAGAAGGTTGATGAGCATTCAACCGAGAGAGATACAAAGAAGAAAACAGACAAAAAAAATAAAACATTAACCTGAAATCCTAGCTTTGTAGCCCTTGATGCCATGTAAACAAAACAAAAAGTCAAATAGTGAGAGTTCTGGCAGGCTTATCGATTGCTTTACGCAAAAAACAATCTTGATCTTAATGCTCTCCACCAAATCCACCCAAATAGGTTCCTTGGAATTAAACACTTTTTCATTCCTAGCAATCCAAATGGACCAAAAAATTGCCAAAGGCATAGCCTCCCAAATAAATCTTCCCAAGTGCTTTTTATTCTGACCATACCACCAAACCAACAACTCTTGGATGGAACCAGGAGAGACCCACATAATGCCCCACCAATTGACAATTTCAGACCAAATCCTCCAAGAATAATAACAGTGAATGAGCAAATGAACTGATGACTCTTCTTCATGACCACAGAAAGCACACTGGATGGGAATATGGATGATCTGTCGCCTAAGGAGGAGGTTTGCAGTTGCAATTCGATCCCGCCATACCAACCATCCAAATGCCTTAATCTTCGGTGGTGCAACTGACTTCCATAATTTCATCACAGGAAAAGATGACAGGTGGAGAGAGTTCTCAAATAAATCATAAAGAGACTTAACAGAAAAGGTACCTGATGCTAGGGGAGACCAGATAAGTTTGTCCTCCATAGGATCTCTATTTCTTTGAACCTGCTGCAATCTCCCAAGAAGATCATGGTGCATTTCCTCTTCCCAAGCTCTCAGTGGTCTCCTGCGTGAAATACTCCACTGCATTTGATGGTCCAAAATCTGATGTGGCATAAAATGATGAACATAGGAGTCCTTGTCATTTGCAATTGAAAAGAGTCTGGGATATAGGGAGGACAAGGATGAATCAAAAAGCATCCATCAATCCAGAATTTGATCCTTCTACCATCGCCCAATATGAACTGGAGGTTATCAAGGAATAATTTATGTACTCTTGAATTAGACCTTTCCAAGTCCAAAATGGACTTCCATACCATTAAGCAATTCCTGAAAGTTGAAGAGCTTGGTAGCCAAGTATCAGTATTTAAATTATTTTTAGCACATAAGACTTGCTTCCATAGAGAGTTAGGTTCCTTAGCAAACCTCCACCACCATTTGCAGAGAAGTGACTCATTGTTGTCCCTAGATTTCCTAAATCCAAGACCTCTAAACTTTTTGCTCAAAGAGCAGGCCTTCCAGCTGACCAGATAAAGCTTTTTCGTCTCTTCACTATCCCCCCAAAGAAAGGATCTTTGGTACTTTTCAATGGTATTAGCCACTTTGGAGGGAATTCTAAAAAGAGACATATAATAAAGGGGAAGCGAAGATAGAACTGATTTAACTAAAGTAATTCTACCCCCTAGGGAGAGATATCTTCTTTTCCATAATGATAGTCTTTTCTTAACCTTTTCAATGTTAGGGTCCTAAGTAGCAGCCCTCTTAGGATTAGCTCCTAGAGGCATACCCAGGTATTTGATTGGTAATTTACCCACCGAACAATTTAAAAACTCAGCCACTTGAGATGTGAAATCGTTATTGGTAACAACTCCACATAACATAGATTTCTGAAAATTGATTTTCAACCCAGATATTAGTTGGAAACAACAGAGGACTCTTCGGGGGTTAATTATCTCATTCCAGCCTAGGTAACAGAATATGAGGGTGTCATCAGCAAACTGCAGGTGAGTTAAATTCAAACCAGCAGTTCCAATATCAGCCCCTTTGATGAGATTCAAAATTTTGGCCTTCTTCATAAGAATGTTAAAACCTTCAACAACAAGATTGAAGAGAAAGAGAGAAAGAGGGTCACCTTATCACAATCCTCTTTGTGGGGAGAATTCCTATGTGGGAGATCCATTTACCAAAACAGAGATATGTGATGATGATATACATTCAACAATCCATGAGACCCATTTCTCTCCAAATCCAAACATTTGAAGCAAGTGGAGAAGGAAATTCCAATTGACACTGTCGAAGGCTTTCTCAAAATCCAGCTTTAAAAGAAGTCCACCCCTAGTGTTATGCTTCCAAAGATCCACTACTTCATTTGCTATAAGAATGCCATCCAAGATTTGTCTACCCTTGACGAAGGCAGATTGGGATTCATCAACCAGTTTAGGCATGACTGATTTTAATCTCTTGGACAGAATCTGTGGAGAAGTGGTTTGGAAATACTCTTCTGATCCTAGAGAACGCTCGTGATCCTCTTCTAGTCACCTGAAAAGGAATAAACACTTCGGTCGGGGGTGCCGGAATTAGCACTCCGATGAACAAGTCAATATCCACACTCAAGAATGCTTGTGTTCTAAGTTAAGCACAACAATTCTCACATACCACCTTCTGGCTGATGTTTCTTCTATTTATATCTTTTCTTCTTTGGGCCTTGAGATTAGATCCATTTCCCACCTCATATTCGGCACATTTTATAGTAGACCGATCTTCACTCGGTCCCTTGCTTAATTGGTTATTTGGCCGAGTAGGGTTGGATTTGAGCTTTCGAGCCAATTGCCGAGTGCTTCGAATCTCGACTCTCCGAGATTCGACTATCCGGAATCTCTATGACTCCCAATTCTCGGCTCCCACAATTGCCCTCCAAGCACTCCACTAACGACAGTTGGCTGGAGTGTTTGGCTTCGAACTCGAAAAGTCAGAACCGAAATTCGGCGGCTAAACGTATTCCAACGCAAATGTCTGTACACACGCTTCTCGGTTATCATTTCAACTTCCCGCCTCTTCGTACACTTCTATTTATTGTGACTTAAAATTTCGACGTCTTTTCAAATGCATACATGCTTTTAGATGCCCGTCGCTGGACTGCCTTCCGAACTACCTCTGCAACTTCCTACTCATCTCTATCTCCTTTGCCTTTTGTAAGTTCTCTCATTCTCTGCTTTGTTTTTTGGCTTAGCATAATCCTATTGGCTGGGGGAATGGCGAAACATTTAAAAGATCTCCTCACACCGAATCGAATTTCTGGCTTCCGACGCCATTTTTCCATTCCTGATGACGTCCGTCTGTCATTTGTGGCAGACGTCACCCTCGATATGGAGAGGGTTGATGAAACCACGATCGTTTTCCCTCTTCTATCAATCGCAGAGGGTGGGGTCCATTTCCCCCTTCACCCATTCCTTAGGGCCGTGCTTTGCCATTGGGGGTTAATCCCTTCCCAACCCAACGTCAACTTCTTTAGGATCGTGATGGGGATTATCACACTAAACCGCCGCCTTGGGCTTAACCTTGGCATTCCCGCTATTCGGCATTGCTACGCCTTGGCCAAGTCTTCTGGTCGGCACGGGCGTTATTTCCTTAGGGCCAAAGACACCGACTATCAACTAGTGACTATGCTTTCTAGCTCTGGGAAGCGAGTCGATGATGTTATGGTCGTCGTCCAAGGAAATTGGGAATTCGGCGAAGGCGAGTATCGGCTGGATCGTATTCCTAGACGGAGGGGTGACCAGGTGGCCGAGTATCTTCTTTTATTTATTTACTTGTTATATTTATAAAACTTTATTTTCGGCACCTCATGGTTTTTCTTTTGCAGGAAACGATTTGAAGAAAGTCTTGACCTCGACCGACGACGCCGTCCTTTCGAAAATCAAAACTACGCTCAAGTATTTAGGCCGACCGAGTCTTTAGAAGCAGGGGAGGGCGGCCCATGTTCTGCTCTGCTACGAGCTGACTTATACGACTTTTTCGGTGGTGGAAAACATCCCAATTCCGAAGGGTGAGGAGTTTCTTATCGCCCTTATCTTGACTGATTTCAGAAATTTAAGGCAAGTCGATTGCGAGGGATCAGATTCGGAGCAACCGGAAGTAGCTGAGGCCGCTGAGTCAGACCAATCCGAAACTGAGGTTGACGAGGCTTTGAAGTTAGCATTTGAAGAAGCCAGCCTCAATTCGGCTGATCCTTCGTCCACTTCGAGTCGAGAGGACCGTTCGCTTGACAATATTTTTCACGGTCTTGAGGACCTTCCCGGTGCGTTCCCAGAAGATATGGCTGGGTTGAGCCTCACTAAACTTGCCGAGAAGGCGAACGCGGAAAGGATGGCCGCGCGGCGAAGGGTGGAGGAGATTCGGGCTGCTGAATCTCAGTTCCAGACCTCCTTGCCTGTTATTGAGGGGATGGCAAAGAACAGAAGTACCGAGGTGGAACCTTTTGTGCAGGCAAGTGTAGAAGCTGAGTAAAGGGTAGAGAAACGCCCTGCCGATGTCGAGGCCGGCTTAGAAGAAGACCGTGCCAACAAACGACCTCGTTTGGAGGAGTCGGATGTGATTGTACCTTTTGTTATTCAGCCTATGATAAAAAATACGCCGATCTCCTCCGATGCTTCGGTAATCAAAGATCCAGCAGTTGCACTCAATTTGGCGACGTCCGTTTCACTGCCTGCTGACAATACGGCTTTTTAGGCAGAGCCTGATTTGGTTGCAATTGGGTTGGCCCGCAATCGGCTCTTTTGGTATATATCTAGACTTTATCTTTTCTCTTTACGCAAATATTATTTTGTTCTTAACTTCCTATTTTGCAGGCCGTCGGAAGGATAGCCGACATGGGTCGTCGCTATCACGATGCCGTCGAGCTAATTAGCCGTTTACAAGCGGAGGTTGAGGGCCAAAGGAGTAGGGCGCAGACGGAGGGCGCCCATGCCGAGGCCGAGATGGAGAGAGCTCGCAATGCTGAAGAATTGAGATCAGTCGCCAAGAAGAGGGCGGATGCGAGCGACGACGCGCTTAAATTGGCCCAGGAGGCGATCTCTAAATTGGAGGCTGGGTTGGAAGAGATGAAGGCGGCGAAGGAAACAACCGACCTGAAGGCGTCCAGCGCATTCGATGCAGGGAAAAAATCCGCTTTTGATGAATATGTAGATAAAGTCCCCAAATTTGAAAATCGGGGATTTAAGCACGGCTGGCTCAAAGCCCTTGCTGTTGCTGATGTGACATTCGCTACGCCAATTCCATACAAGCAAGTGGATGTTGAGCCACTGGAGTCTGACTCCGAGGGCTAATTTGGGCGGCTCCTGTTTTTGTTTTAGGATTTGCGTGTAATTTTAAGCTTTTTACAACTTTTTGTTTAGTAATTTTCATATGTAAAATGGTTACAATTTGTGCCCAATTTACTTAATGAAAATTCATTTTGTACTTTGCTGTTACTAATGAACGGAATTGTTTGGTTGCTGTTTTGGATAAAACGTTTTGTATACTTGCCAACTAGATGATTAGGTCGTTTAGAAAGCCAAAAATCAGTACATGGAATGGCTGTGGCACATATCAATCGGCATGGGACCAAGATGCTCAGTCGGTTAGATTAATAAATTTGCCCTTACCCCAGCCAGTACATGGACTTCAAGGCATTCTCCCATAATTGCCGTTTAGATAATTAGGCCATTTTAACAAGCCAAAAATTAGTGCATAAAGTGGCTGTGGCACATATCAATTGGCATGGGGCCAAGATGCTCGGCCGGTTAGATTAATAAATATGCCCTTGCCCCAGCCAGTGCATGGACTTCAAGACATTTTCCCATAATTGCTGTTTAGATAATTAGGCCGTTTTAACAAGCCAAAAATTAGTGCATGAAGTGGCTGTGGCACATATCAATCGGCATGGGGCCAAGATGCTCGACTGGTTAGATTAATAAATCTGCCCTTGCCCCAGCCAGTGCATGGACTTCAAGGCATTCTCCCATAATTGTCGTTTAGATAATTAGGCCGGTTTAACAAGCCAAAAATTAGTGCATGAAGTGGCTGTGGCACATATCAATCGGCATGGGGCCAAGATGCTCGGCCAGTTAGATTAATAAATCTACCCTGCCCCAGCCAGTGCATGGACTTCAAGGCATTCTCCCATAATTGCCGTTTAGATAATTAGGCCGTTTTAACAAGCCAAAAATTAGTGCATGAAGTGGCTGTGGCACATATCAATCAGCATCCGTCGTTTGGAGACTGCCAAAAGCGTTAATGAAATTGCCTCGAGATCGCTACATACCTACGAATAAATAGGGTGAGTTTGCGCCAATGGGTCCACTTATTCTTATTCAGACTTGATTTGAACAAGCTTGAGGCAAGGGCGAATGTCAAACAGACTGTTCTTCAACAGCAGAGGAGAGGGACGAACGCTGGCTGAGCTAGATACTGCGATGAATCGCAGCAGTGAGCCTGCGCGTCCAGGAGGAAGGATGTCCAAGGAAAGCGAAAAACGTCAACCTTCAAGCCGTCGAAGCAGATCACCCCGAAGAGAGAAGCATCAACGGGGAAGCTCCCCGCGACCACGACCGAGGAATGAGTCAGACACGATGCCACGACCATTGAGTTTTGCGGTGTTCGTGGGGAATAAACCGATGACTGAGGCAGATTCCATCGTCAATGATCCGGGTGTAGCGGTCGATTTTGCTCGACAGATCTTTCCACCAGAAGTCCAACAATCGATGGTTGGACGACGAGATTTCGAAGTGTTTCGAGAAGGTATTCATGGGGCGGTGAAGGGACTGTACACCGCCTACGAAGTCGGCATGCGTCCGCGCATCACGCGGCGGGAGATGGAGAAAATGGACGAACGGGTCCGCAGTTCGGAGGCTCGTGCGAAGAAGGCTGAGGGCGAGCTTAGGGAGCTTAGGAAGGTTAAAGTCGCCGATCCGCATGCGGCGGGTCAATCTAACCCAATTGTGGACGATAGGGTGACCTAACGGCTATTGAGTCATGCCATCACCGACCGAGATACGACAGGCATGTTTGCCGTAGCAAATGCGAGGGCCAAGGGTTATGAGCAGGGTTTCCATACTGGTCGGAAGGTTGGGATTGACAAAACGAAAGATACACTTGCTGAGGAGGTCTGCCGATGCGAGAATTGCGGTTTTAAGCATGGTTGGATCGCGGTTCTTCAGGCCGCGGAGGCTCTCCGAGCGAAGGGTGTTGATTTCAACTTATGTGGCCTGGATCATCGTGATCATTTGCCCTTTTCCGCCTCTAAAGTTGAAAAGAGCGATGCTGAGGGAGACGCTGAATAAAAATATTTGTTATAAATGTTCAAATACGGATTGCGTCTAAGATTATGTGATTATTGGTTGGTCGAATAAAAAAGCATTTTATTTTCAATGTTTTGTTATAAGTTTTGTTCGGCACACACGTGCTTGCATGCGTTTTATTATATAAATGTTTAAATAAACGTATTTCAGACGATTGAACGGACATTGTTCGGCCTGATTTAATCGACATCATTGTGTTACGTATGACTCGAAGGGTTCATCGGCCCAAAGACGTCATTCGCCGATGGGGCTCCGAATCCGGAGACTTTATTTGGCCAATCGTGATATCCATGAAGGGCGCTCCGAATCCGAAGGCTTGATCGGCCCAAAGACGTCATTCGCCATTGGGGCTCCGAATCCGGAGACTTTATTTGGCCAATCGTGATATCCACGAAGGGCGCTCCGAATCCAAAGGGTTGATCGACCCAAAGACGTCATTCACCGATGGGGCTCCGAATCCAGAGACTTTAATTGGCCAATCATGATATCCACAAAGGGCGCTCTGAATCCGGAGGCTTGATCGGCCCAAAAACGTCATTTACCGATGGGGCTCCGAATCTAGAGACTTTATTTGGCCAATCGTGATATCCACGAAGGGCACTCCGAATCCGGAGGCTTGATTGGCCCAAAGACGTCATTTGCCGATGGGGCTCCGAATCCGGAGACTTTATTTGGCCAATCGTGAAATCTACAAAGGGCGCTCCGAATCCGAAGGCTTTATCGGCCCAAAGACATCATTCGCCGATGGGGCTCCAAATCTGGAGACTTTATTTGGCCAATCGTGATATCCACGAAGGGCGCTCCGAATCCAGAGGCTTTAATCGAAATATCTTTGAACTAGATTCTGTAGTAGGTGAATGGGAATCTTTGTATTACAAAAAAAGAGATGTACATAGTGAACAGTTCGGAACAAGCATCATGTCCCACAAGTCGGGTTAATGATAAAATTTGCGTAAATGCGTGGAATTCCAAGGTCGTGGCAGACTCCTTCCTGACATGTCTT
This sequence comes from Camellia granthamiana, assembly GCA_036172215.1. Taxonomy (NCBI): domain Eukaryota; kingdom Viridiplantae; phylum Streptophyta; class Magnoliopsida; order Ericales; family Theaceae; genus Camellia; species Camellia granthamiana. The sequence goes on from CM069910.1 coordinate 47,577,182, forward strand.
TGAGCTAATATGCCCCTACTTCGGCGATCGAATCAATCTAGTAGGGGCCGTCCCAGTTAGGACCCAATTTTCCATCGGCCGGTTTCCTATCAACTGGAAGCACCTTCTTCAGGACCAATTCTCCTGGTGTGTAGCGGCGCAGCTGAACCCGTTGATTATACGACTTTACCAGCTGCTGCTGGTACCGTACCATGGACGCAAGGGCTCGGTCTCTTCGTTCTTCGATTAGAATCAAATCCAAAGCCAACATCATGTCGTTTCGGCCCGTATCAAAAACTTGCGACTTGAGTGTCGGGTGGCCGATCTCCAGGGGTAAAATTGCCTGGGTTCCAAAACATAGGGCAAACAGCGTTTCTCCAGTCGATCTTCTCGGTGTAGTTCGATGAGCCCACAGTACACTCAGCAATTCTTCGACCCATTTGCCTTTGGCTTTCTCCAGCCTCTTCTTGATACCGTCCAAGATGGATTTATTAGAGGCTTCGACTTGGCCATTGCTTTGGGGGTAAGCCGGCGTAGAAAAGTAAGGTCGAATACCATACTTGCTGCACAGCTCTCGGTATATGCCACAATCAAACTGGGTGCTGCTGTCTGAGATAAGAGCTCTGGGAATGCCGAATCATGTTATGATGTTCCTCCACACAAAGCGCTTAACGTCAGCATCTCGAATGTGTGTTAATGCCTCCACTTCGACCCATTTCGTGAAGTAATCTGTTGCGATGATCAGGTATCGGTTGTTCCCTGGGGCCCTCGGCAATGGTCCTACGATATCAAGCCCTCACTGGGCGAACGGCCAAGGACTGGTGATAGAGTTCAACTTTTCAGCAGGCAGATGGTTCAACGGGGAGAATTTCTGGCACTGTTCACACTTTTTTTGCATAACACTCGGCGTCCGCTCTCATTATCAGCCAATAATACCCCTGCGTTATAGCTCGATGGGCCAAAGAGCGTCTGCCAAAATGGGCGCCACAACTGCCTTCGTGTATCTCAGTCAGAAGCTCCCCGACTTTGTCCGGGTGCACACATTCCAAATATGGGCCAGAGAGTGACTTTTTATAAAGCCTTCCTTGCGGATCCAAGTAGTATCGCATGGCTTTGTTTCACAGCTTCTGTGATTCTTTCTTGTCCTCTGAGAGTTGTTCAGAAGATAGGAATGCAACAATGGGATCCATCCAACTTGGTGCAGATTTTATAACGTTGATTTGGAATTCCTTCGAAGGGCCAATGCTTGGCTCTGGGATGAATCCTACTTCGATGGTCCGTTTAATCTCTGAGTTGATTGCGGAGGTTAGACAAGCCAAGGCATCTGCATGGGTGTTCTGATCACGTGTTATCTGGTTCAACTCATGATGGTCAAATTTTGCCAACAGGGAATTGGCCGTTTTCATGTAGGCCACCATATGGTCATTTCTTGCCGCATACTCCCCCTTTAGCTGATTGATCACCAGTTTTGAGTCGCAAAACACAAGCAGACGCCGAGCACCTAGAATATGTGCATTCCGCAAACCGGCTAAAAGGGCTTCGTATTCGGTTTCGTTATTTGATGCTTCGAAGCCGAGCTTGACGGCATGCTCAATTATTGCTCCGTCGGGGGTCATGATTACAACTCCAGCTCCACTGCCCTGCTGATTGGACGATCCATCACAATACAACTGCCAGATGTCCCCAACATAAATCCTCTAGTTCTGCTTCGGTCGAATTTCATCTGACTTGAAGTCGACGACATCAGACTTGAAGTCGGTAAGGCCCCCAGTAAATTCGGCGATAAAGTCGGCAAACACATGTCCCTTGATTGAGGTTCTAGGTAGAAATTGAATATCGTACCGGCCAAGTTCCAGAGCCCACTTTGAAACACGTCTAGATGCTTCTGCACTGCGTAGTACTGATCGGAGGGGATAATCTGTCAGCACCCCAACGCTATGCCCCTGGAAGTAATGCATGAGCTTCCTTGCTGCCATAACTAGGGCTAGGATGAGCTTTTCCAGCGGAAGGTAGCGTGTTTCGGCGTCAACCATTGCCTTGCTCACATAATACACTGGCCACTGCTCCCCCAGCTCTTCCTTTATCAATACGGCGCTATGGCTTGATCAGAAACTGCCAGGTACAAAATGAGCGGGTCGCCAGCAGAGGGTGTTGTCAGGAGTGGTACTGAGCGGAGGTAGGTCTTCAGGCCGTTGAAGGCGGCTTCACACTCGGTGGACCATTCAAAGGCCTTACCCTACCGTAGTATATGAAAGAATTGTCGGCAGCGATCTGTGGACCAGCTGATAAACCTGTTGAGTGCGGCAGCCATCCCCATCAACTTTTGAACCTCCTTTACTGAACGAGGGGAGCCGAGCTCCAGCATTGCTATGATTTGCCTTGGGTTGGCTTCAATTCCTCTGTGGTTGACAATGTAGCCCAAGAATTTGCCAGAGCCGATACCAAATGCACATTTGGAAGCATTCAACTTCATTCCATATTTGCGTAGGATGTCGAATGTCTCTTCCAGATCGGCTATATGATTCTATTCTTTTTTGGATTTGACCACCATATCGTCAATGTACACTTCCATAGTTTTGCCGAGTTTCTCCTTAAACATGGTGGTGACCAGTCTCTGGTAGGTTGCCCCTGCATTCTTCAACCCAAAAGGCATTACCTTATAGCAGTAGGTTCCTCTTGGGGTGAGGAATGTAGTTTTTTCTTGGTCCTCTGGATGCATAGCGATTTGATGATAACCTCTATAGGTATCAAGGAAGCTTATAGGTACAAAATGAGGGGAGCCGAGCTCCAGCATAGGTACAAAATGAGCGGGTCGCCAGCAGAGGGTGTTGTCAGGAGTGGTACTGAGCGGAGGTAGGTCTTCAGGCCGTTGAAAGCGGCTTCACACTTGGTGGACCATTCAAAGGCCTTACCCTGCTGTAGTATATGAAAGAATTGTCGGCAGCGATCTGTGGATCGGCTGATAAACCTGTTGAGTGCGGCAGCCATCCCCATCAACTTTTGAACCTCCTTTACTGAATGAGGGGAGCCGAGCTCCAGCATTGCTATGATTTGCCTTTGGTTGGCTTCGATTCCTCTGTGGTTGACAATGTAGCCCAAGAATTTGCCAGAGCTGATACCAAGCACATTTGGAAGCGTTCAACTTCATTCCATATTTGCGTAGGATGTCGAATGTCTCTTCCAAATCGGCTATATGATTCTGCTCTTCTTTGGATTTGACCACCATATCATCAATGTACACTTCCATAGTTTTGCCGAGTTTCTCCTTGAACATGGTGGTGACCAATCTCTGGTAGGTTGCCCCTACATTCTTCAACCCAAAAGGCATTACCTTATACCAGTAGGTTCCTCTTAGGGGTGAGGAATGTAGTTTTCTCTTGGTCCTCCGAATGCATAGCGATTTGATGATAACCTCTATAGGTATCAAGGAAGCTCATACGCTGATGGCGCGCCGTAGCATCTACAAGCTGGTCTATCCTGGGAAGAGAAAAACAATCCTTTGGGCAGTCTTTGTTTAGGTCCGTGAAGTCGACGCACACTCGCCAAGTCCCATTTTTCTTCTTCACCACCACTGTATTAGAGAGCCATGTAGGGTAGGTCACCTCCCTAATTGCTCCGGCGTCAAGTAGCCTGTCAACCTCCTCAACAACGGCGGCAGTGTGCTTTGCGGCTGACCACCGGCTTTTCTGAATGATCAGCTTGCACTTAGGATCGACATTCAAATGGTGCTGTGAAACTGACGGATCTATACCCGGCATCTCGTACGGAGTCCATGCAAACACATCAAGGTTGTTGAGTAGGAAAGATATTAGCTGTTGTCTGTCGGCTTGATTCAAGGAGGCGTCGACCATGAAGAACTTGTCTGGGCTTCCATCGATTTGAACTCATTCTAAGTCTTTCATTGCCTTTTCATTTGGGAGCCTCCCAACATCATCGAGGCTTTCTCGATCCAACAACTCAATGGAATTCACCTGTAGTTCCTTTGGCGTTTTCTCAGCAAGGAGATAACATGCTTGTGCCAATTTCTGGGAGCCACGGATTTGCTCAATACCGCATTCTGTTGGGAAGTGAAGCAGCTGATGATAGGTGTTGGGCACAGCTTGCATAGTATACAACCAGGATCGCCCCATGATGAGATTATACAGCGACGGCAGCTTGACGACCAAGAATCCCACATCCACTATTCGGGAACCTGCTCGAACGGGAAGTCTGATTTTCCCCAATGGGTACTCTAGATTGGCATTGAAGCCGAATAGTGGATAAGGGGCCGGAGAGAGATCTGATTTGGAGAAGCCGAGTTTGGTGAATGTCTTGTAGTACATAATTTCCGATGTGCTCCCTGGATCAATGAGTACGCGCTCAACTGTGAATCGGTTCACGCGTAACTCAATTACCAAGGGATCAATGTGGAGCAGTGTTACTCCGGCTAAATCCGAATCATCAAAAGTGATAACCTCAGCTTCATGGGGTCGTTTAGCCGTAGTGAGTTGCTTTTGAGGGTTAGACTTCGACTGAATCGCGTGCACCACCGATGACATTGGCAGGCTGTATATCATGTGGATCACGCGGAGCGAATGTGAATCCTGTGTCAAGGTTATTGCTTTGGTTGGATTGCCTTTACCGTCGTACAAGGTGAATGACGGTGCTTTGAATTTCTTGGATAGCACTGCCTTTGCAATCCGTCGTACAAAAGGATCGTGTTGATCATCATCCAAACTGTTTCTTTTTCACTTACGCCTTGTACAAGGACTATCTTCAGAAGAACTGGAAATTTCAGATCGTCCCTTCTTCTTGGGCTCCGAGGATAATGAGTCGGAATCGCTACCAGTATCTTGTTGTTGAGCTCGAGATCGTCGACCAGCTGCCCTCACGGGTCGTTCCGGGCCTTGGTATGCAGCTTGTTTGGACTTCGCCACCTCCAAGGCCAAATCCTGATGGAGATGTTCGTTCTCTGCGATCATGTTCTCCAATCTTTGTTCGTTTTGGTTTGCTTATTCCAGGATCGCTTGCATTGCTTTGTGCTCCGAAGTCGAGGGTTAGGCGAAATTCAAGGCATGTCTTGTGGCGATAGTCTCTGTTTCAAGCATGTTTGTTGGAGTGGTTTCATCTTGCGGTATAGGGTCGACAGTGACTGTCGAAGGATCTTCCGTCATGCTCGCCATGGATGTGCTTGAGTATTCCCACAGACGGCGCCAATTGTGGAGAAGTGGTTTCGAAATACTCTTCTAATCCTGGAGAATGCTCGTGATTCTCTTCTGGTAACCTAAAAAGGAATAAACACTCCGGTTGGGGGTGCCGGAATTAGCACTTCGGCGGACAAGTCAGTATCCACACTCAAGAATGCTTGTATTCTAAGTTAAGCACAACAATTCTCACATACCACCTTCTGGCTGATGTTTCTTCTATTTATATCTTTTCTTCTTTGGGCCTCGGGATTAGATCCATTTCCCACCTCATATTCGGCACATTTTATAATAGGCCGATCTTTACTCGGTCCCTTGCTTCATTGGTTATTGGCCGAGTAGGGTTGGATTTGAGCTTTCGAGCCAATTGCCAAGTGCTTCGAATCTCGACTCTCCGAGATTCGACTATCCGAAATTCTACAACTCCCAATTCTCGGCCCCCACAGAATCTTGGCAAGAATTTTATAAATACAACCTATCAGACTGATGGGTCTATAATCAGACAGAGATGATGGATTTGGTGACTTTGGAATCAATGTAATAAATGAAAAGTTTATACCTTTAGAGATTTTGCTGTTAAGATAAAACTCTTTAAGAATAAACAAATATCCTCCTTGATAATTAGCCAGCTCTTTCTAATAAACTTTTTATTGAAACCATCTGGCCCTGGTGCTTTGTTCCCTTCACACTCCCTAACTGCATCCCAGATTTCTGCTTCTGAGAATGGCAATTCCAGTTGACTTGCATCTTTAATTGATAGTTTATGCTCAAACAGGCCTAAAATTTTTGGTCTGAAGGGCCATCTTTCTGAAAAAAAATTCTGGAAATACATTTTGACTCCCGCTCTAATTTGTTCTGGATCTTCAACACTGGAACCATTTACTATTAAGCTTCCCAGAGAGTTTTTCCTTTGCCTTGAACTAGCCAACATATGGAAAAATTTTGAGTTTTTATCCCCCTCCTTGAACCAAATTTGTTTTGATTTTTGCAACCAGGTGATCTCAATCAGTCTCAAAATCTTCCAATATTTAGACTTTAGGTTTCTTTTGGTTTGTATGTCAATATCAGACAATGAGTTTCTTTTTTGAAGAAGATCCAGAGAGTGCAATTGTTCTTCAATCAGAGGAAGTTTATCATTTAAGTTACCAAATTCCTCTTTGTTCCATTGCTTGAGAGAAGCTTTAACCTCCTTTAATTTTAGTGAGACTTTATACCCAGCCCAACCCTGCAAAGCACATCTGGACCAGGCCTCTTTAACAACTCTTGTAAAATTAGGGTGAGATGTCCATGCATTAAGGAACCTGAAGGGCTTTGGCCCCAATTCCTGTCATCTTCCATGAGAAGTATTGGACAGTGATCAAATAAAGTCCTTTGGAGGCCCCACTGTTTGAACTTAAACTTTTCCAGCCAATGTGAGTGTAGGAGGAACCTATCAATCCTGCTCCATCTGTTTGCCTCCTGATTGTTAGAGCAGGTGAAGGATCTACCTAGGAGTGGCAGATCTCTTAATTCCATGGAGGATATGAAGTCTTTGAATTGTTTCATACCAGCTGATAATCTTAAGCATCCTTTTCTTTCCCCTATTTTAACAATTTCATTGAAGTCCCTCCCAAAACACCATGGCAAATCACAGCTAGATTTAAGATTTAGTAACTCCTTCCACAATAGATTCCTTTCATTAGCATCATTTGGGGCATATACATTAACTAAAACACATTCAAAATCAGAGCGGATAGTACCTTTTAGGAGGATGAAGTAAGACCCTTTAATGCAATCTGAAACAGAGAATATGGCTTTGTCCCATACACAAAGCATACCTCCTGAAAAGCCCAACGCATCCACTGCAGCAAAACCTGGGTCTGTATAAGGCCAGATTGAGTTGATTAAGTGAGTGCTGATAGTTGACTTCTTTCTTTCTTGTAAAAACAAGATGGAGACTTTTTTCTGAGAAAGCAGTCTTCTTATTCCTCTTCTCTTCTCTCTTTTCTCCAAACCCCTAATGTTCCATGAGATTAGCTTCATTGGTAAATAGATGGCATTTCTTTTGAACAGTTTAAGAAGTTTGGAAACAACCCCTTATGTCCCTTAATCCATGGCCACAATAACATTTGGGCCCTGAATTTCCTTAATCTTGCTAACAACCTCAGCATCATGTTCATCACTATGGAGATCGAGCAATTTCCCAATTTTCCATACTGCTTCAGCTTCATTGAGTAAAATACGATTACGGTTTTCAATTGCATCAGAAGATAATGATAAGGAAATTGCTGCAGCTGCTGACTGAATTGTTGCTGGCTTTCCTCCTTTCTTTCTACCACCTCTTCTAATTTTTTTCCCCAGTAGTGAAGTTTCCTAAAACCTACTGTAAGAGTTTCCTTTTGCTTTTCCTTTTTGATAGACCAACAAACGGTTTGGAGGGTCCTTCGAACACCTTCAAGGTGTTACTGGAATTAACAAGCGGGACTGAAATCAGATCGTTGATCTGGTTAGAAAGAGAATTTGGGATGAAAGAGGGAGAGGGATCTCGAACAAGGTCAGGCAAAGGAGAGAGCAGGTCTTGTTGATGGTTGAACAGGGGTGGAGATGAGTCTACAGAGGACAAGAAGGTTTCTGGAATAATGATCTGATCAAGTGCTTGGTCTAGTTCCACCACATGGGCTGGATTCATAATGGATTGACTTGCACTTTTAGAATGAGCACCAAATTGAGAATGGGTTGTAGAGGAAGAATGGGCTCTGGATAAGATTTTAAATGGGCTAGGAGGATGTGTTGACTGGATAAATAAATTGGATGGGCTTGGCTCGTTAAGAGGAGAGGATGACCTATGGGCAACTTGCTTGAGACTAGGATCATTAATTAGGCCCACTTCTGAAAATTTTGAATTAATGTATTCTTCAACTTCTTTTGATCATTGAGTCTTAGAGCATCTCTAACGGTTCACCAAAATTTTCATCAAATCTGAGTAAAAAAATTACTTTTTTCTCAATCTGATACCGAGTGCTCCAACGGTTGATTTTCATCAAATTTTTATTAAATCTGCGCCGGGACAACCGGTTGGTCGACCAGCTGGTCGACCGGTTAAGCCAAATTTTTTTTTTTTTTTTTTGAACTGTTTGAACCTTTTAGTGGTCGACCGGTCGACTGGTAAGGCAAAAAAAAAAATAAAATAAAATAAAATAAAATAAAATTTAACTGTTTGAACCTTTTTTTGGAACTGTTTGAATCTTTTGGTGGTTGACCGGTTGGTCAACCGGACGGTCAACCGACTGGTCGACTAGTTGGTCTCCCCCAACAGTCATGCACAGTGTTTTGGTGAAATGCGGAGCCTGTTCTCATTTTGGTGAATTCTCGATTTGATATCAATTTGGTGAAACCGTTGGAGCTCCAAAAAGTGCTTTTTTCATCAAATTTCAAATTTGATGTCAGTTTTGGTGAAGCGTTAGAGATGGTCTTAGTCAATAACTTATCCTGACAATCCAACCCCCCATGTAATGATGGCTGCTTACTGATTGCTGGATTCCCCACATGAGAGTGTTGCCCATACCCATAAAGTGGACTGGTTGCCTGCTGCCCACCCAATTTTGATTGGTTTTTGTCCCTGTCAGCAAGACCATCCACATCATCCGATGAGTCATCATCTTCCTCCTCTGAAGAATTTCCATGGCCAAGATGCACTGGAGAGATGTTGACCACCTGTTCCTCCATCACTCTAAGATTGTATTCAACTCCTTTACAAACAAGAAGTACAGGACAATTGATGACCTCAAAATGGCTAGTGACAATCAGCACTTTCCCACTTATAAATGATAAGCTACTCAATGTTGATTCATCCACTGAGACCACCTCACCCCAAACATTCCCAACACTCTTGAAGGTGTTGAAATTCCATAGGTTTAATGGTACACCATAACAGTTGATCCAAACTGCTCTAGTACAAGGGTTATCACGCTTCCAAAACGACCATTCTCGTGCATCTTCAAACCTACTGTTGAACCAAGCTTCATCATTTTGTAGTCTGTTCAACATCTCTTCCTTGGAATCAAACGTTAGCACATAGGACTTACCCCCCATAGCACGAACCTGTATTCTACTCGCATCCTCTGTAGAAAATGAATCTCGAATGGATTGGTCAGCGAACGGTAGGCTTGCTCTTACCACTACACTTCTATAAAGCCATTCATTGTCTCCTTCCTCTGCATGAACCCTGATGTTAGAGACCTTAGCCTGATGACCTCCTTTTAAAGCTTCAGCAAATGAAGGTTTAATCTGATTTGTTAGTTGCGGGGGATGCCTTGATATGGGTTGATTCCTCACTCTTGTGCTTGCTATCTTCTTCTGGATTGACTGGACATGAGCACGGTATAGTGGCCTTTCAAACCTAGCTGGTTTGACAATGAGTCTATGGTCCCCATACCATGCCCCATTGAATTTCTGATGCGCCTCCTCTGCTGAAAATTGATTATCATAGCAAATAAAGCCAAATCTGGAGTTAAACTTCTTAGTTCTTCTAGTAGGGATTGAAGCTTGGATGACCTTGCCAAATCTCTAAAAAACGCCCTTGAAGGAATCAATTTGCATAAACTCAGGCAAGTTGGCAACAAAAACTGTGAAAAACCTTTTAGTTTTTCTCTGCAATCTTGTTACCGTTGTCCACCCTTGATTATCCTCTTCTCTCTCCATAGTATCATCCATCCTCTCCTCTCTCATTCTCCAAAAAAAAACTTCTACTGGTGGTGAATTTCTGATGGGATTGAGCCTGAAAAACTGGAATGAGATAGGTTGAGATGTGTCAAACTGGCAAAGTGACAATCCTCTGCATCCACAAATCTTCCACATTTCGTCCTCCTGTACCACCCTTAACTTGAAGGTCACACAAACACGGTGTTAAAAAAATCAAATTGATCTTATAATTATAATCACGGGTCTCATTTCGATGATCTAAATTATTTAATTTGTAAATTTTTTTGTGTAGATTATTCATAAAAAAAATTAGTTTAATTTGATATTCATAATTTTATAATTTCATCACGTTTGTCTTAAGAAAATAAAAAATGAATGGGCTATTTTTAAAAGTATACTTGTTTATTTATTTGAAAAGAAATATAATAAAATAATGAAAATATAAATATTAGATCAATACAAATTTTTTCCACAGTAATATACACACAAAACCTTGGTTAAGTGTATAATCATCTTAAAAAAATTTCTAGTGACAAAAATTGCACTATTGTGATTATTATTCTTTATTATTTTCAGCAATTTAGTTTTAATTTTGTGAATTTTTTTTTTCCGAGAAAATATATTCTAAAAATATTAGAAAGGTGTTCTGTGCAGTCGTGGGCATCACTATAAAGCTAAGGTTACAAGAACTCTTATCAAAATTGTTACCAAACACTTAAAAAAGGCTTGTTAGGCATTTTAGCCAATATAACTCTAATTTTGAACTCTAATAGACTGGCTATTGGGCTAGCTACTTTACCATCCTACTTGTTTGGTGGTTACAATTGAAGAGCCCCAGAAGCTCTCCAAACAAATATGTATATATATATCTTGGATTTTTGTATATTTATGTCTTAGATTTGAGATTTTATATATTTTATATATGTATATGTGTATGTAGCAATTTTATATATTCTTTCAATTATGTTTGATGAATTACGGAATAACTTATTTTATATTTTGTATTTTTTTTCTCCTCATTCTACAGGCTTTGTATGTTTGTATGGGCAAATTTATTATTATTGCAATTTTATATTAGTAAAATATTAGCAATTAGTTTTTTTTGTTTTAAAAATTAATTAAGTTAGTTTGAATGATTAGATAAAATAAAAAGTGTGGTTAGAGAACACAATAGCTAAAGTAATTAGGTAACATAAAGAGTGTACTTTTTTCATAAGTGAAAAGTAGAGAGTGTGGTTTGAGTTGCTAAGATATTTTGTAAATATTTTGATAAAAATTTTGAAATCGCTAATATTTTTCTTGTGGTAACAATACTTTCAGCTCGATAACATGTGAGTTATTATGGAGGGGATGTCACAGTTTGAAATCCCATTAGCAATCACAAAGAAAATATAATCTCCATTTAGTATTACTTAAGTTAAAAGATTTAAAATAAATTGCAAATATGTTTGGTGCAATTTTTTTATAATCTGACAAAAATAAAAAAATTGACCTATTTGGTTAAATAAGTTATTACATAATTTTCATTACTGTAAAAAAATCCAAGATGTCTATCTGTCTATATATATTTAACGGTTTTAAATAAATTTAAAAAATTACAAATTTTAGCTTAAAAAATTGTCAATTTTTAGCTGAGAAGAGTCAAATAAACTATAATGTAAAATTGTTACCAATCACTATTAGTGAATTTTTTGAATTAAACAAATTAAATAAATTGACTTATAAATGTTATTAATGAGATCAATAACAAATCATTATGTTATTAGCTTTCCATCATTTTTATTTTTGACAACACGGGAGATGTTAATGGAAAACAAAAATAAGAATGATGAATATTATAAATAAATAAAAAAGGGGAGAATTCTATTATACACACCTCATACCATATGTACCTTAGGTTATGTTATTTTCTTCTTTAATTACGATCAAATTTTTTTTTTTTAGCTATGCCATTATTTTGATATTTTGGTTATTGAAAAATCTAAAAACCCCCTAGATATTGATTTGTGATTATGTATCAAATTTAAGCAGTAAATATCAATCTCAATCAAATAATCAAAACAAATCGACATAACGATTTTAACGTGAAAAAGCCACAATTGGAGCGCCTCTAATTGTGATAAAAAAAAAAATCATGGGTCAAAGCCACAAAATAATCCACTAAGAAGACAAAAGGAATTACACAAGTACACTCTCAATTACCTAGCGAATCCACGCCCAAATTGAACCGACCCCTATATGCCTCTTCCACTACGGTCTTCACCTCGGAATTGTCTTGCCCAACGTTGAATCCACAACGCCGATGTCGAATCACGATGATGAACCACTCCAGAATCCACCAAAGCTTCAAGCTCGAATTCTCCAGAATCCATTGAAGAACAACTCTCTCTTTTGTATAGAATAAACAAACAATCCTTTAACGTATACTTCTTAAACCATGAGTTGAATACTCAATCAAACATCAAAGAAAATTAGCAAAATAGCCCCAGATATAAACCCTAATATTCAAGAAGAAGATCTGGAAGAGTAACCTTAAAAACGGACTTAAACACATATTTATAGAAAATAGGGGCGCGATGCTCGCTCGAGCGAGGAGAGTAATACATGTGTTTTTCAAGTGTCTTCACTTGAGCCACCAAAGTGTCGCTCGAGCGAGAGAAGCATATTCTCAGTATTTTTACAGTCAGTGCAAACTTCTGGGACTAAGGATTCTTCGCTCGAGCGCACACTCCTTCGTTCGAGCGACCAAACAACTCGATCCCCGTCATAGTCAGCGAAGTGACAATCATGAAAGAATTAGCACCACAAACTTCTCTGCAAGACACAATTCGGGTTGAATTCGCATATAAAAACTCATAGCCTCCCTGAAATAAAAAAGCGATAAAAGCACAACTGAAAGGAGTTTTGTCAAATGGGATTGCCAAGAATAAAAACCTAACAGTTATGACTTTTTTTTTTTAATTTTTTTTTGGAGGACTTGCGTATAAGTCTTAATAGGAGGACTTATTATCCAATAGGTTTTGTGATAATTAACGATATTTTCCATCAAACATTATTAAAAAACGTCACTAATTGTTAATTTTCAGTAACAGTGTGAAAAATTTATTACAAAAAGTCATTAATTATAAGTTTTAACGACAATTCAAAAAAATATTGCAAAAATAACGTTACTAATTTTTCAGCTTTTAGCAACAATTTGAAAAATTCGTCACGAAAAAATGTCACTAATTATAAGTTTTAGCAACAATTTATAAAAATCATGATAAAAGAAGTTACTAATTGTTAATTTTTAGGGACATGCAAAAAATCATCACAAAAAAAGATTTTTAGCAATGATTTTACTATGACTAACTTTCAATAGGACTTAATGGGAATTAAGTTCAACTATGAGGACCTATTGGTAGTTTACCCTTATTTTTAGTTATGACTTAGAAAGTATGAAATTTGTCATTTTTTTCTATAGTTATAAGGTGCATATGATACACACCCTTTGAGGGGCGTGTACCACAATCTTTCCCTTAAAAAGGATAAAATATAATTATGATCCTTGAAGTATGTATTCTGTGTCACTTTGATTCTTTACATTTCAATTTTGTGAATTTTGTTCTTGAAATTTTCAATTTAAGTCAAATTCTAAACTACTTTTTTAATCATTAACAAAATAATTATAAATTTCAACTATGGTCTCTAAAGTATACATTTTCTGTCATTTTGGTTTCAAAGTTTTAGTTTTGTCAATTTTATCCCTCGATATTGTAAGATTATGTTAATTACACTTTTTACCTTATAGTTTGACCTAAATTTCACTTTAGTTCATATAATTTCAGTTTGAATAATTTAATTCTTACACTTCAGTTTGAATAATTTAATTCTTTCACTCTAGTTCCTATAATTTCAATTTGAATAATTTCACTTTAGTTCCTAAAACCAAAGGTGTGTAGCATACCCCCTTTGTTAGGATTTTTATCTTAAGAAATTAATTGTTTGTGTCTTGGCAATGCCTCTTTTGACAAAACTTATTTTTTGATTGTTGATTCAAGTTATTTTTATTATTTTTTTTTTCTTCTTCTTTTCCCGTTTTTCTAATCAAGTGTGGTTGTTTTATCACAACATTTGTTTTGATTTTATTATTTTATTTTGTCTTATCTTTTTGCTAATTTACTAATTAATCTTTGTATGAAATTTGTTTCTTCTAGTCAAAAAGGTTGGGCTAAAGCTTCTTTTTTGTTAGTCAAAAGATTTTTGACAATCTTTGATTTGATGACACTTTTCCTAAAAGAAGGATTTGTATTTGAGAATTGGGAGATAAAGATGGCCGAATTTATAGAGGAAAAACAGGCCTCTATGGTGCAAAAAGTTTGCAAAAGCAGCGCATGATTCTTGCTTCATCGGGCCAGTGATTTGCAAGCTAAAAATATACACTCTCAGTATTTTTCTCTGTAACCCGTAATGGCATATTGCGCCTGCGACTTGGAGGCTCTCAATATTTTTCTCTGTAACCCGTAATGGCATATTGCGCCTGCGACTTGGAGGCTCGCTCCCACAACCAAGACATCCACGCCCGTGAAAATGCCCTGCCTCAGGTCTATTTAAAGGACACCTTGACTCGTTTGTATACTTTTGGATATCTCTCTCCACTTATTTTCTAACTCTTTGGAACTCTATATTTCCAAACTTAGAGAGTTTATTTTTGAAAGAGATTATTTTAGTGAGATAACTTTTGTAAGAGAGTTTTTGTTGAGTGTTTGAGAGTGATCTTTGTAGTGAGATTAATTTATTTGTAATTCTCACATGTTTGCTTGATGGTTCATTAGCATTTAAGAGCTTCAAATATAATCATCGAGCTGTAACAAGTTCTTCACATCTTACAAAAGTGAACCTTCTTGGTGAATTTCAAAATTGTAGACTTCGGTGGATTCCGGAGTCATTGGCGTCATGGCAATTTAACAACAGTTGCGGAGATCCAGTGAAGGAAGAAGTGTGACTCGTAAGTTGAGCAAACACATGAGCCCGGAGTGGCCTTTGTAAGATATCTCTTGCACTCTTTTCTTTCATAGTAGATTAATCGCTTGGCCGAGGGCCCGTGGTTTTTTATCACAAGTTGGTGGATTCCAATTTTGATTTTCCATGTAAAAATCTTTTGTGTTGTGGATTAATTTTCTCTTGCTCTATCTCTTTTCTACATTGATTATGGTTGTATAATTTTTAATTTGGATTACCTAAATCAACAATCACTTGTCATGGGACAAATTTAGATTTTCAAATGGATTTTTCTACAAAACTAGATTTTTTTTTCACACTTGACCTATGCAAAAGCATAGTGAAACAGAAAATTCATTACTCAAAAAAAAATTTTTTTTTTTATTCGAATTTCTTACCACTAGACACAAACACTACTAAAAAAAGTACTTTTTGCGACCGCTACAAGCCGTCGCAAATAATAAAAAAACAGTCGCAAAAGACTTTTTGCGACGGCTCATGCGACGGCAAATGAGGGTCGCGAATGTGGGGGTGGCAAATACTTTTTGCGACCGCAAAATAACAGTCGCAAACTATTTGCGACCGTCTAACCTGCTTATAGCGACTGATATTTTGCCGTTGCAAAAGAGTTTTAAAAAGGCCTACAATATATTAGCGACCATCTTCTTACCGTCGCAAAAAAAAAAAAAAAAAAAAAAAACCCTACAATCATATATATATTCAAATATTATATACAATAAACGTAAAGACATATTTGCAAAAATCTCAACATTCATGCATTATTTTCCATTTCTTCCCTCAATAAAATTCTCTTCAAAAAAAAAAAAAAAACCATCCACAAATCATACAGATATGTCCAAAGAGGTAAACAAATATCCCTAAAAGAAGAGGCACAAACAACATTATTTTTCATTTCTTCCCTCAATAAGACCATATGTAGTGGACACCATAACAAACAAAATATTTATAGATTGCTATCAAGGCATTCAGCACCTGAGACCAGCTGCAATCCGCCCAGAAAAATAGTCCTTGCAGCCATTCTTCATGTCAATGATCTGCCAACAGTGCTTCAGGTTACTACCAACATTCTTTACAATTGTACCACCCATCTTCAGTCTTGGAGAATTAGTAGAACCTGTCCAAAATTGTAAATGGAGTGAGTACAACCAAGCAGAAACCCAGCCTATGTATAGGATGCAAGAAACTAACTAAAACATAATGAACCGGCTAACTTCACTCAACCCACAATATATTGGCTCACAACAAACAATAATTTACAACACACAATATTAGAACTAATATCCTCAACCCACAACAAGAAAGCTCTTAACTCTCGAAATGTACATTTCAACAAATCACAAACATTTTCTTAGCATTATGCCTGTATTGAATGACAAAGGATAGAAAAACTAATACTAATTATTGGAACACCAGCATAAAGAAAATATCCTAGAAATTTAATAGTAGGAAGGCATATAAATATTTTCCCTTTCCTTTGGCAAAGGTTTAAGTTAATTTGGTGTTGCTTTCTAGTACAATTTTTAATACAACTTCCCAGAATTAGGTCACTCACTCTAAAGATAATCTACATGGATATTAGCTTTCAAATAATAGCATCCACATTCATTTCTTAAACCTTCTAGCTAATGGTAGTATAGTATCATATAGAAAATGAAATATATTTCCCAAGGCCTACCTTCTGTTCTTCTTCTGCCTTCAGACCATCTCCAGAATTGGCATCAAGCAAGGTTGAAACTCCAAAATACACCTGGCAATTGTACTAGTTGTGATGCTTATTTCAAAAAAAAAAAAAAAAATAGTAAAGGTTTATGTTCTTGAATCATTATCACATGATCATGATTGCATGTGTGTACTGTGCAATTTGTTTCATCTATCTGAAAAGCCGTTAGTTACCAGAAGGCAAACTGCAGCAATATCATCAATAGGTAAATCAGTGTCACCAAATCTGCCATTCAGAAAACTGTATTAGGACAATGCTTGATTAATCAATTGACTCATCTTCTAGTTAGAGTAGAGAGCAAGGATGACTACTCATTTTTTTCAGTATAATATGTAGGGATTGGTAAAGACCAAAGGATGGTCTTCCGATGCAAAATCATGCAATCATATCCTATTCTTCTGGAAGTATATAAAATATTTTCACTGGTGTTGGAAAATTGGACGGATGACAATTAGCAGCAGATTACTTGAATTTTATGCTACAGATATCATGGGCAGGACAAATAAGATGATGCCTGTAATTTACCCACATGTTTGATGATTTACTAGAACATCATGAATAAAAAATTGACAGAATCTATTACATAAAGTACCTGAATGGAAGGATATCATCAACATAATGAAAAGTTCGTCCAAGAACAACAGATATGATTGTCATTGTCCTGCCCATCATACACAGACACAGGTGGGTCAACGAAATAAATTATATTTCAAAATATTTCTTCACCAAATGTACAATCATTAGTTCCTTAGTTGATTGTATAAACATCTCTCGAAGTAGTTGATCTGATATTTTGAATATAACTACTTCATGTTGATTTTATTAGAATAACGGCAATATACTCTTCAAAAAGGATGCCTCTGTGTTATGTGCTCTTAAGTTCGTAAGACTGGGACTGCTATGCATCACTAACAATTTCAAAGGTGTAATTAGCAAAACATAAGGGAAACTGTGTTGACACTGACATCACTGGTTAAAAGTTGTCTTCCTGCTTTTTCTCAATCTATAGGAGACTAATACCCAATCGGCAGTGCACTTGTCTCACACTCATTAAGTAGCTTAAAGTAAAAGAAAGCACACATGCAATATGCCCTTTGAATTTTCCTAATGAGAACACTTTCAAATGCAAAGGCCAATTAAATCACCAAGCATAAACAGAATAACATACGCAAGTGCGCCAAAAGTCCCAATGAAAACAACAGCACTGGAGTTCCTAGCTGCTAAAAGTGCTGCCAAGACATTAAACATCCAAAATCCAATTTAGTTAAGAACAACGTGCAGACACTTTGATACTGTAGAAAAAATGAAGTAAGCTAAGCATTGTTTAATCTCATAACACATTGCAGTCAAGAAGCAAAGTTCAGATGAAAAGTAGTTTGCTTATGTGGTGAGAGTACTAAACTTGATCTCATGCTAAGATTTAGGGATTAAAGTTTTTTTTAGGGGAAAGCAAATTGTCCATCAACATGCACAATATACACAAGCATGTTCATTCAATCAATTCACAGAGTCTGATTTGAAACATTCATGATCAGATAGATTCCATGAAAAATTTGATAAATTCTCCCTTACCGCAATAAAAAAGGTTTTGTCCCCTAGCTCAAAGAAAAATATAAGCAAGAATGCCTGCAAAATAAAAAAATTTCACTTTAGAGAGTGGAAGTTTAAATGCCCATAAGCAGTAATCTAATTCAGGTGCAAAGGTGAGTTTTCTCTAGACAGGGCAGCTTTGCATTGGGAAATAACTAATGCTGTAACTAAATGCTACCAAATTAAAATTTCATCAGGTAGAGGGCAAAGAACGAGCACAAAGTTTTCCCTGCAAAATTTTCCCCGCATAATATGATAAAATATGCCTCTAAAAAGGCCACATAATAATCGTGAAAGCTTGATAATGATTTTTTGGCTTGTTTTGTCCACTTAAGAACTACATGTTCACATTGAGCACTTGATTTTTATTTAACTTCCCATCTGATGTTACTTCAAATTAGCAACAAATATCAAACTATAGATACACAGACCATGAGAAGTTAGTGCTGTTTCCAAGCTCACATCTTTGAAGGAACAAATTTCTAAATTTCTAAAATTCTATTTTTATTTTGTTTCAATTTTGGTATTATAAGATGGGTCCTACTAACAACCTCCCAATGGGTGTTCGTTAAGAACTACATAATGCCAAAAAAGTTGCAATTTCAATACACATTTCACATTTCACATATTCCCATGCACTTTATATATATGTTTCATACGCTTTTCACATATTTCAAGACACTTTATATAAATATATAGGCATTTCAATACATTTCACATATTCCCAATATGAGGTTGAATATGAGAAACTAAACAGACAAGATTGTTTTCCTTCCATCACCATAAAGAATAGCACAATATGAAAATATGTGTAAGCCTACATTGAAGTTTGATAAATATCTGCGTATAAGAGAGTAAAAGGATAGCATAAATTCGATTGCATGTAATCCCCCTAGAAGCAATTTATTAATGATGAAGTGTCATAAAAGACTTGAGTTTGAAGGAGAACGAATGAGAGATGAGTCTAAGCTGTTAAATTAGTGAGGTCCCCTCCCCCCCTCCGAAAAAGAAAAAAGAAAAAAGAAAGTGATCCTTAAGATTGTTAGAATCGTGAAAGTTACAGGGAGATTTTCCTAACTGAAGCAAAACCTTTGCTAATATCGCCAAGGTCCCCAAAAAATGATATTGATTGCAATCCACTAGCAAAATCTGATCCAGCCACTGCCTGTTGACTGCCTCCAAGGCTGAACAATCCAAAGAGCAGTATGAACTTCAGATAACAGTGGAATGGTGTATTAGAAGCATTGTAGTCATCCACATCTCCAGGTATAAAATTCCTCCCTCCAATTTTCTTCTTTGAAGGTGATTTGTCCAAACCATCATAGTCATCCACATCATTCGTCCATTGAGTTGCTTTGCATGCATTGCAATTGAGGAACTTGAACTCCTGCATCAAAGTTTAATATACAAAATCAAGGGTTTCATTATTAACCTATACAGGATTAGTGAAAGAAATACGAATATAATTGATTAGCTCTTGAAATGAATATGCAGAAGTGACAATCCTTCCATTGATAGAGAAGTTCAAGCACTATCTGTCTCCCATGGCGTTCAAAGATTCAGAAGTTAGAATTGAACTTGCAGGAATGTGTTATTGGGCTTTCTTACATAGTTGATTGTCCAATTTAAACAATTCTCTTGATATTAGTAAATAATCCCCTATCAATTGAAAATAAAAAATATGATGGAGTTTAATAAAAATCATTCCATTATAGTTGGTTAGTACTGTGTAATCTATACCCCACAATTAACAGAACGAAATTATCAACCACTCTAAAATGTCAACACTACAAACGATTGAGAAAAAATAATAAGTGAGGAATATGGGTATCCAAAAAAATTGCAACCCAATTCCAATTAATTAAAAAATACCAATAAAAAATTCCCAAAACTCACCTTGTACATGTTTGCACATTGCTGCCTTGAATACCTGAAAGGAACAACAAAATGGTAGAAACTTAATAAAGAGTGATTTGGTTTTACATGTTGGCAATGTCAAAACAAACAATTGGGTTTCTGTGTCTCATGCTTACAGTTCCAAAACACCACAATACTGAAGTTTACACAATTGTGATTGAACACAAATTAAATAAAAGAAGACAAAGACGTGAAACGCAGTGCAAAATACCTGAATTATTGTTTTTCTGATTGACAAATAGAATCAGAGAAGTGGGAAATTTAGGAAAAATTGATGAAAGAAAGTTACCTGGAGAGAAAGAGAGTGGGATTGGAAGGAGAGAGGTTGGAAGTTTGATTGGTGAAGCGATAATTGAGATAAGAGTAGCGTGATTTTAGATCTGACAATGTGACAATGTGACAATGTGTGATCAATGAGAGTTTTCAAACTTGGAAATAAAAAAATAAAAACTATTTTAGATCTAGATCAAGCTTAACAAAAGGAGGTACAACAGATTTCATTAACTAATCTTTTGCTAAATCACGTGCAGGAAGAAGTGTGAGCCCACATTTCATTTATCTTAACAATGAAATATAAAGCACAAGACAAGCATGCACATAAGAACACAGTTTATTAATTGATGACATATGTTCTTTAGAGTCAATAATTAATTATTTGGAATAAAACATAGTTGATATCATAAATGCCAAAAAATAACATTCAAGGATAGATTGTCAATAATTTATTACACTTTTTCAATGAATATAGCATGAATTGACAACGCACACCAAAAAAAGAAAGAAAAAAAAAAAAAGCAGAACATAGCAGCAGACCTCATCAAGGATGTCATTCATATATGCAAAAGCTTAAGTAATCAAATTCCCTAAAAAATCAACAATCAAAAGCCTAAGCAGGAAGAGAATATACCCCCAAAAAATTCCCAGCGAGTCCTCATATCTCAAACAATAAAAACTCTCAGATCTGAAACATGTATTTTCGTATGAAAATCTCATATCTAAAAGGATATTGTTTCGAATGAAAATTTTTGATGAGGAAAGACTATTATATATTTTCGAATGAGAAATTTCAAATCTCAAACAAATATTTTTGAATGAGAAATTTCAAATCATAAACATATTTTTGAATGAGAAATCTCAGATCTGAAACATATGTTTTTGAATAAAAAAAAATCTCACGAGAGGTGAGCTTACTCTGCTGCATTTGAGTGCTCTGAGAGAACTTTTCCATGGCAGAGTTAGGGTTTCTCTGCGACGAATCGCGCCAATTGCAAAGAGAGAGTAGATAATGTGCACGCAGATACAAAGAGAGCGAGATAGTGTGTGAGAGAGATTGAGAGATTGAGAGATCGAGAGAGGGAGAGAGATCGAGATAGAGAGATCAATCGATTGAGATCAAGAGGGATAGAGAGATTCACACCAGTGAGCGAAAGCAAGAGAGAGAGAGGTTGAGCGAGCCAAGCTAGGGCAAAACTAGGGAAATGAAGCAAATAAATAAAAGAAAAAAGGAGAAATAAATGTTAAATATAAATTGGAGCCCTTTTTTTTTTTTGCGACGGCCAAACAAGAAGTCGCAAAAAAATAGTCGCAAAAAGCTAATTTTCTAGTAGTGAAAGACATGAATTCCACCTATATTTATTAATGTGGACCTTACTATATTTGTGACTAATGGTAAGAAAATCTGCTGAGAAATCTGTTTATATATAACCTTACTCTGCCAAAATACATCTTTCCCTCTTTTGAAGCATCTCAATTTCATTTTCTCATTTTCTTATTTTTCTTTTTCTTTTTTATTCTAATCTATTCATGTAGAATATGAGTTAGTAGATTAAAGAGATTTTTTTTTTTTTTTTTTTTTTTTTTTGGGCGCGGCGGGGGGGGGGGGGGGGGGAAGGGGGTTGGGATAAGTGAACTAAAGCATGTTTATTTTTTCGCTAATCAAGGTTACACTACAACATATAAGAGTTTTAGAGGTTAAATGTTTTGGTATCTAAAAGTGAAATTTTTGTTGTAAAAAACATTTGGGGACCAATTTCTATTGTTGTGAGGATAGTCGTTAAAAAGTCGTTCCGAAAAGTTAAAAATAAGATTTTAGTGACAAAATTTTGAAAGTGCTACTAATAAATAGATTTCTAGGGGCAAAATAATTTGGTCTCAAAATAGTTTATTTTTTTAGATAAAAAATTTGGCTCCAAAAAGAGAATAATTCATCACTAATGTCCAATTTTATTTGTTAAAAATATAATGACAAAAATTTTCAAAACAAAAATATTTAGTCACTAAAAAATAATTTTATCTCAAAATTTTGAACTTTAAAATGATTTTTTTGTAGCATTATTTCCAAGGTCCTCCAAGAATGGTACCTCAACAATATGCTACTTCAACAGCCAGTAGAATACAAGTGGCGGCTTTATGTTATTTTTGCCTCAGCAATCTTTAATCTATTGCTTGATAAGTGACGGTCACTTTTCTTTCTCCTTTGGTTAGATTGTGTTATGTCAAACATATGTTCATGTGGGATGTTATGTTTCCAGCTACGATTGTGTGCTTCGATTACCAATATTTATCCCAGTTAAATTAAAACTATCATTTCATTGTATCTTGACTTTTCCTTGAAATTGCATATCCATGGATAAAAAATTATTTGTTTTTGTAGCTTTGTTGACATTATTATTTCCTTTTATTCATGGTAACTCTGTGCAATATAGACTTATGCACTATTAGCACTAGCACAAGGTGTCCCACTAGGATATATATATGTGTGTGTGTGTGACAGCTAAGCTAACATGTTACATAACTCTATTGCTGTGGAAACAAAGGAAAATATTTAAAAACAGAATCTTGATGTGGGTGTTTTTGGATATCTCAATTGAGCCAAAGACGCCTAAATATTTTACTAAATATCTCATATGGGGTGGGTCTCATATAAGTGTGTGAGGTTTACATTCATATGAAATATTTGATAAAATATTTGATAGAAATTTTAAGACCTCTAACATTTTTCTAATTATTTCTTAAAAAGCGCTGCGGCACTTCTTAGCATGACCCAAATTTAAGTAGTTAAAAAATTAAAAAATCATTATAAATTTTCAAATCACTCTACTTTTCAAATCACTAAAATAGCAAATTTCCAAACCAGCTCTCATGCTTCATAATTATAAAAAATAAAAAATAAAATATAAAAAAATATTTATTTTCAAAATTTACTTATCATCTATTTTAAAATATATATATATATAACAAAACCATGTATCTATAAATATAATATTTTCATAAATAATCTATACACACAAACGTTCAGATCTTTAAAGTGAGCTCTGTAGTGAACTTTACAGATCCCAACAATACTTTTCAATCAACATAGTAGACTATTGACTGGAGAGAATCTTCTTCCTTAGGCTCGGTAGTATTTGATAAAATTGAAAATTAAAAATTAAGTAGTGAAACTAAATGTTAAATTTTTTAAGTTAAAAAGTTATTTGATAAAAATTAAGTGTTGAATTAAAAATAAGTTATTTAATATGTATAAAATTAAATTTGAAATTTATTATTTTCAAATTTTATATTTTGAATTTCATATTGTAATGGTGGTGGTGGTGGTGGTGATGGTGGTGATAGTGGTAGTGGTGGCATAATGGTGGTGGTGGTATCAGTAGTGTTGATGATGGTGGTGGTGATAGTGTTAGTGGTGGTGGTAGTGGTGGTGGTAGTAAAATAATAGCGATGTTTACAGCAATAATGACAATGGTGATGAAAGTGATGGTAGCTGTGATGGTGGTGGTAGTGGTGGAGGCGACATGATGGTGGTAGTAGTGGCGGCAGTGGCGTCATGGTGGTGGTGGTGGTGGTAGCGATAGTGATGGTGGTGGTGGCACATATAGTGATGGTGGTGGTGACATGATGGTAGTACTAGTAGTAGTGGTGGAAATAGCGGTAGCGATAGTGGTGGTAGTGGCATGATGGTGGTGGTGGTGGTAGTGGCATGATAGTGGTAGTAGTAGTAGTAGTGATGGTAGTGGTAGTAGTGGTGGTGGTGGTGGTGATAGTGATGGCGGTGGCATGACGGTGGCGGTGGTGGTAATGAGTTTATAATAGTGTATATCAATACTCTTGTTTAGTTTTTATAAATTTAGTCAGAGCGAAGTAAGTTTGATATGACTTAAAATTTTATTAAGTTTTAACTTACATTTGAAGAGGTACTTGAATTTTTAAGTGATATTAATTGTGGTTATCAAACAGATTTAATTAATTTTTACTTAATCAATTTAGTTTTAAGTATTAAATCGTATTATCAAACACCTCATAAGTTTGATTATTTAAACATAAAGTGGAGGAAAGTAAAGTGATTGACAAAATAATAATAATAATAATAATTTATAGGTTTGTTTAGCATGCAAGTGGTAAAAGTTACCAATTTTATTTTAATTAATTTTCTTGTAAATTCCATACTAACATGATAACTAAAATTTTAATTTCTTACAAAATATAAAAAAATATATTCATTAAAAGGGTTACCTATAATTAAAATTTTAAATCTCTCTTTTTTATTAACACGAAATAATCTTATCGTATAATCCTGTTGATCAAGTTTGCACTCCTCCAAACGTCGTCGCTTTACTACCTAAAAACACAAATGTGAGCTAGCCGGTGGGTGTGTGCCGGAAACCCCTCCGATGCCTACGTCAGTAACTAGACAATAAACAATAAGCTCTGTGTATTTGAGAGTAAGAATTGTGATACCTGTCCATAAGTCCTGTCATGAGCTTTTATAGATTCTGCCTAGCACAATCCTAGTAGGACTCCAATTCTCTTTATAAGAATCTTCTTAGGAATCACACTCCTAAGGATAATGCCTATCCTGATAACTCCCTACTCACTACCAAGTGAGATAGCTCAAACTTCCTGCCTAAGCTCGGTAGTACACTCAACCGAGCTAGCCAGGCCCTGCTCTATACTAGACAGTACCAACATGGCATTCGACCGAGATAACCTTCAGCCCGGTATACTACAAATATACCCCTGTCTGAGCTGCTGTTTTACATCCAGCTAATCTGCTCTAGTCCTTGGACTGATATCTGTACACCTCAAGACCGAGCTATAAAAGCTCCTAACTCGGCAGCAAGCGCACCCTTACGAACTGAGGAGTCTATTTAGCTCGGCCCAATACTTAAACCAAATGGACCCAGCTCGGCCCAATTTATGCATATAAATTACGCTCTCAATTGCCCCTTAATTCCATCTGCGAAGCATGACTGGGATTATTACCTTCAAGTTGTGCTAAGATATCACCCGAAATGAAGTACTTCGGCTAGCCGAGCTAAGAAACCCACTCGGTTCTCCCGTCTTTGACATAGTACAGCCCGCTTTCCCACGCTGCTGACACCACGTCCTTACTGGGACACGTGGCTCCCCTCGATTGCCTCTACCGTCGTGACAGCCATCAATCATAACTCCAAAATTTGACCAGTCCCGTCTTTTTACTTCCATTTTACACTTATCCCCCTAGCCTTCAAACATCCATTGCAATTGTTTATCTGCTCTCCCTTGCATTTTGAGTTCCACATATGTGCTACCTGTGCTCTAGTCCCAAATCAAGTAACTATATCATTCGCTTCACTTGCCCTATTGCTGGTTGGATTTTTCCTTCACGCTTTAAACTCGTAGGTTGCTAATGCCTCTTTCTACCTTTTGTTGATGTTCCTTTTTATTCATTTCTGTACTTCTGGCACTTAATCCCCATATATGCGTATTATATACACTAGAGTGTTTGAGCAAATAACATAAGCCCAAAACCTCACGCTCAAGCCTAAAAACACACTAGTTGGATTTTGAATCAGTTTAAAGCATGATTTTTGACCCAAAATCATGCTGTGACCGAACTAGGAACTTGTTCGCGACCTTTAGGCTTGTACTTCACTGAACTAGAAACGTATTGATCACCAACCGTACTATAAACCTTGAGTTGGCCTTGTTACATGGTCGAACTGGAAAACGGTCTGTAACCTAATTGTAGCCGAGCTAGGCTCATTTTACTTTGCCTATTTACTTAGCTCGGCCCAATTATCTGGGCATAACACTTTTTATTTCCACTTTGCAGACTTGACTAGGTTGGCTAGGCACACCCTTGCACTTTGCCCCTGGGCGTTTTTGCTTAACCGAGCCATCCAAAGTCATGCCAACGCTGAGCTAGGTTGTTGTGTTCAATTTTATCGTAACAATTTTTAAGTTTAATGGGTAAATACCGATTCCTGGTAGACTCACCTGGAGCCATGGCCGAATTCCGAAGAGACTACCATATTCCAGACGACATCCACCTCTCCTTAGTCGAGCTAGACACCACCCTATGGGGCAAGTCAGGCTTTGTTTCCTTCACTGTGGTGTCCATCGTAGAAAGAGGGCTTCGGTTCCCAGTTCAACCGCTTATTTACGAATTCCTCAGGCAAATTAGATTATGCCCCACACAATTATCCACCAATACTTATAGGATTATAAATGGAATAGCCGAGCTAAATCGTCGCCTCGGCCTCAACCTCAGATTGACCTAGCTATTTCACCAGTAGTCACTTGGCCAAAATGACGGCAGTTGGGTTTACTACCTTAGAGTAAGAAGAGGCTGAGAAAAAATTATAAAAAATACACCAGACAAAGATATAAACGATGATGACTTCCTCTGGGTTTCTGGCCATTTTGAAGATCAGGAAGCCCTGATACTGGGCTATAATATAAACTGGAATAAAGGAACAGCTGGTAAGAGCACTCTGGTTTAATCATTTCTGCTACCTTTACTTTTACCGTGCTAATCCTTGTGAATTTGCCCCTGTTTTGGAGATTTAAACCAGCTTAAATCCACATATGCATACGCGGATCAAGCTGCCCTTCGAGCCACACTATACTACCGGCATAGAGATTGGGCCAAACTGCTTGACGTGCAACCGATCTACCGCTACAGCGGTAAGAGGAAAACCAGAGTAACCGACTTCCTCCTAGAATCTTCACTCGAGCTAGACCCCACTCTTCCCTAAATAAACCTAATCCCTCTCACTGAAGAACAGGAGATAGCAAAGAAGCGAGCTGTCCGTGCCCTTATTACCGAGCAGACCGCTGCATCCACCACCGAGGCCCAGACCGAGCTGCCCCCAACTGGTAACGCTCGTGAGGCCGTGGTCGCCCTTCCAATTGCCAGAGCCTCATCATCCCGGCCTAATAAGAGATCGCATACCTCGTCCAACCAAACACATCGTTTGGTTAACGAAGAAACCGAGCAGCCTGAGGCCTTGCTCCCTGTAACACCCATAGGAAGCCACCGAGCTACCCCATCTTCCCCTCCGACGTGGACACCAGTTGTGTCTTTTAAGGGCTGAGCCGTGACTACGTCCGATTCTGTTTGCGTCGAAAAGGATCATCTTCTGGTGTTTAACTTGGCAAAAAGTGTCTGCCTTCTAGCCGACATGGAGCACCATGCCCATCTAACCGAGCTGAAGGCCATACGATCTGCCAAAAAATTGTTAATTCTCGTAAGCTAAATCCCACCTATGTTTTGATTTTGTCACTAGCTTGTCGCTCGGTTCTTCTAACTCTACATGCTCTGCAGGCCGTGCAAAAGAACCAGATGGCACACAAGCGTGTGCTTGAATTAAGAAGAATGGAAAAAGCGGCCATTGCTGACGACGGCAATGCCAAAGAAGCCAAGCTTAAAGAACTACGAGTAAAGTTCACCCAGCTACAAGCCGACCGGGATCAATTGGTTGAGTAGGTTTTTGCTGTTGAGGCAGATAAGAACAAAGCTCTAGCCAAAAAGAAGGATCATTACCTTCGAGAGCTGGCCAAGCTCGAGAAGAAAAAAGATACCGAAATAAAAGCATTACAAAAGCAAATGGAGGACGCTGAAGAACGTGGTTTCAAAGAAGGTGAGGAGCTCTACGTCCAGCAATGTGTGGCATCCAAAGACATCTTTTTTAAGTATGGGTGGAAGGCTGTCGCTACCAAGCTCGATCAGTGGCATGATTCTGAAGTCTTCCTCAACCCTCCTCCTCACTTTATACCAAGCTATATGACGGACTATGCAAATGCGGTCCAATAGAAGTTTCTTCAGGTGGGGAAGGAAGAAGAAACCTCTGATCCAAATAATGCCCCACCTGGTAACACTGACCTCGGTTTGTAACCATCTCTGCCTACTCGGGTGGATCCGCTAAGCCAACCTGAGCCAAGCACGGTTGATGGGGTGCCCGTGACCAACCTAACTCAGGAGACAGCCGCCGAAACTACCCTACCCAGTGGCGAAGTCAGGGTTGACTTGGACACTGACCTTGA
Source organism: Camellia granthamiana (assembly GCA_036172215.1). NCBI lineage: Eukaryota > Viridiplantae > Streptophyta > Magnoliopsida > Ericales > Theaceae > Camellia > Camellia granthamiana. Next base: position 47,605,559 of record CM069910.1, read on the forward strand.
CGACCTTTTTGCTTGACTGGAAGGTTCCTTTGCTTGGTTTTTGTTTTCTGTCTTCATGAAGTGTAATCGGGCTATAAGCCCCACCTTTTGTACTTAATTTCCAATGAATAAAACTTTTCTTTTTTCGCATCTTTTTGTTCCGTCACAGTACTTCTCTGCTTTGATGTATCATCTTCCTTATAAGCCAAGCTGGCCTATTTAGCTTGGCCTTCCCTTATCCTAGCTACCATTTTCGGCTGAGATACTCATCTCAGCTAAAAAACAACTTTGGTATACTACAAAATCGAAACTTAAGCCTAGATCCTTATCTCGGTTGAAGAATTCTATTTTGTATTCTTCACAAAAGCCCCTGAAGATTTTGCCATCAAATTGAGTGCCGTTGTCAGATATTAATGCCTTGGGTATGCCGAACCAAGTTATGATGTTCGGCCAGACGAATTTTTTGACGTTCTTTTCTTTTATGGATGTGAGTGCTTCTGCCTCCACCTACTTTGTGAAATAGTCTGTTGCCATGAGAAAGAACTTTCTGTTGCCCGGTGCAGTTGGGAGAGGTCCTACTATATCCAGGCCACACATTGTGAAAGGCCACGGGCTGGTCAAAGGTAAGAGCTCTCTGGCTGTTGATGTATTTGGTGTGCGAACTTCTGGCATTTCTCACACTTCTTAACATACTTCTCTAAATCTTTTTGCATGTACAACCACCAATATCCTTGTGAAATTGCTCGGTAGGCCAGTGATCTTCCCCCTTGGTGGCTTCCTCAAATGCCTTCGTGTATTTCGAACAAAAATGCCTCAATTTTACTGGGATGGACACACTTCAAGTAAGGTCCTATGAAGGATTTTTTTGTATAATGCTAGTGATGGGGAGAGCCAAAATCGCTGTGATTTCGCTCTAATTTTTTTGGCTTTTTCTTTTCTTTAGGTAAGATGCCATCTTTTAAAAATACTATGATGGAATCCATCCAGGAAGGGCCTAGCTCGGCACAACATGCTTTGGCTGCTTCGAGCTCTTCAATACTTGGTCTGGATAAGAAGTCAATCAACAATGGGTGTGGGATAGATGTATCCGCCATTGATGCAAAATCGGCTAGCTCATTTACTTTACTATTTTTCTCTCGATTGATTTGCCTATCCGGACTACTTCGAACTTCATGATCTCCTTTCTAACCAACTCTTGGTACTTAGCCATTCTATCATCCTTTGCCTCGTAGTCGCCCAAAATCCGGTTGACTACCAGCTAGGAGTCACTGTACACCATCAGCTCAGTGGCCTTCATATGAAGTGCTGATTTCAAACTTGCTACTAGTGCTTCATACTCCGCGTCGTTGTTAGATGCTGGGAAGCCAAGGTTAACTGTCTGTTCAATTGTTAGGCCATCCGGTGAGATGAGGACTATGCCAAGTCTTGCACCGTGCCTGTTGGACGCTCCATCCATGAAGAGTTTCTACATCTCTCCGACGATTAGCTTCCAGCAAGTGGAGGGATCTGATGATGTCTTAGGATCAAGGGCGTTGCTGATGCCTTGTTCCAGGTTATGGTCTGTCATTGGGCTTTGATCTCCATTGTTTGGCTGTCTCAAGACTTTACTTTTGGGTGAGTCCTTGCTGGCAGTGCTGCGGTCTGTTCCTCCTTTCTTTTCTTCAGGGTTGAATGGCTTGCTATGTAGTTGAGCGTCCTACTTTGGGTTATGCGCTATTCCTACGGTACGTTCCCCTATTTCTTTCGGTTGTCTCGGTCAAGTCAATCGAATAAATATGATGACTTCCTGGTGCGAACTCGGCCACGAAGTCTGCCAAAGTGTAATAACCTGACCCTCGTATGTGTTTTTGGTATATTTTCAATCTCACATTCTGTGCATTTAAATGCTTATTATGAAATTTTATGTGAAATTAAGTTTAATTCAGTGAATCCTATGGTTGTGGATGCATATCTATTTAGTAAGAGAAAAAACTATCACAATTATAATGTTTAAATAAGAAATTGGAAGCCTTAGAGACTTAATTACCTGAAATTGATGTTATATTTGAGTTCAGTATGATTTTTAGATCATAATATGATTTTCTGTGAAATTTCAATTTGGAATGATTAAATTGATTGGATTTCGTGCTTATTCACTTTATATATGTATGCTTTGTCCCTTAACCATTTGACTTATGAACTTGAACTAAAATGTCTCCTGGGAGAGAAAAAGAGAGTGTAGAGAAGAAGAACTAGAGGAGAAGAAATTCAACAAGGGAAGATTGGCAATTGAAGAGAGTTGTGAGATTTAAGTTCAAGGTAGGCTCAATTCATTTTACTTACCCCTCACTTGGATTTGAGGAAGGGTTTGTTAGTTTCATATTTATACAAATTAGGGTTTGTAATTGAGAATTATGTGTGATTCATGTTTGATTAAAAAGTTATTCTCAGCAATTGGTTGCTTTGAGACCTAATTTAAGTGTTATGTGGGATTTACACTTCAAATCTTTGGTTTTCATGCCAAACCCATGAAATTATACCTATGTATTGTGTTATGTTTTATGGACATAAGGAACTTGGATTAATAGATGAAATTGGGAAGGGTTGTGACTTGATTAAGCTTCTAATCATGTTTATTTTGTGATATTAAAATTATAATTCATGATATGATGATGTTGGGTTAATCTACTGCATTATTTACCCTTATTTTGTATGTAATATGTGTAGGTGTTGCTGAATTTTGAGTTGAATTTGGGCTGCCCAAAACAGAGGCCACTGCCGCACGTGCGGAAAAGAGGGAAAAAAATGGGATTGCATTCTGCTTTCTGCCGCTCGTGCGGGGGAGGAGTATCGCACATGCGGCCTACTTCCGTACGTGCAGAGGGGACTGTCGCACGTACGGCCCATGCTGAAGAATTATGTCTGCTCTATTTGACCTGTTTGACCCTCTAGGATGGTTAAAATTAGTATTTGAAATCTTTAAAATGCTTCTTAATTTACTGGAAGTTATCGAATGAAACGTGAATTTAAGAAGGACTTGGACTAATTTGTGAGTTATATGTGTGCGTAGGTCACATACCGGAAGGAGTTGTAGCGCCATCAACGCACTGTGAGTAGTAGTACTGTAATCGTACGTTTACTTACCGTTAATAATTCTTATTATTAATGCTCTGTTCTTTGCAAGTAATTATGTTAACATTTATGTTGATTGGAAATCAATGTGAATGTTGAAAGATTTTGTGTACATCGGTATGACTCTGGAACTACTCTGCATTCCGGTTACGATTAATGGTTATCATTAATGTACTATAACCTATAAATTACCTATGACTCCGCATAAGAATTGCATACGAACTATTAATACTGTGGAATTGGTTGACAGGAAGAAACTGTGAATGTAAACCCCGCTTACTGAGAACATGATATTTTGAAAATGTCCTATCATGGACTTCTACAGTCTTGTTTGGTTCGACACATATTTTATGACATAGATATCTGCCTAGAATGGATTATCAAAATGAATAATCGGATAGAACCATGGGTTGCCTTATACGTTAGTGATCGTTGAAAAACTATGATAAATATCGGGTTGACCTGTGAATTGCTCAACTGAAGAAGGAATTGAATATCAATAATATTGTTATATGACTCATGTTATGATGTGAGTTGTTCGGTCTCTATGAATAGTACTGTAATGACTCATGTGCTTTCTGTAAATAATTATTTTTAATGTTCTGTTATACACAAGACGACTATGTCAACTTGTAGTAAGGCATGGAAGGGAATTTGTGTACACTATTGTGTGACAGTATTCTCACAAATCTGGGGTTATTCTGTTTTGTCTATTTATTCCGTTTACGCTATGACATGATATGAATTGTTCAGTCTTTAAGACCTAATGATTTCTGGTATGGAACAAAGTGCTTGTCACGACCCAAACCCGGCCCTATGGGTTTAGCACCGTAACTGGCCAGTAATCCGAGATTACCAAAGGCCTGCTGTACAGTAATACAATAGAACAGAGTTCAGGGCCTGGCGGAAGCCAATACAGTCAATAACTAGTGTCCATTGAGCTGTGATAATCTGTATGCCAAAAACATTTTTATGCATTCAAATAGTTCAAACAGTACAGTCTATACAATCATTTACAAACATTCAGTACGGGAACCTAATCCCTCGATAACAGTACGATAAAACAGTAGACAGTCTATACAGTCGGTACAAAACAGTAGGAGACAAGTGGGGGAAGACAAAAACACCCCAAGCCATGGCATGGCGTCTCGGAACCTCACAGTGAGGCACAATGGCTGGCTTGACAAAACTGGGGACTAACCCACGCTCCTAGCTCCGGTCTGGCTGCTGAGAACCTACATATATATATAAACAGTGAGCTAAAGCCCAGTGAATAACATAAAGCGTAAAGAGGTTATGAATGAATGTCCTTACAGTAATGAAAACAATTCATTAAACAGTATTTCAGTCTTTCAGTATTTCAGTCAAACAGTCATATGTGGTACATCCAATAGCCTATAACAGTAGGTCCAAAAGGACCGAGTCTTAACAGACCCAACAGTAATGATGGCCAATCATTCAGTAAACAGTATGGTTTCACAAGGAAACCGACAGAGCTCTGTAACAGTCAATAACGGTGGGTGCTAAGGATGCCACAATACAGTTCAGAATACAGGACATACATTCATTCAATAAACAATATCAGTTCAATAAACAATTCGGTTCAGTATTCAAAATATAACCATTTTGAACATATCTTTACACAATCTGTTACTCACAGAGATTGGGCTAATAGCAGCTAGAGCGCGTCCCCGTTAGCCAACCCTAATCAGTAAACAGAATAGAACACACACTAAGTTTACAGTTGGAAGGATGATAATTAAATCCCTAAATTTTCTCGGTGTGGTTCTATGTCTAAATCCTCATTAAGATGTCTTAAACTAGGCCTAAGAATGCCTAGGATGGGATGAGGATGCAAAAATACAGTTCGAAGGCATTTTTCAAAAGTTGCTGAAAATGAGAGCTTCGCTCGAGCGAGCCTTCCTTCGCTCGAGCGAGCTTCCAAAATCAAAGGCTTCGCTCGAGCGAGAAATCCTTCGCTCGAGCGATCTGCATGAACAGTAAAAGTACTGGATGCTCGATTTTTACGCTCGAGCCACCAATCTTTCGCTCGAGCGTGGCTCAGAGGAAACCTTGGTCGCTCGAGCGAGGAATCCTTCGCTCGAGCGAAGAAGCCAAATCTGGAATTTCCAGATTTGCCTTCCAAGCTCAAACCAAGCATTCGATACATCAAAACTCAACCTCTTGGGCCCAAATTCTGGGGAATACATCCCAACTCAATGTATAACAAGTTTCAAAAGCCAATTTATGAATTCAAGCCCCAAAGGTGAGTCAAATAAATCCCAATTCAAACCCAATTTCAAGAATAATATGAACACATGCAATGCATGAGTTTCAAACCAAATTCAAGCTTCAATTCTTGTCCAAATGGACTCATTTCTTCAAGAATATGATGAATACATGGATTTAAACATGAATATGAGCATGCATGTACATTTTTACCATGGATTCAACTCAAACTCATCAATTCAAACATGCATGCATGGATTAAGCTATAATCCTACCCTTTTTGAGCTAATTTATGTCTTAACTCCACCATTCAACTTGATTCATGCAAGAACAACCTTAAATGCATCAATGAGAGATTCAATTACCTTGCCTAGGTCTTGAAATCAAGGTGTGGGAGCTAAATTTGCCAATCTATACTTCAATTCTCAAGCAATGCCAAGCAAAAAGAGATGAAATCAACTCTCCTAACCTCTCTCTCTCTAAATTCGGTTGTAGCTCTCAAACAAGGCTGAGGAAATGTTGTTTTAATTAAGTGTATAAGGCTCTATAATGATAAGAATAAACAAAAGCCACTCAATGGCAATTCCGCAATTATGGCAATCTTTTTAATTGACTTAATTTAATCTAGTTTAATCATTCCTAATCAACTTTCAGATAAATATACCATTAAGTCACAAATATTCTACTGATTACAAAACACTAAACGGTTTCTAATTCGGCCGCCGATAAGGCCTTCAATTAGCAGTTTAACATACGAATTCAAACAGATAATCAATCAATTAAACAGATAGCAATACAATAAAATAGATAAACTTATTCCATTTCAGTTTCAGTTTCATTCAGTCTGTTCAGTAGTTCATCCAGTTCACTTATCAGTCATTATCAGTCTCAATTAGCAGTAATCAGTATATAATTCAGTGGTTTAACGGTAATCAGTACGAGGGTTGTTACAGTGCTGTACGGAACTAAGTGCTGCAGTGTGAGTCACCTCTAGAGTCTGTGTGAGACACTTCTTGGGTCCATACATCTGTGAAATCTGGGCCTATGGCCATTCTGTAACTCTGTTAGGCCTATGGCTATCTGCAAACTCTGTTAGGCCTAAGGCCGTTCTGTATATTACTGGGCTTAAAGCCACTCTGTTTAAGAAAACTGGGCCCATGGCTGTTCTGAAAATAATTACAGAATAAAGTTAATCATATTCCTTTGCAATTATATGTTTTATTATTCAAGTTAATCATTGACTGTTTTAGTACTATTATTTACTGAGCTTCGCTCACTCTGTATTTTGTCTGCTTCTGTAGGTAATCAACTTGGAGGCCAATCTTAACCTTTGAGGCTCGTCTCTCTTTTGTCAACCTCAGTGTGTCCAGGTACTTAGATGAAGCCCGTGCATTTTGTAAAGTTTCGTTAGGCTTTTGGCTTGTGTTCTGGTTGTCTGTCTATGGTTGAGATGTATATAACCCCTTCTTCACCAATGTTTTTGTTATACGCCCAATTGTGGGCTGGGTCTATGTGTGTGTGTGTATGTAACTGAAGCTCGGGTATATGTTTCCTATATATTATCTACCTAATGCGATGTTTGCGATCCTGGCATGGTAGTAGTAGCTCAATGGATATTGTTTTATGTTATTTTATATTATTAATGCTTCCGTTCAGGCCCCATAGCTTATGTACAACGAGTTAAGTGTCCGTTTCCGAATTGGTCATGCCTTAACTTTTAAGGGCGAGTTTGGGGCGTGACACAAAGCTTGGGCCTTTATTGCGGTTCTTGGTTGAAACTTAATGTTGTACTGCCCCAACTCCACTACCATTTCAAAATTCATCCAGAAAAAATACGCCATCTCAAACAAGACTTTTAAAGGGAAGGCCGTTAAAACAATCACGGTGTGGGCATGGAAGTAGTGCAACAATTTTCTCGAAGCCATCATCAAAGCTAAGGCCAGCTTTTCCAACAATAAGTACCTTGTTTCAATGCCCAGCAATGTCTTGCTAACATAAAAGATAGGCAGATGTTGTATTCCCTCAGCTCTTACTAACACTGCGCTAAATGTATGCTGAGAAACTACTAAGTACAAAAAGAGCTCCTCTCATTGTACTGGGGTTACCAACAACGGAGGAGAGGTCATGTAGTCTTTCAAGCTTTCCATGGCGCGGTCGCACTCGCCATCCCACTCAAACTTGGCCTTTAGTGCCTGGAAGAACGGTCGACACCTGATGACCGACTTATAAATCGGTTTAGCACGGCTGCTAGGCCAATGAGATGTTACACCTCCTTGACTATGTTGGGCCTTTCAAGATCTCGGATGGCGTTGATTTGAGACGGATCAACTTCTATACCTCAGTTGGTCACTAGAAAGCCTAGGAATTTTTCTGACCCCACGCCAAATGCGCACTTGGACGCGTTCAATCGCAACTTGTGGGACTTCAGAATTTGAAACATTTCATCTAGGTCCTTGAGATGGTCCCCCTCATTCTTACTCTTGACCACCATATCATCTATGTAAGCTTCCATTGTTCTGCCTAACAATAGTTTAAACATTTTGGTGATCATCCATTGGAATGTTGCCCCTGCATTTTTTAGGCCAAAAGGCATGACCTTGTAACAATATAATCCCCTAGGTGTTGTGAATGATGTGACCTCCTGATCCAGTTCATACATAGTGATCTGATGGTAACCGTGATACACATCCAGAAAGCTAAGTTGCTATGCCCTGCTGTTAGGTCCACCAGTTGATCTATTCGTGGTAGGGGAAAGCTGTCTTTCGGGCATGCTTGGTTAACTGTTTTGTAGTCCACGGAAACGCGCCATTTGTCGTTCTTTTTTGGCACCACTACAATGTTGGAAATCCACCTAGGATAGTGTACTTCTCTGATTGCCCCTGCTTCCAGCAAGTTTTCCACTTCTTCCGCCATTATCTCTATGTGGTGGAGTGTCGATTGGCGAGTTCACTGTATAATTGGTCTGGCGGTTGGATGGACATTGAGTTGATGGCAGATGAAATTGGGGTCAATGCCAGGCATGCCATACGGCGTCCAGGCGAACACTTTGATGTTAAAGGTAAAAAATTCCATAATCCCTGTTCTCTCGGTGCTGGACAGAGATGAGCCGAGCAAAAAGAACCTTTTTGGATTTTTCTCATCTATCTTTACCTCTACCAAGTCTTCCACTGCCTTTTGTTCGGCTGTCTTGCCGATGTCTGCGAACAGCTCGTTACTTTCTAGCTCTTCTACCATTTATACAAACCCTTTTGCAGCCCGACTACCATTTACAGTCACGAAGCACTGCTTGGACATGATCTGGTCTCCTAAGACCTCTTCAACTACTCCGGCTTCGTTTGGGAACCGTAATACCTGGTGGTAGGTTGAGGCTACTGCTCACATGGCATGCAACCATGCTTTTCCCAGTATTATGTTATAAGTGGACGGAACCTTCAATACCCAGAATTCCATTTGCTTTGTCATTGTTCCCGTTTTGACTGGCAAAATTATCTTGCCAAGTGGCCATTCTGGCATTGAGTTGAAACCGACTAAGGGAGATGTTGAGGGTGCCAAGTCTTTGTCCTCTAATTTTAGTTATTTGAAAGTCTCATAGTACATTATCTCGCACGAGCTCCCTTGATCAATTAGGATTCGCTTGATGTCAAAATTCTTGACGTGCTGGGTGACCACCAGGGCATCGTTGTGAGGGCTTTGTAACCTTTCCAAGTCTTTGTCAGAAAAGGTGATGACGTTCGTTGCCTCCGTTTTTCCCTTTTTCACGATAGGTTGTGCACTTAATACCTCTCTTATGTGCTCTACCTTTTTGATCATCCCTCTGAGTTCACATACTCGTTCCGATTCGATGATCCCATGTATTACGTTGATTATGCCTTGGGGTGTCCCGTCGACTGGCATTCCATCCAGCCTATTGCGGTCCTAGGGGGCTGGCTGTGTTCCCCCTTCAATATATTGGTCCAGGTGGCCTGCGGCTACTAACTCCTCTAGATGTTGCCTTAATGGCGTACAATTTTCAGTTCGATGCCCTTTTTCATCTTAGAAGGTGCAACAATACCTATCATCATAGCCCCTCTGAGCTTCTCCCAACTTGGCTGGCCGCCGAACGAAGGGTTCGTTGCGTATCTTGCTAAGAATTCAATAGATAGGTTTATTGAATACCGTGGAGATGGCAGTGCGGACTCTCAATTTCCTTACTTAGGGGTCCTCTCTGTTGGCTCGTATGTCTCGTCCATTCTTGCTCGGTTGTTCTTTCCTACAGACCGTATTGATTTTTGTCGTAGTCTTTTTGTCTGACATCGTGGTTGTGCCAAATTTTGCTTTGGCTCGTGCGTCATCTTCTTCTACCTGGATGTGCTGATGCACTCTTTCCATTAGGGCCTCTATTTTGAGGGTTGGAGACATTGTCATTGAATTCCTCAATTTATTGCCAGCCGGCAAACCTTGTTTGTATTGTGCGATAGCTAGGTTTGTAGGGCAATCTCCAATCTGATTAAAGGTCTGCCAATACCGGTTATTGTAAGACCTCAATGTTTCCTTTTCGCCTATGTCTATGGAGAGAAGCTGGTCAATCTCCACCGGCGTCTTGGTGTTTGTTCTGAATCTGGTCACGAATGCCTCCGTTAGTTCTGCCCATGAAACTATACTGCCTTCTGGCAACCTTTCAAACCATGTTAAACCCACGTCACCAAGGCTAGAAGGAAACAGGATACACATTAGAGCCTCGTTTCGCCGATATACTGCCATAACCTGGTGAAAGTGGCTTAGGTGCATGTAAGGGTCTGACTTTCCCTCATAAGTAGTGAATTTGGGCTTGTGAAAGCCTGAGGGTAATGGTGCGTTCTCTATTGCCAGAACGAACGGCGAGCTCTACAACCTTGCTAACGCTTTGTCGACTGGTTCATAGGCAAGGCGTGGTACTGGCATTCCAACCTCGACACTCCCATGTGTTCTAGGAGCCAACCATTGTAGTGCAGAGACTCTGTGGGGGTCACGAGCCTGGGTGTCTTCTCTCCTTTGAGCCCTCTTCTCTAGCATTATATGCAGGTCTGCCGACCTAGGCAACTTCGTGTGCCTAGACGTCGTTTGGTGCGTGTGCGAGGGCCGATAATTGTTTCCCTCGGTACAAGACCTTTCAGTCCTCGTTCTTGCAAACCTAGAGAAATGAGTCTTGAAAGTCCTTGATTGTGTGTCGCCTGTTCTGAGGCTTCTACTTTCAGCTTGTGAGGGTGTGACTTGCTTGTCACGCTCTCCTGAGTGGCAAGAGTGTGTCCGGCCTTTGCGCATCTTTTCTTCTACCACTCCTTTACCTCTTATCTAGCGCTTCATCGTCTCCATGTCAGTCGCCATCCTCCATATTAATTCATCTTGCTCCCTTACGCGATCTTCCAGAACCTGAGAATCCATCATCCGCCTCTGTTTATCAGGGCTTTGGGAGTGACGAGGACTTGAGCCCCGCCTTTCTTGTGTATCTCTCTGTGGGTTCCGTCGCTGGAGATCTAACTCTGCCATGGGCAGGATAAAAGGTAAACCTTCGCGCCTCCCACCCCCTTCCGGGGTTTGCCCATCAATAGCAGAGTGTGGCAAGTCTTCGTTGTGTGCCATTGAAATCAATTGAAGAAAAACTCAATCAAAAGGTTTGTTCTTTGTGTATCTTCCCACAGACGACACCAATTGTATGAGCACGAAATAATCTTCTCGTATAATCATATTGATCAAGTTTGCCCTCCTTCCAAACGTCAGTCGCTTTACTACCTGAAAACACAAACGTGAGCTAGCCGGCGGTTGTGTGCCCCCAACTAGACAATAGACAATAACCTCTGTGTATTTGAGAGTAAGAATTGTGATACCTGTCCATAGGTCCTGTCATGAGCTTTTATAGATTCTGCCTGCCACAATCCTAGTAGGACTCCAATTCTCTTTATAAGAGTCCTCCTTGGAATCACACTTCCAAGGATAACGCCTATCCTGATAACTCTTACTCACTACCAACCAAGTGAGATGGCTTAAACCTCCTGCCTCAGCTCGATGGTGTTAGACAATCTTCATTGTATTTAAATAAATTAAATTTTGTTGTGTACTTAACAATAACTAGAATATAAAAGAAATAAAGGAAATGAGAGAATTCGTTTGATTACAAAAATCAAACCAGAAAAATAAATTAAAATAAATAAAAACAAATTTTTTATTTTGTTACAAAAACAAAATCAAAATCTAATTTAAATAAATAAAACAAAAAATAAATAACCAACTTACTTGATTAATTTGTTGAATAATATTATGATCAAGTCCAGTGTTCGATACTGTGTCCTTAAGACAAATTCGTCCTCCCCACGGTGCTTTCAGAATATGGACGTCTATCTCCCAAGATAAAATGATCAATCAATAGAAAATAGCAGCATTACAAATTTCCCGTACGACGAACACACTAAGTGTTTATACTTTGTCTCACAAGAAAATAATGCAGCAATATGAAGAGAATAGTTGCAGAATTATTTTGGACGAAATTAGTTTTAATGAAACATCAAATGAGGGCTGGTTTATTTATAGAAGTACTGGCACCCTTTAATTTTGAATTGAACAGGTAGCATACCTGTTTGAACAGGTACTGTACCTGTTGGGTTTGAATTGGACAGATAATCGAATCTATTTGAATTTGGAAATGAAACATATTTGAAATCTATTCGGGTAAAACAGATTTGGTTTGGACAAAATTTCTGAAGAGGTGCATTACAAAATTTAAATTTAATTTCCAACCAGAATTTTGAAATAAAAACGGACAAATTTTATTTCAAAATAAATAAAATAAACTCAATTGTTTTTGGCCCAAAAAAATTAGCATTGGGCCGGACAAGCCCACCCCATCCTCACATCACGCACCCGTGCCCAAGCCCAGGCCCAACCCAGCCCGCCCGACAGACCGGACAGACGGCGGTGGCGGCAGCGCACGTGTGTGGTTATTTTTTGATCGAATGGGTCTAGCCCATTTTGCCCATAACCTCTCTTTCTACAAAACTTGGGTGCCCCTTAGGGCCTACCCCAAGTTCCAACTCTAAGCTATATAAACCCATTCAAAACTTCTTACCAAATCAATGTGGGACAAGCCATTTTTCAAACCTTCAAGGATTTTCCACCAAAACTCCATTTCCATGGAGCACACTTTGGCTTCAATTTCCCATTCACTCGATAATGGTTTTGAGCAACCAAATATACCACGTGAATCACAACGCGACATAGAACGCGTTACCACTTAGACCCGCCAACTTTGGCGCACGAGTCCTACTTTAATAATAGACCAAAGTTCAGACAAAAATCTAGTTTTACCCAGATTTTTCAAAACATTTCTAACAATCCCCCACATGAATGGAATTTGATGACAATAGAAATGCAAAAATATGCAGACTTTGTCGAAAGAGTATAAATCGAAAATATCTTGCATCAGGATAGGTAGCTTTTGGCCTTGAACCTTTCCGAGTGATAACCTATCAAACTTACTAGCTAACCAATGGACGTGATGCCTTAAATTGTTCAGCCGTTTGTGTGAGCCTAGACAATAGATTTCACACAAAATATCTTCTAACACATTGTGGTTCTCACTGTTGTGTTCATTTTGGCCTTGAACGCTCTTGGTTTTCATAAGTGTTTCTAGAGAATTTAGCCTCTTCATTCTCATAGAACAGGCCCCAGTTCAACACTCATATAGGTGATTCTTATTGTGAGTATCTCCTTATACTCGTCTTAATTTTTATGCCTAAATCAAGATATAAGTAATCATTAAAAGTAAAGCTTATCCTTATACCCCCTGCAGACAACACATGTTGCAGATATCACTCTCACCATAGGAATGGATAGGGAATTTTAATCCCTTGGTGATTCTGGCGAGCCATACATAACTTAGTTGTCCCTTTGAACTTAGTTCTTGGGTTCTCCAGACCATTATGATGACTCTTATGTAATAGGCTTTAATCCCATCCCCTTTGATGAACTATACACTTGCTCTTTTGTCAAACCTTTTGTTAACAGATCCGCAATATTCTCTTTAGATTTTATATAATCTATTGAGATTATTCCATTTGAGAGCAATTGTTTTACGGTATTATGTCGACGACGAATGTGTCGTGACTTACCATTATAGATATGATTATGTGCCCTGCCTATTGCAGATTGACTATCATAATGAATGCAAATAGCTGGCACAGGTTTTGGCCACATTAGAATGTCTTCTAAAAAGTGACAAAGCCATTCTGCTTCTTCTCCTGCTTTGTTTAAAGCAATAAACTCATATTTCATCGTGGATCGTGCGATGCATGTTTGTTTTGTGGACTTCCAAGAAACAGTAGCGCCTCTTAGAGTAAAGACATATCCATTAGTGGATTTTGAATCTTTAGTATCCGATATTCAATTGGCATCACAATAACCTTCAAGTACTGCCGAATATCGAGTAAAGTTCAAACCATGATCACGTGTAAATCTTAGATATCTAAGAACTCGAATGATCACTTTCCAATGGTATTTTCCAAGGTTACTAGTGTACCTACTCAATTTACTGATTGCATAAGCTATGTCAGGACTAGTACAATTCATTAGGTACATTAGGCTTCCAATGATTTGGAAGTATTTTAATCGAGACACCGCATCCTCTCTATTTTTCGATAAATAAAGACTAATGTCTACAGGTGTTATGGCTACATTCATATCATCCTTGATAAATTTACCAAGAATTTTCTCAATATAATATGATTGAGATAATGCATATCCGTCAGATGTTTTAGTAATTTTCATTCCTAATATAATATCTGCGACCCCCATATCTTTCATATCAAATCTTTTGTTAAGCATTTGCTTAGTTGATTTGATCATATTTTGACTGCTTCCAATAATAAGCATGTCATCCACATAAAGACAAACTATGACATATCCTTGGTCAGTGTTTTTAACATAGACGCATTTGTCACATTCGTTTATCTTAAACCCATTAGTAAGCATTGCATGATCAAATTTTTCATGCCATTGCTTAGGTGCTTGTTTTAATCCATAAAGAAATTTTACAAGCCGACAAACTTTCTTTTCTTGCCCCGACACTACAAACCCTTCGGGTTGCTCCATATAGATCTCTTTATTTAGATCACCGTTTAAGAAAGCTGTCTTAACATCTATTTGATGTATTTCTAAATTAAATAACGCTACTATAGCAATAAGCATGCAAATGGATGTTATTCTTGTCACAAGAGAATATGTGTCAAAATAGTCCAGACTTTCCTTTGTTTGTAACCTTTTACTACAAGTCTTGCTTTATACTTGTCTATTGAACCATCTGCCTTCATTTTTCTCTTGAATATCCACTTATATCCAAGAGGTTTAGGACCAGGTGGAAGATCCACCAATTCCCAAGTATGATTTTGCATAATTGATTCAATTTCATTATTAACAGCCTCTTTCCACAAAGGTGCTTTAGAACCTGTCACTGCTTCCTTAAAGCTTTGAAGTTCATTTTCTAACAGGTATGTCAGAAAATCTGGACCAAAGGATTTTGATGTTCTTGTTCTCTTACTTCGTCTTGGTTCATCATCAGTTAAATCTTGTTGGTCGAGATCATTACTAGTCTCTTGTGTTTGATTGTCATTAGTCTCTTGACTTTGTGTACAATCATAAGTTTTTCTGTGAACTTAATTCCTGTCCTTTCCTGTAAGGAAAGACATGTTCAAAAAACACAGCATTCCTTGACTCTATTATAGTGTTCTCATGTATATCAGGTATTTCTGATTTATAAGTTAGAAACCGATATGCACTACTATTCTGAGCATAACCAATAAACATACAATCCACAGTTTTTTGTCCAATCTTAGTCTTTCTAGGAACAGGAACTTCAACTTTTGCCAAACAACCCCACACTTTTAAGTATTTGTAGGAAGGCAGTCGACCTTTCCACAATTTATAAGAAGTGTTATTAGTTTTCTTGTGAGGTATTGTGTTAAGAACATAATTAGCAGACAATATTGCTTCCCCCCACAAGTTCTATGGTAAGCCTGAACTTAGTAACATGGCATTCATCATTTCTTTTAGGGTTCTATTCTTTCTTTCAACAATTCCATTTTGTTGAGGAGAATAGGGTGCTATAGTTTGGTGAATAATGCCATGTTGTGCACAAAATTCATTTAATGGTACATCATATTTACCACCCCTATCACTTCTAACCATTTTAATGGTTTTTCCAAGTTGAATTTCAACTTCTGTTTTGTAGAGTTTAAACATTTCTAAGGCTTCATCTTTGCTTCTAAGTAAGTATACATAACAATATCTTGTGCAATCATCGATAAATGTTATGAAATACTTTTTGCCTCCTCTAGTTTGAACAAATTTAAGATCACATACATCAGTATGAATTAATTCTAGAGGTTCGGTTTTTCTTTCAACTAATTTAAATGGAGCCTTAGTTAGTTTTGCTTCTACACAAATCTCACATTTATGATTAGGATCAATTTTAAACTTTGGTATATAATCCAAACTAATTAATCTACGCAAAGCATCAAAATTTACATGTCCTAATCTATCATGCCATAAATTTGACTCAAGAATATAAGCAAAAGATGTATTATTCTTATTAATAGCAACTTTTGGTACAATTGTCATTACATTCAATTTGAAGAGACCATCACTCATGTATCCCTTGCCAACATACATACCACTCTTTATTAATACAAATTTATCAGACTCAAAGACAAGCCTAAAGCCATTTTTACTTAACAAAGAACCAGAAACCAAATTCTTTCGGATGTCAGGTATATGTAGTACATTGTTGAGGGTCAGTTCTTTACCTGATGTCATCTTCAAGATCACATTTCCTTGTCTAGCCACAGTAGAAGTAGAAGAATTTGTCATTAAAAGTTGTTCACCATTTGTAGTCTCATTGTAGGTAGTGAACATCTTCTTGTCTGCACAAATATGACGAGTTGCCCCAGTGTCAACCCACCATTCCTTGAGATTTCCAACCAAATTAGCCTTAGACACCACAACAGAGAGGTTGATGTCATTCACTCTGTCAAAGATGTAATCTAATTCTATTACATTGGCCTAATTGGTGGTCTTCTTGCTTGTACTTCCGCGATCCTTCTTAGGGTGGCGGCAGTCAGAAGCTCGATGTCCAGTCTTGCCACAGTGATACCATTTTTCTTTGAACTTCTTATTGCCATTGTTGTCGCATTGTTTAGGACCATCTCTAGGAAATTTCCTCTTTTTATTATGTGGTTTATGAACTTGTTCAACCACAGTAGCCTTGGACTCAATAGGATTTTTCCCATTCCTCTTTTCAGCCTTTCGGTTATCTTCCTCAATTCTCAATCTTACAATCAATTTATCCATAGTCATTTCCTTGCGTTTATGTTTTAAATAATTTTTGAAATCTTTCCAAGCCTGTGGTAACTTTTCCACTAGAGCAGCAACTTGGAAAGACTCGCTAAGAGACATACCTTCTGAATGAATAGCATGCAAAATTATTTGAAAATTTTGAACTTGAGAAATCACCGTTTGGAAGTCTACCATAACAAAGTCCAGAAATTTACCGACAACAAATTTCTTCGTGCCGGCATCCTCTGTCTTGTATTTCTTCTCTAAAGAATCCCACAATTCTTTTGCTGTTTTCAGAGGGCTGTAAACATTATACAGCATGTTATCATGGCCATTGAGGATGTAGTTTCTGCACAGGAAATCTGAATATTTCCAAGCATCTACAGCGGCAACAACTTGCCGATCACTTTCATCCTCTTTAAGTGCTGGAGCCTCTTCACGGAGAAACCGGGCCAAATTTAGAGTTGTAAGATAAAACAGCATCTTCTGCTGCCATCTCTTAAACTCAGTACCGTTAAATTTTTTCGATTTTTCTCCATAATTTATTGGTACTTGAATATGGTTCTGGATAGGGACCGGTGTTGGTGTAACAATTGGAGTACCACTTCCAATTGCAGTTTCAATTGCAATAGCCAAAATATTTGATTACAAAAATCAGAAAAAACCAAAACACAAATTAATTTTCTAGTTACTAAAACCAGAAAATAAATTATAACTCAAAATAATTTTATTTTCCTCGTTACTAAAACTAGAAAAATAAAATATCAAAATAATTTTCTGTAACACAAATTAATATTCTGCAATTCTTAATGACACCAGTATATTACTACTAGTTGTCAAAGAAAAAGACAGTATATTACTACTATCTGTCAAACAGTATATTACTACTATTTGTTTTCCAACCAGAATATGACTTTTGCGAAATCACAGAAAATTAAATACAATGAAGACACCAAAAAAATAATATGTCTTAAGATTGTTGAACAATCTTCACTGTATTTAAATAAATTAAATTATGTTGTATATTTAACAACAACTAGAATATAAAAGAAATAAAGGAAATGAGAGAATTTGTTTGATTACAAAAATCAAACCAGAAAAATAAATTAAAATAAATAAAAACAGATTTTTTATTTTGTTACAAAAACAAAATCAAAATCTAATTTAAATAAATAAAACAGAAAATAAATAACCAACTTATTTGATTAATTTGTTGAATAATATTCTGATCAAGTCCAATGTTTGACACTGTATCTTTAAGACATATTCGTCTTCTCCACGGTGTTTTCAGAATATGGACGTCTCTCTCCCAGGATAAAATGATCAATCAACGGAAAATAGCAGCACCACAAATTTCTCGTACGACGAACACACTAAGTGTTTATACTCTCTCTCACAAGAAAATAATGCAGCAATATGAAGAGAATAGTTGCAGAATTATTTTGGACAAAATTAGTTTTAATGAAACATCAAATGAGGGTTGGTCTATTTATAGAAGTAATGGCACCCTTTAATTTTGAATTGAACATGTAGCATACCTGTTTGAACATGTACTGTACCTGTTGGGTTTGAATTGGACAGATAACTGAATCTGTTTGAATTTGGAAATGAAACAGATTTGAAATTTGTTCGGGTAGAACAGATTCGATTTGGACAAAATTTCTGAAGAGGTGCATTACAAAATTTGAATTTAATTTCTAACCAGAATTTTGAAATAAAAACGGACAAATTTAATTTCAAAATAAATAAAATAAACTTAAATGTTTTTTGCCCAAAAAGATTAGTATTGGGCCGGACAAGTCCAACCCATCCTCACACCATGCACCCAGCCCGCCCGATCGATGGCAGTGCGCGCGTGTGTTTATTTTTGGGTCTAATGGGTCTAGCCCATAACCTTCCTCTCTACAAAACTTGGGTGCCCCTTAGGGCCTACCCCAAGTTCCAACTCCAAGCTATATAAACCCATTCAAAACTTCTCACCAAATCAATGTGGGACAAGCCATTTTTCAAACCTTCAAGGATTTTCCACCAAAACTCTATTTCCATGGAGCACACTTTGGCTTCAATTTTCCATTCACTCGATAATGGTATTGAGCAACCAAATATACCACATGAATCACAACGCGGCATAGAACGCATTACCATTTAGACCCGCCAACTTCGGTGCACGGGTCCTACTTTAATAATAGACCAAAGTTTGGACAAAAATATGGTTTTACCCAGATTTTCCAAAACATTTCTAACAGATAGTACACTCAACCGAGCTAGCCTGGCCCCGCTCTACGCTAGACAGAACCAAGATGGTATTCAACCGAGATAACCTTCAGCCCGGTATGCTACAAATATACCTCGGTCCGAGCTGCTGTTTTACATCCAGCCAATCTACTCTAGTCCTTGGACTGATATCTGTACACCTCAAGGCCGAGCTATAAAAGCTCCTAACTTGGCCGCAAACGTGCCCTTACAACTGAGGAGTCTACTTAGCTCGACCCAATACTTAAACCAAATGGACCCAGCTCGGCCCAGTTTATGCATATAAATTACCCTCTCATATTAACATGATAACTAAAATTTTAATTTCTTACAAAATATATAAGAAAATATAAAAAAATATATTCATTAAAAGGGTTACCTATAATTAAAATTTTAAATCTCTCGTTTTCATGTAGAATTTTCATTCTAACCAAAATTTTGCAAGAAAATATGTAAACACCCACCCTAAGCCAAACGATTTCAAATGCATTAATCATATCTCAGGAATTTCATTCCCAAATGTGTATCATGGAACTACCAAAACAGAACAGTGAAAAAATAAAATATAGAATATATATACATGTATATATTGTGTGTTTGTATGTGATATAATGACTCTAAGAGTAAAATAGTTTATATAATACCTCTAATATGTAGAAGATGACCTATTAAAATATAAATTCAAATGTATAGAATCAATTAAATGGGGTACAAGTCCATCAAAAGAGATTTTTTTTCACTAAATCTCTTATCAGCAGTGATTTAGACCCCCTCAAGCTTCAACTCCCACCACCCCCCACACACATGTGGCGGGTGGTGATTGGAGGAGAAGAAAAAAAAGAAAAAGAAAAAGAAAAAGTGATCAATCAAAAAAGAGAGGGGGTCCAAAGGGGTGGGGAAAGGAGGTCCCAACCTTTATTCATCTCTTATATTTTTTGTTTCTTTTTTTTTTTTTTCACATCATTTTCTACCACTTTTACTTTGTTTTATTTTTTCTTCCAATCAAACGAAGACTTAAAAGCAAATGTAGGATATATTATATTAATGTTTATAGATTAAAAATAATTTTAGATTAAGTGGATGAAGGACCTTACTCAAGTGGATAATTGACTCATGAAAAAAAGAAGGAAATTTTAGATTAAAATAATTTTAGATTTAAGTGGATGAAAGACTTTTGTAGATCATTGACCTCTTGGTTAAGTGGATCATTGAACCCAAAAAACAGAAAGAAATTGTAGATTATAAAATAATTTTAGATTAAGTGGATGAAAGACCTTGATCCAGTGGGCGTTTGGGGTGGGTAGTGTTGTGATGGTAAAACCCCATCATTTTGGTGGGTTTGATTTTTATATATGTATATATAAAAATAAAAATAAAATATAAAAATAAAAATCAAATGAAGCCAGCGCTGCAACCTAGCCAAAACAACGACTTTAGTCCAAATTACATCGTTACATAAAAATAAAAAAATAAAAAAATTGAAGGAATTAAAAATTGAATGGAACTAAAAAAATTGAATAGGTTTAGATGAAAAAAAAAAAATTGAATAGGTTTGATTAGTTAAATGGATTTAGATGAAAAAAAATTGAATGAATTTCACATCTATTAAATAAATTGAATAGGTTTGATTAGTTAAAATTAAAAAAAAAAAAGTAAAAATTGTATGGAAATTGAGTTTTAGATTATTTTTATTTGTCTGAAAATCACTTCTCTGTAAAAATAATTAATTAATTAATTAATTAAAAAATTAAAAGCAAAGCAATGTTAAAACATAAGCACTTGAAACAAATAAAACTTCAATTATACAACTTGTAAGAACCATATAATATAAAGCAAATTCAACATGTAACTACCAAATATATATATGGGTAAATTATACTTTGCACCCCTACACTTTGCACCAGATTTCACTGTGACCCTTACATATGAAATTATAATAGTTAAGCCCTTGCATTTCTAGTCAAATCTCATTTTGGTCCCTACACATAAAATTGTGACAGTCAAGCCCTCTGTACTTTTGGTTAAATCTCACTTTAATTCCTGTACAAGTATCAATATTCCTTTTTTGTTACTCAATTGTTTAAATGTTTAACAAAATCTAATCATATGACAAGAATGTGACTACGATGTGAAAGTAAAAAAGGAAAATTATCTATATTTTCCATCAATACACACTTTATTCCAAAATTTTTATCAAAATATAAATGTATTAGGCAAAAACAAAACCCAAATTGTGAACAATTAAGAAAATAAATTAGGATTTTGCATAAATTGGAATCATGAAATTCTATTTTTCACAATAATACAGTCTTCTGTCTATTCATCTTTATTTCTCTTTGATTTCTTTGTCGCATTTTTGTTTATTTCAAAAACTCTACTTTCTTGTCTTTTCATCCCAATTTTTACCATACGAACATATACATATATAACATAACTCTCATGTGTTTATCACGTAGGACAAAGTATATTGGTGGAAAACATGAATGATTTTCCTCTATTATCCTCATTTCGTAGTCACATTTTTGTCACATGACTGGAATTTGTTAAAGATTTAAAAATGAAATAATAGAAAATGGATATTAACACTTGTATAGGGACCAAATTGAAATTTGAGTAAAAGTGCAGGGAGGGTGACTGTCATGATTTCATATATAGGGATCAAAGTAGGATTTGATCAAAAGTGCAAAGGGTTGACTATCATGATTTCATGTGTAAAGACTGATGTGAGATTTGGTGTAAGTGCAAGGAGTGCAAAGTGTAATTTACCCTCTCTCTCTCTCTCTCTCTCTCTCTCTCTCTCTCTCTCTCTCTATAGATATATATATATATATATAATTGTAGCAACTAAATTAAACCAAAAATAAAAAATAAAGCTAAATCCAAATTGTAAACCAACCAAATTATACAAATACAAAATGTCCAATATACTTTAAATACAATATATATAAATATTTTAATTTGAAACGATGTGTTTTGGACTAAACTCGCTGTTTTGGCTTGCTGCAGCTCTGGCTTTCATTAATTTTCTTTTCTTTTTTTAAATTTTTTAGGAAAAATTAGTGAAACATCCCTCTTCAACTTTGTGTAGTAAGAGAGGTCCAAGATGTTTTTTTTTTTATTAGCTAAGGTCTCTCAACATTTTTATAGAGAAAATTCGATTCAGAGAAATTTACCCGACCCAGAGAAATTTCAATTTCTCTGATATGATCACAGAGAAATTTAAATTTTGAAATTTCTTTGTGAAATCAGAGAAATTTCTCTGTGAAAATTGAGATTTCTCTGAGTCAGAATGAAATTTTTCTGAGTCGGGTAAAATATTTCTGAGTCAAATTTTTTCTGTAAAAATGTTGAGGGACCTTAACTACTATAAAAATATTATATGTCTTTTACCTTATAAAATTTTAATATTTAGAACCTTGAAAAAAATTCTCTTGTTTTTTAACATATAAATCAAACCCCACCAAAATGTGGCATTTTGCCGTCACATTAGGGTGTTTTGACAGCATCACTCCAAACCAGTTAAGTGGATCATTGACCATTAAAAAAAATAAAAAAAATTTAGATTATAATTAACTTTAGACTAGGTGGATGAGAGACTTTTGTTAAGTGGATAATTTTTTTTTTTTAATAATATTGGGATATGATTTTTTTCTAGACTACAACGTCCATTAGAAGTTTATTTGAACAATTCATTTTATTAAATTATGTGTTAGATTTTTTAGTAAAAAAATCAAATTGTTCTTATAATCATAACCATATGTCTATTTCAATGATCAATGATCGGAACCATTTAATTTTTAAAGTTTTGTGTGATTGATTTAATAACCTTGTAATTTTACTTATCTGTTTTTTTTTAAACAAATATAAAATGAAATTATGCAAGTATAAATATTGGATAAATATAAAACTTTTACACAATAATCTACACACAAATCCTTGGTTAAGTGTATAATCATCTTAAAAATTATTCTAGAAACATAAATTGCACTATTGTGATTGGAAATATTTCCACTCATAAAAAAAGAAAATCGTATAGAAATGATGAATATTTTTTATTTTTTTATTTGTCTCACCAATTTTGTTTTTAATTTTGTGATTTTTTTTAGAAAATAGATTCTTAAAATATTAGAAGGGCGTTTTGGGCAGTCGATGGGCATCACTATGCAGCTATAGAATTATGATTAAACAAAAATCATTGTGGTAACGTTATTTTTTACTTACCCAAAAAAAAAAAAACGTTATTTTTGACTCAGTCATAATATGTGAGTTATAATGGAGGGATAAATAGTTTTAACAACAATCATAAAGAGCTTTAATTTTGAAACTCTAAAGAGAGTTTTAATAATGTGGCAAGAGGAGAAAAAAAAAAAAAGAAAAAAAAAAGCAATGATTGAGACTCCCACCCCAACAAGACCCCCACAAGACCTTCATAAATCTGAACCACTCATGATATGGACCCCATACATACATGAGTGGGCCTCACACATACATGGAGGGCCAGGATTACTTTGGGGGTGTGGAGGTCATCCTCAAAGAGGGCCCCAAACATTTTCCAAACAAAAACATAGGCACATACATCACATCACATGTGGACCCCACTCCTTATCATATCACTAGAGCTCTCTTTGGAGATTCAAAATTAGAACTCTCAATCTTTAATCTAGTTTTAAATAAACAATAATGTTTGAGAGCTCTAATAGAGCTCTAATGGTGGGTCCCACATGATGAGGTGATGTTTTGGCTTGTGTTTTCTTTTTTTTTTTGACACCTCACTAGAACTCATGTTAAAGCTATAGTATTAGAGCTCTCTATCACTACCCTTTAAATAAATTTAAGAAGCGTGGAGGATTAAAATGTTGTCCCAAATTTAGACATAACTAAGCGGGATGACCCAAATAAGAAAAAGCCCATACAACTAAGAAGTCTTGTAGTGGCCTAGGTTAGAAAATCCAACCTATTTTATTTTCCAAGTTGGGACACCGGTTGTCCCAGTGGTTCTGTTTGTATCTGGGTGGTCTGGGTCCGTTGTGTGCTTCAGGTTGGCTGTGGAACAACTGCCCAGGCGTTCTGTTCCTTGTTAGTTGCGCCCGCGATCACTTTGATTGCAGTCGCGATTTGTTACTCATGGCTGCGACTAGGGCACAACCAAAACATAACTTCAGGTCTATTGGCTGGGAGGAGGGTGAGTGGCCCACGGTGGTGGCTCGCGACTTCCTTGGTTACGCCGGCAAAGGTGTTGGTCGCTGTAGACACCCCATTTTTGATCGACCTTAAGACTCAGACGTCACCGGTTGAGCGCTCGGTGATGTTGCATGTCGTGCTCGTTCAGAAGTCTCAGAGTCGCGGCCGTGCGCCCTGCCTCCGGACTCCCGAACTCTCTTCTGTGCCTTGCCTCGGTTTGCGAACCAGACTCGGTTTTCTCTGTTTTCTTTCCTAAGGGGAGGGAGTGGTCCCGTAGACTATCTCTTAGTGGCCGTGAGCTACTTTTCGTGGCCGTAGGCCATTTTGCCCATTTCGGAGCCCGGTTCCCGGTTTTCGGAGCCGTCAGGCCGTGTGCCTCGGTTCGGGACCGCCCAACCATCTCCGATTTCTCCGGTTTTTGGCAGGTATCTCTGTTTTACTATTCCGAGGAACACTGGGGCCCCTGATGCCCACTTCGTGGCTGTATGCCACTTTCGGTGCTTACAGCCGGTTTTCGGGACCCCGAACCGCGGGGTTTAGGCCCCGAGCATTCATTTTGCATCGGTTTTCTCTGATTTTCGGCGAGCAACCTTTGTTTTATCATTCCGAGGAACACTGGGGCCTTTGATGCCCACTTCGTGGCCGTGCGCCACTTTCGGTGCTTACAGCCGGTTTTCGGGACCCCGAACCGCGCGGTTTTGGTCCCGAGCATTCATTTTGCATTAGTTTTTATTCATTTTTGGCAGCTACCTCTGTTTCAATACCAGGAAGATCACTGTGGGGTGGGAGGCCAGCAATTATCCCAGATAACCAGTTTCGCTCCTCCGGCGCCCGTTTTGCTCACTTCCGGGCCAATGTTGAACACCCTGGGGATATTTTCTTCCAACCAAAGCTACATATTTGTGATCAGGGGACATGGGAGGACCCTAAAAATGTATGGTCGGCCAGCAATTTTGATTTTCATTTTTGAGCCTCTCCTTCAAATGCAATGTTGTGACTCCTGCTTCAGAGTTGCCAATTTTCAACCTTGGAACCTTGTTCTACACACATGGGAGGACACCAAAAAGTGGTGGTCGGCCAGCAATTGTTAATTTCATTTTTGAGCCTCTCCTTCAAGTTCTATGTTGTGACTCCTGCTTCAGAGTTGCCAGATTCCAACCTTGGGGCCTTATTCTACACACATGGGAGGACACCAAGGAGTGGTGGTCGGCCAGAAAATTTGCACTTCATTTTGGGGCCATGGCCGGCCGGCCAGGGTGAGTGGCTGGCCGACCAGTTGGGGTGGCCGGCCGGCCACCTTCCAGAAATTCACCTGGCTGGCCAGCTTTCTGCTTTCCAGCTCTTTACAGCTGTCCGGATATTTTTCTGAAATATCTCCCCCATCCGGGGGATATTTTGGGAGGAAAATCTTGCCTCCATTTCCCTCCCCTTTTACACCCTTTTTTGCCTATTTAAAGGCTGGCCCTCCTCCTTCCCTAGGGTTAGAAGTTTTCACCTCAAGAACCCTTAAGCATTTGCCTCCATTTTCATAGCCAAAACCCTAAAACAAAGCTTCAAGCCTTGCTCCTTCCTTCATCAACACCAAGCACCATCATCACCATCTCCATTCCAGTAGCAAAGGAGTGATTTTCAGAGGTTAAGAAGCAAGAAATTCAAGCCAACAAGCATCCAAAGTGTAGTCTTCTAAAGTAAAGCTCCATTTCCCTTTTTTGAGCACAATTTTGCCTCAATTCTTTACTCTATTTGCTTTCAGTTTTGGGCTCTGACCCCTACTGCTTTTCGGCTTATTTTGAGCCCCTCTACAACATTGTAGAAGGGCTCAACCCTGTTTGGTGTCTCTTTCATATACTTCCTTCAATATCACTCTTTATGCCATAAAATTGCATGCTTTGTTTGACTTTTGAGTGGTCTGATTTCGAGCATACTATATACTGTGGGTAGGCTTATTTTGAGCCCCTCTTCAACATTGAAGAAGGTCTCAACCATGTTTGGTGGCTCTAGCATGCACTTCCTTTGAAATTCTTCCATTTTACCGTAAAATTGCATGCTATTTTTAGCCTATTTTTGATCTGAGTTGGAGCATAAAACATACTGATATTGTGCTTATTTTGAACCCCTCTTCAACATTGAAGAAGGGCTCAACCTGGTTTTCATCCTCTATCATGCACTTGCTTTGAATTCTTGTTCCATTTCCATTTTGCATGCCTTTTTAAGCCCATCATGCTTCTGTTTTTGGCCTTCATCAGGCCTAGAAAGTGCCTTATTTTGGCCTTCTCATCATGGTTTCTTAAGGGCCTTAAGCCATTTGGTGAATGCTTTTGGTACTTGTTTTGTAATCCTTCATATTTTCCGTAAATTTGCATGTTTTTTTAGGCCATTCTACCTTCTGTTTTAGGTCTTCATCAGGCTTGTAAAGTGTGTTGTTTTGGTCTATTCTTTGTGTTTTATTAAGGGTCTTAGGCCATTTGATGTTTTCTTATGGTACCTCTCTTTATAGCCCTTGTTGGTCCATATATTGCATGCAATTTTGAGCCTATCTACATACTGATTTTGGAGTTGTCATTCACTGTAAATATGCATATTTTGGGCTCCTCTTCAATGTTTTAGAACTGTTTTTTTTGGTTTGAGCATTGTATATGTTACTTGCTTTGTAAATCCCCTCTTTTCCCCCATTTTTGCATGCCATTGTTGCCATATCTATGCTCACAATTTGGCCATGTTTTGTACTGAAAAGATGCTATTTTTGGGGCTGCCTTGCTACTGTTTTTGCTTCCATGTGCCAATTTTGCATGTTTAGCATAGCCGTAGGCCATTTCGGGTACTTAAAATCGCATTTCGGGATGATTTCATGCATTGATTGTCATTTCGTATCATTTCGGGGCTGTTTTCCCCTTTATTTAGCTGCTGAAATTTGGTTTGCATGCTTGCATATCATTTTCCATGTCATTTCATGCCTTAGTGCATTGCCTCGGTTTGCGTGCCCGTGGGCACACACTTCGAGGCACTCCGTTTTCATTCATTGGCTTCCTATGTGAGTAGGCTGAGGCTCTCTCATGTGGGTGTAAGCCCATCATTGCATTTTTGTACCATTTTCATGCTTGTTTATCATCGCTTCGGTTTGCGTGCCCGTGTGCACGCATTTCGAGGCACTCCTCTTTTTGTCTCCCGGCATCTTATGTGAGTGCGGCTGAGGTTCTCTCATGTTAGTGTAAGCCCAACTTGCATTTTCCATGTCATTTGCATTGCGTATGCCACCGCCTCGGTTTGCGTGCCCGAGTGCACGCATTTCGAGGTAGCTCTTTTTATCCGACGGCATCTTATGTGAATGTGACTGAGGTCCACTCATGTTAGTATAAGCCCAATCTGCATTTTCATGCTTGTTTATCATCGCCTCGGTTTGCGTGCCCGTGTGCACGCATTTCGAGGCACTTCAATTTTATCCGATTTGCATTTCACATCATCGCCTCGGTTTACGTGCCGGTGTGCACGCATTTCGAGGCACTTCAGTTTTATCCGATTTGCATTTCACATCATCGCCTCGATTTGCGTGCCCGTGTGCACACATTTCGAGGCACTTCAATTTTATCCGATTTGCATTTCACATCATCACCTCGGTTTGCGTGCCCGTGTGCACGCATTTCAAGGCACTTCCCTTTTATCCGGTTTGCATTTCATGTCATCGCCTCGGTTTGCGTGCCCGTGTGCACGCATTTCGAGGCATCTCATTTTCATAGCATTGTGCATGCTATATCACATGTTAGCTGCATTTCATGCATACCATGCATATTGCATCGTGTTCGGGATAGGCGTTAGCCCGGGCACGGGAAACGAGGCACGTTTCGTACTCCGAGTGACGGAACGGATCTCAATTCCCAAGTCACCGACACTCCGGATTACCCATGATGGAGTTAGGTTTTGTTGTAGCATTCATCTGCATTCATCCTATATTGAGTTGTGCAATTCGGTTCCTCGGCCATCATGCATTGAGATGCGTGATTGGTGGCACGAGGATCGAGGCATGCATATATTTGTGAAATACATTGCTATGCCCTTTTCCTGCTCTCTGTTGCAGCAAAACCCAGAAACAGCAACTTTTCGGAGTCCGGCGCGCATTTCGAGAAATACTGCAAACAGAGGCTAATTGGGGCATCCCAGTGGATTTCTGCCCGAGGCAGTCCAACATACACTATTCATCAGAATCAAGGCAGCCCCTGGCTTGCATGCCAGTTTACAGCTTTCCTAGTTTAATTTGTGCATTATTCGGACTGTATATTTCGGACTGTATATTCTCTTATTCGGACTGTATATTATTTATTCGGACCCTCTGCGCGAGGGCACAATTGTAATAAGGGTGTGTGAGTGTGATGTATGTCTTCCAACCCCCATTTCTTTCTTCCCTTTTATTTATCCGCTTATGATGGTTAGATATAGGGCATATTTCAATTAGCATACAGTATGACAGCATGTTTGCATCATTCATCTATTTTGCATGCACCGGGCTCGGCGCATCATACAAACTGCATCTGTATTTCAATTCCAAATTGAGTACGTGATAGTCGTAGCATTCCATATGCCATGTTTAGAATAGCCGAGCCTGCTATAGTTTGCATTTTTGCATGTGTTGCATTAGGCATTTCAGTATACTTAGGAACCATGCATGGATTTCTAATGAGCTTTTGTTTTGGCTTGGAGTACTCGGTGAGTTTTATGCTTTAGCATCCTTGCATGCGTGTGAGTGCTGCCATGAATAGCATGCTTGCCATGAGACTATGTGCTTATGTGATATAACTGCCTTGAATGCCTGTGGGTGGAGGTTGAGTTATCTGAATTGGAGCAATTCATCAACTGTTTGTTTTAAGCCCACTGGATAGTGGCAAAATCATTGTTTTCTTAAGCCCACTCGAGGGTGGCAAATCCGCGTCTTAGCCTACTTGCGGGTAGCACCATCAAACCATTTTCAAACAAACAAACATGAAATGTTTTGTTCCAATTCAGGCGATTCAGTCTATACTTGTATGCTGTGCGCATCACATAGTAACCTAGGCTAATAACCGGAATAAGAACTCACAATGTTTTCAAAAAACAGATATCATGGTTAGTAGAGGCCGGTCTTTGACCGGGCGAGCGGGGGTGCTCACGATGTGACCTTCCCCAATCGTACCCAAGTTCCCGAGCCAACTTTGGTGATGACGGACACGTGGCCTTTCGGCACCGAGTCAGGGTTTCCTAAATTTCCCATTTTAAAATATTTAGGTGGCGACTCTGTTATCTGGCAAAGCAGTCCATGTTTGGCACTTCTTTCAAAAAATCTGTTTTTCTCAAAAACGATTTGCCGGATTTGGACTCTTTGGTTCAAGATTGAGAACCGACACAAATCGAGTCCGAACTGTAGCGAGGTCCCTCGCGGGCATGCACTGCTCTCATTTATGGAGGTCCCTCGAGTCCGGGTGTGTGTAGACTTCAGGGATTTAAACAGAGCCAGTCCGAAGGACGACTTTCCCTTACCACACATTGATGAGTTAGTGGATTTCACAGCAGGGCATGCACTGCTCTCATTTATGGATGGCTTTTCAGGTTATAACCAGATAGTGATGGCGCCAGAAGATAGAGAAAAGACTGCATTCACCACCCTGTGGGGAACATACTGCTACCGGGTAATGCCGTTTGGGTTGAAGAATGCTGGGGCTACTTATCAACGGGCCGCGACCACAATACTACACGATATGATCCACAAAGAGGTTGAGGTGTATGTGGACGACATGATTGTCAAGTCCAAGGAAAGAGAGGGCCACTACACCGCCTTGCATAAGTTTTTCCAAAGGATCAGGGAATTCCGGTTGCGGCTAAACCCTCAGAAATGTACATTTGGTGTTACAGCGGGAAAAATGCTGGGGTTTCTGATTACACAAAGGGGCATCGAGGTCGACCCTTCCAAAATCAAGGCCATCTTAGAAATGCCACCACCAAGGACTGAAAAGGAGGTGCGAGGCTTTCTGGGTAAAGTGCAATTCATAAGACGGTTTATCTCAAAACTAACCTTGACTTGTGAACCACTTTTTGGCCTCCTGAAGAAAGGAAAGAAATTTCAATGGGACGGCCGATGTCAAGCTGCATTTGAACAGATTAAAGAATATCTACAGAACCCACCCGTTTTATCGCCAGCAGAACCAGGGAAACCGTTGATTTTGTATCTGTCAGTAACTGAGACCACGATGGGCTGTATGCTTGCACAGGAATCAGAAGACAAGGTGGAGAAAGCCATCTATTATTTAAGCAAGAAGATGCTGGAATATGAGACCCGGTATACGCCGTTGGAAAAGGCTTGCCTAGCTCTGGTATGGGCTACCAGGAAGCTGCGGCACTACCTGTTAGCTCACTCTGTAATGTTGGTTTCACGACTCGATCCCATCAAATATCTTTTCGAGAAACCAGCGCTTACGGGTAGGCTAGCTCGTTGGTTGCTGTTGCTCTCCGAATTTGATCTCACATATGTGACGTGCAAGTCAGTGAAAGGAAGAGCAGTGGCAGAGTTCCTTGCCGACCATCCGGTTGAGGGGGATGAAGCAGTTGAGTATCTATTCCCAGATGAAGCAATTCTGCATATCGACGAAGAAACTTGGACGATGTACTTTGACGGAGCGTCAAATCAACATGGGTATGGGATAGGAGTGTTGCTGATAGCACCCGACAATTCCCGTATCCCTCTAGCCTTCAAACTCCGGTTCAAAGTCTCAAACAATGAAGCAGAATATGAGGCGTGCATCGCTGGTTTAGAAGCAGCCCTGGAACTAGGGGCAAGACGGCTGGACGTCATTGGGGACTCGAACCTTGTTGTGTCTCAAGCTAAAGGAGACTGGAAAGTAAAAGAAGAAAATATGATGATGTATCACCAGACCCTGGATTTGCTCCTTCCTCGGTTTGAGAAGCTAAGTTTCACTCATCTACTAAGAGAGAACAACAGGTTCGCAGATTCTTTAGCAACTCTGTCATCTATGATAGACATCCTGTGTGGAGTCCGGATGCGTCCAGTTATCATTGATCAGAAATTTGCACCTGCCTATGAGTCGATTGCAGCCATAGATGAAGTTCAGGATGAAAACCCCTGGTACTACGACATTTGGAACTTTCTGGAGAAGGAAGCATACCCGCCAGGGGTAAATGCCAAGGACAAAAGGGCAATAAGAAGATTGGCCGTTCAGTTCATCATCTGTGGGGATAAGCTGTACAGAAGAGGTCATCTGGGAATGCATAAACTGTGCGTTGATGCTGAAGAGTCAAAGCGTCTAATGGAAGCCATCCATGGAGGTGAATGTGGTGCACACATGAATGGGGTGATGTTGGCACGGAAAATCCTTAGACAAGGTTACTACTGGTCCACCATGGAGGATGATTGTATTGGTTTCGTCCGGCGATGTCACAAATGTCAGATTCATGCAAATCGCATGAACATTCCGCCGTCAAAGCTGTACAACATGACTTCGCCATGGCCATTTTCAGTCTGGGGAATTGATGTAATCGGAGTTGTTACGCCGAAGGGGTCGAATGGGCATGAGTTCATCTTGGTAGCGATAGATTATTTCACAAAGTGGGTTGAGGCCCAATCTTATGCGGTGTTGAAGGCTTCTCACGTCGCAAAATTTATCAAAAACAACATCATCTGTCGCTACGGAGTCCCAAATGAGATAATTTCAGACAATGGTTCCCACTTCAAGAAGGAAGTGATAGACTTGTTGGAAAAATACAACGTGGCTTTTCACAAGTCATCTACCTACCGGCCGCAGACCAATGGAGCGGTTGAGGCCGCCAACAAGAATATCAAGCGTATATTGCAGAAGATGGTGGAGACCTACCGGGATTGGCCAGATAAGCTGCCTTTCGCTCTGTGGGGCTACCGGACTTCGATCAGAACTTCTACTGGGGCGACTCCGTATTCGTTAGTTTATGGGATGGAGGCCGTTCTACCTATTGAGATTGAGGTTCCATCTTTACGAGTATTGGCTGAATGTCAGATAGCCGAAGCGGATTGGCAGCAGAACAGATTTGAGGAACTCATGCTTTTCGATGAAAGAAGACTGAAAGCACTGTACCACGTCCAAGGTTATCAACGCAGAATCGCCCAGGCTTTTAACAAGAAGGTTAAGTCCAGGAACTTGAAAGAAGGAGATTTGGTGCTCAAAGACAACCGAGCTCCCATTCACGACCCAAGGGGCAAGTTCAGACCCAATTGGACTGGTCCCTACATCATCAAGTCAATCTGGTCAGGTGGAGCTGTGGTTCTGATGGATTTAGATGGCTTAGAGTTTTCCCAACCGATCAACATGGACAAGTTGAAGAAATACTACCCCTGAGAGGCTCGCTAGGCCGAAAACCCGAAAGGGCGACCTAGGCAAAACTCAGAGCATAGAAAATTTGAAATTATAAAAACTGAGCTCGCAAGGTTGAAAACTCGCAAAGGGCGGCCTTGGCAAAAATTAGAGCGCAAAAAGAGAGTAAAAATACCCGAGCGAACCTAAGCCTAAACTACGTAAGACTTGATTCCTATCTTTGGGATACGTAGGCAGCTTCATCTCGAAGTTCAGTCACACTCTTTTCCCCGATCAACTTTGTCCATTCTGATCATCTCAGTCATCTCTATTCGTCAGCATTTATCGTGATCTCCGGTACAGTGTTATTCAGACTAGGGGCAACTTTCCGTTGCTATGAATTGTCGAGGCACTTTTCAAACTAGGGGCAACTTTCCAGTTGCTAGGATTCGGGGTTGTGCATCTCAGTGACAGATCTCAGGCGTGTCCAGTTCTGATCCATTTCGAAAATAGTTTTGAAAAGTTTTAATAAAAGTTGACTTTGTTCAAATAAATCTTTTCACAACTAAGACCATTTTTGGACCAAGAACGGAAAATTTTCAGTACCACAACCTTCAATTTCATTGATTTCAAAACAGAGTTCTTTTGCTCTTGCATACAATTGAAGTTGCTTTTTATTACATTCATAAAGAAAACTTGAAAGTACTAATAAAGCAATGAATCTGGGGCATAGTCAAGTCAGGTGTCCCTGCGCCCCCTTCCAGAGCTGGTTGAAGCCTCTGATGCCAACCTAGGCCCAACTTGTGCTTCTTCGTTGAGCCAATCCCAGCACTCATCAGATAAAGTGCGACTGAAAACAGGGGCGGGGGACAAAAGCTCTCTAACTCTCCATGCTGCGGCCTGTCGAGCCAGCTGTGCGCCTCGAACTGGAAATGTAGCCGGATACTCTATCCCCTCCGGAGGGCAAGTCTGATCATGGCCGAACTGGCGCAAAATACGAAATGGGAAATAGAATACATAGTGAGTCAAGCCGATCAGACGGATCCCGGTATCCTGGAACATGCTATAGCTCATCGCCGGGAGATTGAGCCAGGGGCAGCGCCAGGCAATGCGATCTGCCGATAAATTGCACATCCATTCAAACCACCAGCTTTCATCAAGAGCATTGACTAGGCGTTGCCGAAAGAAGTAGCCACGGGCTGAATAAGCAGGGCAAGAGTCCACAACTTGCAATTTATCCATCAGCCATATCTGGGGAGGGATGAAAAATGAGAGAATAAAGAATAGAGAGATGTGCGATGAGAGAAAAGTGAGATAAGGGTTTTGTGAGAAAAATCGAGCCCGAGGGCCGAGTGATGTGAGCCAATATACATATGAGCTTGGGTGGGAAACATTACCTGTAGCAGTAGTGGACTCCCCGCAAACCTGGTTGTCTCTTGGCGGTAGAAGGCATCTAGACCCATCAGTGTCTCGGCCAAAGTCATGGCGATACAGCTTTTTCCCTCCCTCAAGCCTTGAGCGACTTCAATCAAGCGGATGTTAGCTCCTCCGGAGCCCGAGACAAACAGAAAATGGGATAGTAGGCACAAGCAGAGGGCATGCTGTCGAAAACCTTGCCAATAGTGGTCGCTGCGGTCACCAGCATCGGAGAATCGGTAAATCAGGCTCGGGATATCCAACATGCCACTGCCAATCAGAGATCGAGCATCATGCGCGTTGAGACCGCACATCCGCCCTAAAGCTTGGGCATGGCCAAAACGAGACTGAGGCAAGATCTCTTCTGAGCGTTCGGACTCCATCAAAGTTTGAAAATCTTCAAAAGTAGGACATACCTCTTGCCCTCCGAAGCTGAAGACATGCGTCACTGGATTCCAAAACCTTGCCGCGGCGTGGAGGAAAGGAAGGTGCAGTGGAGTGCGGCTCAGCGGGAATAGCGCATTCAAGCCAAAACCCCGGAAGTTCAACTTCTCCGAGCCATCTAGAAAAGAAATCCAAGATGTGAGATTTTCTGTGAGAAATGCCTCCATTTTTGTGAGGAAAGGTGATGAAATGAATGAGTTCCAAGGGTGGGGGCTTTTATAGAGGGGCAAAACACTATTCAAAGGACACGTGTCAGATTTCTGGAGGTTGCGGGAGAGGTGGCCGGCCGGCCACCTATCCTAGTAGGCCGGCCACCTTCTAGTTTTCAAATGCAAAATGTTTTGGCCTAGCGTTGGTCCTATTTTGTCCGCCGGAGGGAAGTTTGAAGCATTTTCATGCATCGGGAATGTCGAAGGCCTCCATTTCTCTCGGTTTCGGGCACGTTCCATCATCTGGATTGTCTGTCCGAAGTACGTTTTGTTGTGTTTTGCTTATCGAGTTGTTGTTTTGTTTATCGAGTTGTAAGTTTTGTCGAGCTGTCGCATTTTGTGTTTCGAATTGTTACTTTTTGATTACACAATTTTGTTAAGTCTTGTCTATTGAGTCATTAACATTGTTGTATTTTGTTTATCGAGTTGTAAACTTGCTAAGAATCTGTTATTTCTTAGTGAGTCGATTTGTTTTAATTTGTTGCGTCGGTTCACTACCTGACCCGGTAAATACATGAGGCACATTTCATTCAATTCCATTTTTGTGCAAAATGATGCGATGCGATGCAATACTAAGAATTTCAAATACAAGCACATTTTAAAAAGCTGTTTCATTCCATCATGTTTTACAACAAAATAAAGGTACAAGTTTTACAGAAAATAGAACTGCCTAACAATGTGCAAAGTGCTACAAACTACTAGCCAAAAAGTAAAATAAAGCAGGAAATAACATCAGTATCCTCGGGAACGGGAATGAGGAGGTCCTCTCATCCTCTTCTGCGGGATAATCTCTGCAGCATCATCACCATCCGGATCAGAGCTGTCATCCTCCGGATCCCTCTCAGGCTCGCCTCCGATCCCGGAACCAAGACCGGAGCCTCCCTCCCCAGGAGATGTCTCTGACACGCGGTCTGCAACCTCCTCCTCCTCATCCTCGACGATGGGTGCCCTGCGTCTGCGAGACGACCCTGCTCCTCGAGCTCCTCGGTAAGGCCTGGATGGCCCAGCTCCTCGAGTCTCTGTACCTCGAGTAGGTCTAGCACCTCGACCTCTCTGAGAAGGCCCTGGTGGCCCGCCCCGTGTCGAAGCATATACGGGAGGCATCTGAAAATGAAAAGTGCAATACATCAGTTCAAGCGTAAAAAGCAGGTGCAAGTACAGTATATGAGTGGGGTGTGTGCCAGATGTGCTCTACACAGCCTATTAATACAGCAGAATGCTCAAAACCAGTATGTCATCGGGAGTATGCTAAATACAGGAAAGGTGAACAGTACCTGCACGCCCATAATGGCCAGCTGTCCCTCCCTCCGTAGGATCATGCCCTCAAATGTGGCCAGCATCCCCAGCAGCTCATCCGTATACTCAACTGGAGGCTGTAAATGCAAATGCAAAAACTATCAGTAAAGGAATGAATGTCCAAATGTCTAACTGATAAATCAAAGCTGAAAAACATACCGGGGGCGAATCAGGGTCTCTGATATATCCGTGGTCAGGCAGAGGAGGCTCTAACGGAACCTGGTAAGGCGTCCCGAATCGCCAACTCGTCAACTCGGTCGGTATATCTGACCACCCAGGATGATCGAGAGTCGGAGGAATCGGAGGAATCGAACTACCTCTACCTCTAGATGCACCAGCCCTGCTAGAAGAAGGGATGTCTGTAGCACGGGCGCGACTCGAAGATGGTACGCCAGTACGCCTCAGTGGCGGAGCCCGTACTCCCGTCAAGGGGGGCATCAGATATATGCGGCGATAGGTGGCGTAGTTCCCCACAATGAGATGTAATAAAGCATCGGTGCCCTGCATGTCCCTAGTCACCTCCTCAGGAGAAAGTCTATCGGCAGTCCGCATCGTGGGTGGAGGCACAGCAGGAGGGTCCTGAGACTCATATCCCCACACCTGACGCTGAAAGCGTTCCCCCAAGAACCAAGCCCTACCGACTGGTCCCTCGAGCAGGAACCTATACTGGGAACTAGTCGACCCTCCGGGGTACTGATTCTCGAGATCGTCGCCAAAGACTGCCCAAGGCTGCCAAGTGATCTGCGGATAACCAGTGCATAAATCAATCAGAATCAGAACATACAAAGCAGATCAAAGATGAAAATGAAAAGAATTGAGAGTTCTAAAATACCTCTGTCGCTCGTACGGTGTCGAAGTACTGCCGCAGATGGAAGAGAGTCTCTCGAGGTCTCGACAGGTGCTCGCCCTCAAACATCAATGAATACGGAGTCATAGGAGGTCCTGCCACCTCCATCTCCGGGGCCAATGTGGGGAAATATGCATATACCCATAGCTGAGAAAAGTAGTGCGGGATGTGAATACAAGGTGCTAAAAGGCATAATACAGAATGCAAAGTGCGCCGTGTGTGCAGTGAACAAGTAATGAGGAGCAAAAATGTAAATCAAGAGGACAGAATGTACCTCCCAGGCTCTCCAGTAGCCGTCGAGTAAGTCCCCCCGCCCGCGAGAGACTGCGCTCATGTAACAATAAAGGGTAGCCAGGCCAGCGCCGCCCCAATCATACTGACCGGCCTGTGATAGGTCTACTAGAGCGCTCAGTAGATACAACCCTACCATGTTCCCTCTATCGGCGAACAAGGTAGTCCCGAAGAGGAACATGAGGAAACCACGGGCATACTGCTCCGCCTCCTCAGGAGTATCGGGCTCCATCTGTGGCCGCCGAAAATGGGAAGAGAACCAAGTATACCGAACCCTCCCGGAAGCTCTGTCTACAGGCGGGAGTGCCCCCAATAGATGTATCCAAGCAGCCTCCCACTGGCCCATATCCTCGTCGTAGGGAATGGGTCCGCCGCCTACGTCTAGGCCGGTGAGTACAGCGAAGTCCAGTGGGGTCATGGTCATATCCCCGGTCGCGGAAAAATGGAAAGAATTGGTGGTGTCCCACCATCTCTCCGCCAGAGCAGCAAATAATGTCCTACTGATA
Source organism: Camellia granthamiana (assembly GCA_036172215.1). Classification (NCBI taxonomy): domain Eukaryota; kingdom Viridiplantae; phylum Streptophyta; class Magnoliopsida; order Ericales; family Theaceae; genus Camellia; species Camellia granthamiana. The sequence goes on from CM069910.1 coordinate 47,642,961, forward strand.
AGACAGTGAGATAACCCCCTGCAGAACGGTCCAAATCCTGCGAAGTCAACCAACTCCCGGACAGCTTCCGGAAGCTCAGCATACCACTCCCTCGCGGCAGTGGAGCCATATCCTCGTACTGTGCGAGAGCCAGCCTGCATTTAGAATGAATGCATGTATAAGCAAATGAAGTGAAAATGAGCTGTGTGCAAATGAAGTGAAAATGAGCTGTGTGCAAATGAAGTGAAAATGAGCTGTGTGCAAATGAAGTGTTTTGGGCTGCGTGTTCAAATTTCAGAAAATTAGTGGGCTGTGTGTTCACATCGAATCTGGGCTGCGTGTTCAGTAAATTTGGTATTTGGGCTGCGTGTTCAAATTTCAGAAAATCAGTGGGCTGTGTGTTCACATCGAATCTGGGCTGCGTGTTCAGTAAATTTGGTATTTGGGCTGCGTGTTCAAATTTCAGAAAATCAGTGGGCTGTGTGTTCACTTCAAATCTGGGCTGTGTGTTCAGTAAATCAGAGTTTAGGGCTGTGTGTTCTACTCTTAATCAGTGGGCTGTGTGTTCACTTCAAATCTGGGCTGCGTGTTCAGTAAATCAGAGTTTAGGGTTGTGTGTTCTACTCTTAATCAGTGGGCTGTGTGTTCACTTCAAATCTGGGCTGTGTGTTCAGTAAAGCAGAGTTTGGGGCTGTGTGTTCTACTCTTAATCAGTGGGCTGTGTGTTCACTTCAAATCTGGGCTGTGTGTTCAGTAAATCAGAGTTTGGGACTGTGTGTTCTACTCTTAATCAGTGGGCTGTGTGTTCACTTCAAATCTGGGCTGTGTGTTCAGTAAAGCAGAGTTTGGGACTGTGTGTTCTACTCTTAATCAGTGGGCTGTGTGTTCACTTCAAATCTGGGCTGTGTGTTCAGTAAATCTGAGTTTGGGACTGTGTGTTCTACTCTTAATCAGTGGGCTGTGTGTTCACTTCAAATCTGGGCTGTGTGTTCAGTAAATCAGAGTTTAGGGCTGTGTGTTCTACTCTTAATCAGTTGGCTGCGTGTTCGCTTCAAAATCTGAGCTGTGCGTTCAGAAAATCTGAGTTTTGGGACTGTGTGTTCTGCTTTTAGTCAGTATGTGCTGTGTGCTCATTTTCAACTTCGGGCTGTGTGTTTGGTGAATCAATGTTTGAGCCGTGTGTTCAATTCCTAACTAATGTATACTATGCGTTCACAATCAATCAATGAGCTGCGTTCATGAAGTTCAAGTGGCTAAGTCACATGCTCAGGATGCAAGTACTATGTCATAAGCTAAACTGTATGTTCAAGCATGGCAGGGGAATGAAATGCACGAAAAAGCAGAAAATAAAGTAAAATACCTCTACATCGTGGGAGAGGTGCTGCTCTGGCTCCCGCAAAAGAAGATCCCCTGGTACCCGATCGTTGAATTCGGTGAAATGACGAAAAGTGGCTCGCGGAAGCCTATGTACCGCTGGAGCATATCGATCGGGGATAAAAGGGCGGACCCTCAGGGGCAATGTCATAAAATCAAAATCATCTCCGGCGCCCGGAAAACCTCCACCGTGAGGGAAATGACCCGCCATGTCGAGAAATCTGCAAAGAAGAGCGAAAATGAGCAAAATGAGCCAAAATTGGAAAAAGTCAACAAAAGTCAACTCTCGGGAAATGAAAAGTCAACAAAAGTCAACTCCCGGGAAAATTTTCCAAATATTGAGACAAACCTACCTCAAGTGGTGAAAATGACAAGAGAAGCCCCGGAATCAAAATTTAGTCGGCTCAAAGTGCTTAACGCTGGAAGATTTCGCGAAAACAACTTGCGTGGAAGGCCGGGGGACGCGTATAAAATGCAGATTTGAAGAAGAAAATGGTTTGGGGAGCAAGAGGAGGAAGTTTTGCAGCCTTGGGTGTGATTTCGGATGGAATGGAGGTGTGTATATATAGAAACATGAAAAATGACCAAAATGCCCCTGCTTTTGGGCAGTGGCCGGCCGGCCACCTTTCCTGGCTGGCCGGCCATCTACTTTTTTCCCCCTGGCCGATGGCCTCTCCTAGGGAAATGGGCTGGCCGTTGGTGGTCCCCACCCCCTCCCCTACCTCTCTGCAAATTTTGAGGAAAATCGGAGTTCCCGGGACCTGAAAAAGTTCAAGAAAAGTGCACTTTCTGGCGCCGAATTGCTCCACCGGAACTTTAACTGCAATTTCTGACATGTGTCTCCTCATTATTCATCAAAATCAGAGTGTATCCTTTTTAAACATGTTGTGACCTCTCCGGGAGGTGAATCAGAGGCCGCGATTGAGTTGCTGTCGCCGAAATGCGCGTTTTCCGGCTCATCATTTCATGTCAAACGGGCACCCTGATATGTACTCGTTTTGCATTGTCATGCATGTAACTTGCATTCTCATAAACATTTTGCATTGTCATGCATCATTTCTTGGTGTGCCATACTTCTATGCTTGAGCATGCGTTGTCACGCATTATCTTTTCTCGCATTGTGTTGCATTCATTCACCGACACTGCGTGTGTCAAGCTTTTGGAATTACAGGAATCACATTGAATATATGTTGTTAGCATATTGTTCTTGTTGAATTTCTCTATTTTGCAGGCACGATATTGTATGTACGGTTCATTTGAGGCTGGTGCGACCAGACGAATCGCGCAGGTATCGTATCTTCTCCGTGTGAGACGCGACGAGAATTGAATAATTCTCCGCATTCCTGACTGCATGAAATGTAGTTGTTGCTTTGCATCCTTGCTTAGAACTGTCGCATCTATTTGTCAATACTTGCTTCATTACAGCTTGCTGCATTTGCACGAACATCGAGTTACATCCGGCTTCTTGCATATCATTTTGCATTTTGCCCCCTTTGCCTACGGGCACGCCTGCGGGCATATCTTTGTTTACTTTGTATGATTGTCTAAGTCTTCGGCCTTTTCAAAAATGGGTCGTCTCTGGGCTTTGACATTCACTCCCGTCAATTCTTGACTTCCGAGTTCTGTCAAAGAGGGGCAACTGTGGACACCCCATTTTTTATCGACCTTAAGACTCAGACGTCACCGGTTGAGCGCTCGGTGATGTTGCATGTCGTGCTCGTTCAGAAGTCTCAGAGTCGCGGCCGTGCGCCCTGCCTCCGGACTCCCGAACTCTTTTCTGTGCCTTGCCTCGGTTTGCGAACCAGACTCGGTTTTCTCTGTTTTCTTTCCTAAGGGGAGGGAGTGGTCCCGTAGACTATCTCTCAGTGGCCGTGAGCTACTTTTCGTGGCCGTAGGCCATTTTGCCCATTTCGGAGCCCGGTTCCCGGTTTTCGGAGCCGTCAGGTCGTGTGCCTCGGTTCGGGACAGCCCAACCATCTTCGATTTCTCCGGTTTTTGGCAGGTATCTCTGTTTTACTTTTCTGAGGAACACTGGGGCCCCTGATGCCCACTTCGTGGCTGTATGCCACTTTCGGTGCTTACAGTCGGTTTTCGGGACCCCAAACCGCGCGGTTTAGGCCCCGAGCATTCATTTTGCATCGGTTTTCTCCGGTTTTCGGCGATGACCTCTGTTTTATCATTCCGAGGAACACTGGGGCCTTTGATGCCCACTTCGTGGCCGTGCGCCACTTTCGGTGCTTACAGCCGGTTTTCGGGACCCCGAACCGCGCGGTTTTGGTCCCGAGCATTCATTTTGCATTAGTTTTTATTCATTTTTGGCAGGTACCTCTGTTTCAATACCAGGAAGATCACTGTGGGGTGGGAGGCCAGCAATTATCCCAGATAACCAGTTTCGCTCCTCCGGCGCCCGTTTTGCTCACTTCCGGGCCAATGTTGAACACCCTGGGGATATTTTCTTCCAACCAAAGCTACATATTTGTGATCAGGGGACATGGTAGGACCCTAAAAATGTATGGTCGGCCAGCAATTTTGATTTTCATTTTTGAGCCTCTCCTTCAAATGCAATGTTGTGACTCCTGCTTCAGAGTTGCCAATTTTCAACCTTGGAACCTTGTTCTACACACATGGGAGGACACCAAAAAGTGGTGGTCGGCCAGCAATTGTTAATTTTATTTTTGAGCCTCTCCTTCAAGTTCTATGTTGTGACTCCTGCTTCAGAGTTGCCAGATTCCAACCTTGGGGCCTTATTCTACACACATGGGAGGACACCAAGGAGTGGTGGTCGGCCAGAAAATTTGCACTTCATTTTGGGGCCATGGCCGGCCGGCCAGGGTGAGTGGCTGGCCGACCAGTTGGGGTGGCCGGCCGGCCACCTTCCAGAAATTCACCTGGCCGGCCAGCTTTCTGCTTTCCAGCTCTTTACAGCTGTCCGGATATTTTTCTGAAATATCTCCCCCATCCGGGGGATATTTTGGGAGGGAAATCTTGCCTCCATTTCCCTCCCCTTTTACACCCTTTTTTGCCTATTTAAAGGCTGGCCCTCCTCCTTCCCTAGGGTTAGAAGTTTTCACCTCAAGAACCCTTAAGCATTTGCCTCCATTTTCATAGCCAAAACCCTAAAACAAAGCTTCAAGCCTTGCTCCTTCCTTCATCAACACCAAGCACCATCATCACCATCTCCATTCCAGCAGCAAAGAAGTGATTTTCAGAGGTTAAGAAGCAAGAAATTCAAGCCAACAAGCATCCAAAGTGTAGTCTTCTAAGGTAAAGCTCCATTTCCCTTTTTTGAGCACAATTTTGCCTCAATTCTTTACTCTATTTTCTTTCAGTTTTGGGCTCTGACCCCTACTCATTTTGGGCTTATTTTGAGCCCCTCTACAACATTGTAGAAGGGCTCAACCCTGTTTGGTGTCTCTTTCATATACTTCCTTCAATATCACTCTTTATGCCATAAAATTGCATGCTTTGTTTGACTTTTGAGTGGTCTGATTTCGAGTATACTATATACTGTGGGTAGGCTTATTTTGAGCCCCTCTTCAACATTGAAGAAGGGCTTAACCATGTTTGGTGGCTCTAGCATGCACTTCCTTTGAAATTCTTCCATTTTACCGTAAAATTGCATGCTATTTTTAGCCTATTTTTGATCTGAGTTGGAGCATGCAACATACTGATATTGTGCTTATTTTGAACCCCTATTCAACATTGAAGAAGGGCTCAACCTGGTTTTCATCCTCTATCATGCACTTGCTTTGAATTCTTGTTCCATTTCCATTTTGCATGCCTTTTTAAGCCCATCATGCTTCTGTTTTTGGCCTTCATCAGGCCTAGAAAGTGCCTTATTTTGGCCTTCTCATCATGGTTTGTTAAGGGCCTTAAGCCATTTGGTGAATGCTTTTGGTACTTGTTTTGTAATCCTTCATATTTTCCGTAAATTTGCATGTTTTTTTAGGCCATTCTACCTTCTGTTTTAGGTCTTCATCAGGCTTGTAAAGTGTGTTGTTTTGGTCTATTCTTTGTGTTTTATTAAGGGTCTTAGGCCATTTGATGTTTTCTTATGGTACCTCTCTTTATAGCCCTTGTTGGTCCATATATTGCATGCAATTTTGAGCCTATCTACATACTGATTTTGGAGTTGTCATTCACTGTAAATATGCATATTTTGGGCTCCTCTTCAATGTTTTAGAACTGTTTTTTTTGGTTTGAGCATTGTATATGTTACTTGCTTTGTAAATCCCCTCTTTTCCCCCATTTTTGCATGCCATTGTTGCCATATCTATGCTCACAATTTGGCCATGTTTTGTACTGAAAAGATGCTATTTTTGGGGCTGCCTTGCTACTGTTTTTGCTTCCATGTGCCAATTTTGCATGTTTAGCATAGCCGTAGGCCATTTCGGGTACTTAAAATCGCATTTCGGGATGATTTCATGCATTGATTGTCATTTCGTATCATTTCGGGGCTGTTTTCCCCTTTATTTAGCTGCTGAAATTTGGTTTGCATGCTTGCATATCATTTTCCATGTCATTTCATGCCTTAGTGCATTGCCTCGGTTTGCGTGCCCGTGGGCACACACTTCGAGGCACTCCGTTTTCATTCATTGGCTTCCTATGTGAGTAGGCTGAGGCTCTCTCATGTGGGTGTAAGCCCATCATTGCATTTTTGTACCATTTTCATGCTTGTTTATCATCGCTTCGGTTTGCGTGCCCGTGTGCACGCATTTCGAGGCACTCCTCTTTTTGTCTCCCGGCATCTTATGTGAGTGCGGCTGAGGCTCTCTCATGTTAGTGTAAGCCCAACTTGCATTTTCCATGTCATTTGCATTGCGTATGCCACCGCCTCGGTTTGCGTGCCCGAGTGCACGCATTTCGAGGTAGCTCTTTTTATCCGACGGCATCTTATGTGAGTGTGACTGAGGTCCACTCATGTTAGTATAAGCCCAATCTGCATTTTCATGTTTGTTTATCATCGCCTCGGTTTGCGTGCCAGTGTGCACGCATTTCGAGGCACTTCGGTTTTATCCGATTTGCATTTCACATCATCGCCTCGGTTTGCGTGTCCGTGTGCACGCATTTCGAGGCACTTCAATTTTATCCGATTTGCATTTCACGTCATCGCCTCGGTTTGCGTGCCGGTGTGCACGCATTTCGAGGCACTTCGGTTCTATCCGATTTGCATTTCACATCATCGCCTCGGTTTGCGTGCCCGTGTGCACACATTTCGAGGCACTTCGATTTTATCTGATTTGCATTTCACATCATCGCCTCGGTTTGCGTGCCCGTGTGCACGCATTTCAAGGCACTTCCCTTTTATCCGGTTTGCATTTCATGTCATCGCCTCGGTTTGCGTGCCCGTGTGCACGCATTTCGAGGCATCTCATTTTCATAGCATTGTGCATGCTATATCACATGTTAGCTGCATTTCATGCATACCATGCATATTGCATCGTGTTCGGGATAGGCGTTAGCCCGGGCACGGGAAACGAGGCACGTTTCGTACTCCGAGTGACGGAACGGATCTCAATTCCCAAGTCACCGACACTCCGGATTACCCATGATGGAGTTAGGTTTTGTTGTAGCATTCATCTGCATTCATCCTATATTGAGTTGTGCAATTCGGTTCCTCGGCCATCATGCATTGAGATGCGTGATTGGTGGCACGAGGATCGAGGCATGCATATATTTGTGAAATACATTGCTATGCCCTTTTCCTGCTCTCTGTTGCAGCAAAACCCAGAAACAGTAACTTTTCGGAGTCCGGCGCGCATTTCGAGAAATACTGCAAACAGAGGCTAATTGGGGCATCCCAGTGGATTTCTGCCCGAGGCAGTCCAACATACACTATTCATCAGAATCAAGGCAGCCCCTGGCTTGCATGCCAGTTTACAGCTTTCCTAGTTTAATTTGTGCATTATTCGGACTGTATATTTCGGACTGTATATTCTCTTATTCTGACTGTATATTATTTATTCGGACCCTCTGCGCGAGGGCACAATTGTAATAAGGGTGTGTGAGTGTGATGTATGTCTTCCAACCTCCATTTCTTTCTTCCCTTTTATTTATCCGCTTATGATGGTTAGATATAGGGCATATTTCAATTAGCATACAGTATGACAGCATGTTTGCATCATTCATCTGTTTTGCATGCACCGGGCTCGGCGCATCATACAAACTGCATCTGTATTTCAATTCCAAATTGAGTACGTGATAGTCGTAGCATTCCATATGCCATGTTTAGAATAGCCGAGCCTGCTATAGTTTGCATTTTTGCATGTGTTGCATTAGGCATTTCAGTATACTTAGGAACCATGCATGGATTTCTAATGAGCTTTTGTTTTGGCTTGGAGTACTCGGTGAGTTTTATGCTTTAGCATCCTTGCATGCGTGTGAGTGCTGCCATGAATAGCATGCTTGCCATGAGGCTATGTGCTTATGTGATATAACTGCCTTGAATGCCTGTGGGTGGAGGTTGAGTTATCTGAATTGGAGCAATTCATCAACTGTTTGTTTTAAGCCCACTGGATAGTGGCAAAATCATTGTTTTCTTAAGCCCACTCGAGGGTGGCAAATCCGCGTCTTAGCCTACTTGCGGGTAGCACCATCAAACCATTTTCAAACAAACAAACATGAAATGTTTTGTTCCAATTCAGGCGATTCAGTCTATACTTGTATGCTGTGCGCATCACATAGTAACCTAGGCTAATAACCGGAATAAGAACTCACAATGTTTTCAAAAAACAGATATCATGGTTAGTAGAGGCCGGTCTTTGACCGGGCGAGCGGGGGTGCTCACGATGTGACCTTCCCCAATCGTACCCAAGTTCTCGAGCCAACTTTGGTGATGACGGACACGTGGCCTTTCGGCACCGAGTCAGGGTTTCCTAAATTTCCCATTTTAAAATATTTAGGTGGCGACTCTGTTATCTGGCAAAGCAGTCCATGTTTGGCACTTCTTTCAAAAAATCTGTTTTTCTCAAAAACGATTTGCCGGATTTGGACTCTTTGGTTCAAGATTGAGAACCGACACAAATCGAGTCCGAACTGTAGCGAGGTCCCTCGCGGGCTTGTTACAGTCGCGTCTGCGACCATCTTTTCTTTTGTTCGCGCCTGTGGTCCGTTTGGGTATAAAAGTCGTGAAAAGCATAAAATATCTCATTTTTAAGTTCATCTTCTCTCTCTTCTCTCTCTTTTCACCATTTTTTAAGGTTGGTTTTCATCTCCTTTCACCCATTTTCTACCTAGACCAAAATGTAGAGATCGGCGAGGGCTTCCTTTTAATCTGAGCAGATCGTCATTTCGTCACCGGTAATTTTTCGGTTGTCTCCTTTTCGCTTCAAGAGATAGGGATTCTTAAGCTTCTTTTCAAAACATCGTCATAGATAGATGTGCAATACTTTTTATTGCATATAAAGTATGGTTTTCGTGTTTGATTTCGTTAAAAACATATGGGTTGGTTTGGGTTTAGATTTGGAAGTTTATGGATTTGTGTTTATGATTGGTTATGGATTGTAGGAGCATGTTTAGGATGTGGGTTTGGAAGGCTTTGGGTATTTTGATTTATAAATCTCTATATGTTAAAAGAAACGGGTGAGGTTTTGTATGCTTTGGGTTATGTTTGTTATGTAGGAATTGGGGGTTTTAAATTAATAATATTGGGTGTTGGAAATTGTTGTGTATGTTGGGGATTCAAAATAGTGAAAACTAGCTTTTCAAAATAAGTGAAAAGAAATTGAGAGTTGGAATGGATTTGTAAGTTGGAGATGCACGATATTAATTTTTTATGCTTTTAATTATGCAATTGGCTTCTTAGAAATTTGTCCTTGGTCATCGGTGGAGGATGTCATTGTTTATCGCTTAGTAGATGCTATGCCTAGGTGTTGTTAATTGGATTGTGTACTATAGAACGATTGGGTGGTTGGTTGTTGATAGTTATGTTTATCTATCTGTTGTGCGTTGTTGGTTGTCGATAGTAGATTGTGGGAGCCGAATAATGGCAAAATCAGAAGGTGCGTACCTTAGAAGACTGATATTAATTGGCTGTATCCTACGAGAATGGGAAGCCGAATATAATATATGTGCCGAATAAGTGTAGATCCTTAGAGCCGAATAAGAGAAAGGACAATGATTAAAAAGTAGGAGCTGGCCCCGAGGATCAAAAGGAACATGTATAAATATAGGAACAATGGATTGAGAAAGGTATGTAAGAATCACTTCACTTAATTTAATAAACAAGCTATCCTGAGTGTCTGAACTGACTTGTCTGTCGGAGTGCTGATTCTGACACCCCCAACTGGAGTGTTTGTATCTTTTCAGGTGACTAGCTGAGGATCACTAGCGTCTCCCAGGATCTGAAGAGTATTTCCAGACCACTTCTCCACATAGATGTTATCCATCTAGTTATGTGTACGGTGTTGTTGAGACGAGATTATGGAATGAATAGGGAATTAGGAATTATTATGAATATAATTCATTTTATTATATTTTTATTGAGTAAGTGGTAACCGATAGAGAGGATAGTGTTCGTAATTGTATTACCTCGCGTTATGTAATACTTGGAAACGTTCCAATGAGAATGAAAACTCATTGTTGAACGGAGGTGCATGGAGCACATTTTGTTGCAAGTGTTGGTTGATTTTGGTGCATTTGATGTAATCAAAGCAACTTAGTTTTAATTGAATGGTTAGGGTGGATCCAGGTTATGTATAGTCGTGATGTGTACGTGTTAGATAGGTGGTGCTTAGCATTGGCCACTAGCAGAGTGTATCTCATTATAGTGCACTAGTTTGCGGAGTGGTACTCATGTTGACCACGAGATTGGTGGCACTTAGCAATGGCCACAGGGTTTGGTGATGCTTGGCGATGGTCACGGGTTTAGGTGGTGCTCAGCGATGACCACTGGCAAGTGAATGGATTTGAGAGAAATCACTAGGTTGTAGTGCTAGTAGATTGGAACTGGTTTAATTAAACAAAAACCTATTTATGTGGATGTATTGTATATGTGGTGTGACTACGGGTTATATGTGTGTGTTGAGGCTTTGGTGTTGGGTGTATGTGATGAGGATGGTGCTGGGTTCGAGTTGAGATTTGTGGTTAATGGTTGTCTAGATCCGTTGTTTTGAAATGGTGGTTGTTAAGAAAAGAAGTTAATGTTTCTAAAATGAACAAAGTTGGATTTTTTTTAAAAGGAAACTGTATTTATGTAAGTATACCTTTGGTATTAAATGTCACATCATATATATATATATGTATGAATGTGGGGTATGCATGATCATATCTAGTTATCTGTTATGATTGTTTAGGATCTTTGGGATCTCTATTGGGTTTTGTGCTCATCCCATGTTGACAAACTTTTCAAGTTCATGGCTGGAAGGACTATTCAAACTTGAAGTCTTTTATTTATGCCGGCCATAGGGCCTTTTATTTGTTGGTTGGATGCCATGTATTGTATAAGGGTAAGTCCCTTTGATTTGTTATTTTTTAATGTAAGCCTAAGGCATTGTACCAGATTTTGTTTATATATCATCATTGTTTCTGAGAGAGAATGTTATTATTTAGTTCTTGTTTGTGTTGGCACGTGTGTGATATTATTGAAATTGGTATTAATATAAAGGATTTGGTAATGGATTCAGGAAATAAAAGTTAGGGCTTTACAAGTCCATAAAAAGTAACTAAGGGAACAATGGAACGTGACCAAGAGTGAGTAAAATCTCCTTCTAGAACTAGATCGACAGAACACAGGAAGACCCTTGGATTAATCTTCATCTAACGGTAGAGACATCAAGCAACAATGACAGTAGCATAGCTAGGCCTATCCAACGATGCAACCTCTTGATCAACATTAATTGGATAGACGAAGCATTTAACAAGTTGGCCACTAACACCTGACATAATCTAAGCCATTCATGAAGAGATAATCCAACAATGGAAGATAAAGATAACTTGGCCACTTGCCCAATCAGGAGTCAGGAGCAAGTAGAGCCCTCAGATTAGATGTTAATCCAACGGATGAAACTTAAGGTCAATAACACTATAAAAGGTGAAGCAGGTAAAGCAAAGAGGGCAGACCGGAGGTAACTAAGAAACTTTCTTTGAAATACATAACTCATATAGCCGATTAGTATTCTAACTTGATTATTGAAAGGTCCTCCTGACCAACCCTGATCGGGAGTGATCACTGACGATTTGGTTTCTCTTTGTAGAGTAAAGGAAATGACACTTCATCTCGCTTTCCCCACGTAGAAGATTTTTACCTTCCACAAGAAGTTATAATTAAAACAAAAGAGATATGATACTTTGTCTATATATATAACGATTTTAAATAAATGAAAAAAATTACAAATTATAACTTAAGAAAAAGTCAAATAAATTATAATCTAAAATTGTTACCAAATAGTATTAGTCAACTTTTTTTTTTTTTTAATAAACTAAATAAATTGACTTATAAATGTTACCAAAATGAAAACAATAACAAATCATGGTTGTCAGGCTTTCCAACATTTTTATTTTTGACTACACAGAAGATGTTAATGGATAACAAAAATAAGAAAAATGAATATTAGAAATTTTATCTCCCATTCTATTTTTATTTTTTCAAAGGCATCTACAATTGATCCATGATCAAGATTATTAAAATCGGGATTTCAGATAGAATCGTTGGGAGGGACTAATTGATCAAATCGTAGAATTGGATTGAGAATTGTAAATACCTACTTTTAATGCAAAATAAAATGAAAAATTATCGATAATGATAATCTTTGTTACATAATTTTAAAAAGATTAAAGAAAATTAATAAATTTGATATAATGTATATTCTATGTTAACATAAATTAGAGAAGAAATTTGAAAATGAGTTTATAGTCAAACTATACACATATATAAAAGAACTAAATAATAAAAAAAAAAATGGTAGGATCAAGATCGAAATATAATTGGGATCGTATGCAATTCTACATCATTTTATGATTAGGATTGTAGTGACTTTAAGATCCTACTAAATTTAAGATCTTAGTGTAATCCGGATTGTTTGCCCCAACTGAGATCGTAGAATCGTGAGATCCTACGATTCGGATCGGGATGTTGATAACCATGTCCATGACTGAAGATGTCTTTAATTATATCACAATCTATTATAATTTTTTTAATTATGAATGAAAATGATTTGGTTATGACACTTCGAGGTATCAACATCTCATGGTTGTTTGGACGGACTGGATAAGGGGAGATTGTAATTTATCGGACTGTTATTCCTGGGATACATAGTCCTTGGACTATTTGGTTAGAAATAATGTATATTCCATGTTTGTTTAGTCATGGGATTAGATGTTAGGAGATGACTAATCTATTAAATCCTATGTTTGTTTGAGATATTATGAAGAAAGATAAATGCGCAAAAAATTATTTTGCCTTTTTTATATTGTTTACTAAATAATAGCAATACTAAATCTGACTTATAAATTTTATTTTATTTATTGACTAGAACTTTTAAAAAGTTATATAAATAGAACATCAATAAAAATTAAATAAATTTATTTTATTTTTTAGTTGAGACTTTTAAATTTTATTTTATTTTATTAAGTGCAATACATAATAAAACCAAATAATTTTCCTATGTAATAATGAACAAAAAATTTGAATCTTTATACCACCGTTTGAAAAAAAAAAATTTTGAATTTTTATCCAGTCATTTGAAAAAAAAAATTGAGAAAAAAATTAAGATACATATTATACTTGGGGGGGCAAAAGTGACTTTTTACAAGTTAATCCTATGGGATTGTTGGGATTGTTATCCCACCTCCTCTCCTAGGACACAACAATCCCACATATGAAGGATATGGAGTCCGGTTGGACTTCTAATCTAGCCTACAATTTTTTAACCAAACAATAGACTCCTCCATGGAATGGATATGGAGTACAATTCCCTCCTCTAATCCCTCCAAATAAACTCCCTCAAAGGTCATGTCTGTTTGGAATGATTGGATAAGAGAGGATTGTAATACAATTGATTGATAATCTTGGGATACATAGTCTTTGGACTATTTCTCTAAAAATAATATGTATTTCATGTTTATTTTCTCATGAAATTAGATGTATGTAAATGACTATTTTAGTAAATTTCATGTTTGATTTGAAAATTATGAAGTATATTGTTTAAATTGTTTGCAATGACAATACTTAAATTTGAAGTATAATTTATTTTATTTAATTTAAAGTATATTTTATTTTATTTTATTTGAAATTTATTTTTATTTTATTTTTCAAAAATACTTTTAATTTTATTTAAATACGACATTAGAAATATATTTGCATTTATGATTTTGCTAATACAAAAAGAAAAAAAAAAGTAAGAGAAGACTTAAATATCCTGAGATTAATTTACATAGGTTTAAAATAATTTAACATGTTTAAAAAAATGAAAGAAACAAATTTTATATATACTTGAGGGTTAATTTTGTCATTTAATTACTTAATCTGGAGGTTGACTTAGTCCGCCCATTTCTATCCTACACCCCCATGGGATTGAGTTATCCGACATATGAGGGATTATTAGTCCAATCTCCGGCCTTCATTTTTCTAACCAAATATTGAACTATCCACTTTATTAGATATGGAGTCAAATCCCATGCCCTAATCTAACTCAACCAAACACCACCAAAATGTGATAACTTGAATATGGTACACCCGTTTTTAATTAAGGTGTGTATGGTAGAATGACCCTGTATATTAAGGGTCCCTCTAACGTTATATATACTGCCCTCGTGAAATAATCAATTGATTCATCAGAAGAAAAAAAAAATGAATCAATGGCAAATGAGACAATCTCTGCTGCCACTTCCATGGCTTACAGTGCTTGGCACAGCCCTTGTGTGGAGTTGTTACTTGTCCAACATCTCTGCTGCCACTTCCATGGCAAATGAGACAGATAGAGTAGCATTGATGGCCTTCAAGGCTGCAATTGTTCAAGACCCATTTGGTGCCCTCTCTTCCTGGAATCATTCACTCCACTTTTGTCTTTGGAATGGCATTTTGTGTAGTCACCGACATCCTGACAGAGTCATTGGGATAACTCTAAGGTCCCAAGGCCTGGTTGGATCGCTCTCAACTCATGTAGGAAACCTCTCATTCCTCAAAAGCATTGATCTTCAAAACAATATCTTCAACGGCCCAATCCCACACGAGATGGGTCGCTTGTTTCGGCTACAAACAATAGAATTTAGCAATAATTCGTTTGGAGGTGGAATACCAAACAACCTTTCTCGCTGCTCAAAACTAGAATGGCTAAACTTGAACGACAACAACCTAGCCGGAAACATCCCAGCTGAGTTGGGCTCTTTGTCTAGGCTTCGAACTTTAGTGTTGAGTAAAAACAAGCTTTCAGGTACCATCCCTCCTTTCATTGGAAACCAGTCATCTCTTTTCCAAATCTCTTTGTCAGAATGTAATTTGCATGGAGAGATTCCGGCGGAAATTGCTAGGCTTCGAGGCCTGAGATTTGTCCAGTTATCTTTGAATAACCTATCTGGCAAGGTTCCATCTGGCCTTTACAATATCTCCACCATCTTTTTCTTATCAGTAATTGATAACCAACTTGAAGGAAGTATTCCTCCTGATATAGGATCCACACTTCCTAATCTCAAGTTTCTTTATCTTTCGAAAAATTTGTTTAATGGACCACTTCCTACTTCACTGTCAAATGCTTCAGAACTTGAAGATATATACTTAGCTTCAAATTATTTCAGCGGGACAATGCCGAAAGGTCTTGGAAAACTTCCAGGTCTTACAGGGATAGGTGTTTATCATAATCGGTTGTAGGATGACCTCACTTTTATTTCGTCTCTAACGAATTGCACCAGTTTACAACTTATTGAAGCGGGTGACAATCTTTTTAGAGGTTCATTTCCTGACTCCATAGCTAATCTTTCCACATATCTTGGCTGGATGAATTTGCAGATTAATCAAATACATGGAAGCATTCCTTCAGGCATCGGGAACCTCCTCAACCTCACAGTCTTATCTATGGCAAAAAATAATCTTGCCGGCCCTATTCCATCCTCCATTGGCAGACTTCATAATCTGCATACTCTGTTGTTAGACCAGAACAAATTCACAGAACTTCCATCTTCGCTTGGTAATTTGACTTCGTTGATTACTCTCAACTTGGGAGAAAACAACATCCATGGAAGCATACCTCCGAGTTTGGGCAATTGCCATAGCTTGTTGGAATTAGATCTTTATAAAAATAATCTCAATGGTTCAATACCCCCTGAAATTATGAGTCTCTCATCCATTTCAACATTCCTCTTGTTAGATCACAATGCACTAACCGGTTCTCTTCCATTAGAAGTCGGGTCTTTGAAAAATCTTGGATACATGGATGTATCCTATAATAGATTATCAGGACTGATACCAAACACTCTAAGCAATTGTTTGAGTCTAGAATGGCTTCTGTTGGAGAATAATTCATTGGAAGGAGAGATACCTCAAAGTTTGAGAATGCTGAGAGGTTTAAGAGCATTGGATCTTTCATGCAACAATTTGTCAGGTGTGATCCCAAGTTATCTAGGTGAGCTTCAACTAGATATCTTGAATTTGTCTTTTAATAGGCTATATGGGCAAGTTCCACTACAAGGAGTGTTTCAAAATGGGAGTGAAATTTCAATTATTGGAAATAATGAGCTATGTGGAGGTATTGCAGAATTAGACCTTCCTCCTTGTCCATCCTCCAAATCAAGCAAGAGTAAGCTATCTCACAAGATGAAAATGATCATACTGGTGGTTGTTCTTGTGATATTTTTATCTTTGTTTGTTAGTTTCTTTATATTTCTTCAACGGCGTCACGTTTCAAAAAAGAAGACCTCTAGCATGCCATCAATCAAAGATCAATTTTTGAGGGTTTCTTATGTAGAGCTTCTCAAAGCCACCAATGGATTCTCAGAGGCTAATCTAATTGGTGTTGGGAGCTATGCTTCAGTTTACAAGGGGATTCTTGATCACATTCAGATGGTTGTTGCAGTGAAAGTGCTCAATCTTCAGACTAGAGGAGCTTCTAAGAGTTTCATGTCAGAATGCAAGGCACTAAGAGCCATAAGGCACCGAAATCTATTGAAAATTTTGAGCGTTTGTTCCAGTGTAGATTTCCATGGTAATGAATTCAAAGCTCTGGTATATGAATTTATGGCCAATGGAAACTTGGACAATTGGTTGCATCAATCTGGAGTTGGAGACCATGAGCAACTAGAAGAACCTAGAAATCTTAAACTAATCCAGAAGCTGGACATTGCCAATGGTATTGCCTCTGCACTTGAGTATCTTCATTGTGGTTGTGAGTCGACAATTATTCATGGTGATCTAAAGCCAAGTAATGTTCTTTTGGATGATGAGATGACGGCCCATATTGGAGATTTCGGGTTAGCAAAAATTATTTCTACCGTTTCAAGTGATGAGGCACAAGGTCAAAGCAATTCAATTGCGATAAGGGGAACCATCGGCTATGTTGCTCCAGGTACAAAATCTTTTCAATTTCCTTGGAGTAGAAAAACTGAACTTGCAATAGGAAAAGCAATAATATATACTCACATCTATACTGTTAGGTTTTTTGGCAACTCCGTTTGACAAAACTCCTTTGAGTTGTAATTTTATTCGCAGTTTTATTTCAGTGAGGATATGAGTTTATAGATGCGAATCCAACCGAATCAAGCTTGGCAGAGAAGATTGTGTTGATAGTGCTCCATTATTGACAAATCCGCATACAGATTTTGTGTTGCAAAAGTTGAGAAAAAATTGGAATTTTTGCCTTCCCGCTCGAGCGGGGAAATGTGCGCTCGAGCGGAGAACAGATGGTCTCAGCATTTTGTCTCGCCTGTAAAACTACTGAGGTATGTGATTTGGCGCTCGAGCGGGCCCCTGTGATTTCACGCGCATTTTTGGCTGAAGCCGCTCGAGCGGGCTGTTGAGCGCTGGAGCGGATATCGCGGAAATTGGTTCATTATTTAAATCTGTTGAGGTTGTTTTTTTAAATGGTTACTTCTCCTAGATTTTAGGGATCTTTAAGAAGTTGGTATTCTTCCAACAACAGGATTACTTGGGAGTTTTGAATGAAGTTGTTCTTCTACAAGATTCCAACAACAGGATTACTTGGGAGTTCTGAAAGAAGTTGATTTTCTACAAGAAGTTGGAACTCTGCAAGAAGTTGGTTTTCTGCAAGAAGTTTTTTCCAATCTTGGATTACTTTTGGTTCTCTATAAATACTTGGTTTTTTCCCAAAACTAAGTAATTCATTGAAGTCCTCCAGATCTTCTTTTTGGTTCTAAAAGGTTTATATCTGGGGATATTTTATTTTTTCTTTGATGTCTTATTGAGTATACAACTCATGATCTAAAAAGACTACATCAAAGGGTTGTGTTCGTTTCACAAAAGAGAGAGGAAATTCTTCAGTTGTGGATTCTGAAGAATTCGAGCCTGAAGCTTTGGAGGGAATCCGGAGTGGCTCATCAGAAAGACAATTACGTGCTGAAGATGGGGTTGGAAGAGGCACATAAAGGTTGGTTCAATTAGGCGTTGTGGATTCGCTAGATAATTGAGAGTGATACCTGTGTAATTCCTTTATATCTTCTTAGTGGATTGTTCTTGTGGCTGTTGTCCGTGGTTTTTTGATCACAATTGGAAGGTGTCCAATTGTGGTTTTTCCACGTAAAATCTTTGTGTCTCTTTCTTTTGATTGTTTGATTGGGATTTTTATATTCTGCTTAAAATTGATACATAATCACAAATCAACATCTAGGAGGTTTCTAGATTTTTCAATTGGTATCAGAGCAGGTCGTTCTATTTTTTTTTTTTTTTAAAAAAACTTCTTTTAGATCGCTCTATTTTTTTTTTTTTTTAAAAATTCTTTTAGAACGAGATCTTGTTTGATTTGTGATAATGGATTCAATTCGTGAGGGAAATTCTATGGTTCGACCACCCCTACTTGACGGATCTAATTATTCTTTTTGGAAAGCTCGGATGAGATCTTTTTTAAAATCTATTGATGAAAAAGTTTGGCAATCCGTCATGAATGGGTGGACTGAACCAACAATTACTGTTGATGGAGTAACTTTCCCCAAACCAATTGATAAGTGGGACACAACTGATTACCAAAATAGTAGCTGGAATAGTAAAGCTATCAATTCTCTCTTTTGCGCTGTCACACCTGAAGAGTTTAGCCGTATTTGTAATTGTGAAGTCGCAAAAGAGGCTTGGGATATCTTACGAACTATTCATGAGGGCACTCCTTCTGTTAAACGATCAAAACTTCAAAGGCTCACATCTAGTTTCGAAAACCTTTCTATGAAAGATAGTGAGACCTTTGATGAATTTTATGCGAAGTTGAGTGACAATGTAAATTCCAGCTTCAATTTAGGTGAAAAAATACCAGAATCCAAAGTTGTGGGAAAAATTTTGAGATCCTTGCCCGATCGGTTCCAACCAACAGTTACGGCTATTGAGGAGGCTCAAGATGTTGACAACCTCAAGCTAGATCAGTTGGTTGGAAATCTTCAAACTTATGAGGCACATAGAAATTTCAAAAAGAAACAAAAAGATATTGCTTTTAGTAGTGCTCATAAAGTGGTCGAGGATTCTGATGAGGATTGTGTGATAGATTCCAAGATTATGGCTGCTTTTGTTAAACAATTTAAAAAATCTTTTTTGAATAAAAATCCTAATCTTTTGAAATCTACTCATACTCATAAATCCAAAGGCAAAGATAAAGTCAAAATTAATTCTATAGCCAAGAAGGAGAAAGGAAAGATACAAGGGAACTCAGAAAGCGTCCAATGCTATGAATGCCAAGGATTTGGCCACTTTGCCTTAGAATGCCCCACTCGTTTGAGAAAGAAGAAAGCCCTCGCCATCACTTGGGATGATGAATCAGAATCTAATGGAGATGAAAGTGACAACGAAGATCTAAGCGAAGAGGGACATAAGCAATTTCTTGCTTTCATGGCGGCTTCCAAAACTGAAGGACAAACAGAGTCTTCGAAGAGGTCAGTTGAGAATACCTCTGATGATGAATCTTCGGAGAGTGATCATGAAGAGCTTGAGCAAGCCTATGAAAAGCTGTATAAGGAGTCTCTTAGTTTATTCAAATTGAATGACAAACTCACAAAGAAACTCAAAGCATGTGAATGTGAGAATGTCAAACTTAAGGAGGAGATTTCCGAGGCTAGGATCAATGCCATCAAGATAGCTGATGATCAACAAGTTCTTTGTGCAAAACTGTTGACTTGTGAGACAGAGAGGAATGAGCTACAGGAAATTCATGCCATGTTTGAAGAAAAGATTGAATCTCTCGAGATGTCACAAGTTGCTTTGGAAGAACTAATGATCAAGAAAGAGGAAGAGCTCAAGTGTGCCATGGTTACCATTGGTCTTTGGAACAAAGGATCAAAGACTTTGGAGGATATCATTGGGTCTCAACAAATCTGTTCAGACAAGAGTGGCATTGGCTTTGGTGGCAAGAAAGAGCAAAAACAGAGTACATCAACATCTCATGATGCAAGAACTCAAGGAAAGGGAGGACAAAAGATTCAACAAGAGGAAAAACTTCTCAAACTCCCTAGAGTTGGTAAGGTAAAAGAAAAGAAGGTACACCCTGTTTTTATTTGTCATCATTGTGGTATGCATGGTCATATTCGCCCTTTTTGTTATAAGTTGCATGGGAGAATGTCTCAAAAGGGTAGAAATTCGAATACTTTTTGGGTTAGGAGACAACCTTACTTGTCTAGGCGGAATACCAATATTCATGAGGGTGTTCACAACACCATGACATTTACCAAGACCGCTAGACCTGATTTTGTTAAGACCAAAAAGATTTGGATAAGAAAACTTGACTTGTGTTAATGTGTTTTCTCTTTTTAGTTTTTTTTGGGTCTCTGTGTGTTTTTTTTAATGGAAAAAAAATATATATATATATATAAAAATCCAAAAAGATTTTCTTGTATGGTTTTGCAAGCTTGAAATTTTTGAGATGTCCTTGGTGCATATTGGAATTGATGAGAATATCCATTACATGTTAACATGTGTGTGCTTTCTGTAGTCATTACTCATTTTGGAGTATGTGTTCTTTGATTAGTATGTCTCATTCTGTACACACTCTTGGATTAAGCAAATATTGGAGTCTTTTGTCTTAGTGGTTATTTTTTCTATGGACTTCTGGCATGATATCTTTTGCTTTTCTAGAGGAATTGACCTATACTAGCATATCATGGGTGATGTTGAGTTTCTTAACCACCTTCCATCTTTTTGCATCTCCATGGCTTTCCCCTCTGTTCTTTGTAGTCCAAACATGAGGAAAAGGCTACCTCAGAGTCACCAACCAGGCCATCATTATTATATCCATGCTTCTCTGGTTCGGTTTCCATACTCTTGAGCGTGTCAGCCGCCAATGAGTGTGCAAAAGAAAAAGAAAAAGAAAAACAAAAAAAAAAAGGAAGAAAAGAAAAAAAAATGCAAAAGAAAAGAAAAAAAAAATGTGCAAAAGAAAGAAAAAGATGCGAAAAAAAAAAGGAAAAATAAAGGATTTATTGATTGAGGGGGAGCCTCCGCCTTTACTCACCAAATACCCCTTGATTCCTAGTGGTTTGACTTTCCTTTGTTGTGCTTAGATTCTCTTATCAGAGGTCCAACTTTTATATTACTACTAGGATTGAATCTAGTGTTTGTCGAACTCCAAGAGTCACACACACACTTTTATCATGGGATCTATGCTTTTCACATAATGCATCACTTTCTTTTATGAGGAATTTTCTAGAGGCTGCGCACATTGTGTTTTCAAGTAATTGTGCTTCTTGGATAATTTTGTGTGTTTCAAGGTACAAATCTGCAATTCCTTGCTTGCTTCACCATATTATTTTTTGTCGTTTTTTTTTTTCACTGTTTTCAGTGTGTATGGTTGTTTTTAGTGAGGGGGGAGTTTGATTTATCATTGCAAGAGTTTGTTAGCATGTTCACTTTGATTTGTTTTTATTAGGGAGATTGGCTATAGTTGTTTTGCATGTCCTGATATTTACATTATCATATCATGCTTGTGTGGTTTATGATCTTGCTTTTGTTGTTTGAGGGGAGAAAGTTGTTTTTCATGTGTCTTAGGATTTCATGTTTTTATGCCATGTGTCGGGTTCATGTTTTCATGCTACATGTTCTTAAAATCTCCAAAGTTGCATCTTCATGTTATTCATGTTTTTCATCTCATTTTCAAGATAGTCTTATATTGTTTTTTCATGTACTCTTGTGGGACTAATATTTGTTTTGGAGATTGTGGCACTGATAGTTGTTTTGCAGATCCTGACCTTGAGACAGAAGTTTGTTTTTGTTGGTTGTAATGGGTTGGGGTGATTAGGATTTTATTTGTTAGATGTGTTTTGTCACGGCATTGCCAAAGGGGGAGATTGTTAGGTTTTTATTCTTGGCAACCCCGTTTGACAAAACTCCTTTGAGTTGTAATTTTATTCGCAGTTTTATTTCAGTGAGGATATGAGTTTATAGATGCGAATCCAACCGAATCAAGCTTGGCAGAGAAGATTGTGTTGATAGTGCTCCATTATTGACAAATCCGCATACAGATTTTGTGTTGCAAAAGTTGAGAAAAAATTGGAATTTTTGCCTTCCCGCTCGAGCGGGGAAATGTGCGCTCGAGCGGAGAACAGATGGTCTCAGCATTTTGTCTCGCTTGTAAAACTACTGAGGTATGTGATTTGGCGCTCGAGTGGAGGATGAAGCGCTCGAGCGGGCCCCTGTGATTTTACGCGCATTTTTGGCTGAAGCCGCTCGAGCGGGCTGTTGAGCGCTGGAGCGGATATCGCGGAAATTGGTTCATTATTTAAATCTGTTGAGGTTGTTTTTTTAAATGGTTACTTCTCCTAGATTTTAGGGATCTTTAAGAAGTTGGTATTCTTCCAACAACAGGA
This sequence comes from Camellia granthamiana, assembly GCA_036172215.1. NCBI lineage: Eukaryota > Viridiplantae > Streptophyta > Magnoliopsida > Ericales > Theaceae > Camellia > Camellia granthamiana. Next base: position 47,665,251 of record CM069910.1, read on the forward strand.
TTACTTGGGAGTTTTGAATGAAGTTGTTCTTCTACAAGATTCCAACAACAGGATTACTTGGGAGTTCTGAAAGAAGTTGATTTTCTACAAGAAGTTGGAACTCTGCAAGAAGTTGGTTTTCTGCAAGAAGTTTTTTCCAATCTTGGATTACTTTTGGTTCTCTATAAATACGACCAATTGAAAAATCTAGGAACCTCCTAGATGTTGATTTGTGATTATGTATCAATTTTAAGAAGAATATAGCAATCCCAATCAAACAATCAAGAGAAAGAGACACAAAGATTTTACGTGGAAAAACCACAATTGGACACCTTCCAATTGTGATCAAAAAACCACGGGCAACAGCCACAAGAACAATCCACTAAGAAGATATAAAGGAATTACACAGGTATCACTCTCAATTATCTAGCGAATTCACAACGCCTAATTGAACCAACCTCTATGTGCCTCTTCCAACCCCATCTTCAGCACGTAATTGTCTTTCTGATGAGCCACTCCGGATTCCCTCCAAAGCTTCAGGCTCGAATTCTTCAGAATCCACAACTGAAGAATTTCCTCTCTCTTTTGTGAAACGAACACAACCCTTTGATGTAGTCTTTTTAGATCATGAGTTGTATACTCAATAAGACATCAAAGAAAAAATAAAATATCCCCAGATATAAACCTTTTAGAACCAAAAAGAAGATCTGGAGGACTTCAATGAATTACTTAGTTTTGGGAAAAAACCAAGTATTTATAGAGAACCAAAAGTAATCCAAGATTGGAAAAAACTTCTTGCAGAAAACCAACTTCTTGTAGAAAATCAACTTCTTTCAGAACTCCCAAGTAATCCTGTTGTTGGAATCTTGTAGAAGAACAACTTCATTCAAAACTCCCAAGTAATCCTGTTGTTGGAAGAATACCAACTTCTTAAAGATCCCTAAAATCTAGGAGAAGTAACCATTTAAAAAAACAACCTCAACAGATTTAAATAATGAACCAATTTCCGCGATATCCACTCGAGCGCTCAACAGCCCGCTCGAGCGGCTTCAGCCAAAAATGCGCGTGAAATCACAGGGGCCCGCTCGAGCGCCAAATCACATACCTCAGTAGTTTTACAGGCGAGACAAAATGCTGAGACCATCTGTTCTCCGCTCGAGCGCACATTTCCCCGCTCGAGCGGGAAGGCAAAAATTCCAATTTTTTCTCAACTTTTGCAACACAAAATTTGTATGCGGATTTGTCAATAATGGAGCACAACATCACCCATGATATGCTAGTATAGGTCAATTCCTCTAGAAAAGCAAGAGATATCATGCCAGAAGTCCATGGAAAAAATAATCACTAAGGCAGAAGACTCCAATATTTGCTAATCCAAGAGTGTGTACAGAATGAGACATACTAATCAAAGAACACACACTCCAACATGAGTAATGACCACAGAAAGCACACATATATTAACATGTAATGAATATTCTCATCAATTCCAATATGCACCAAGGACCACTCAAAAATTTCAAGCTTGCAAAACCATACTAAGAAAATCTTTTTGTTTTTTTTTTTTTCTTAACCAAAGTAAGACAAAAAAACAAACATGCACACTTTTTTATTTAAAAAAACAACTAAAACAAATAAGCAAAAACCCAAAAACGAATAAACAAATTAACACAAGTCAAGTTTTCTCACCCAAATCTTTTTGGTCTTAACAAAATCAGGTCTAGCGGTCTTGGTAAATGTCATGGTGTTGTGAACACCCTCATGAATCTTGGTATTCCGCCTAGACAAGTAAGGTTGTCTCCTAACCAAAAAAGTATTCGAATTTCTACTCTTTTGAGACATTATCCCATGCAACTTATAACAAAAAGGGCGAATATGACCATGCATACCACAATGATGACAAATAAAAACAGGGTGTACCTTCTTTTCTTTTACCTTACCAACTCTAGGGAGTTTGAGAAGTTTTTCCTCTTGTTGAATCTTTTGTCCTCCCTTTCCTTGAGTTATTGTATCATGAGATGTGGAAGCACTCTGTTTTTGCTCTTTCTTGCCACCAAAGCCAATGCCACTCTTGTCTGAACAGATTTGTTGAGACCCAATGATATCCTCCAAAGTCTTTGATCCTTTGTTCCAAAGACCAATGGTAACCATGGCACACTTGAGCTCTTCCTCTTTCTTGCTCATTAGTTCTTCCAAAGCAACTTGTGACATCTCAAGAGATTCAATCTTTTCTTCATACATGGCATGAGATTCCTGTAGCTCATCCCTCTCTGTCTCACAAGTCAACAGTTTTGCACAAAGAAGTTGGTAGAACTAATGATCAAGAAAGAGGAATAGCTCAAGTGTGCCATGGTTACCATTGGTCTTTGGAACAAAGGATCAAAGACTTTGGAGGATATCATTGGGTCTCAACAAATCTGTTCAGACAAGAGTGGCATTGGCTTTGGCGGCAAGAAAGAGCAAAAACAGAGTGCATCAACATCTCATGATGCAAGAACTCAAGGAAAGGGAGGACAAAAGATTCAACAAGAGGAAAAACTTCTCAAACTCCCTAGAGTTGGTAAGGTAAAAGAAAAGAAGGTACACCCTGTTTTTCTTTGTCATCATTGTGGTATGCATGGTCATATTCGCCCTTTTTGTTATAAGTTGCATGGGAGAATGTCTCAAAAGGGTAGAAATTCGAATACTTTTTGGGTTAGGAGACAACCTTACTTGTCTAGGCGGAATACCAATATTCATGAGGGTGTTCACAACACCGTGAATTCGCTAGATAATTGAGAGTGATACCTGTGTAATTCCTTTATATCTTCTTAGTGGATTGTTCTTGTGGCTGTTGCCCGTGGTTTTTTGATCACATATACTATTATATATTTGAACAACTCACTTTAGTCTCTTGAAGCTTTCTCTCTTTTTTTGCCTAGTAGATTTTTTTTCATATCAAAAAAGGAAAAAAAAAATTATAAAGTGAAGTGCACAAGGGTTTGACTTGTTCAACAAAACATTACATATATTTTTAATTCAAAATCAAAATTTATATTTTACAAATTTAATAGCACACCCATCGAGTGGGCTTACACCCTAGTATGCATATATGTATATATACACCTTGCATGGTAGACTAATTTCAGGATAAACAGCCATACAAAAAACCATTGCTTTCTACAAAATAGTGGGCTCCTACATATTTTTAAGCATTGTTTTTATACAGATTTCGTGCCATTTTTGAATGCTCCAAATGTGTGCTTCAACCTCCAGAAACCAAGATTGCCATTCAGTTTCAAGTTTACTTTGTTTAATGTGGCCATGCTTGAACTTGGCTATGGAATACGTAAGTTAAACCTCTATGCTGCCTCTGTCTTCTCCTTTTTCTTTTTCTTTTTTAACTCTTCGTTCTATAACGCTATAGTATGAAATTTTACTCCAATCAAAATAGTCTGTGGTATGGTATCTAAAGAATTAATATACTAGTTTGCAAACAAGGCATTTTCCAAAATCTTACTCAACACTTCAAAACTTGAATAGTTGATTCTGACAGAAATATCCATCGAAGACTCATTTTTGTTTGCTTCAAGAAAATTACAATAATCTATGTAGGTTCTGAACAATAATCTCGCTCTGTCACTTGCACACATAAACAAAGATATTGTTATTGAGAGATGAAATTAAGGCCATCATACCACATTTTCTATTGGGAGTAAAACTATGTCAACAAACTATAGACTCACTTTTCACAATAACATTAGAAACAATTTGCAGAGTATGGCATGGGTGACCTGGCTTCCACGCTAGGGGATGTGTATAGCTTTGGGATTCTTTTATTGGAGATGTTTACAAATAAGAGACCAACTGACGATTTGTTTAAGGATCATCTAAATCTTCATAACTTTGTCAAGAATACTTTGCCTGATCGAGTAATGGAGATTGTGGATCCATGCATTCTATTGGAGCATAATAGAAGAAGTTGGGTTAAAGACTGCATAGTTTCCATTTTGAGAATTGGGATTGCATGTTCAATGGAATCACCAACAAATCGAATGGAAATGGGGAGTGTTATTAGCGAATTGCATGAGATCAAAAATACATACATGAATGAAGGGTTGAACCAAGACTAGGAAGTTGGAAGAGACTTTGCAACATAAAAGGCAAAGGTGTGTATCATATCCTCTTGACCCATGCATATCAAAATGAAAAATGTTATTCGCAAACAGATTTTTTACTTGATTTTCTTACCACTAGATACAAAAACATTGAGTTCCACGTATATTTATTTATATTATGAACCCCACTAAATTTGTGATTTGTGAATCTGATGAGAAATTCATTTATGTATAGCATTACTCTAACAAAATGCATCTTTTCCTCTTTTGAAATACCTCAATTTCATTTTCTCATTTTTCTCTTCTTTTTGATTGGCTCTCATTTTCATTTCTTTCTTCTTCTCCTTCTTCTTCTTCTTCTTCTTCTTTTATTTGTACTTTCTTTAATTTTTTTTTGAATGTTTTGTTTTGTAGCAAATGGACTAAAGCATGTTTATTCTTTTGATGATCAAGGTTACGTCCAAGGTCCTCAATTATCATTTTGTTGGTGATAGTGGCTTTGTGTTATTGTTGCCTCATTGATGAGTGTTCATATGATCGTTCATCATCTTCATCAGCTTTATTCTATCACTTGAATAAATAACTGTCGCTTTTTTCCTTTGTTTAGATTGTATTATATAAAAAATATGTTTATGTGAGATATTTCCAACTAAGATTGTGTGCTAGAAATACCATTTATCCCTTTTAAAATTATCATTTTTGTTGTATCGTTCCCTTTGAATTGCATGTTCATATAGTTCCTACTCTTTAGTCATTGTTAAATTGTTGTTCAAAATTGACGTTTATGTTCCGTTTGTTTCTACAGAAAGTGTTATCTATAGAAAATGTTTCACTATATTTGGTTGTGACTTTGAAATTGATTTGTTTGGATCTTTGTTTGTGTTTGGGGACAAAAGATTGCTTTCTTAGATTGTGGGAAGGTGGTTGTAGACAGAGTGAGCACAAAGGGGGATACTACCTTACATCTCTGTAGATTCAATTGAGCTCAACAACACCTGCAATACCTTTCTCCACCATTTTTAACACCACCAACGCCCTCCAATTCCAAATTCCTCGAACTTTTACCATAATCTGTTGTGTCGGCCATCGGAAATCCCTTATCTGAAGCAGCCTGATGCGAGGTCGAGCGAGGCATAGTTCTTAAGAATCAAGATCCTCTCCTTGATCTCCCTCCTTGGCTCTCTACTTGCTGGGTTATTGGGCCTATTTGTGGGCCCAATTTTGATGATCCAAACCATTCACATTTTAAGATTTGTTGAGTATATCATACCTGTAAAAAATCAAATTGATCAGATATCAGATAGTATGTGTTCGGAAAACTATTTATTAATTTTTGTTTTAAAAATGATTTTTAGTTCGATGATCTGAATACGTAGTTTTTGATATTCGATTAACTTGATTTTTTACAGGTATGATATACTCAACAAATCTTAAAATGTGAACGGTTCGAATCATTGAAATTGGACCCAAAAATGGGCCCAAAGCCCAACAAGTAGGGAGTCAAGGAGAGAGATCAAGGAAATGATCTTGATTCAGTTCTTAAACCCTAGAGAGAGGGAAAAGTAAATAAATAAACAAATAAAATGACATAATTTTATATTTTTTTAATCATAACTAAAAAATAATAATTTATAATCAAACACCATACGAGAGATAATCAAATATCTCATCTGTCATAATTAAAATAATGTCATGATTAAATAAGACATTTAATTATAACTAAAAAAGAAAATGACATAATTAAAAGTGTGTATAATACACCTCTTTAAATGGTGTGTATAGTAAAATTTTCTAAATAAAATGGACAATTACAAGATATTGTAACATTACACCAATTTATGTATATGTTGGGTAATCACATTTGGGAAATAGGGTGGTGGCACTGATGTGCAGCCATATGGGCCTATTTTAGGTCCGTTTCAATGATTTGAACTATTCATATTTAGAATATATCGAGCAAAATATGTCTGTAAAAAATTAAGTCAATTAGACATTGTTAACTATTTTATCGAATTGCATATCCATAAAAATAAATGACAATTGCAATTTAAAGTATAAAAATAAATACAAATGTGAGGAAATGAAAGGATTAATGATATCTCATTAACTTGATTTTTTTACCGGTAAGTTCTACCCAATTTACTCTAAAATATTAAGAATAATGTTAGGGATCATGAAAAAAATATCGTGAAGATGATCATGAAAGATTCTCCACCTTTGGATTACTCATATAATAAAACACCATACACTAATCAAGAGATGAAAAATCTTCACGATGGATTTCATAATATATTTTTCATGATTCCTAGTATTATAGAAATATTAATTGTTTGGATTATCGAAACGGGCTCCAAAATTAGCCCATATTGCTCCCACAACAGTGGTTGCTATGCCCCCACACAATAGCCACCCATCTCCTCACATTTGTGGGTTTGATTATCATAAATGTTATAATTTAAAATTCTTTTGGTAACACCGTAAATAAGTTGACCTTGTTTGGGATGTAACTTTTTAACTAAAATAGTCAATAAGACAAAATGTCACATCTAAACCATAATTTTTTTATTTTTTCTCTCACAACTATCAAATCAATTACAAAAAAAAAAAAAAAAAAAAATCATCCTAAACTTAACTTTTTTTAGACAATATAAAATAATCAAAAAGTCAAACTAAAAAGTTCATCCCAAATGAGGGTTACTTATTCCTATCACATCATCTATCTAATTTTTTTCATGTCTTTTAGTAATAAGTAAAAACATTAACTCATAAGTCGTAACCAAAACAACCGTTAATCTTATAAAAGTCATAACTAAGAAAAAAAAATAATGAGTAATAATCAAATACTACTTAAAGTATAACTAAAGAGTTCTTTGATCATAATCAAAATAATATCATAATTAATATCACAATGAGTCACAACTAATACAATAATAGATTATAACCAAATAGTACAAAATCACAACCAAAAGGTGTACCATAGAATTTCCTGTATATGTTCTCACAGTTGTTTGACACTTGGATAATTATTCAATAGTCCAAAACACCGTTAACTTTGCGTCATTACTTACATGATGCTTCAAATCAATCACTTAGCTCAAAATTTTACAAATAAGACATAGAGATTTTATTTATTTATTTATTTTTTTGTTAAATAGTTGAGATATAACAGATAAAGGACGATCATTGGTTTAATGGTAAAATCTTGACCTAATAACCTTGAGATTATGAGTTCAAATCACACGACAAACCACTTTGTGCACTATGCGGCCAAAGGTTAGGTGTGTTCTTAATTTTTTTCCTCCCAAACATACATTAACGTTCAAATCATGCAACAACCACTTTGTGCACTATGCGGCCTAATTTTTTCCCTTCCAAACAAAAATTAATATGTACTAATTGAACGTTATCTTAAAATTGAGATATAACAGATGACTCACTTAATATGGATTATAGTTTCTTATTTGTTAAGAGTAGCATGTAATTTACGTTTTACGATTTTTTAGAACCATATATGAATTTTCTTTTGCAATTATGATTCTAATTGTGATATCGAAACAATATCAATTAAAAAATATCAATATTAGGAGGCGTAATACTAGAAATCTCAAAAAATTTACTAAATTTTTTATCAAATGTCTCATATGGGGTGTGGGACTGTGAGTCTCACACCCATGTGAGACATTTGATTGAAAATTTAGTAAAACTTTTGGAATCTCTAATATTTTTCTATTTAGCCTTTGTTTGACATGTAAAACTTTTTGATTTTTTTGCTATTTTAGCCACAAAAAGACAAAATAAGCTATAAAATATCACATCCAAATCATAATCATTTCATTTTGGGAAATTCTATTTCCACACACCTATATACTTCAATGCACATCATTTCTCAGTGAACACAATTATTAATTTGGTTATTGATTATTTTTCTCATTCTACACATTTGATATTTCAATTATACCTTACATCCTTGTACGCATAACCATCTAAACCCTCTTTCCACACATATTTATCAATTTTGGTTGAAAGCCATACTTCCACACACCTAATGTATCAAAATGACCCATTGATAACTCTATTTCGAAACATTGAAGACACAATGAAGACCCATTGACAACTCCATAAAGACCCATTGACACATCTCCATTGAAAACTCTACATTTTGACAACTCCATTGAAGACCCTCGTTTTTTTTTTTTTTTCTAGGAATATTTTTGATTTTGTGCATTCGACACTTGTTTACTGAATAAAAAGAAATAAATCGGTTGCTAACTTTTGAAATATTCACATATTTTCGGAATTTGGTTTCCAAATTTCATTGTTTAATTCAAAAGTTGAATTCTGAATTTTGTAAAATATTTTGGATCTGGAGTACAACTTAAAAGAAATTCTTTTAGTGCTTCAGTGTCTTTCTAGTGTTACTAGACCCAGAAGGATACACTTTTAAATTCAATCTTGAAATTCATATCCGAACTATAACATATAAATTTGAACTATCCAATAATGTCAAATCCTTTCATTTCAAAGCAATATATCAAAACACAACGTAAAGTTCATCACAAACGTACATATATCAGTATCTATCAACAAATTCACAACAATAAATCAAAACACAACATAAAGTTCATCACAAACGTACAGATATCAGTATCTATCAACAAATTAACAAATAAAAATCAGGTCTTGTTCACTGTTTTCTCACAAATTAGAGAGGAACCAACAATCTTTCTTGTATTGGGGAAAAGGGATGTTAAGAATTAACAGTTATCAGATTTATTCCACTATAAATTCAATTTGATCAAAACAAAAAGCTACTGATTCGTGAAGTTGCTTAGCATACACCACCGAGTAAATGAGAAACAATGAAGAAATTAGAGTTTAGTTTTCTTTTTATTTATTTATTTATTTATTTATTTTTTTAAACTGTGCACTGAGATTTTTATGTTTTAAAAAGATGTGTATAAAGAAAATTTTGATATAATATTAAGAGTGTATTTTGATGTCCAATACAGTCATTTTGCTTTAGGATACAATTATCATTAAAATAATATTTTATTAAGTGTGTGCACTAAGATAAATAGGTGTGTGGAAATAGAATTTCCGTTTTATTTTTTTTCTCATAAAAGTTAAAAAGCCAAAAAGTCTATTTCAAATGAGACTTTTTTTGTCCCAAGCTAAAATAGTTAAAAGTCAAAAAATTAAAAAGTCAACCCATATCCCTCACGAACCAATAGCAGCCAATATGTATGAAAATAGTTACTCTATGATACTTGACAGAAACCAGCTGATACACTCATCAAATTTGTTCTCACCACAATATTAGGTTGTATATGACCCAAATGCGGAAAAAGTCATTACAAATTGATCCTTGGTTTATTTGGTGGAGTTTTTTTTAACGTAAGATTTGATAATCAGAAAATAAAAATAAAAATTATCATATTCCCCAATTTTTAAAAATAATTATTTTTTTCTAACTTATTTAAGCTATTTTTGTTGACTAAACTACAAGTAGAAATTGTACTAAATAATCTGACACAGATTCTCAAATTAAAATAAATGATAATCACCTTGTAGAAAATATGGCAAACAGTCCCATTATGATGCGTAATGTCGGATTTTTAAATCCGTACTTGTAGTTAGACTACCATTAAAAAAAATATAGGAATTTTTTTTAAAGTTATTGATATTAAGATTTTATAAGATAAAAAACATATAATATTTTGGGTACTTACGTGTAGGTTCTAATAAGTGGACTTATTATCTAATAGGTCATATAGAAAAATTTTACCATAAAAAACGTCACTAATTGTAAATTTTAGCCATAATTTTGTAAAAATTATGACAAAAAAAGTCACTAATTGTTAATTTTTAGCGACATATATAAAAAATTGTCACAAAAAAATTATTTTTAGCGACAATTTTACCAAGACTTATTTTTAATAGGACTTGATGGGAATTAAATCCAACTATTAGGACTTATTGATAGTTTATCCTAATATTAATATTATTTTTTATAGTAGTTAAGGTCTCTCAACATTTTTATAAAGAAAAATAGACTCAGAGAAATTTGCTCAACTCAGAGAAATTTCGCCCCGACTAAGAGAAATTTCAAATTTCTCTGTAAAATCAAAGAAATTTCTCTGAGTCGGACAAAATTTTTTTGAGTAAAATTTTATCTATGAAAATATTGAGTGACCTTAACTAATAAAAAAAAAATATATCTTGAACCCCTCTTACTACACAAAATTAAAGAATAATATTTTACTAATTATTCTCAATAAAAATAAGATAAATGTGAGCCGGCCTCAGCCGGCCAGAGCCTAAGATTGGCCGGGCCAAATTTACCTCTCATAGAATAACTAAGGCAATACTAAGTTCAGTGGGGGCACAATGATATTAAACCGTGGGTTTGCTTAATTGATCGTTTTTTTCCTTACTTATTTTTGTGTTTAATAAATCTTTAAAAAAAATTTAAAAGTTTTTTTAGATTAAGTTTGGGTCATTTTTTTGATAAATCATCTTTCTAAGTACTTTATTCTAAATCATCTTTCTAAATAGAGTTTCGAACATAGAGTAACAATGGACGAAGACAAAACTTTGAATACAAAGTGATAATGGAATAACACAAAGGCCTATTTTGGGAATGTGGTAAAAATCAATTTTTTTGTTTTTAACCAAGATTTTTGAGAGTGATTTGGGAAGTTGGTAAAAAGTTATTTTTTTTTTAATTAATATTTATTTATGGTGTCACATCACACCAAAATGACTAAAATAACCTCACCAAACTTAAAAAAATTACATTTAAACCAAATCCATAAAATATAAATATTGAGGGTAATTATGTAATTTCCTAACCTACTTTTTCTACTTGCCAAATGAATCAAAAAAACGCAACTGTGCGTTTTGCTCTCCAACACCAACCAGGCGTTTTTATACTTCCCCAAAAGAGCCCAAAGTTTCACCGCAACAATAGAGGAACATAATATTATTTCATTATCATGTGTAAACTAGAGTTTCTAAACCTTACCAGATAGTGAGTTTCGAAACACTAGCATAATGAAACAATACTACAAATATGAATGAAATTAATCAAAAAGAAAAACGTGAATAATGATAACTACCAAAATAGATGTAACAACAAAAAGAAAATGTTTATATCATTTTTCTATGTAATACATATCAACAATGAAAAATGATTTGTGGCACTAAAACTGTTGGCACTAATGACACTAATTTCCAGTTTTGGTAACTTTGTTTTTTTTTTTTTTTACCTTATATAGAAATTCGGGGCATTAGTGCCCCTGAATTTCGAGCTCCATATCAGAGCTGTATCAACAATATACATAAGGGTATAATAGTCTACCAAACAATATAAATCAGGAAAAATGACTAATTAGGTTATAATTTTCTTTAGTGGACTTATTGGGTTAGAACACATCCAAATGAGATTTATTAATGAAAAAATCCATTAAGTTTTGAGAGATGAATTAAAAATTAAAAATTTTTAAAAATTCAAAAAAAAATATTTAAAAAAACGATGAATTAAGTTTTTTTTTAATTTTTTTTTTTAAACTTATTTACATAAAATGGACTAAAAAAATAAAAATTTTAACAACAAAAATCACGAAAAATAAGCATAAAAACAAAAAATCACTATTTACATAAAATGGACTAAAAAAATAAAAATTTTAACAAAAAAAAAAACTAAAAATAGGCATAAAAACAAAAAATCACTAAAAATAAAAAAAGAAACGATTTTTTAGGTATTCCCAAACACGGTCGATGTCATTGCGTTGTAGTAGCTTTCATCACACGCGTCTCCTCTCTCTGTTTTCAGTCGCCAAAACTTCGGCTTTATTTCTATCGACAACCTAACATTGGGAAGCTCAGGAGGGCAAGAACAAGTTCGTGGCAGTCGAATTTGATACCAGAAGAATCGATTCACTCTTCGATTGGATTGGACATCGAAAGCCTCTCAGCAGAAATCCAAACAAAGTGTCAGAATTTGGAAACAAAACATGGCGTCAAACATCTTTTGCCGCATTGTTTCCTTTTGATCTTTTTAGGATGCAATCGGTAGGTATTACTAGTTGTAACTGCCACTGTTGGGATGTTGGATTGGATATATGCATGAAACTTTGCTTAATGGGTATTTTTACACAATGGTCATTGACTGTTTTCAATGGTTATTGGGGGTTTTGACTTAAATACTACTATAGAAGCAATGGTGTGGTGGTGAAGAAATAGACCCTGATAATTATGATATGATTTGTTTTGTTTCTCACTCTGACCATTTTTATTGCAATATTAATCTAGCTCAATGTTGTAATTATTGTTGCAACTTGGGAACTACTTAACTATTTGTTTGTTCATATTAGATTGCAACATCAAACAATAGTTACTGTTTTTCCGTACTTAACCAAATTGAGGGTTTTTTTTGTTTTTTAAACCCTTTCGAGTTTCAGGGTTGTTTTGGGGAAAGATATGTTGTAACAAGGAAAAGCTACAGATTGACAAGGATATAACAGTACGTGAATTGTAAATTATTATTCTTTGATGATGATTATGTTGATTCTATTTGTCTATTCTTTTAATTTTTTCAAGTAATGCAAACAAATGGAAATATGTAAGAACATGGGTTCTTTAAAAAATACAAGGTTAGTGAAATCAACAATCCTCCATATTCCAGGTTTGTGGTGTTGTGAATAGTGTTTTTTATTTCTATAATTTGTAAATTTTCTCCCCTAGTGGATTTGAAGGAAAGAAGGTTGCTCTATAATGCTTGGTTTTGAGCTATTGTTGCCATGAATTACAGGGCATACTAGACATGGTCACCGTGGATCACATTTGGGTTGGAATTTGAACGGGAGGTCAGATGGCTGCATTAGTGAGACTGGTGGCAGCCGTGGCGGTGGAGGAGATGGGGGTTTGTGAGGGGATCACAATTGTTGTTGTGGACCAAGGGATGGTGGTCATGGTAAACAAGTGGTAAGCTTAGGGATGACTGGGGGAGGATAGTGGTAGCCGCTGTTGGTGGAGAAAAGGGCCAGCGAGCCTTTTCATGTGTCTGATTTAATATACTGTTTATTACCCTTGTTTTGTGCGATTTTTTGTTTTTTTTTTCTTTTTCTTTTGAAGGCATGGTGACCCTCCTTTTTGCTTTTAAACAAACTTCTTTAACATGTTCTTCCTTTCATGTCGTCTTCTCCTATGTAGACCAGTTTATTGTATGAGAAAAGAAGATTTGTTGCCTACTCTGCATTTCTCTGGCTGAAGGTTTGTTTTTTTGGCTTCTTAGACATGGGATTCTGCTTTATAGATATATATCTTTTAAACATGTTCTTCATTTCACATCCTCTTCTCTTGTGCAGATCACTCCATTGCATAAATAAGACAAGTCTGCTCTGCATTTCTCTGGTTGAAGGTATAGTTGTTGTGATTGTTTGTTTTGTCAGCTTGCTCGTATGTAGCCTGGTTATACGTGCATAGAAAAATAATTAAACAAAATTTTTATTTATTTATATTAAAGGAAAGAATATGGAGGTTTTAAATTAGATTTTTTTTTTGGGCTAGTAAACTGGTTCTGAGTCTTGTGCCTGCATGGCTGCACATATAAATGTAAATTTTTCCCACAGTTGGAATTTCGTCTTTGTGGGCATTTTGTCCTTGAAAAAAGTGAAAATCCTTTGTATCCATCATACCTTCTCTCATACAATCATTTTGCTGTGTTCATTATGTCTGAAGCATAACAGTTGAGGCAGTTATCTCTTTGAAATGCTGTTCATCTTTTTTATTGGTAACAAAATAAAGGCCAAATGTTTATTTGTCACTGTGTTTTCGCTTCATTTGGTGTTTGTCATGTTGAGCATGGAGCTGTCTATGGGTTGTGCTCATATGTAATTAATAATAACATTGTATTTGTTCTGGCTCTAATTTATGTGCAGCAGGTTTCTTTTTTCTTTATTAAAATGATTTGATATACATACAAATACACGTGAAAATACTTTTAGTTTTGTGTCTGAGTAGACTACATGAGTATATGCATGCATAGTATTCATAATTAGAATTGATGTGATTTCAGTTTTCTACTCAGCAACACACTTGCTATGGAAGGGATGAAGTCCTTGAAATGCGTGTTTGGCTATAATTAGGATTTATTAAAAGCAGCATCATGCTTTCAATTCATTAATTAGATGTTCTCTTCTCCCAAATCATTGCCACTTTGACTATGATAATTACTATGGGTATTCATTCGGTTAACGAGCTACTACAACAGTGAGTGGTGTTCGTATAATGGAAATTCTCTAAATTTGTAATGATTTGGAGTGCCAAGCACTTTGTTCTTCATATCTTCAAATATAGACCAACAAGCAATCATAGTTTGCATTGACTCCCTCTATTTCAGAAAATTTACACATGTATGTGGATGTTTCATACTTGGCAACCTTTGATGATTTTGTACATGACTTGATTCCAAATTTCTTGTTCATGTAATTAGAGTTATAAATTTTCCTTTAAAGATTATGCATAAATTTGTTTAATCGTTTGATTCGAGAACAAATAAAGACTATGTAGTTGGTTCTGTTGTATATTAATTCAAATCTTTTAATAGTTGTTGAAGCTCTTTGAGTACCTTTGTTAACCTTAAATCTTTGGATGATTTTTTTTTTTTGTGTGTGTGTGTGTATAAATTATCACTTCCTAATCACCACTGGCACCTACAATTGTGCAATGCACGATGGGTCAATACTAGTTGGATCTGAATGTTTCAGATTAGAAAAAGCGACCTCTCTTTCTGGTAGGCTCCATTCAGCCTAACTTCCTCTCATAAATTTCTTTGCAATTAAAATTATAGTCTTAGTTTCTAATTAACCTCCTCATATTTTGTTTCGTTTTTCGACATTTTTTTTTTAATTGATAGTATTGAAATTTATATAGGTATCTTTCTTCGATTTTTTTTTTTTTAATTATATGACATATGAATTGTTGCAAATTTAGAGGTGATGGTTTTCTAATTTGGTACAATACGAACTGTAGCAAATTTATTAGTGTCAGTTTTAAATTTGATTACTTAGTGATTTTTTTATTTTTTCTTGATTTTCGTAATTCTTTATTTTTTTCTTGATTTTCGTAATTCTTATTCTTGTTTTACAAATTTTGTTTAGTATTTTTCTTGATTATTTTGTAAATTTTCTTAAATAGTGCTTGGTTTTTTTTTTGTCTTTTGGTTTGTTTGTTTGTTTTTTTTTTTTTTTTTATCAGCCAAGAAAAACTTTATTGATATAAAACACAACTCATGCATAAATTACATCAACAAAGTGGGGAGATGCATTAAGCATCAAAGCACTCCTTAACGATCCCAACAAGGTAGGCACCGCCAAGGAAGCACAAACAAAAGCAAGCACAGCACAAGATTGGAGAGGAACCAATCAGAAGCAAGAAAAGAAAGAGAAAAACCCAATGGGATGCCAAAAAATTGGGCAGAACATCCACCAATGCAACAAAACAGACCCTGCAGATGTTGCCCATCCTCCACTGCTCTGCTAAATCAGATTAACAAACAGCCCCACTGCAGCAAATAAACTCAGACCCTGCAGATGTTGCCCACCCACCCAGCCCTGAAGATGATGCTTCAACTCAGATCAACACACCCACCCAACTGCAGACTCACCTCAAAACAGCAAGCAGCCAATGACCAAGCTTCAATCACAGCCTAATCAAACCAAAATTCAGAACAAAAAGGGGTTCACCTCCAAAAGATGATGCTCCAACTCAACTTAACACACCAACCCAACTGCAGCATTAAACACAGTCCACCCGATGCAACTAAGCATCCATCAGCAGCTCAGAACAGAACAATACAGGATTAAACACAGCCCACCTGATGCAACAAGGACAGAATTAATCATCCACCAATGCAGCAAACAAACTGGATTTATACACTGAGTCAGATTAATTCTGTCCATCCTCCACTGCTCTGCTAAATCAGATTAACAATCAGCCCCACTGCAGCAAATAAACTCAGCAAAAAAACTCAGACCCTGCAGATGTTGCCCACCCACCCAGCCCTGCAGATGATGCTCCAACTCAGATTAACACACCCACCCACCTGCAGTCCCACCTCAAAACAACAAGCAGCCTATGACCAAGCTTCACCTGAGTCAGGGCACCAAAGCACCTCCCAGGCACCTCCTAATCTGTCTCAGATTCCAAAGAAAATCATGGATTGCAAAATTAAAGTTCATCAAGTGTGGACTCAACCAAATACCAATCCTGGTCTTGATCAGCTCACACATCTCACTCCTATTAAAAATAGAAGATTTGAAAATGCAGTCATTTCTCATTTTCCAGATTGACCACAAGACAGCCAGCGGAATAGCACTCCAAATTTTCCTTTCTAACTTTGACATCTTCCCTCCAGCCCACCATAACAACAACTGGTCCACAGAGCCTGGCAGTGCCCCTTGCATCCCCCACCAAGCCAGCATATCAGCCCACACACTCCACACAAAGGGACACCGAACCAAGACATGGTTTTCTGACTCAATATCTTTCCTACAAAAGACACAGAGATTAGACCCATTCATATTTAACACCCCCACTCTTTGTAGGAACTCCAATGTCTTAATTCTCTTCTTCCAAGCTAGCCAACCAAAAACTTGAGCCTTGGGAGGAATGTACTTTAACCAGACCAGTTTACTAATTTTGAGGGATGGACCAAGATTGCTAATAAGAGACTTGTACATTGCTGCTACAGAATACTCACCTAATTTAGAAGCTAACCACAGTGGCCTGTCCACCTGATGAAGTCTTATCACAGGACCTGGTGGTAGATGGTTGAGAAGGGTCTGCATCTCCACCATCTTTTGGTTTGTTTGTTGGGACATCTTGAGAAAAGAATTTGTAACTTTTGGTTCTCAAATGCTTGAGTTTAGTTAAAACGGACCTCACTGTCTCCATTGAGACTAAGGCCTCATTTGGCAGGTGGTTTTTTTAGTCAAAAAGTCAAAAAGTTATTAAAAAAATCAAAAAGCTAACAACATATATTAAAAGTCAAAAATTCTTTTTCTCTTTACTTTTTACATATATTTTTGTAAAAAATCAAAAAGTTATCCCAAGCATACTAGTTTTTTTTACATCATATTTTAGTCAAAAAACAAAAAGTTACTAAAAAAGCTTATTTCCAAATGAGGCCTAAGTTTCTCTCTAAGATTTCTTTGCAATCAAAATTATAATCTTTCTAATTAAATTTCTCATATTTTGTTTCGTATTTCAATATTTTTTGTTTTAATTGATAGTATTGAAATTTATATAGGTGCATTTTTTTTCAATTTCTCTTTTTCCTTAATCAAATAAAGTGTTGCAAATATATCAGTGATGCCTTTTAATTTGATTACTGGGTAATTTTGTATATTCTTATTGATTTTTGTAGTTCTTATTACTTTCTCACAATTTTTTTGTTTAATATTTTCTTTATTATTTCATAAAATTTTGAAAATAGTTTGGTTTTCTTTTGGTAAATGTATTATTTATTGCTTGATTTTCCTTTATCTTTTGGTTTGTTTGTTTGCTAGGAAATTGTAAGAGAAGAGTTCGTAACTTTTGAATCTCAATGCAACACTCACCACTTTTTTATACCACTTTTACTGTACCATCTCATGTGTCAGCACGTCATTGGTGTAATGGGCCCTGCCACTCATGTCTATCTCCAATGTAGGTGCTAACACATAAGGTGGTACACTAAAGGTGGTATAAAAAAGGTTTTAAGGGTGACAGCATTACTCCTAAAATTTTCTTTATTATTTCATAAATTTTTCAAATAGTTTTGGTTTCTTTTGATAAATATATTATTTTTTGTTTGATTTTTGTTTGTCTTTTGGTTTGTTTGTTTGCTAGGATATCTTTACAAAAGAATTTGCAAGTTTTGGATCTCAATGCTTGAGATTAGTAAAAACGACTTCTCTTTCTCGTAGTCTCCATTGAGACTATGTTTTTTTTTCTAAGATTTCTTTGTAATCAAAATTATAACCTTAGTTTCTAATTAAATTTCGCACATTTTGTTGTGTTTCGATATTTTTTTTGTTTGTTTTAAATGATAGTATTAAAATTTATATTGGTGCATTTTTCTTACTCTTTTTCCTTAATTATATGATAAATGAACTGCTGCAAATTTATCAGTGACTTTTTAATTTGATTACTTGGTAATTGTGTGTATTCTTATTGATTTTTGTAGTTCTAATTGCTGTCTCACAATTTTTTGTTTAGTATTTTCTTTATTATTTCATAATTTTTTAATTGTTTGGTTTTCAATATTTTTTCCAATTAATTGACTGTTTTGAAATTTATATAGGTGCATCTCTTATAATTTCTCTTTTTCTTTAATTATATATGACAAATGAACTCTGACAAATTTGTAAGTGACTGTTTCTAATTTGATTACTTGGTAATTTATCACTTTGTGGCTTGCCTCAAACCAATGCATCCTGCAAATACCCTAAGTCTTCTGATAGGCTTGTTCTTCATTTGCTGATTTTTACATTTGTATTACATTTGTAACTTTCAAAGCCTGGACTTCATTAGCATGTGCAGTCTAACTTTTGAACCTTATTGTTGTTAGTTATATAATAATGCATATTTACTCATGCAGACGAGCATTATTTAACTATGTTTTCTTTATTAAAACACTATTTTGGTGTTTCTGTTACTTACATTTATATAATATTTTTAATGTTGGACTCTTGACTGTTTTCTTTGCATAACTTTTCTAATAATCACATAGTTGTAACAAGTGATAACGGCCCATAGCTGAGGGGGTAAAGTGTAGTTTCCCAATAAATTATGGTTTTTAAATAATTTTACTGTTGGTGGGGTTTAGACCCTCATCTCTTGTTATGAAGGTAGTATCTTACGAATCAGATGGTATTCTCACTTTTATACCAAGTAAGAAGCACGGACACGGACACGCGGGCATGTAATTTTCAAAAAATGTAGGACACCACACGTTAGGGATACGTTCAAAACATATATTTTTATTATATTTATATTTTTAAATATTTAATATGTATTTTATGTCAACTATTTAAGTTTATTAAATTTATGAATCTTAGGTATGTTGTTTTAGTAAAAAAAATAGCTCTCAACGTGTACATAACGTGTCCCTAGTGTGTCCTCAACATGTCCCTAGCGTGTTGTCAGCATGTCTATAGCATGTCCTAGTGTCTTAGCGTGTCCGGAGCGTGTTCGTGTCCGATACGTGTCGGATACCTGTACGCGACCTCTTGAGAGGTGTTCGTGCTTCATAGCTTTTATAGAACTGTAAGTTGTGCCAACATATTTTTTCCCCTATATAAAATTGTCTAACATCATTTTTTATTATGCTAACTCATATTTGCTACATGAATAGATTAGAATAAAAAAAGAAAGAAAGAAAAGCAAATGAGAAAATGAAATTATTATGATTCTTGATTCAATTTGATTCACAATTCACACAATTAGGATTTTGATTCGTGATACGATTCTTGAATTGACAACTATGATACAATACAACCGGGACTACTGATGCACTTATTGAAGCAAGAATAGCTAGCATCAATGTTATCAATGGAATCTTGGTTATTTATCTGCTCTCTGATTATTACATTTCCAATCTTCAGCTGGCCTTAATTTTTCATGCTTTGAATCACGTGGGAGAAAGGCAAGGGGAGTCATGCGATTTTCTTTTCAAGTCAAATAATGGGCAGTTGTGTTTCAAGCAAACTGTCAGCGCTTAATCAAAGTGAAATGTAAGCTTTATCTTTCATGCATTTTTCTGTCTTAATATATATATATATATATTTTTGGGTATGAATATGCAGATTTCATAGCTGACAATGCTAATTGTTCTTTATGGCTATGATATTTATTCTAGCTTCTTGGGTTGGATCTACACTAACTAAACTGAGCAACTTGTGTGAAACATACTTATGCTTGTTTTATATTGTGAATTAGATTACATTTTGAATTTATTTATCTATTCTAAGATAATCAAATGAAAATTGTTGTATAATTGCCATATGTACGCCATTTCTTTGTTTTTATTTGTTTCTCTCTTGCGAAAGACAAAATATTTAAAGGGATATAGAAGTCCTCATGGAAAGGAAAATATTCCATCTGTTTAACATTCTAGATGACTTCTCTTTGTATTTATTTAGATGGATTCACTATTTATGCATTTGTGGGATCCTTTCTGTAATTATTTTGAAATAACATTTCAGTTCTGTTGTCGTTTGTGATGATTTCTTAATCTCTCCTTATGAGCTTATGTTTTCCTTCACTTTGTGTTTTATTTTGTTCTGTTTTGCCTTTGGTATTATTTGTCGTCATCGTCTTCTTTTTTAAATCTTTCCTTGGGTACAATTTGGTACAAATGGTGGCTTCATCTTATTGTTGCCTCATTGATGAGTGTTCATGTGACCATTCATCATTTTCATCAGCAATCACTCATCTATAGCCTGAATACTAACTGTCAATTTTTCTTCTTTGATTAGATTTTATTATTTCAAAAATGTGTTCATGTGGGATGTCTACAACCAAGATTGTGTGCCTAGGATTAACATTTATCCCTTTTAAAATTATCATTTTGTTGTTTATTTTCCTTGGAATTGCATGTCCATATAGTTCCTGCTTGAAGGTTGAACTAGGACTGACAACCCCAGCCTAAGCGAATGAAGTCCACAGGTGAGCAGTGTACCATACTCCCCATCTTTGACCTATGCATATTTCATTACCATATTAGACCTTTCCCACTTCTAGAGATCTAAATTTCATGAAGAACAAAATTTACGTAATTTATCCCAAAATGTAGGATTATATCCACAACTACTTTCAAAGTTGCAAGAGATTACCGAGATAGTCATCTTTTCTCCTACTTTTAAATATATAGAAATTAGGGCAACATGTTACAATTGTGAAATGCAACAAATACCCTTACTTCAAAATTCAGTTCGAGTTGTTAGTGTTCAGTATTTATCAAGATCCACACTAGTTCCAATATTTTCAAAAGTTGAAAATATTTTCTACCCTAATACGTTTGTTTTCCATAAAAAATGGAAAAGCAGCACCCAATTAATTTTTATTAAATGAGTGTTTGAGAGTAGTTAGATTAGATATATACCTAGATTACGGTTTTCTGTTGATATTTATTTTCTATCGTGCCAAACATCAAAAAATGAATATATATACATATATATGTATATATATATATTTTAGAAACTACAGTAACAAAGACACGTACAATTGGGGCTGGATCTTCTGTCCCAATATTGTGTCCCATCTCTGAGTGCCATTCCTCTTATACTGCCATGTGTGTGTCTCTCTCTCTCTCTCTCTCTCTCCTATGGATCACATGACTGGTTCATCTCAGATCTGGATACCGGCAACCTCACATCGTCACCGTCGATTGCTTCCTGCCTGATGCAGGATGTGGTACTCAGACTACTGTCGCTTCTCTGAAACTTGTTCACCTGCTGAAACGACCTTGTAAAAAGAGTATTAGATTGTCAAAAAAAAATTCTGCTAGATCTCATTGATGAGTTTTATGTTGTGGATTTTCATCATTGCCTTTGTAAAAGTAGTCCTCTGAAATTCGTTCACCTATCAAGCCTTGCACAGAATTTGACATCAAAACTATTATTGAACCAGATCTCTGAAATTGCACCGAACATTGTGCTAGAGTGATAGATATGTAGTCATATATATGTATATTTAGATACAATACTCCAATCAAGTCTTTCCTCTTTTCTTTTTATCCTATTCGTATACCCCCCGTTTACTCACAAACATAAATTGCCAATTTTATTTATTGAGTTTGATTTGTTATATTTGAAAATTTTGGATTATTGTTACAGAATTCTTGTGCGGCTGAAATTTGTGTTTGGTGATTGTTATCTAATTTATCCATGTAAAGAGGATTGGATGATGACAAAGAAGATGACTTGATTCAGGTTACAAAGAATGGACTATCATGACTCGATAGATAGAGAGAGAGAGAGAGAGAGAGAGAGAGAGAAAGATAGGAGAGACTTAACAGAGTTAGGAATTAGTTTTAGTGATGGATACGGAGTTGGGACACACAACTGGCACAGATGATCGAGTCCAGATCCTCTCCTTGAATTTCTCTACTTGGCTCCCTACTTAGTAGGCGGGTCCACTTTTGGGTTTAATTTCAATAATCCGAATGGTTCACATTTTAATAAACGATATTTATCATTTGTTGTGACTATATTACATATCACCAATGTGTTCATGTGAGATGTTCCAACTAAGATTGTGTGGTTGGAGAATATACCATTATGACACTTTTGTATTTATTAACCTCTTATTTTGTTAGCAGTCCTTATTTAAGATTTTATTATGTTTGACTATATTATATATCAACAATGTGTTCATGCGAGATGGTTCAACTAAGATTGTGTGGTGGTTGGAGAATATATACCATTGTGACACTTTTGTATTCACTAACCTCCTATTTTGTTGGCAGTCCTTATTTAAGATTTTATTACGAGTATATATGGTGCGTCAAAATATTTGTAAAAGTCAAAATTTAGTATTAGACTTGTCTCACATTCTCTTTATAAGCTACCCGAGCTTGATCTAAATACTTTAAAGGCTTACTAAAGCTTAGTTTGGCATACTCTAAAAAATACAAAAAGTCAAAAAGTCACTATTTTATTTAAGTCACTATCTTATTTAAGTCACATCATCTCTTTACCACATTGCTTTAAATCCAATTCATATTTCATAAAAAGTCAAAAAATATATTTATTTAAAACATCCCAAACAACTCCTAAGTCATTCATTATCAATTGATTTTGAGTTAGATGTTTTAACATAATATCAAAATTAAATCTTAAGTTGTCTCTAGTGGTTTAAGTCTCTGATCAATTCTAGTTTTTCACCTCTTATTTCTCAATCACTTCCACATCATCTTCACAAGTTACTCAAACTTGTTTTAAATATCTAGAAGCTATTTCACTCATTTTCAATTGATTTTGAGTTAAATGCTTGAAGATTTAGAAAGCCATCATCAAAATCCATTTCTAATGCAAAATATATTTTTAGAAATTATGATAACCAATTGGACGAATTTTTATGTCTTACAAGGAGAGGTTAGTGATATTCTACATATATTTATTGATGATACTGGTCTTTCCATACCCATAAAAAAATAAAAATAAAAATCAAGATGCCGGTCTTTCTTGGGCCACTCTGAACATTAATTTCCATCATTTTGCCGTCTTTTGACCTTTACGCAAGTCTTCGGTCGGTGGGTCTCGATATGGGTTCATTTTGGTCATTAATTGTTATGCTCCATGTGTTTCAATTTAAACTATTCTATACAAAAAAATATTTTTCTTGTAAATTAATTTTATATAAAAAATATTTTTATTTTTATTTTTATTTGTTGGCATTTGATTGACATTTGAAATAAAAACATTTTATTACTTAAAAGAGAAATTTAAATTCAATAAAGTGTCATTTTTGATTTTTTAGGGAGTTAAAATATTTATTTGAAAAGATTAAATGTGTTAGAAAAGTAGTGAACAAGAGTCAACTTTGTAAAAATTGACTTAGGAAAGTTTAAATGGTAAGTTATTTTTGAGAAAATGATGCAAACGTATTTTCCTTAAAAAAATGTTTTACTTGATTTTCGTTCAACCAAATAAGGGAAAATGAGTAAAATATGTTTGCGTCAACAAACGTAGCCTTAGTGTCTTTTAATGGATTATTAGGAAAATTATTTAAAAAAAATAGGATTGGTCCCTTATAATAAAATAAATTTTTAATTTTATCAATTTAAATTTTAATCTTTTAATACTCTTTTTTTTTTTTATCAATTTTACTGAACGAAAATAAGCAAATCATATAAATTGAAAACAAATCAAAATATCGGGGTTTAAATTGACAACATTAAAAAGTTAGAGTTTATTTTGTTATAAAGGTCAAACTTTTTTAATAATTTCTTTTAAATTATTTATATAAAAATTCAAGTTGATCAAATTGATCATAATTCAAATACTGTTGAATATAATCAAACATTCCATCCTATTGCCCTCCTGTAACCTTCAACCCCAGTTTTTCAGTGTTTCTGTATCAACAAACTTTTTTCCTTTAACGGTTCACATTTTAAGAAGATAAAATAATATTAAATAATAAAATTTATTTTTTAAAAAAAAAGCCTAGGAAATTTCATATTATACTATTGGAAAATGTTTGAGGGCCACAATTTTTGTGGCCACAATAACTCAAAACTGTCAAAACGACGTCGTTTTGGCATGTTCTGCACCCAAAACGACGTCGTTTTGACAATTTTGAGCCATTGTGGCCACAAAAATTGTGGCCTCTAGCATTGTTGTATACTATTATATACTACCTTGATGAAATAATCAATTCATCCATTACAAAAAAAATCATGTCCAAGTGGCTTACTGTGCTCTGCACTGCCCTTGTGTGGTGTTGCTATTTCTGCAGTATCCCTGCTGCCACTTCTACGGCAAATAATGAGACAGATAGAGTTGCATTGCTCGCCTTCAAGGCTGCAATTGTTGAAGACCCATTTGGTGCCCTTTCTTCCTGGAATCAGTCACTCCACTACTGCCACTGGAACGGCATTTTGTGTAGTCGTCTGCATCCTGATAGAGTTATTGGGCTAACTCTAATGTCCCAAGGCCTGGTTGGATCGCTCTCACCTCATATGGGAAACCTCTCCTTCCTCAAAAGTATCGTTCTTCAAAACAATAGCTTCCACGGCCCAATCCCACAAGAGATGGGTCGCTTGTTTCGGCTACAAAAGTTAGAATTCAGCAACAATTCTTTCGGCGGTGGAATACCCAACAACGTTTCTCGCTGCTCAAAACTTGAATGGCTGAACTTGGTTGACAACAACCTAACCGAATCATCCCAGCCGAGTTGGGCTCTTTGTCAAGGCTTGGAACTTTAGCCTTGAGTAAAAACAAGCTTTCAGGAACCATCCCTCCTTTCATTGGAAACCTCTCATCTCTTTCCATTCTCTCTTTATCGGAATGTAATTTGCATGGGAAGATTCCGGCGGAACTTACTAGGCTTCAAGGCCTGATACGTGTCTGGTTAAGGGGGAATAACCTAGCTGGCAAGGTTCCAGCTGGCCTTTACAATATCTCCACCATCATTTTGTTATCAGTAAGTGTTAACCTACTTGAAGGAAATATTCCTCCTGATATAGGCTCCACACTTCCTAATCTCAAGTTTCTTTATTTTTCGCAAAATTTGTTTACTGGAACACTTCCTACTTCACTGTCAAACGCTTCAGAACTTGAAGATATATTCTTCCCTGCAAATGATTTCAGCGGGACAATGCCGAGAGATCTTGGAAAACTTCTGGGTCTTCGACGGATAGGTGTTTTCCAAAATCGGTTGCAGGATGACCTCACTTTTATTTCATCTCTAACAAATTGCACCAGTTTACAATTTATTGGTGCGGGTTACAATCTTTTTAGAGGTTCATTGCCTGGCTCCATAGCTAATCTCTCCACATATCTTAGTTGGATAGATTTGAGGTTTAATCAAATACATGGAAGCATTCCTTCAGGCATCGGGAACCTCCTCAACCTCACTGTCTTATCTATGGCAGTGAACAATCTTGTTGGCCCTATTCCATCCTCCATCGGCAGACTTCATAAGCTGCAAGTTCTGATGTTAGACCAGAACAAATTCACTGAGCTTCCATCTTCGATTGGTAATTTGACTTCGTTGATTACTCTCAACTTGGGAGATAACAACATCCATGGAAGCATACCTCCCACTTTGGGCAACTGTCATAGCTTGTTGGAATTAGACCTTTATAAAAATAATTTCAATAGTTCAATACCCCCTGAAATTATGAGTCTCTCCTCCATTTCAACATCCCTCACGTTAGATCACAATGCACTAACCGGTTTTCTTCCATCAGAAATCGGGTCTTTGAAAAACCTTGCAAACATGGATGTGTCCTATAATAAATTATCAGGACCCATACCAAACACTCTAAGCAATTGTTTGAGTCTGGAATGGCTTCACTTGGAGGCTAATTCATTTGTGGGAGAGATACCTCAAGGTTTAAGATTGATGAGGGGTTTAAGAGTGTTGGATCTTTCACACAACAATTTGTCGGGTGTGATCCCAAGTTATCTAGGTGAGCTTCAACTAGATATGTTGAATTTGTCTTTTAATATGCTACATGGACAAGTTCCAATACAAGGAGTGTTTCAAAATGGGAGTACAATTTCAATTGTTGGAAATAATGAGCTTTGTGGAGGTATTGCAGAATTAGACCTTCCTCCTTGTCCATCCTCCAAATCAAGCAAGAATAAGCTATCTCACAGGATGAAAGTTATCCTAGTGGTGGTTGGTCTTGTGATATTTTTATCTTTGTTTGTTAGTTTCTTTATATTTCTTCAACGGCATCATGTTTCAAAAAAGAAGACCTCTAGCATGCCATCAATCAAACAACAATTTTTGAGGGTGTCTTATGCAGAGCTTCTCAAAGCCACCAATGGATTCTCAGAGGCTAATCTGATTGGTGTTGGGAGCTATGCTTCAGTTTACAAAGGGATTCTTGATCACGTTCAGATGGTCGTTGCAGTGAAAGTGCTCAATCTTCAGACTAGAGGAGCTTCTAAGAGCTTCATGTCAGAATGCAAGGCACTAAGAGCCATAAGACATCGAAATCTATTGAAAATTTTGTGCGTTTGTTCCAGTGTGGATTTCCATGGTAATGAATTCAAAGCTCTGGTATATGAATTTATGGCCAATGGAAACTTGGGCAATTGGTTGCATCAAGTCGGCGTTGGAGACAATGAGCAACTAGAAGATCCTAGAAATCTTAAACTAATCCAGAAGCTGGGCATTTCCATTGATATTGCCTCTGCACTTGAGTATCTTCATTGTGGTTGTGAGTCAACAATTATTCATGGTGATCTAAAACCAAGCAATGTTCTTTTGGATGATGAGATGACAGCCCATATTGGAGATTTCGGGTTAGTGAAAATTATTTCTACCATTTCAAGTGATGTGGCACAAGGTCAAAGCAATTCAATTGCGATAAGGGGAACCATCGGCTATGTTGCTCCAGGTACAAAATCTTTTCTATTTCCTCGGGAGTAGAAAAATTGAGCTTGCAATAGGAAAAGTAATATATATATACACACACACATACTTATAAATACACCTTGCATGGTAGAATAATTTCAGCATAAACAACCATACAAAAAACCATGGCTTCCTACAAAATAGTGGGCACCTGTAAGGATTTTTTTTTTATACATATTCTATGTCATTTTTGAATGCTCCCAATGTGTTCTTCCACCTCCTCACTGTTAGCAAACTTGAGTTAATCCTCTATACCTCCTCCTCTGTTTTCTTTCTTTCTTCTTCTTCTTCTTCTTTTTTTATTTTATTTTTATTTATTTTTAAATTTTTTTTCAGAACAAAAAAAGGAAAACGAAAAAGAAAATCTTCTTTATGTAATTCTAGTATGAAAGTTCGGTCTTATCAAAATAGTCCATGGTATCTACTAGTGGAAAGAATTATTATAGCACTTTGCAACCAAGTATTTTCCAAAATCTTACTCAATTCTTGGAAGCTGTTATAGTTGATTTTGACATACCTTTCCCATGCAAGACTAATATCTGTTTGCTTTCAATGAAAAATATAATTAAAATATGTCATTCTTAACAATGATCTCACTCAGTCACATGCACGCACCAACCAGAAAACTTGAAATTAAGGCCATTATACAACATTAAAACTGCCTTAAGAAAATTATTAAATACATTTTTTATTGGGATTACAATTTTGTCAACTAACCAGATTGACTTTCACACTAACATTAGAAACATTTTGCAGAGTATGGCATGGGTGGCATGGCTTCCACACTAGGGGATGTATATAGTTTTGGGATCCTTTTATTGGGGATGTTTACAGGTAAGAAACCAACTGATGATATGTTTAAGGATCATCTAAATCTACATAACTTCGTTAAGAATGCTTTGCCTGAACGAGTGATGGAGATTGTGGATCCCTACATCCTATTGGAGCATAAAACAACAAGGTGGATTAAAGACTGCATGGTTTCCATTCTAAGAATTGGAGTTGCATGTTCAATGGAATCACCAAGAGATCGAGTGGAAATGGGGAGTGTTATTAGTGAATTGCATAACATCAAAAAATACTTACTTGAATGAAGGGTTGAACCAAGAATGAAGGTTGAACCGAGACTGGAAAGTAGGAAGAGATTTTGCAACATGAAAACCTTAAGGTGTGTATCATACCTGCTTGAGCTATGCATATGCATATCAAAATGGAAAATGCTATATAGAAATGGACTTTTATTACTAGACAAAAAACATAGATTCCATGTATCACTACAACAAAAAACACTATTGGCGACTAAAATGGGAATTTTCGTCGCTGAAAGTCGTAGAATTGGCGACTAAAATGGAATTAGTCGCCAAAATTGGTCACTTTTGCCGACTAAAACAGTTTAGTCGCCGAATGCAATGGTTTTAGCGACTAAAAGGCAGTTTAGTCGCCAAATATAGAGGTTTTAGTGACAAAAAAAATTTTAGTAGCCAAAGGTTAGGGTTTTTGGCGACTAAAACCATTTGGTAGCCAAACGTTAAGGTTTTGGCGACTAAAAACCACTTTGGTCGCTGATTGTACCTGTTTTGGCGACTAAAAACAGTTTGGTCGTTGAAGGTCAAGCTTTTTGGCTACTAAAAAAAAATTAGTAGCTAAAAACAGGTTTATGGCGACTAAAATTCACTTTAGTAGCCAAAAGCGGAGGTTTTTGGCGACAAAAAACAGGTTTAGTCGCCAAAAGGGTAGGTTTTTAGGCGGAACAGTTTTCTTTAGCGACGGAAAATTAATTAGTAGCCCAAAAATAATAGAATTGGCGACTAAATAATTTTTTTAGTCACCAAAAGTGTTCTAAATTTTTTTGAATAAATAATTTATTTTTTACATAAATTATATTAAATATATATAATTATATTTATATATATAGTTTTGTATTAATACTGGTGAAAGTAATATATAAATAATATAAGTTGCAACTATATTGATGAGATGGTTCAGGGGCATAGTGGGGTGGAGTGTGTGGTTAAGGTTTGGAAACACCTGGAGGTCCAGGTTCGAAGCGTGGGAGGTCTGAGGCACAAAGGGAAATTTTTTTTTTTTTTCAAAAATGCTTTTGGCGACTAAACACTGTGGTCGCCAAAAGATTGAGCATTGCCGACGAAAAATAGTCGCCAAATGTATAAATAATAAAAAAAATTAATCCACTATTGGCGACTAATAGTTTAGTCGCCAAAGGTATAATTTCCAAAAATGGAATTGACTATTGGCGACTAAAACCTTAGTCGCTGAAGACCTGTGTATTGCCGACTAAAAGTTTTTTAGTCGCCAAAGGTATTGGCGACCGTTTTTTCGCGACAACCCGGCGACTAAAAGATTTTGTCGGGGAAAGTGGAAATTTGACATTTGGCGACTAGAAAGGGATTTTTGGCGACTAGAAAGGGATTTTTGGCGACTAAAAATTTAGTTGCCAAAGGTGTATTTTCTTGTAGTGTATATTTATTAATGTAAACTCCATTAACTTTGTGTCTAGTGGTAACAAAATTTATTGAAAATTTTGTTTATATATACCATTACTCTACCAGATTACTTCGTTCCCTCAACTCCCTGTCTTTTTTTGACACAAACCCCAATAGGTCCTATTTTTGGGACTGATTACCCATTAAATTTTATTGATAAATTTATCAGTCTCTCTTGTTTTTATGAATAAATTTACAATAATAAATTTATTAGTCAAGATTTGTAGATAAATAAGTCTAGTTAATAGGACTTATTGGCATGTGTTTTTTTTTCTTTTTCTTTTCTTTTTTCCTAAGTGAACTAAAGCATGTTTTTTCTTTTGCTACTCAAGGTTACTTCCAAGGTCCTCCAATAATGGTTTCCTCTACAAGACTACAAGTGGTGGCTTTAGTATCTTCATCAGCAATTTAAATCTATATTTAATGTAATGCTTGAATAAAAAAATTGTCACTTTTCTCCTTTGGTTAGATTGTATTATACAAAAATGTGTTCATGTGAAATGTCCCCAAGATTGTATGACTAGAATTACTGTCTGTATCCCTTTAAAATTGTCATTTTGTTGTATGTCTTTTTCTTGAAATTGCATGTCTTATATGGATCTTACTATTTAGTCATTGTTAAATTGTTGTTCAAAATTGACATTTGGAGATCAACCTTCTTTGCTTTTTTAATATTCGAGTATTTACTCTATCTAAGGTTCTTCATCCATCCAAAAATAAAATAAAAACTTGGATAATTTACACTTTCCACCCTTCAATTTTTACCTTAATTTTATTTTGGTTCATCAACTTTTAATTGTAACAATTAAACTCCTAGATTTCAACCCGAGTTTTAACATAGTTTTTTCCGTCATCTCATTGTTTAAAATTTGAGTGAAAATTGAAATATGAATAGCCAAAATGGAATTTGAGTCAAAGTTATAGATTTAATGTCTAATTTTTCTTTTTCATATTTGTTTTTTTTAATGCCCTAAAAATGTACTCATGTGACCAATGCTTGTGCACTTTTGCCTGTTTTTTAAACTACGAATGATGGAAGAATTACATTGAAACAATGGTTGAAGTTTAAAATCTTAATTAGTAAGTAAAAGTGTAAGAGACTAAAATAAAATTCAAATGATAATTTGAAAGAAGAAAAATATATAATTTACCCAAATAAATAAATTTAAGGGCACAATAATATCTAAGTCAAAAAGCATAATATAAATTTAAGTCCAAATCCTACCAACCATAAAATTATTCAAAAAGGATAATATAGTCTCACGTGATATTCAAGAAATTGTTCTAAAAACACTATATAGAATATAATAAGAAGAAAAAAATTAAATATTTTTTTTTTATTTTAAAACTTAAAATACTTTAAAATTTTGCAAATTTTTATGGATTTGTATCATATGGACCTTTGGTTATGATTTTTATGCATTTAGTTATGACTTACTATGTTGTTAGTTTTGACACATAGTAGTTATGATTTGTAATGTCGTTGGTTATGACATTTTTTTAGTTGTGATTAAAAAATAATTTAATTATATATCTCATGTAATGTTTGGTTATAACTTCTTTTTTTTTTAAAGTTATTACTGTCGTAGTATAATTGATCCGCATTTGTGATACACGTGTCATGTTTATTGTTCAAGGAAAGTTTTTTAACGAAATTTTTTTTTGTGAAACTGATTTAACCAACTTGACTCATATAATATTGAATTTAAATTATATTTATCTTACTAAAAATAGTAATAAATAAATTGGAGTCGATTCATACATGAATCCCAGAATGAATCGTGAAGTGAACTGTAGATAGTATAATTCTATGAATTAATTATACTAAGACCCTATTAATTATTATCAAATTATCATTTTATTCTTTTCATTTTTAAATCTGTACATATTAGCCATTGAATTATAGATATCATACGAATATATCCTTTACAAAGATATTCAAAGTAATATTTTTTATAGGGAGCTTTTTTGATTCTTTCTAAGAGTTTTATTCCATCTAACCCATATCCTTTTTGACTATTCTATTAGATCTTATTTGAGGTAAGAAGACCAAAACACCCCCAATCTCTCATGCCCCTATTAATGTTGATTATCATTATGTTTTGGTAGTTCCCATGCATCAGGATGTTGACTGTCATTGTATTCATATTAATTTAAAATGAATTTTTGTCATTATGTTGTCAATTACATGATATGAATATTCACATCACATGATGTGAATATTCATACTAAAACATACGAATATGAACGTTCAGATCACTACATTAGATGAGAAAGAACGTTCACATATTGTGAACGTTCACATTATTACATATTGTGAATAAGAATGTGTTGTCAATTGAAAATTTAATATGTTGTGAACGTTTACATCTAGGGATGGCAATTTAAACCCGGCCCGATGAGGACCCGATCTCCCGACGCCGATCGGAACGGTTTTTCCCCGAAAATTATCCCCATAGGGCCGGGGATGGTATTAAAAATTAAATCCCCGATGATTTTCGGACCGGGGACGAGGATCAATTCTCCAACCCCGGCCCCGGCCCGACTAATCCCCGCTGAGTAATTATAATATATATATATATATATTATATTATTTGTTTAGGGGTACTATATATATTATATTATTTGTTTAGGTCCTCTCTCTCACTCACATCACACTCTTAGCCTCTCTCCCTCTCTCTCTCTTCTGTGTAGATTGAAGATCAATGGCAGATAGATAGGTGTTTACAGATTCAGACCCTCCTCCGACGACGACGACGAGGAGCGCCAACTCCTCTTCTTCCTCCTCCTCTGACGACGAGGGCCACCTCCTTCTCCTCCGAGACCTCCGACGACGACGTCGTTCCCCTCCGATCTCACCGTCACCGATGGTGTTGGCAGCAGCGCTTCTCCGACGTCCTCTCCTTCCACCCATCATGCCGATCTTCGATCTTTATCTTTGTGTTTATACATGATCGGTAACAGATCTCACCGATGGTGATCGGTAATAGATCATCTCTATCTTTGTGTTTATACATGATCGGTAACAGATCTGTAACAGATCTTTTTTTTTTTTTTTTTTTTTTTATAGATCTGTTGTGTTTATACATGATCTGTAACAACAGATCATCTGTATCATTTTTTTCTTTTTCTTTTTTTGTTGATGTTGTTGCCTTGATGATGATGAATTTTTTTTTTTTGATGATGTTGCTGCCATGTCTTTGTTGATGAATTTTTTTTTTTTTTTGATGATGTTGCTGAATGATGTTGATGATGATGAGTACGAGGATTTTCTGGGGTCGTGGAAACCCGATCCCCGTTGGGGGCGGGGGTGGGGGGGAGTGGTGGGTTCCCCGTCGGGGATCGGGGTCGGGGATGGGGATTTTTGTAGTTTCGGGGATCGGGGACGAGGAGGGTGATCCCTGGCCCCGCCCCCGCCCCGTTGCCATTCCTATTCACATCACTACATTAGATGAGAGAGAATTTTTCGAAAAGGTGTTGTGAACGTTCACATCATAGGAGAAAGAATGTTCACATTATTTTTAATGTGTTGTCAATTAAAAATAAGAAGATTCACATGTTGTGAACGTTCATATCACTATATTAGATAAGAGAGAATTTTTCATGAAAGGTGTTCTGAACGTTCACATCAGATGAGAGAGAATGCTCACATTATTTTTAATGTGTTGTTAATTAAAAATATATTCAAATTATATAATAATATAAAATAATATCATCAATGTTATTTAATTTGTGTATGAAATTTCCTATACTTTGGTCCTTTCCCTTCTCTTTCCTCTGCCAACATTAAATATCAATATTAAATATAAAGGCATAAAAGTCTAAGAAAATAGTGTAAATTAAGAAAAATGACTTTATGGAATAAAAGTATAAAAACATGGGATTAAGTGGGTTCCATTTTTTTGTAATTTTTTTTGATTCAAGAAATGGATATGCAGATAGGCGACTTCAACATATCCACCGAGGAGTATTGCCCCTTAGCACCTACCGCTAAGGAGTATGATTAACCCCAATAAGGGGCTATGGAGACTCGAACCCAAGCCTTGAGCGAGGGATTCGAAAGTCTTATCCACTGAACCAACCCCCTGTTGGTTCTTTTTTTGTAATTGAAAGAGTTAAAATATAAGAATTGATAAATAAAAAAATAAATTGATATTAAGTAATAATTAAGGAATTATTGATATAACGAACCCTCATTCCATCCCAAAACAAAACAAACGAGACCGAGTAATATTACGGGATTGTTTACAAACTATTAAAAAAGTGTATTTTTTTTAATATTTTTATTTTTATTTTTTGTATTTTTTAAAGTTACATCACCTCTTTATTTTCGGTCAATCTTTTTATAAAAATTCAAAAAGTATATTTATTTAACACTACATAAATTCCCTTGATCAATTTTTTGTATTTTTCGAAGTTACATCACCTCATTATCTTCTTCCAATTCATTTCTTCCCGAATCAAGTCAGTACTCCTCCTACGCCGATTACTTCCGATTGTATTGCTCTAGGGCTTTTTTTTTTTTTACTGCTCTGTTCGGCAACTGGGAAAATGCAATGCAAAACCCATCTTAATCGTGGATTTTCTATGAACTGATTGAGTCTCTGCTGCAAATCATGATTGATTTCGTTAGATCTATTTAATGGGTTTGCTATTTTAATTGTAGATATGTACATGTTTTTATATCCGCTATTAGATATTATCTTAAATTGTAGTATGATATGTGAAGTCATTGGATGAATTTGGGCATAGGCTGATTGTGCTCTAATGAGTGTTTTTGATTTTACATGGATCGTGAGCTGAATTGTAGATCTTTTGACGGTATGGAGGAGCCGATTTTCAAGTTGAAGAATATATTTTTATTTAATTTATACATGAATACAATATATGTTTATTTAATGTAGAAAAATGTTTGAGGGTCCTAATTTCTGTGGCTCAAAAGGCTCAAAATTGCCAAAATGACGTCGTTTTGGTAATTTTGATGTTGTTTTGTACTCAAAACGACGTCGTTTTGGCAAATTCAAGCCATTTGAGCCACAGAAATTAGGGCACTCTACCATTGTTGTTTAATGTATATATATGAATCTATTCAGAAGACTAAAATCTAATAGTGTTTGGTTTTGTTTTCAAAATCCGTTTTTTGAAAAATACTATAAATTAATTTGGTAAAAATATACTCCAAAAGATGTCTTATGAAAAAATTGTGAGACTTGAATATTTAATTAAAGGGAAAATTATTTATAAGTCTTATTAGGGAGACTTATGCTACATATGGTCTTACTAAAAAACTTATGTTCCCATAAGTCTTGTGGGAAGTTTGTTGACACATTTACCCTTAATATTAGTTGTTAATATCATAAATAATAGTAAAATCATATATAGGAAATTGAATGTTACCATAGATCATATCTATATAAACGTAACGTAACGTGACACTTACATAAACGTAACGTGACACCTATACGTAACGTGATACCTACATAAACGTAACGTAACACTTACGATCTATGGTAACATGCAATTTCCTATGCATGTTACCATAGATCATATCTACATAAACGTAACGTAACGTAACACCTATATAAACGTAACGTGACACCTATGATCTATGATAACATTCAATTTCCTATATAGGAAATTAAATATTATCATAGATCATATCTACATAAGCGTGACGTAACGTGATACCCATATAGACGTAACGTGACACCTATGATCTATGAAATTGAATGTTACCATAGATTATATTTATATGAAACGTAACGTAACACCAACATAAACCAGCAACATTTTCACGTTCAATTTTAAAAAATAAAAACTCATTAAGTTTGCGAAACGTAACGTGACACGTTACGTTACGTTTATGTAGGTGTCACGTTACGTTACGTTACGTTTATGTAAGTGTCACGTTACGTTATGTTTATGTAGGACCATGTGGAATACATTCCTATCTAAATAGGACTTGAGACTCTATAAGAAATTACATAGGACTTAGCCTACCATAAGTGTCTGAAAAAAGACTTATAAATAAGTCTCCCTTAATTAAATTCCACATAAATATTTATAATTATATATAATTATGATTGTATGTGATAATATATAATTTAATAAATAAA
This sequence comes from Camellia granthamiana, assembly GCA_036172215.1. NCBI lineage: Eukaryota > Viridiplantae > Streptophyta > Magnoliopsida > Ericales > Theaceae > Camellia > Camellia granthamiana. The sequence continues at coordinate 47,701,083 of CM069910.1, forward strand.
TAAATAAATAATAACAATAATAAAAAAATAAATATATGGAATAATAATAATATGTAATAGTAAAACAAAATAATTAATAAAGTATAATTTAAATTATTAATTAGAGTCAATGTAAAATTAAGGTATAATAATAATAATAATAAAAGTATACGTAAATCAATTTGCCTTATCAACTATATGATGTAGGAGATCTCCTAGGGATTAAGCAAATCAACCATTAATGAGAGAAGATTTGGCAATTGTCCTCGTGAGATAGAATTAAGTCACCTGTGCCATCTAAGCAAATAGGAGAGGTGAGTCATCAACCATGGGGTTATCATGATGGGATGAGTCAGCACTAAGAAATGTGTATATAAGGAAGGGAGGGGGCTGTGAAATAGTAAGGGATCAAACGAAAAGAAAAGAGAGAGAGAGAGAGAGAGAGAGAGAGAGAGAGAGAGAGAGAGAATACAACAAAAATAGGAGGGAAATAGTAAGACTCAATATTAAGGTGAGTTATATTATATCTTGAGTCACCATAATATATGTTGGCTTTTTTGGCTTTCGAAGGTTAGTATTGTAATTTTAAACGTGCCAGCAAGAATCAATCAGTCCTTATAGAAGATTAGTTGCCAACCAATTATCAGACGATTGTGTTTTATTTCTTTCAGCCTCAATGAAGAGGAATTTAGTAAACAAATTAAATAAAGAACAATTGCAGCATTTTATTAAGTAAAAATGAAAAACTTACAATGATCTGATCCAGCCTCGTGGAGGTTTACAGCAACAAACTATTCGAAACTACTCCTATAAATAAAGTGCAATACAAGAATTTGAAGCGTAAAAATATAAAGAACAAGATATATAAAAACTGGAAAGAAAATAAAGTAGATAAAACTGATTTCTAGATCTATTTCTGGGTCTTTCTTTCTGGGGCTTTCTCTGCTATTTATACTTCTCAATGATAACTGTCGAAATGAGCTTCTAACCATCGAAACATCCCTCCATGATCGCTGATCATGCTTTCTCGCAATTAGCTCCACTACGCCATGTCTGCAGTTAGGCTTCCCTCCTGATTTTGAATTTGAACCTTGTGAATAACTGTTAGGCCACATCACCTTATATCCCTTGATCATTCCAGTGCTATGCAGACTCATTATTACCAATATGGGTTGAAACGTGTCTGACTACGGTTGGTGATTTATATTACCTTTCCAAAATTGCCTTTTTCATATCACGTGTTGAATCGTGATTGGCTTATACAATTTATACAGTCAACATTACCCTCCGCACTAATATATCCAATACTTGGTGATATTAGTGGATCAAAACACTTCACCCATGTCCTAGGACGTGCATGGGTTTCACATCTTCTTAGAACTGTAACCGCCTGTATTAAATTTTTTTCTGCACCTTGAACATTTCCCATTATCTAAGCATTCGAAAGGACTAATACATCTTGCATGGCCAAGCAAACTTTCTTTGACATAGATCGAACATACGAGGAGTTGTTAGATAATAATGTTTTCCCTCGAAAGAATTTTCATGCATTTATTAGCCACTCCTATCCATCTCTCTATATTCAAGTCATGGAAACTTTTGCGAACTATTGACCTTTGGATTACGAACCTATTGTTCATAATTCTCTAGCCCAAAACTTTGCAAACATGGATATTGGAAGCTTTTCTTCTAACCAAAAACCTTCTACGTGGGATGAGGCTGCAGCTTCTTCTTCTTCTTCTTCTTCTAAGACTTTTGGCTGGGGAGGCTGGCCAGAACCTGAGGAATCTAAGTTGAGAAAGCGCATTAATCATCACTTCGTCTAATTCGCTGATCTTCTATCTTTCCTTCCTTTCGTTTGGAGCTCAGTGGTTTACCTATATGTATCCATCGATCGCCGATGCAGTTTGGAAGACAATTTACTCATAGCATGGTACACGTCCTCCATGCCTACGAAGATTGTGCAAGCCACTCGTCGTCCAGAAGAAGCACAAGGGTACAACCCGTCATTCTTAGCCCAGAGGGAAAAATTTTGCTCTTTTGACTGGCTTGAATGCGTAAACAACCCCTTAATTCCCTCCTTCTTTCGAGATGGATCCTCTTGCACCTTTTCTTCTGCAAAACCCTCATTGGGTGGAAGAACTGAGACTTACTCTCTTTGAGAATCAGTTTCTTCCTTCCTATGAACCTCCAACTTCCCCCACTATATTTGAGCGATATCATGCTCAACTTTTACTCGCAGTCTTTTCTCACTTGCCCTTCAATGTTCTTGAGGGTGATGTTCCTCTTAAGAACCTTCGATGGGCTTGTGACGTTATGACTCGAAGTCATGTCCTCAATCCTATTGCCCAAGCAGAGCTTCAGATGTTTTTGGATCAAGTCCCACTGCTTCTTCATTGGCACCAAACTTCTGTGGCCACCACTCAATCTTTGGACAATATCTCAGCCCGTCGAATTCACACCCAGTATGAAGCAGAGAACCTTATCGATGAATATAATGACTTCAATAATAAAGACTCCGCATACTGGGATGACTTGGATATGGATGAGATAGAACAAGGATTGAAGGAAACAGAGTTCGAAATAAAATCCGAACAACTTTTTCATCGAATAAGAGCATATCAGTTTCAACAACCTAGCTTTGAGAAGATAGAAGACAGAATAAAAAAGGAACAAAAATTCATTGACCACTGATGGAACAAGTTCCATGACCTTGTCATTTTCTCTATTCGTTATTTTTATGAAATTGAATATGTAGCCAAAAAGGCTTTCTGATGTAATTACTTTTACCTTAATAAAGCTAGGCTTTCCTTTCTTTATTCGGCATGGTCTGATTTCATTCTATTTGTCCAAAACAAACAAAATCAGAGCTTCGAATTCGCTAATATTGTCTCTTGAAACCTGATTTGAACATATCCAATGGAATACTGGAGATCTAATTTGAACTTTATCTATATATGGAGTGTAATTGACAACTTTTGCCTTAGGTCTTCTTTTCCCAATCATATGGTTAACACAATCAACAGTTTCGAATCAACTATTTTTACTTCGAACAAACAGTCTACATTTTCCGAAGTATGGAAACTTCCTTTAAGGATTGCACTGTTTTATTCTAAAAAAAAGTGATTCCCTTTGTATTCTTCACTACTTAACCAAATATTGATTTTAGGTCACTTCGAAGTCTAGAATAAACAAATTCTAACCGCAGAGTATTTAAAACTTTACTTCGAAGGATTTTACGTTCAACAAGAAACCTAAAAGCAGGTCTTTAATCCTCTTGACGTAAACAAATACCTGGGCACGCCTGTACTCTTGGGTGTTAAATGTGCTTCGAAGTCAACTTCCTGCTTTCGAAGCTCTAGCTGAATGTTTGTCACCTGATTTTGGTGTCAAAGCTTGGCTTCGAAGCCAAACATTTGATTTCGAAGCCAATATTAGTATTTGAGATACGTTTCCCTCCCAAATTATCAACATTGAGAGAAACTTTTCGCATTTGTACCTTCAGTACTTCTTTGTGAATTCTACCCATTTAAAACGATTGGGTATTTTTCGGACAGAAAGGTTTAAAAACCCTTTTATTTCATGCTTCTAATTCTCTTGTTCTCCCAACACACAAACCTTTCATCTCTATTGACTTCTCCTTTCCCTTACCCTCTTTCTCAACTTCGTCTTCTGAAAAAACTCCTGTCAATGGCTTATTCCTCCTTGAAAATACCGGTTGTGGAGCGTGTGAGTCCATCTGTAGCCTTAAAAAGGATCATTGTTGAAGAGTTTGAGAAATACAAGGCTGGTGAGAAAAGTGCTATCGACGGGCGCATCTTCATTCCCCGTCGCCATGAACAACAAGAATACATGCTTGGGCCCATTTTTAAGGAGATTCCCACTGAGCTTCTAGCTCTATATCCGCGTCTAGAGGATCATTGCCCCCTTTATGAAGGCGGTCTTGATTAGGGAAGCTGGAGGATGAACCGACCCCATTGCTACTGGCCTACAGTAAGACCAGAGTGGGAGAAATGGTATGATCGGGTCGTTCCTGCTAGGACACTGGATCTTCAGGAGCTTCACCTCTTCGACGCCCTTCAATTGTCCAGGTTCACCATTTCAGAAGACCCATTTTTAATACCAGCTGCTCTTTGTTTTTGGAATTTTGCTTTCAATTTCTTCCAATTTAGATGTGGGATGATGGCTCCTATTGTCCTTGACATCTGCCATCTTTTAGGATTATCCCTTATTGGTACCCCCATTGGTCCAGACTATCCTGACCTCAAAACCCCTTTTTCTCTTCCTCATCTGAATTCATCCTATAGTGACTTTGTCAAGGTTGAGAACAAAAGAGAAGGCCATGTAACTGATAGGGAATTTTTCTTCTTTTTATTGTATTGGCTTAGCAAATTCCTCTTTTATATTTCTTCTTAGAGGATCATGCCTGAGTTTGCCCCTCTTGCCAAAGCTTTTGTTTTACAAAGAAAGGTGGCTTTAGCCCCATATGTTTTGGGATATGTTTATAGAGCTTGTTCCATCTTTTGTGAAAAACCCATGGATGCCAATCAAGGAGGCCCATTTTGGATACTCCAACTCTGGCTTTTTGCATACTTCACTAATTTGCATTCTAAATGCCTAAAGTTCTTGGTGCCAAACCCTACCACTTATGGTATGAAGCTAGCCAATGTTTCACTTTATCCTTCCAACTTCGCCTTCTACTTTTCTTTCTTTCACCAACTCCTAGCTTCCCCTTCTTCTCACACCTTCCGCCTATTCGAAGCTACCAATATTGGCCCAGCCTGGTTGAGGACCTTTTTGAGTGATAGATTCTACTCTACGCCTCAACACAAAAACATGTGGGCTTCTATTTTGATCCCCAGGGAACTATTGATTGGTACTATGAACCCCAGAGCTTATAAGTGCATCTCTGTGCCCGATTGTCTTGCCCAATTTGCTAGGCAATTTGGACTCTCACAGGGGGTCCCTATCTCTCTCTGCAGTTAGTCCAATTTAAATCTTGCCAGTAGAGATTTGAAGGTTCCAAGATCCAGATTGGAACAAACAACTTCCAAATTTATCTAAGATCTAATTGATTTTGAGTACCTACTTTTCATACTTAAAGCAATGCACTGAAAAGGTATAAGAACTGGTGGATGTCCAATATGGAGGTGCACTTGGCCATTTCTCCTCAAGATCTATTAATGGTACTAGACGTGCCTCAAGCCAAGTCTAAAGGGATTGGAGTGATCACTTCTTTCACTGCTCATGCTACCCCAATTCCTACCCTGGCTACTACAAAGTCTACTTCTACTGCCTCACCTCTTCCTAGAGTTACTCGAGCTGCTTCGAAGAAAAGTATGCACTGCTGCTTATTTTCTTTTCTCCTTTTATGACACTTTTGCCTTTTACTTATAGTTCCTTCTTTGGTGTAGGTGGCGTAGGTGACTCACAGGGAGACTCTCCTCAAAGAGCTTAATCTTTAAATCTCCTTAAGAGCAAGCAGAAGCAACAAAGGAAAGGGAAACTTTTGCTTGATCCTGAAGAAAAGGTACCTGAGGCTCACGTGGAGGAAGAGGAAGTAGAAAAAGAGCAAGAGGCACCATTAAAAAGGAAGAAGAAAATGACAGTCTCTCTCTCTGATTTCACTGGGGACCCTATTCACGAAGCATCTATTAAAGCAGTGGAAGCGGAACATTCTAAAGAAATCATTGTGTTCTAGAGGGCTGAGAAGAGGAGACAATAACAAATGCTTAGGAATGAGGCTGTTGATGTTAATGAACTCCAAAGAGAAACTGCAAGGAAACAACAAACTGCTGAACATTATACCCTTCGCAGCTTTCCAACCATTGCTACCACTTCTGAAACCAGTAATTTCCTTTTATGTCTCTAATTTCCTTTCTCAAGTTCTTGATATTGAAACTTAACATTGCTTTGTATTTCTTCTTTTGCAGCAACAACTACTCTGCCTTCTCCTTCAATAAGGACTTCTTCAGTTTCATCTGAAGTTGAAAGACCTCGAAATGTGGAGCCCATTCAAGCAATACTCCCACTCCCTGGTTCTACACTTTTCATACATTTCTTGAGACAAAGCATTCTGTATCCTTATCCTTTAGCTCAACTCCATACCTTCCTCTTCTATCCTTTAACTCTGCCCAATTTATTCTCCCTTCAAGCCTTGCTGCTCCTTCCCCCCCTTGAGGAAATTCTGGTTATTACTTCATCTCTAGTGATAGCTGATTCCCTTAGAGAGGACACTGGTAGCTCACCAGTTCATTGTCCACTATCCCTATCTAGCTCCAGTCCCTTTTCTCTTGACTTACTCATAGCCAAGACTATGGAAACTGCTAGGGATACTTCATATTTCTCTCCTATCCCTATGCAGCCATCTCTTCCTTCTACCGTTGCCCTTTCTGCACCAACCATGTCAACGAAAGAGGTGGACATTTTCGAAATTAGATTAGCTAGCCTTTTTGACATGCCTTTTACCATTCCAACAACTAGCAGTGAAACTGAGCCATTAGTTCTGGCTGATTCTCTCTTAGAAATTTTTGAGAGCTCTTCCACCAATAGTAAGACCTTATCACCTTCACTGGATTTGGATAGCTGTTTGGAGTTGCTGACATTGTTCTCGAGGATCCCCTTCGAAGCCTTGCAAAGACCTATTATCAAGAATGGTTTCCTCTAGTGCTATAAGGTTATTGAGCAATCCAGCATGGCTATTTCAAGTCATTTATCTCAGGCAGTAGCTACCATTGACTTTTATATCAACATCTGCCATGTTGTCAAAGCTGTAGAGGAGAAATTGTTGAAAGACCAGAAATTTGTTTTCCAGATACATGTTGAAGTGTCTGAATGGAAAGAACAACGTTCCTCTGTCTCCCAATTTCGAGCTCAATTGTTGAAGAAGAAAGCTCAACTAGAAAAGGAGTTATTAGCAGTCAACCTGCCTTTGGATCGAATTGCCACCAAGCTGCAAATTACTAACCAAGGACTGGCTGATCGAAAGCAGGAGATGACTACGACCATTCAATTGTTCCCATCTCTTAAGAGTAGAGAGTCAATTGTAAGGAAACAACTAAAACATTGTACTGACTTTTGGGCCAATCTATGGCTGCATGTATTCAACTCCTTATGAAATAAAATCTTTATTTATTATTTGAGTGTTTTCATGCTTCTTTTGTTTAGCACTTATTATACTTCTTGTGTTTCCCACACAGTTGGATAATAATGCTTCAAATATCTGCCATTAATTTTCTTAGGGTGTACATATCCATTCAAATTTCTTAAATGATATGCTCCCTAAGGCAAAACTCTATGAACTTGATATGGTCCTTCCTAATTAGGTGACCATTTGCCAAACTTATGGCTTTTAATCCCTGTTGGGAGTATTGTCTTTCATACCAAATCACCTTCATTAAAGCTAATTTGCTTGACTTTCTTATTATAGTTTTTGGCTGCTTTCTTCTTTTGGAAAAGAATGCTATTTAATGTCAAAATTCTAGCTTCATCCATATTCTCTAACTCTAAGCACATACTCTGATGGTACTGCTCAGGAACTAACTGATCTTGGCATCTCACCCTCAAGGACTTGATGTTAATTTCTATAGGTAATACTGCATCATGCTCATATACTAAGGCATAAGGAGTAACTCCTATACTTGATCTTGGAGAAGCCCTACAAGCCCATCATACATCCAACAGTAAGTTATGCCAATCCCTGGGATTGTCTTCTACAACTCTCTATATTCCTTTTTTCAAGGATTTATTAGATGATTCTGCTTGACCATTTGCCTGTGCATAATAGAGGGTAGAATTAACAAGGCTAATTCCAAACTCTGCCACAAATGACTTACCATCTTCCCATCAAATACAGTCTCATTATCAACAGTTATGGTCTGTGGGATACCAAATCTGTGGATCATATCTTTAATGAATCCAATAACTTCGGTCTGGTCTACAGCCTTATATGGTTTAGCTTCGACCCACATAGTGAAGTAATCTGTGGCCACTAAGATAAAACAATGATGCTTCGAAGAGGGTAGATGTATTTTTCCTATCATATCCATAGCCCATTGTAGACACCCCATTTTTGACGGTCCTCAAGACTCGGTTGTGCTTGCAGGTACATCCGGACACAAGTTCGATTGCTCGTAGGGCATTCGATTTTTGCGGCGGAACGTCACAGGTTCGAGCTTTCCAAACCCTGCATCCTTTCTGCCCCATTCTTGGACCATGACTTGGTCCTTTCAGAATGTGTTTCTTGGTGCATTGCCGGCCCCTTTTTGGACCTGCCAGCCCCCACTTTGTTGCTGCTGGCCATTGATTGAGCCTGCCGGCCATCAATGAGCCACTGCCGGCTATCCCTGATGGCCGGCAGCACTCCTGTCTCAGCAGGTTTCACTCCAGATATTTTGATCCAGTTGGAATCCTTTTATCTGCCCTCCATACATGTATGGAGGGATGAAGCTCTTGCCAAGCTTCTTGAAAAAGCTTTGCATTGTTTTTCTTCTATATAAGAGGTTGAGCATTTTGAGAAGAAAGATCTCTCTCTCTCTCTCTCTCTATATTGTTGTTGATTTGTGCCTTGAAGTCCATTTTCCTTGCACTTTTACACTACAATACTTAGAGATGTCCCACCATCTTTGGATTGAGGTTCTTAGAAGGACTTCTTGAGCTCTGAAAATGAGGTTTTACCCCCTGAAGTTGCTGGTTTCAAAGTTGATTTTCAAGGGTGAGCTTCTTTCCCTTTTTAGCACTTTTTTGTACCTCATTTTGGCCATACTTGCATATTGTTTTAGGCCTTGCTTTCAACTGAAAAAAGTCTTGTATTTAAGTTCTTTTGAAGTTTGTTTAAGGTCTTTTGGCTGTTGAGGGTCTTCAACCCTCTTGTTGGCCTTGTTTTGAGCCATGCCTTAAGGCCTCCGAGCTAGCCTTGGTTTGGCCTTCTAACCACTGAAATCCAATGGATTTTCAGTGGTAAGCATGTGGTTTTGAGGCCTCAAATCAGAGGGGGTGACCCCCTCTCTTTTGGTTTTTGTTCGCTTACATTTTTGGCCTTCCAAAGGAGCATGCCTCTCTGTATTTTTTGAGGCTTGGTTCAGGCCCCTTTTTGTGACTTTTAGGACCTGCCTTAGCTCTGTCCATGGCTGGTTTCGTCACCTTTTGCATGTATCTTGTATGTGTAGTATAATCCCATTTGTAGCTCATCAAAGCAGCATGTTTGCCTAGCTTGTGTTGAGTCCATTTCAGTAGGTTTTTGGTGATGTTTTACCATGCCTTAGATCTGTTTTAGGTTGGTTTTGTCACTCCATGCATGTGCAATACACTTGTGTAAATCCCATAAACTAGCTTTATATGTTTCTTGCTTTAGCATGTTATCCTAGCTTATGCTGAGTCCATTTCAGCATGTTTTTGGTGATGTTTTGCCATGTCATGACTCTGTCCATAGCTGGTTTGGTCATCCTTTGCATGCTCCATATACTTGTAGAACAAATCTTGCTTACTAGCTTTATGTGCATGATGTTTTGACTCATTATCCTAGCATATTTTGGCTTTGCTCCAGCATGATTTTGTTCTTATTTTGGGCTGTTCTTGGACTGTTTTGGGCTGCCATGGCCATATCACTCATGCTTTGTATAGCTATAGTGTAAATGCTTAGGCTAGCCTTGGGTTTTGAGGCCCCTACCATGCCATACATGTGATGTTCGCATGCTTTGCCATCATTCTAAATGTTATTTCAGTCCATGAAATGTGGCCATACACTTGCATTTGACATGTTTTCAATCCGTTGGTGGGTTTGCCCCTTTAGGCCTTAACATGAACCATTGCGTATGTCTTCATGCCATAGCTTGTGAGCCATCATTTCAGTGGTTATTTGGGGTTATTATGCCATGATATAACTCTGATTTTTATCGCTTAAGTCATTTCATGCTTGGTCCTAATAGGTGTAGTGTAATTCACCCTATTTGCCTTGCATATTCCATGCCTTATGCCCTTCATGCTAGCTTATTTTGGCTTCCTTCTTTACATGTTTTAGTATTGTTTTGACATGTTCTAGGACTGTTTTGGGTTGCCTTAACCGTATGCTTCATGTTTTGTATACTTGTAGTACAAATGCTCTTGCTTGTCTCAAGCTTTGAGCATCATTGCATGCTATCTTTGAGCTATTTAGATGATTTGGCATCATTTAATACTTCATTTTAGAGCCTATAGCATTGCCATGTTCCCACTTCATTCATGCTTTGAATGCCTTTAAGTGTTTTGTATCGTTGCCTTGTTTGCGGCCTAGCACGCATGCCATCTTGCCTAGGTATTTGAGCCACCATCTCAGCATGTTTAGGTCCTTATTTTGACCTATTTGAGCTCTGCCCATGTTTGGTTCGTGCATATTTGCCATGTATTGCATGCCTCCTTTGTAGTCCTCTTTGCTAGCTTAATGCTTTAAGACCCTAGCATGCCATACTTGTGTTGTTTGAATGATTTGGCATCGTTTCTTACCTCATTTCAGTGCACTTAGTCTTGTTACACTTGCGCATTTGTCACTCCTTAAGCACTCTAGAGAGTTGTGCTCTTGGGCCTCTTTGATGAGCCATTGCATTTTACATGCTTGTGTGTGTTTTGGTGACTTAATTCCATTACCATTGGCCACTGATTTTAGGCATGGCTGAGGCCTATCCATCTTTAGTGTAAGCCCATCTTACCATGTTGTCACATGCTTGTCCCACTTCGTATGTTGTTGCATACTTGTCCGCCTTCACATGCCTTGCATGTTTGTATGTTCATGTTGCATTTTATCATGTTGTTCAAGGTTGTTACCTCACATCATGTTTGTATGCCTATTGCATGCTTGGATTATTACATTGCATGATTGCATGTTCAAGTTAGCATTGTGTATGCCATCCTTGCACTGCATTGTTGTTTGGATTAAGTATTAATCCGAGCACGAGGAATGAGGGGCGTTTCATACTTCAAGTGATGAAACGTGTCTCAATTCTCGGTCGCCGACGCTCTTGATGATCCATGATAGAGTTCTAGGTGCTTATGTGTTTATTTGTGCATTCATTTCACATTGATTTGCACAAGTTGGATCTTTGGCCATCATGCATTGGGATGCGTGATTGATGGTCGTGGATCCGACTATGCCTCTCCCTTGATGTTTTGAGATGATATAGGGTGGCATAGTGCATATATATCCTTGGGAGACCCTCCATTTTCTCTGTTTTGTGCTCTATTGCAGCTTGGTGTCCCAGCACATCAGTGGCCGGCAGTGCCTTGTTGTTGGCCGGCACCCCTTCATTTTTGGTCGGCAGTGGCTCCTCATGGCTAGCATGCCACTGGTGCACTCCCCAGCTTGTTTTTGGTAAGGTTCAGCAAGAATTCCTTGAGGACACCCTGTAGACAGAGCCTCTAAAGAGCAATCGGAGAGCTTTTCGGGGCGGCATCCAAGCATGCATCCTCTCCTTCTTCGAACAGAGCTGGAGCAGCTTATTTTTCATGCTTACTTGTTAGTTAGCATCAATTTGTACTAATTAATTAATTTGTTAATTAGTTAATTGTTGTAATAATTAGTTGTAGCTAGTTATTCAATTCGGTTGTGTAATAATTAATTAGCTTGTTAGTTATTTAATTAGCCGGCATGTATTATTTATTCGGACCCTCCGTCGAGAGGGCCAATTTTGTAATAAGTGTGCGTGCGTGTGTGCATGTCTTCCAACCTCCATTTCTTTCTCCCTTTTACTTACCTGCTTTCGTTGGTTAGTTTTAGGTCATGTTTCAAATTAGCATACTTATGCTTTGCATGTTTGCATCTATTCATCTGTCTAGCATCCTTATGCTTCGCATGTTTGCATACATTCATCTATTTTGCATGTATCGGGCTCGGTGCATCATACTAACCGCATTGTACTTCAATTCCAATTTGAATACATGTTATCAATTATCGCATCTCATATGTCATCTTAGAATAGCCGAGCCTATTTCTAGTTACATCTTGCATGCGTTGCATTAGCCATCTTAACATGAACTAGGATCATGCATTGATTACTAACTAGTTTCTGTTTTGGCTCGGAGTACACTGTAAGTGTTTATGCTTTAGCATCTTGCGTGTGTGTCATTCATTGCCATGATAGCATGCTTGCCATGAGGCTATTTGCTTAATTGTTTTAACTGCTTGAATGCCTGTGGGTGAAGGTTGGATTACTTGAATTGGAACGATTCATTGAAATCCGTGTTTTAGCCTACTCGTGAGTAGCAAACTTTAAACCATTTCTAAACAAACGGATATGCGATGCTTTGTTCCAAATTAGGCGATCTAGTCTATACTTGTGTGTTGTGCGCATCACATAGTAATTCTAGCTAATTAACAGGAATAAGAACACATGTGTTTTCAAAAACAAGATATCATATTTAGTAGTGGCCGATCTTTGATCGGGCGAGCGGGGGTGCTCATAGATGACCTTCCCCAATCGTACCCAAGTTCCCGAGCCGAGGCAACTTTGGTGATGACGGACACGTGGCCTTAGGCAACGAGTCAGGGTTTCATGAATTTCTCCAAAAATAAAATATTTAGGTGGCAACTCTGTATCTGGCAAAGCAGTCCATGTTTGGCACGTCTTTCTTAAAAATCAGTTTTCCAAAACGATTTGCCGGATTTGCACTCTTTGGTGATTTATCGGTCTTGCATTGCACTTTGCGAGATCAGATTAAGAACCGTGATAATTTGAGTTCAAATTGTAGCATGAGGCTCTCGGGGCGCGTGTACACCCATCCTCTAAACGGCAAAGGCTTCACAACCGCATGCAAATCAGTTATTGGTACATGTCTTATCGTGCTATGCTTTTGGCATGCCTGGCAACCTCTAGCATATTCTATACAATCTTTAAGGATGGTTGGCCAATAGTAGGAATGTCTTCGAAGCATCCATCTCATCTTCACACCAGGATGATGAGCACCACAAATGCCTTCATGAACCTCAGTCATGGCTATTAATGCCTCCTTTGGCCCTAAACATTCCAATAATAACCCATCTGCTCCCCTTTTGTAAAGAGCATTACCATACACTATGTATTGCATAGATTACAATTTGATTTTTCTACTGGTTTTTGAAGATGGACCAGTTAGATAGCGCATTAGTGGATGCCTCTAATCTTGTTCTTGTAAGTCATTATGATTGACTTCTAACACCACATTCCTTTTAGTTAAGGGTTATATTACTTTTTGATATGTTGTTTGGTTTATGTTCATTTGAGTGTTATCCCTTATCATGAAATTCGAAGCTTTTTGAGCCACATCATTAGCTTTGTTATTCATGAATCTTGGGACATAAGTCACATTTGCTATTTGGAATTGAGAAAGCAAATGTAATGTAACAACATAGTATGGCAATATGCTTGCACTTTGACATTTGAAAATTCCTTTCACTTGGTTAACCACCAATTGAGAATGCCCAAATATATCAACTGCATGAGCTTGTAATCCAATAAGTATTTCCAGTCCCATTATTAAAGCTTCATATTTAGCTTGATTATTGGAACAAGTACTTTCATCCACTCTGAAACCATGTGTGGTTTCTACCCCATGTGGTGACTTAATCACCACACCAATTCCAGTTAGACCGTTGGCTTTTGATCCATTAAATCACATTTTCCATGATTCAATATTAACCATACCAAGATCTATTATCTCTTGACTTTCTGTCTGACATGGATGATCTGCCAAGAAATTAGCTAAAACTTGTCCTTTTACTGCTTTTTGGGAGACATATTCTAGATAAAATTCTGATAAAGCTAGTATCCATTTGCCAATTCTTCCTCTCAACATAGGTCTAGACAACATATATTTAACCAAATTGTGATTGTAATTACCAAGACAGTTGTAGGTAAAAGATAGTATCTTAGTTTCATTGCAGCAAAATACAATGCAAGGCACAACTTTTCTACAGCTGAATATTTACATTAACAAGAATTTAAGAACCTACTAAGGTAATAAACTGCTTGCTCTTTGCCTTCTTCATTGTTCTGGGCTTAGAAAACTCCCAGTGAATCTTCTGCTGCAACAATGTACAACTTCAAGGGCTTGTCACCCTTTGGTGGCATCAGTATTGGAGGCTCGGTCAAGTAGGCTTTGATTCCTTCGAAAGCAGTTTGATGCTCTGCTGTCCATACTAACTCCTCTTCATCTTTCAACCTTAATAAGGAAGAAAATATTTTAGTTTTCCCTGCAGTATTAGAAATAAATCTTCGAAGAAAATTAACTTGTCCAAGGAATTTTTGTACCTCTTTCTTACTTGATGGAGGCTTGGCTTCAATGATAGCTTTGGCTTTATTTTGATCAATCTGTATTTCCTTCTTGTGTACTACGTAGCCCAAGAAGTTTCCAATTGATACGCCAAAAGCACATTTGAGAGGATTAAGCTTCAACTTGAACTTTCTCATTCTTTCAAAAGCTACTTCCAAGTGAAACAAATGTTCCTCCATGGATTGGGACTTCACTACAATATCATCAATGTAACACTCTAAATATCCTCCAATGAGATCATGAAAGATAGTGTTCATAGCCCTTTGATATGTAGCCCCAGCATTCGTCAGGCCAAATGGCATCTTAACCCATTTGAAGGTGCCAATGTTCGCAGGACATCTGAATGCTGTCTTATGGATATCCTCTTCTACAATGCAGATTTGGTTATAACCAGAGTACCCATCCATCATTAATAAAATCTTGTGCCCTGCTGAACTATCTACCAATAAATCTACTATAGGCATGGAGTACTCATCTTTTGGAGTTACTAAATTCAGGTTTCTAAAATCGATGCATACCCTCATTTTACCATTCTTCTTAACTACAGGCACAATATTGGATAACCATTCAACATACCTGGTTGTTCTAATAAACCCTGCCTTAAGGAGCCTAAGAATTTCCTCCTTGACCTTCTGAATTACTTCAGGATTCATCCTTCTTAGTTTTTGCTTGTATGGCTTGAAATTAGGCTTCATAGGGAGCCTATGTTCCACTAATAACCTATCCAATCCTGGCAGTTCATTATAAGACCATGTAAAACAATCTTTATATCTCTTTAAGACCACCAACAACTGGTCCCTGTCAAGAGCACTTAACCAAGCACTAATATAGGTGGGTTGCTGTGTAGAATCTTTTCCTAAATTAACCTTTTCCAAAGGGTCTTGTATCTGAGAACTCACTAATGTTTCTTTTTTGATTTCTTCTGTCTTCGAAGCAATTTCTTTGCTTTGTTCTACTCCCATTTTCTTTGATCCAACATCTTTGCCATCCTCTTCATAGACAAAGTCTATCCATAAAGCTTCTTCCTCCTGTATTTCCTGGACTTTTATTTCAATGTCCAATACATAGTATTTATCAAAGGTCAAAGGTCAAAGGTCCGACCTGTTGTTGTTTATGCTTACAGCCCACTATCATGGCTTCCTTCTCTTGTTCTTGAACCTTTTGGACTATTACTTTTAAGTCTAATGCTGTGAACTTAACTAAAGCCAAAGGTTTGGCTTCTTGGGTCTCATCTTCTTGCCTACAACCATGCATCATTATCATTTTTGACAACGAATTCTTCATCAGCACTCTCCTACACCAAGTGCTTCAGGTGTGCTACTTCCTTATCAACCATCACTTCGGCTGAACATCAGGTTTTCTCAATATACTGAGTGGTGTTACTCCTTTAGTATACAACTTGGCCTCCGCAAAATCAGCATAAGCAACAAATGGTTGAGGGTCTACATTGATCTCCTCTGTCTCTCCATTGCATAAGGCCATCATTATCTTCTGATATAAAGGAGGGCACACATTTGTTGGTGTGAATCCAATCCCTACTGAGTAGAGCATTATACTTAGCATTTCTGTCAATAACAAAGAATGTCGCCATGCAATCTTTGGTTCCTACACTTAGGTTGATGGACAAAATACCCTGAGCCATCTATTTATCTCCAACAAAACCAGCAATGGTTGTGCTGGTTGGGATTAATCTGAGGTTTCTTTTCCCTAGTTTCTTCAAGGAAGATTTCGGAAGCAGGTTCACTGCTGCTCCATTATCCACTAATACCTTATTCATTGTATCCCATTGAAAAAAGCCTTGATATACAAGGGCTTGACATGTTGCGTCATGGATGTTATAGGATATTCAAAAGGATATGAGAGATTAATACCTAGTTCTTCCTCACTGTCATCCCTAGTTTCCATCGGTGTGGCCACTTCAGATTCATCTTGAACTATACTAACCTGTGAATCTTCACTAGAAACTGGAATAGGGTCAATCTCCTAACCTTCTTGGTTTTCATCTTCAGCCTGGAACTCTTGTGGTAGTATATGCACCATATTCACTGACACTGGAGAAAATGAGCCAAATTGAACCACTAGTTGTACTTGCTTCTTTTCCAGGCCAACCTGTTCAATTACTTTAGAAACATCTTCCATGCTATATTCTGGCACTTCAGTACTAGTGACTTCCTTCGAATGGTCTGTTCCTGTTAGTTTTTCGACCAAAAATGTCTGTTCAGCCATGAAGGCTTCAAACATTTCCTCATCAACCATCTCTTTCCTTTGGCCTAAGTCAACTTCTCCCTTTGTCTCACTGTCGCTTTCCATCAAAGCCTTTCCAAGACCTGCTAAACTGGATCTTTCTTTGGCTTTCAGTTCAGAATGAACTTTAGCCAACTGCTCTTTGCTGAAACTCCTTCTATCCTAAGGAGTCAATTTTGGACTATGATCCAACTTTGGACCTTTTTCTTCCCTCTGTCTAGCCTTTTGGCTGGGCCAATGAAGAACTTTCCCCACTTTCTTTCAGATCCTTTTGGCACTAAGTGTACCTTCGCTGGATCTTCCTCCTTTGGGACTTAGAAATTACTGGGACCATATTTGGTTCCTTTGTTTTTGGATGTTTTAGTAACACCCAATTATTTGGAGTCACCAAGGGAGGTTTAACCATCCTACCCTGGTCTCCAACAACACTTCTCTGGATAGGTATTTCCTTAGGCTTATTCTGCATGACAAACCAATCTGGAACCCCAAGTACCCATGAACCCATTAGCTCAATTGTTGAATTGTCTCTTTTTGCCTTCGAAGCCAGTTTCGAAGTTGCCTGTGGAGACCATTGCTTGGCCCTACCCTTCTGTCTTGGGCCTAATTCAGCCCTTCCATGGGGGTGGCTACTTTCCATCTTGTGTGAGGCTGGTCTAAAAGGCCAATCTCTGGCTCTGATCCCATAACTTGAGCCCACTTCAGGTCTCCTCTCAGGATGATTGCCCTCAATTCTGTAATAGTTGAGTGGTCTGAACTCAAGTAGAGGTCTCTTGCCCTTGGAATGCACTCTAGTGGCTGTTGGTCCAGCCAAGAATGGCTACTGTCTAGGACTAGTTGGGTATGGCCTTTTATTGTAGGCACTGGCTAGTTTAGGGTGTCTCTGTATATCATTGTAATACTGTTTCCCATCAATCGGGAACCCTTTCAACCATTTGTAGCTTAACCTGCATCTGGGACACATTCTTTGCATGACAACTGCCTCTAAACAATCATCATCTAGTGCCTCCTCATCAGAGTCTTCCCTTTGGTCTGCAAAGCTTTGCCCATTCGCTGGTGAACTTCTAGCATCTTTCTTGACAGTACTATGACTAGCAATATGCATCTGCACATTAACCTCCTCCAATTCTTTCAAGGATAAGTTCTGAAAGTCTAACACAATAACATTGGCTATAACTTCTCCAATATCTGGGAATGGATTAGTGTCAATCCCCATAGCGTTCTCTACTTTAGCTGGGAATTTTAAACTTTCTTTTCGAATTTGTTCTTGGATCCTATCCCGAAAACAATACAGTTTTTAGTTGAGTGAGACCAAGAATTGTGCCATTTATAATACATTTTCCCTTTAAGTTCTTCTGGAGAAGGAATTTTGACTCCTTTTGGCAACTTTAGGAAATTTACTGCAAGCAAATGATCAAAAAATGTCATCTGCCTTTGTTAAATCGAAAGAATATGTCATATGAAGGTCTTTCTTTTTAAACTGTTAATCTATTGTAGTGTCTTTATGAATTAACGCCTCACAGATTACAGGCTCTTTTCCTCTGATCTCTGCTACATCAATCTCATAATTAGGGTCTCTATAATACATCTTGTATGATGCATTACTTTGATCTTGTTCTTCCTCAAGTAATGATTCTTATCTAGACACCTTATAGGTTAATTCCACTAAATCTCGAAACTCAGTTGAGTCAAACTTCTTTTGAAGCCTAAACTCTAAACCATTTTGAGCCAATCTCATAAATTCAGGCTCTGGTAGAATGATCCTACACTTGTTTCGTGCTCTTTTGAATCTGGCAATAAATTGAATAGCCTTCTCATCAGGCCTTTGACTCAACCTTGCCAAATCTGCCATAGAAACTTCTGGTTCCGTTTGGAAGAATTGGGCATGAAATGCCTCCTCCATTTGTTGCCAAGTTTGGATAGAGCCAGGTGTAAGAGAGTTTGGAAAAAGTCTTAACTTTATGTAATCATTATTGGTAAATTCACCACATTGGGTAGCGAACCTAGCAATATGTTCTACTGTTGACTAGTTTCCATTCCCATAAAAAAGAGCAAAGTCTGGTATGCTAAACCCTCTTGGGTATTCATGTACCCTATCCACTCATTCTGGATATGGTTTCCTGTACACAGGAGTTTGAATCCCCCGAATCATAGGTCCACACATTTCTCTAACAATATCAGCAATTTGGTCCCTAGGAACCATATTTTGTGCTTGTTCAACCACCACTAGAGGAACAAACACAGGATTTGGTGGAAAACCTTGTGCCTGAGGTCCTCTTGGTCCATAGGGAGGCATATTTGGGACTGGCTGTCCCTGTGGTGCTGGCTGCTATTGAGGGTATGGTTGACCTCTCTGAGCTTGTCCTGCGAAAGGACTTGCGAAAGGTGCTGGAACAGGTGTTGTGTATCTTCCAGCTGCAGGAAACCTTTCCAACCCCCCGGGTACAAATTCGAACAAAGGATTAGTGAACCCCCTTGTGCTAGGTATGGCTTCGAACATGGGATTTGGAAACATCCTTATGTCATTTTCTTGCATTGGCCCAGATGCACCAATTTGCATGGCTTCACTGTTAAGTAATGAGGCATTTTGATTTATCATAGGCCTCGAAAGAGGCTCATACCAAGACTGAGGTGATGGTCTTTCATAATTTTGATTACTAGTTTGACCATTAGTATGTCCATTACTTTGCATAGGCTATTTATCTCTAGCCAATCTTTGCTGAGGGACATTTGAAATTTCCTCTATATGCCTTGTGTTAGTTGGTTTATGGGTATTCATCCAATCCATAAAAGATATTGCCCATTTTTCCATTGTGTTCATTAACTGATGTCCCATGGCATCTACTAGGCCTCCCCACGGATTCATTGGCTAAGTAGATGGAACAATGGATGGTCAAATTCTATGGTCTCGTCCACTATTCTGGACACGTGGTGCGTGTTCTGCATTACTGGTCTGTTCGACCATAGGTTCTGATGAGATAGGTGCTTCCATAGGATGTGTTATCACAGTATCCTCTGGATTAAGTATCTCTACCTCTCCTTCCACTTCTTCTTCTAGGCGTTCATTTTCTCCTTGTCTCCTACGTCTAGCCATTTCAATTTGTCTCACTGGGCGTGCCAAAAACATATGTTGGCTTTTTTGGCTTCCGAAGGTTAGTATTGTAATTTTAAGCGTGCCAGCAAGGATCAATCAGTCCTTACAAAAGATTAATTACCAACCAATTATCAGACGATTGTGTTTTAGTTCTTTCAGCCTCAATGAAGAGGACTTTTACTAGTGGCTTGTTTAGGAGAATTTAGTAAACAAATTAAATGAAGAACAATTGCAGCATTTCATTAAGTAAAAATGAAAAACTTATAATGATTTAATCCAACCTCGTGGAGGTTTACAGCAACAAGCTATTCGAAACTACTCCTATGAATAAAGTGCAATACAAGAATTTGAAGTGCAGAAATGTAAAGAACAAGAAATGTAAAAACTGGAAGGAAAATAAAGTAGATAAAACTGATTTATGGATCTTAGTCTGGGTCTTTCTTTCTGGGGCCTTCTCTGCTATTTATACTTCTCAATGATAACTGTCGAAATGAGCTTCTAACCGTCGAAACATCTCTGAATGATCGTTGATCATGCTTTCTCATAGTTAGCTCCACTACGCCATGTCTGCAGTTAGGCTTCCCTCCTGATTTTGAATTTGAACCTTGTGAGTGACCGTTAGGCCACATCACCTTATATCCTTTGATCATTCCAGTGCTATGCAGACCTATTATTACCAGTATGGGTTAACACGTGTTTGACTATGGTTGGTGATTTATATTACCTTCCCAAATTGTCCTTCTCATACCACGTGTTGAATCGTGATTGGCTTATACAATTTATACAACCAACATTATATTTTACATATATTTTGACTTACCATAATTTATTTTATACAAGTTGTTTTATAAATTATATTAATATTTCAATTACGTGAACTAATTTTTGAACTCTATTTGTTTAAAATGAAACCCATGGAAAAGTTTGTTTAAATTTTAGTATATTTTTTACTACGACCTTATAAACAATTATGTTTTGTAAGTACCACCACGAGAGTCTCATGCCTTGGGGGACTTAAATAACCATTGGCTTATGTTTGGCTACTTTGTGGTCCTCTGTTTGTCATGGATCCATTGACCTCTGTTTTGACTGTCACTCCAGTGACCTCTGCTCCATTCTGTTCTGTACCGTGGTTGTAGTTATTTATTTACATAATTTCTGTATTTCAGTTTCTGCCATTTTAAATCATTCGTTTATTCAAATTAAGTTCTGTTACTATTTTAGCTTAAATAACTATCCATGATTATTTTGTATTCTCTATACTCTTGGCATAATATTTCTCACTTTGCTGTGTGCTTATAGTTGTTACCCTTTCAGGTGACAAGATGTAAGGGAGACCCATAACCTCACGTAGTGGAAACCACACAAGAATTTGATGTTGAACCATTATTTTGTTTTTTTTTTCTTTTATTTATTTTATTTTTGCTCCCTTTTATTTTTACTCAGGGCCGGTCACTGAATAAAAAATAATAAAAGTCCTATAGATGCATTTTCTCTTATTAAAATAGTAAAATGAAGTAAAATTTTCATTTAATTATTTTTATTTCCATTTGCCTCCGCCTGTGCCATTTAATTTGCCACAATTAGAATAAATTAGTGAGTTGCGATTCTAGCCCTAAGCCTCTGGGGTTAGGTCGCGACAAAGGTAGTATCAAAGCAATGGTTCATTCAAAAAAAAAAAAAAAAAAAACTTATTTTAATTTGATCAGAAAGTTCGAAAAGTTATAAATCTATAAATAAAACTATATAGCTAAATAAGTATAATAAAATAAAAAAATAAATATTTACCTGCGATGTTAGTCCTTTTATGTAAAATCTCACGTTTCTTCTTGTAATGTAGGAATGTCCGAGATTAACCTTGACGAGGCATTTTGGGAGGAGCTCAGGGCCATTAATTTGGATAGATTTTAGCAGACCACCTCACCCTCGCCTCACCTGAAGGATGGAGAGACTCAAATGATATAATTAGAGGACTACATCTAGGCCTTGCCCAATTGATGGGTCGCCCAATCTATATACAGACTAATCCTACTGATGTCCCATACTTACTATGGAGACAAAGCCGTGCCTATATGCTGTAGACACCCCATTTTTGACCGTCCTCAAGACTTGGACGTCATCGTTTGAACACTCGATGGTTTTGTATGCTTGTGTTCGTTTTGAGTGCCTGAAGTTCTCGGCTGAACGCCTTGCCTTTGGGCCTCTCAACTTGTCTGTTTTGTGCTTGGTTGTGGACCAAGAGCTTATTGCTTCAAGTCTGGAGGAGAGGGTGGCCTGTCGGCCATCCCCATAGTCCATCGGCCATGGCTTGTGCCTGCCGGCCATCAGTGGTGGCCTGTCGGCCACTGGTGATGGCTGACGGCCATTTTTCTCCTTTTTTAGATATTTGTTTGCCAGCTGTGCCAGCTGTTGTTCACTGAAGTGCATCTCCATACACGTATATGGAGGGATGAAGTCAAGCTTTAATCTTGATTTTCTATATATAGGGGGTGTTCTCCCCCATTTTGGAGGGTTAGAGATTTTGGATCAAAATTCTCTCTCTCTCTCTCTCTCTCTCTCTCTCTCTCCTCTTGTTTTGTGACTTAAAGCCTTATTTCTCTACACCTTTGTACATCAAACCTTAACCAAACTTGACCACCTTGGAGTTGAGGTTCTTTGGGGTCTAGTTTGAGCTTTAGAAGGAGGTTTGAGCTTGAAATTGTGGCTGTTTAGTGCTACGCTTCAAGAGGTATAAGACTCACCTTGTAAGTTTTGTTTTGACTACTTGTTTTACCGTCTTTTTATACTGTTTTTGGCCTAGTTTCAACTACAAAAAACTCTGATTTTTTAGCCTTAACATGATGGTTTGAGGTCATTTTGTGTAAAGGGGTAGTCCACCCTTCTTGTTGCTTTATTGTGTAAGCTTTTGTACCATCTTTTAGCATATTTACATTAAAATTTTTGACCCTTTAAACTACTGAAATTCAGAGTTATTTCAGTGGTAAAAACTTGGTTTTGAAGTCCATAATTAGAGGGGTTTGCCTCCCCTCCTTGTGTCTTGCTTGCATGCCTAGATAGCTTAACATGTGAGCATGTTTTTCTAGCATTTCTTAGCTTATCTCCAGCATATTTTTGACTTTGAGTTGGACTATTTTAGCTCTGTTTTGGGCTACTTTGGTCATATGAGTCTTGTTTTGTGTAGTTGTAGTGCAAATGGCTTCACTTGCTTAATGTTTTAGGCTTTCAAACATGAATTGCATGATTTGCTTGCATGTTTTAGTGTCTTTTTGCACTCCATTTCAGCGCTAAAATCTCTGTAATCTCCCTCTATTCTTCACTCTTTCATTTATTTTGAAAGTGACTTTGAACCCCTTGTTGGCTTAAGTGTGAAATTGAGACACTTGTGCTTAATGGTTTTAATCCTTTTTTTAGGGTTTCTACTAACCAACGGCATGAGGACTCTTTCATGCTCAAGGCACTTGTGGTTTAAGCCTTCTTTCCATTAGAGGACACTCACCTTTTGGACTAATCAATTAAAGAATGGATTGGTAAGCTAAAATGAGTAAACAAAAATGAACAAGTAAAAGAGGCAAGATAAGCATCTTTCATGTTGCATTGCATGTGTTCAGATCGGACGTTAATTCGAACACGGGAAAAATGGGACGTTTCATACTCAAAGTGATGAAACGTGCCACTTTTCTTGGTCACCTTCACCCTTGATCATGCATGATAGGGTGGTGGTCTTTCGAGTCTTGTTTTTGCACTCATTAAAGCTTGTACAAGCTTGGTTCTTTAGCCGTCATGCATGAAAATGCTTGGTTAATGGCTTGAGAGCCAAGAGCTACACTCCTTTGAGCTTGTGTAATGATAAGGAGGGTAGTCGTACATACACTCCTTGAGAATACACTGCTTTGCCTCTATTTGCTCTTTGTTACAGCAAAAAAGAGAAGTTCAGGGAAGGGGTGGCCGACCGGCCACCAGCAGTAGCCGACCAGCCACCAATGGTAGCCGACCGGCCAGAAATGAAAAATTGCACAAGTGTGTTCCTGAGTTGGAGCAGAGATGTTCTGGAAATTGGGAGCACTGTTGGTGTTCAAACGAGTGCAAACAGAGGTGTCCGATGGCAAGGCGGTGGATTTTCGGGAGGAAACCAACCAAGCATGCATGCGTCCCTCACCCTCGAGGCCATTTACTTGCTTTGTTTAATTAGTTAGTCGTAGCTAATTCATTCATACAAGTGTTGTAATTAATTAGCTTAATTCGGTTTGTAATATTTGATTAGTTAGAATAGTTAATTAATTATGTTGTAATAGCTTAGCTTAATTAGCGTAGCTAATTAGCTTATTCATTCGGACCCTCCTTCGCGAAGGCATAATGTTATAATAAGTGTGCATGCGAGTGTGTATGTCTTCCAATCCCACATCTTTCTCCCTTTTATTTAATCGCTTTCGATGGTTAGACTAGGGACACGTTTTGATTAGCATACCTTATGCTTGCATGTTTGCATCATTAATTTGTCTTACATGCACCAAGGCTCAGCGCATCATTCAAACTGCATAATCATTTCAATATCTTCTTTGAATACATGTTTCAAAGCATGCTATCAAAATATTACAAATGCCATATTAGTAGCCAAGCCTATTAATTGCATTATTGCATGTGTTGCATTAGGCATCTTGTATAGTTAGGATCATGCATTGTTTCTAACTAGTTTTTGTTTTGGCTTGGAGTACTCGGTGAGTTTTATGCTTTAGCATACTTGCATGAGTGTGATTGCCATATTGCCATATTTCGCATGCTTGCCATGAGGCTATGTGCTTAAATGCTAAACTGCATGAATGCTTGTAGATGAAGGCTTTATTGTTTGAATTGGAACGATTCAATGAATGTATGTTTTAAGCCCACTTTGCGAAGTGGCAAATCATGTTTTAAGCCCACTTGAGGTGGCAAATTTGCATTTTTTTAAGCGCACTTGAGGGTGGCAAATTCAAACTATTTTCAAAAACAAATTTGACTTGAAATGTTCTAATTCTTGCGATTTAGTCTATACTTGCTTGTGTGCATCACATAGTAAAGTTAGCTAATAACTAGAATAAGAACACATGAGGTTTATAAAAGAACATATCATGATTAGTAGAGGCCGATCTTTGATCGGGTGAGTTGGGGTGCTCATTTTAGGACCTTCCCCTCTCGTACCCAAGTTCCCGAGCCGAGGCAACTTTGGTGATGACGGACACGTGGCATTTGGCACGAGTCAGGGTTTCCTAAATTTTCCCAAAATAAAATATTTAGGTGGCGACTCTATAATCTGGCAAAGCAGTCCAGTTTTGGCATTATTTGATCTAAAATCGATTTTCCAAAATGATTTGCCGGATTGGACTCTTTGGTGTTTATTAGTTTCACATTACACTTGTGAGACTAGATTCAGAACCGCAGGTAGAGTCCGAACTATGAGGGCCTTTCATTTCAAACCCTTTTCCAAAAGGCGGGGGCACGGAAAGAGGTTAGTCCACATAGGCACGGACGCTTTCTCGGATCCACTCGTGTCCTCGACGTTGCCCCGGGATATGACCACCCGCACTACATCGTAGGCCCTTTGCCCCCAGATTTTGTGCCAAGAAAGGGAAATGTATACCATGAGGACTATATTTTTACCACTATCCCGAACCCATTGGAAATTATTAATATTCAAAATGTTGACTTTAGTAATGACTTGTCATATATCGAGACACCCCGGCTGGATTGTTGATCGAGCATTTTTGGGATACATACAATCCGTCCCCATTTTCACAGTCCAGACAGCGTGGATGTGTTTTTGTGTGGTCCAGTTAGGATGGGAATTTGAGCTTTTTATGCAACACTACTTCCCGTGGTTGTTTGGCCTGTTTGACCCACCACTCTAGATTTGGTAGAAGAAAACTTTTTTTGTACACTAACCATGACGTGTTCTAATCCCTATATTTTTATTTTTATTTTTATTTTTTTTTGTGTGTGTGTGTTTTGATATACCACAAGGATGAGACACTAACATATTTTGACTTTTGAACAAGGATGTAATATTAATTGTTAAAATAGTAAAGTTGGTATTTTATATACATCTTGCGCTATATATGCTTATATATATGCCGCATTATGGATATAATACCTTGTTTATTACTTTGTAGAATGGCCAATAATGGTAACGGAAGCAAGTTATCAATCAGTGGAACTGAATCGATGGAAAGAGCAGTTACTAGCTTTTTGAAAGCCTTGCAGACAAACATCAACAATGGGATGCCAGAACAGCGAGAAGAGCCGATTATCATCAAACAGTTCTAGGATCTAAAACCCACCACATTTATCGGCGGCCCAAACCCAATGGTAGCAGACGCTTGGGTAAAAGACATGGAAAAGATTTTTCACGTCCTACCCTGTACTGAAAGACAGAAGGTTACTTTCGCCACTTTTACATTTAAAGATAATGCACAGGAATGATGGCTTCTTACCCTAGAGAAAGAAGAAATTGTGACTTGGGCAAGATTCTTGGAAGTGTTCTATACAAAATACTTCCCAAATTCGTTGCGGGAACAAAAGGCGTTGGAATTCATACATCTAAAGCAAGGAACCATGACGGTAGCTGAATACGAGAGCAAGTTTACACAACTTGCTCGGTTTGCAACATATGTCATCCCCATCGAAGCTCGAAAAGTAAGAAAATTTAAGGCAGGATTGGATACTGAAATTAAAGATAGGCTCGAGGTTTTGAAGCTGCCAACCTATGCAGAAGTGGTAGACCGGGTGTACATTGCAGAAAAGGGGATTACAGCCTCACATTTCGGGGAACCAAGCCAAAAGAAGCGATTTTGGGAAAGAGACAACAAAAGACCCGGTGTTGCACCTCCCAAAAAGGTGAATACGGGCACAACCAGTTCAAGCAATCAAGGTCCTACCAACCCCCGAGGTGGCACTATTCCAACTTGCCCTACTTGTGGGAAGGCTCATTGGGGACAATGCCATCGAGACACGGGAGCATGCTTTAAATGTGGTCAAGTTGGCCACTTGCTGAGGGATTGTCCAAAGCTGACCAATCTCATAGCCAACCCCTTTAGCCCAGTCAGAAAACCCGTAGGACTTGGAGGAGAGAGGAATGACCAAAAATGTCAAGGAAGGGCTTTTGCCTTGATACCTGAAAAACCAGAAGTTATCGAAAACGTTGTGCTAGGTACACTTTCTGTCTGTGGTCATTTGGCTCATGTCCTCATTAACTCTGGGTCAACTCATTCTTTTGTTGCACCACACTTTGCTGCCAAGCTGGCATCAATACCCGAACCCTTAGGATATATATTGTTTGTGTCTTTTCCTTCTAGTAATTCTGCCCTAAGTGCTAATGTATACAAATCTTGTGCTATATCCCTAAAAGGCAAAACCGTATACGTAGACTTGATTCCCCTCTGCATTGGGAACTTTGATGTGATCTTAAGTATGGATTGGCTGGCTGCCAACCACGCCTCTATTGATTGTAAAGCCAAAAAGGTCTCTTTCATGTTACCAAACCAACCCAAGCTTGTCTTTGATGGGACTGGAGTTTCCAACCCTCCTTGTACTATATCCTCTATGACAGCCCAACGACTTCTAAGAAAGGGTTGTGGTGGTTACATTTGTTATGTGATCGATACACCAAAAGAGGCGCCCACCGTTGATGCAATCCCCAAAGTAGAGAATTCCCAGATGTTTTTCCTAAAGATCTACCTGGTAACCCGGTTGACCGGGAAATTGAATTCACCATTGAAACTCAATCTAGTACCTAACCAGTATCAAAATCCCCTTATCGCATGTCAATGACGGAATTGAAAGAACTAAAGACTCAATCTAGGAACTTCTGGACAAAGGTTTCATTTGACCTAATACCTCACACTTGGGAGCTCCAGTACTATTCGTAAAGAAAAAAGATGGCATAATGAGGTTATGTATTGATTACTGGGAGCTGAACAAAGTCACTATCAAGAACCGATACCCTCTGCCACGAATCGATGACTTGTTCAATTAACTACAAGGCGCCCAAGTATTCTCGAAGATTGACTTGCGTTCCGGATACCATCAACTAAAAGTCAAAACGGAGAGCATTGAAAAGATTGCCTTTTGGACCCGTTATGGGCACTACGAGTTTCTCGCCATGCCTTTTGGCATCACAAATGCTGTAGCGGCTTTCATGGATCTCATGAACCGGGTGTTCAAACCCTATCTTGATGAGTTCGTCATCATCTTCATTAACGACATCCTCATATACTCTAAGTCACCGAAAGACCATGAGCAGCACTTGCAAATGGTTCTGCAAACACTACGTGATCACAAACTTTATGCCAAGTTGAAGAAATGCAAATTTTGGATCATTAGTGTACACTTCTTCGGTCACGTCATTAACAAAGATGGCATCTTAGTTGACCCCTAAAAAGTTGCAGCAATCGTGGACTGGCCACGACCTACTAATGTGTCAGAAATTTGAAGTTTCTTGGGTCTAATTGGTTATTACCGATGCTTCATGCAAGATTTCTTGAAAATAGCATCACCTTTGACCCAGCTAACTCAGAAGAACACACTCTTTGAATAGACTGACAAACAGGAGCATTGTTTCCAAGAATTGAAAAGTTGACTTGTGACAGCTCCTATACTAGAACTCCCTACAGGAGCAGATGGGTTCGTAATTTATAGTGATGCCTCATACAATGGTTTGGGTTACGTTCTTATACAAAATGGAAAAGTCATTGCTTATGCCTCGTGACAACTAAAGACTCACGAGAAGAACTACCCAACTCATGATCTGGAATTGGCTGCGGTAATTTTCACCCTCAAGATCTGGCGTCATTATCTCTACAGCACAACCTGCGAGATTTACACTGATCATAAAAGTCTTAAATATTTGTTTACACAAAAAGAACTGAATATGAGGCAACGGCGGTGGCTAGAATTTATGAAAGACTATGATGTAGAGATCCATCACCATCCATGCAAAGCTAATGTGGTGGTAGATCCATTGAGCTGAAAGACGACTAGAAGTTTGGCATGTACTCTCATTTCCCACAAGATCAATGAACTGCTCACCAACATAACCGTAGAACCTACCTTGATTGAAGAAATTAGAGCACGCCAATGTGAAGATAACCTTTTGAAGAAAAAATACGAGGAGCAAAGAAGTACACCTGATCCTAATTTCACTTTAAGTAATGGAATGCTAAAATTTTGAAATTGAATTTGCGTTCCCAACATTCTGGAACTCAAAAAGAAGATACTGGTGGAAGCTCATAGCTCGAGATTTTCAATCCACCCTGGCAACACAAAGATATACCAAGATCTAAAGGAACACTACTAGTGGATATGAATGAAAAGAGACATAGCAAGCCATGTCTCCAAATGTTTGTATTGTCAGCGTGTTAAAGTAGAACATCAGAGACCTGCAAGACTGTTGCAACCACTCCCTATTCCTGAATGGAAATGGAAGCACATCACTATGGACTTCGTGGTCGGGTTACCACAGTCATTTTTTAAGAATGATGCAATATGGGTTATAGTAGACCGATTGACGAAGTCAGTGCATTTTTTGCCAATCAAAATCATGTACTCTCTTAATAAGTTTGCCACCTTATACATCAAGGAAATTATTCATTTGCGCAGCACCCCAGTTTCAATCGTGTCTGACCGAGACCCTCGTTTCGTGTCTCACTTCTGGAACAAATTGCAGGAGGCTTTGGGGACTACACTGAAGTTTAGCACTGCTTATCACCCACAAACTGATGGGCAATCCGAAAGAACAATCCAGATATTGGAAGACATGTTACGTGTATGCGTGTTGGACCTCAAAGGTAACAGAAATTTGCACCTACCTTTTGTGGAATTCACTTATAACAACAGCTATCAGGCAAGCATTGGAATGGCGTTGTACGAAGCTCTGTATAGAAGGAGATGTCGATCACCTCTATGCTGGACGGAAGTCGGGGACAGGAAATTGTTAGGCCCCGAAATCATGCAAATCACAAGTGATAAAATCTAACTTATCCAGCAGTGAATTCGCACTGCCTAGAGCCGCCAGAAAAGTTATGCAGATATACGGAGACGGGACTTGGAATTTCAAGTAGGGGATCATGTGTTCATTAAGATCTCACGAACAAAAGGAGTTATCCGATTTGGAAAGCGAGAAAAGTTAAACCCACATTACATTGGGCCATTCGAGATACTGGAAAGAATTGGTCCTGTAGCATATCACCTTGCACTACCGCCTGAACTGTCCAAGGTTCACAACATGTTTCACGTTTCAATGCTCCGACGGTACCTCTGAGATCCAAAACATGTCGTCAACTATGAGAACTTGGAAGTCCAAGAGGACAGCTCTTATGAATAGCAACCAGTGCAGATTCTCGATCGTCGTGATTAAGTTCTTCAAAATAAGACCATACCATTGGTAAAAGTCTTATGGCAAAATCATCGTATCAAAGAAACTACGTGGGAAACGGAAAGTCAAATGTGAGCCAAATACCCACACATCTTCGAAAATTAAGGTACGTCAAGTTTGGGGACAAAGTTCTATTTAGGAGGGGAGAAATGTGACACCCTGAATGTTTAATTAAATACCATATAAATATTTATAGTTATATATAATTATGGTTGTATGTGATAATATATAATTTAATAAATAAATAACTAACAACAATAATAACAAAATAAATATATGGAATAAGAATAATAATAATGTGTAATAGTAAAACAAAATAATTAATAAAGTATAATTTAAATTATTAATTAGAGTCAATGTAAAATTAAGGTAAAATAATAATAATAAAAAAGTATACGCAAATCAATTTGCCTTATCAACTATATGACGTAGGAGATCTCCTGGAGATTAAGCAAATCAACCATTAATGAGAGAAGATTTGGCAATTGTCCTGGAGAGATAGAATTAAGCCGCTTGTGCCATCTAAGCAAATAGGAGAGGTGAGTCATCAACCATGGGGTCATCATGATGGGATGGGTCAACACTAAGGAATGTGTATATAAGGAAGGAAGGGGGTTGTGAAATAATAAGGGATCAAACGGAAAGAAGAGAGAGAGAGAGAGAGAGAGAGAGAGAGAGAGAGAGAGAATACAACAAAAATATGAGGGAAATAGTAATACTCAATATTAAGGTGATTTATATTATACCTTGAGTCACCATGATATATTTTACATATATTTTGACTTACCATAATTTATTTTATACAAGTTGTGTTTTATAAATTATATTAATATTTCAATTACGTGAACTAATTTTTGAACTCTATTTGTTTAAAATGAAACCCATGGAAAAGTTTGTTTAAATTTTAGTATATTTTTTACTATGACCTTATAAACAATTATTTTTTGTTAGTACCACCACGGGAATCCCATGCCTTGGGGGACTTAAATAATCATTGGCTTCTGTTTGGCCACTTTGTGGTCCTCTGTTTGTCATGGATCCATTGACCTTTGTTTTGACTGTCACTCCAGTGACCTCTGTTCTGTTCTGTACCATGGTTATGGTTATTTATTTACATAATTTTTGTATTTCAGTTTCTGCCATTTTAAATCATTCGTTTATTCAAATTAAGTTATGTTACTATTTTAGCTTAAATAACTATCCATGGTTATTTTGTATTCCCTATACTCTTGGCATAATATTTCTCACTCTGCTGTGTGCCTATAACTGTTACCCTTTCAAGTGACAAGATGTAAGGGAGACCCATAACTTCACCAATGAGGACTGGCTTTCAGTATGCCGCAGCATCATCCAAACAAGGGGCAACTTTCCGTTGCCATGAGTTGCCATAAGTCGCCGCCCAAACAAGGGGCAACTTTCCGTTGCCATGCATCCCTTTCAAACAAGGAGCAATTTTCCATTGCCTCCGATCCAAGGTTGCGCATCTCAAGGGTAAGTTCCGCGCTCGTTTAGCATTGGCCGTTTGCAAAAATAGTTTTTGAAAATTTTTACTGAGGTTGACTATTTTCTCGAAAACTATTCCATCTTTTCCAAAAACTGGACCACTTTTTGGACCCAAAGAAGGAAAATTTTCAGTACTCACAGCCTGACTTGCATGATTTTCAAATCAAAAATCGAACAAGTGTGTTAATCTAACTCTCGCCTTGGTCAAATTTGTTTTAGTAGAAAACCAAAACAAAAAAATGGTCAAAGTGATGAACTAGGGGCACAGTTGAGTCAGGCTTCCTGTCTTTTCTCCGTCGCCAGCATACTTGCTAGAAAGGGCACAACTGAAGCTTTCAGTAAAGGGCCGAAAGCTCTCTCACCCTCCAAGCAACAAGGTATCAAGCCAAGTGCGAAGCACAAATCGGAATGAACCAAGATACTCCATCCTCCATCCGGAACATCGACTAAACGTCACCGGAAGAAATAGCCGCGAGCTAATAATGTTGGGCGTGAACCCACGACTTCCTATTCATCTATCAATCACCCTGGGGAGGGACCAAAAAATGAGAGAATAAAGAATAGAGGGGTGTAAGTCGAGAGAAAAGTGAGGAAAAGGGTTTTGAAAAGAAAAAAAAACGAGCCTGAGGGCCGAGTGCTGTGAGAATCACAAATGAGAAAGGGTGGTAAACATACCCGGAGGAAATGACCCCTCGAAATCTGAGGCCTTTTGGTTTTTTGTAAACACGTCCGTGTGTCGTGTCTTTTCTTTTGATTTGTCTACCTCGACTTCTGTTTCGAGTCTTTTCCGAGTGTGTCTCGTTGTGTTTAGGTTGTGTACCTTTCGTTTGAGTCTTTCCCGCTGTGATTAGTTGTAGGCTCAATACCCAGGTAAAAAAAAAAAAAAAACCTTTTTTTAATTTCAAAAGTTAAAATCGTTTATGCTTAGAATGCTATGCCATTCTCCACATTTATGCGAAGCAAAAGAAGAAAAGGGAAAATTTGGGGCATCTGAGTACGCTTCAATTTCAACTGATTTCGCCTTCGTAGTCCGTCTTGCCAGATTGGGCCGTTTGTTCAGGGTTTGCCGTGTGCAGAATGAACTGAATGCTGTGTTACGGGCTGTATGTAGTCTAATCCCCAGCAGAGCATGGGCTGTGTGTTCAGAATATAGCAGTGGGTTGCTGGGGTTTGTTTTTGCTATCGGCTGGTTAGTCATCTGATTATTGCAATACAAATGCTCAATTTTTGGACAACAGGTCAATGTCATTTGAGATGTAGTATGATGCAATGCGATGCAATATATGAAATATACAAATGTAACACTTTTTCAGACAAGAAGGGTTTGTTTCATTTCATCTTTTCAAGTACATAAGTTTTGAAAACAAAAATCTGCCTGCGGCAGTACAAAGTATTCTAGCTACCAACAAAAGGGAAGAGTACAAAAAAGAAGAATAGCAAAAAATCTGAATCAGTGCCAAATGGTCTCAGGCCTGAGGGTCCGTCCTAGTCCTCTTCCTGGACGAAGGTCCAAAAGCATCATCAGCACTGTCATTTGAATCTGAGCCCGAGCCGTCTTTGGTCTCCTACTCCGACGACTCTGCCTCCGCCTCAGCCTCGGACTCCTCCTCATCATCTGGAACGGGCACCCACGAGCTGCTCCCGACATGAGTGCGCCCCGCCTTGGTGCGGGGGTATACTCTGCCATCCCGGGTGGAAATAGAAGGTCCGGCTGGAGCACCACACACCGGAGGAATCTGGAAGGGAGGCTGAAAAGTATAAGAGGCAAACGCATCATGTATGCCGTGAGCAGTTTATCAGTGCAGAATACAGTGTATAAGTACAGTGTGCGAATGCCGTAAGCAGTTTATCAGTGCAGAATGCAGTGTATGAGTACAATGTGTGAATGCCGTGAGCAGTTTATCAATGCAGAATGCAGTGTATGAATACAGTGTGCGAATGCCGTGAGCAGTCTATCAGGTGTTGTGTTGTGTTGTGCATCAGATTATGTGAAGCAGTTTATGTGTATGATTTGAGACCGTGACCAAAAGAACGTACCGGAATACTGTAAAGGGCCAGGAGGTCGAAGGTCCACTATAGCATCCCCATCATGGAGGTATTCAACTCCAGGGACTGCCGGGTGTACTCGGAGGAAGCCTGTAAAAGTATCAGATGTATCAGTATTCTGCGGAATATCAAATGAACTGGAATGAAATGCCAATGCAAGATGCAAAATGTAGTAGTACATACCGGAGGCAAGTCATGGAAACCGACCAACTCGTGGTCAGCCGGGGGAGGAGCAAAGGGGATCTGGTAGGTCGCCCCACCCGGCCCTCTGTATGTCAGCGAAGTGGGCAGCGCAGGCCAACCAGCCCCCCGCCCTATCTGAGCTCCGCCCCTGCCACGGACTCGAGCTCTCCTCGACCCTCCTGCTCCAACCCCCGCTCCCGCTCCTCTCCAGCCGCTGGCGCCGCAGGCCTCTCTCGCTCAGCTCGGCGGCCACCGCTCAGAGGTCGCATAATGAAGGTCCGGACGTACTCCGAGTAGTCGCCCTCACCTCTGAAACCATCTGCCTCCCAGCCGATCGTATAATCAACCATCTGCTCGGCAGTGAACCTCTCGGTCTCCCTCATATGCTCGGGAGGGTGAACCGGGACTATCTGCTCTAGTAACCCAAGGGTCTGGCGCAGGAAACGCTCGCCCAGGTACCAAGCCCGACAGACCGGGCCCTCTAGCAAAATCCGGAAACGCGAGGTCTCCTCAGCACCGGCGAACCTCTCCCGCATCATGGCTGGCAAAGGAGCCCAAGGCTGCCAGGTGATCTGAAAATGAAATGCAGTTTGTTATCTACCATTATTGAAAACATACAGCGAAAAGCGAAGCTTAAATAAACTCTAAAGTTGAACATACCTCCGCGGGGGTGATGGTGTCAAAATAGCCGCGGAAGAAGCTAAACGTCTCCCGAGGCCTCCGCACGCATCTCCTGTCGAAACGGCGCGAGAATGGAACGACGAGAGGGGTCTCCACGTCTGGCACGGGGGCGAGTCTCGGAAAGTAGGCGTAGACCCACAACTGCAAAGTAAATACCAGTATGCTTATCAGATAAAGCAGAATGCAGAATAAAACAGAAATAACAGAACCGTGTATTGTGAAGGGTATTGTGCAGAGCAGTGTATTGTGCAGAGTGTATAGTGTGAGCAGTGTGCAGTCAGTATAAAGCAGAGTATATGTGTGCCGTGTGTGCAATATACAGTCAGCATGACGCAGACTACAGTGTGTGCAAGTGTACAGAGTATAGAAAGTGTAAAAGCAGAAATGTAAAGCGGAGAAAGAAAATGTACCTCCCAAGTGTGCCAATAACCCTCGAGCAACTGTCCGCTGCCACGGGAAGCCGAGCTCATGTATCCGTAAAGTGTAGCCAGAGCGGCGCCACCCCAGTCATAGCGAAAGTTCTGTGTGACATCCACTAAGGCGCTGAGCAAGCAGAGGGGCACGGTATTCGCCCGGTCGGCGAAAATAGTCGTCCCCAGGAAGAACATGAGAAAGCCGCGGGCGTAGCACTCCACTGCCTCCTGGGTCATCGGAGCCTCCTTGGTCAAAGCTGGCTGGACCCTGAACTGGACCTCGAACTAGGAATAACGAACGAAGCCTGGACGGGCGAGAGGTGGCACCTCGCCAAGCAGGTATGTCTGAGCAGCCGTCCACTCGTCCATATCGGTATCAAAGGGGATCGGATCACCCCCTACCTCGATGCCTATGAGCATCGTGAAATCATAGGGAGTCATCGTCATATCTCCCGTGGCGGAAAGGTGGAATGAGTTAGTGGTGTCCCACCACCTCTCCGCTAGAGCGGCAAGGAGAGGCCTGCTCGTAGTAAGTCTGGACAGTCCTCTGCAGAATGCACCAAAACCGGCCTGATCCACGATGTGGCGAACCGCATCGGGTAGCTCTGCGTACCAATCTCGAGCGGCGATGTTCCCATACCCCTGGACGGTATGGGAATCTCCCTATTTTCAAGCAAACAATTGCGAAGCAATGCTAAATATACCAGTTTTGAAAGGCATTCAAAATGAAGATAAATATAGCATGTGTGCATGTTTTCAGATTCAAACAGATACCGGGTGCCGGTGTGCTTACAGTGAACTACAACGTGTGATGTGTCAGCATGTTTGCGTTGTTCAGTGCAAATACAGCATGTGTGCATGTTTTCAGATTCAAACAGATACCGGGTGCCGGTGTGCTTACAGTGAACTATAACGTGTGATGTGTCAACATGTTTCCGTGGTTCAGTGCAAATACAGCATGTGTGCATATTTTCAGATTCAAACAGACATCGGGTGCCAGGGTGCTCGCAGTGAAATACAGTGTGTACTGTGTCAGTGTGTTTGAGTGGTTCAGGGCCAGTGCAGTGTGTGTGCACGTGTCAGTCTCGAACAGATCTCAGTCGCAAGTGTGTTCACAATCAACTACAGTATGAAGTGCATCAGTGTATCTGAGCTAAGCAATTAAAGAACAGAATCAACTATGACAGTTTTACATTCTACATTGCGGAAAATAAAACAAAGGAAGGAATGTTACCTCGGAAGCACCGAAGGACAAATGAGATGTAGGCTCACACAGGAGAAGCTCTCGAGGCATCGCCCTGTCAAAGCTCCGAAACTGACGAAGACCGTCAGGAGGCAAGACGTGGATCGCCGGCCGGTAGGTCGCCGGGTCGAATGGGCAGACACTCAGGGGGAGAAGCTCGACCCCAGGATCCATCTCATGCTTCGGGGGAGTCCCGCCCTGTGGGATGTCGTCCGCCATGACAAAGGTGATGAGAAAATAGCCGAAAGAGGGAAAACCGGGCTAGAATACGAAGGGTCGACCGAAAAGTCAACCCCGGGAGGGTGGAAAATGGCCGGAAAAGCCGGAATATGGAAAATGTGGGAAAATCAAGGAAAACTTGGGGGAAACAAACCCCAAGAAGCGGAAATCGAAAAGGAAGTGCCGAAACGAAGTTTCGATCGGATGAAAATGTTCGAAACGCGAGGGAGATCGCGAATCGGACGATGAAACGGGGGCTAAAACGCAAGAAAATGGAAGAATAAAGAGGAGAGAATGCTCTAGGGAGAGAGAGGGCAAAATTTCAGCTAAAGGAAATGAAGGAAATAGGGTTTAAAACCCAATTTTAAAAAGACCCAAGGCGAAAAGTCAAAACTGCCCCGAATCAGGCATTTTTGGCCGGTCGGCTAAATATTTTGCCGGCCGGCCAAATATTTGGCCGGTGATGTTTTTTGGTGGCCGGTGGATGGCCGGTGGCCTCCCCATATGGCCGGTGAGCCTCCTACAACCTTGTTTGGGTCAGATCTGTGGTTTGGGACCTTTATTGCTCAAGATAGTGCAAGAAATGGCACTTTCGAAGCCCAACCGGCCTCCGTTTTGACCTCGGACTGTGTCTTCAGTGCGTGGCACTCGCATTCGTGCAAGGTGTATCCTTTCCGTATCCTTTTGTCTTTTAAAAGATTCAAAATTTGCCCCATGTGCATTTCAATTCAATTGCATTGTTTAGCGCACCGCACTGTCTTGTGCATTCCACCTCTATCGCATTGTCTTGTGCACTCGGGTTGTCTAACGCATCGCGTTGTCTAGCGCATCACGCTATTTTGTGCATCGCATCATTCGCGCTATTTTGCGCACCTCACTCGCATTGTCTTGTGCACGTACAGTCTAGGAGACCTTAAATCCTTGGAAGGTGCAAGACCTTCGGTGCATTGGTGTGCACAATACATGCATTTTCATACATGTCAAGCGACTTGCGTTGTCGCGCATTCCATGCAAAGCATGCATTTCAAAAAACAAAAAAAATATACATTGTAAATAGTGCATATGTCATGCATTTCATTGTAAATATAGTGCATATGTCATGCATTTCCATCATAAATATACCTTCCATTCCATATTGTAGATAGTGCATTGTAGCTTGCATGCATTTACTGCATCACCTCCATCTATGGCTTGCGCCTTTCCATGTTGAGCTTGGTCTGGTATGTGCCCATACTTCTCGTGCCGAAGCATAGTTCTGTAGACCGTTCTATGTTAGACGTGGCTTGTTTGCACCCATACCTTTCCTAGGCAAGACTTGGTTTGGCCCGCGCGCCATATCCATTGTATTCATTTCCATCCCATTGCATATTGTATATATTGCATTGTAGCTGGCATGCATTCATTGCATCACTTCCATCTATGGCTTGCGCCTTTCCTTGTTGAGCTTGGTCTGGTATGTGCCCATACTTT
Organism: Camellia granthamiana; assembly: GCA_036172215.1. Classification (NCBI taxonomy): domain Eukaryota; kingdom Viridiplantae; phylum Streptophyta; class Magnoliopsida; order Ericales; family Theaceae; genus Camellia; species Camellia granthamiana. Next base: position 47,738,834 of record CM069910.1, read on the forward strand.
TCACGTCGAAGCATATTTCAGTTGACCGTTCTATGTTAGACGCAGCTTGTTTGCGTCCATGCCTTTCTTAGGCAAAATACGGTTTGGCCACAGGCCTTATCCACTACATCCATCGCCATTCTCCCCAATAGATTGCATTGTACATATTCCATTATATATTACATTGTAGTGTAATTTTTGCATCCAGCATTAGGATCATTGTTCTTTCATTAGCGGGTTGTTTCCCCACTTATGTCATTCCCCCCCAATATTCGTTCTTGTGTCCGTCTACATTACTCATAGTTCTGTTGATCGTTCTATGGTAGACGGACTTGTTACTTCCATCCATCTATTTGACATACGTGTGGTTTCGAACCGCTCATGATTGGATCATGATTCAATTGCCTTGCATATAGTTTGCATTGTTTCAATTGCATTGCATTTCTTTTGCATTGTTTATACATAGTTTTGTATATATTGCATATTATTTTGCATTTATTTTTGCATTGCCATGCATGTTGACCTGTTAAGTTGCTTTCTTTGCAAGCACGATATTGTATGTACGGTTCATTTGCGGCTGGTGCAACCAGACGAACCGGACAGGTATTGTATCCTCCGAGTGAGACGTATCGAGAATTGCATAATTCTCTTACATCCTTTCTGCATTGTAGTGTAGTTTGGTGTATGCTAGCTTAAAACTGTTGCATTGTATATGTTTCGTTACAGCTTTCTTTGCATGATCATAAGTTACGCTTGGCTTTGTGCATTGTCTTGCATTTCGCCCCTGCCCTCGGGCGCATATTTTTATTGTCTTGCATGCTTTGTCTAAGTCTTCGGCCTTGTCAAAAATGGGTCGTCTCTGGGCTTTGACAATCACTCTCGTCATTGTTATGACTTTCGAGTTCTGTCAAAGAGGGGCAACTGTAGACACCCCATTTTTGACCGTCCTCGAGACTTGGACGTCACTGATTGAACACTCAGTGATCACCCTTGTTTGTGTTCGTCTTGAGTTCCCGGAAGCCTTGGCAGCGCCCCTCGTCTCAGGACCTCTCGACTCGACTGTTTTGTGGTTGGTTTGGCATCAAACACTTGTGTTTTGCCTTTGAGAGGCAGGGTAGGGCTTGTAGACCATCCCCACCCATCACTGGCCATGGCTTGAGGCCACCGGCCGTGTCTTGTTGCCACCGGCCAAATGTTTGGCTGGCCGGCACTATAGATGGCCGGCCGGCTATCTTTTTTTGGTTAATTGCATGTTTGGCCGGCCGGCTACTATGCATCTGCTTTTGCAGATATTTTGGTGCAGCTGGCACACACTTGGCTCCCCTCCATATGTATGGAGGGATCTCCCTCTTAGGAAGCTTGTCTTGTAAGCTTACAAGACTAAAGCTCTATAAAAGAGAGCTTCATCTCCCTTGTTTAGGGGTTAGACATTTTAGACAACATTTTCAGAGCTTGAGCTTTAGGGTTAGGGTTTACATATATCCTCTATCTCTATATCTCCCTCTTTCTTGTGTTTAGTGTGTGTTTAGTCTCATTTTTGTGCACAAACACCCACTATCACACCTTTTCTTGGTTGCTGAGGTACCTGAGGTCTTTCCTTGAAGTTTTTGGACTGGTTTGGAACCAAAAAAGCTGCTGGAATATTGTTTGTGAAGAGAGTCTACAAGGGTAAGACTTTTGTCCCTTTTTACCCCATTTTTGCAAAGCTTTTTAGCCTATCTTGCATCTGTTTTTGAGCTTAGAATATAACATAGAAAAGTCTTGTTTTTGTCTGCTCTAAATAGTTTGTTAAGGGTGTTTTAAGCTTTGGGGTTGTTTGACCCCTCTTAAGGCTTGTTTGGCCTTTGTTTTATGCCATTTTGGTTGAGCTCCGGGACCATTGTGTTTGGGCCTCCTCACCACTGAAATCTTGAGGGATTTCAGAGGTGAGGATGGTGCCTTGAGGTCCTAGGAAGGAGAGGGCCACCCCCTCTCCTTGTTGTCCTTGAAAAGGGCCCTTTTTTTGCCTTTTAAGGGAGCATCTAGTCTAAGTGTGTGTTGGCCATGCCTTAGTTGATTTTCATGCTTATTATGTCATAATATGCCTCAGTTTTTAGTTGGTTTTGGTACACCATGCTTGTTTAGCATACATGCCTTGTAATGCCATGATTTGCCTCAATACATGCATAGCATTTAGAATACCATGCTTTTGTATTTTGGCCAAGCTTTGTGAAGCTTATATGCATGTTTTGATATGCTAAGGGACTGTTTTAGGTCATTTGAGTCATTCATGCTTTGCTTTGAATAGCTACCATGTAATCTCTCTTGTATGCCCTAAGCTTTGGCCCCTCTAGCATGCCATCCTTGCTTTGTTTCAGTGGTTTGGAACCACTTGGCATGTTATTTCAGACCTCATGGTGTGCTTGTATGCTTGCGTTTGATGTCCCTTTAATGCCTTGTAAAGTTGTCATCTCATGCTCCATGTTTATGCCTTCATGCATGCCATCATGTTTAGGCCTCCTAGGATACCATGTCATTGTGTTCTTAGCTTTGTTTTAACTTGCTAAACCTCTGATTTTGGTCATTCAATTTATGCCATGTTTGGTTTTGATAAGGGTAGTTCAATACATCCTTAGCTTGCCTTGAGTACTTGGACTAATTGCATGTTATGCTTGTCTTGTTTGCTTGATTTGGCATCATCTTTGACATGATTTTCAGAGCTTACCTTGCATGCTAATTGTCCATGTTTACCTCCTTTTGAGTGTGCTTAGAAGTTGTCCCTTTATGCTTAGGAATTGGACCATATTTGCATGCATGTGTGTGTGTGTATTGGACCTCACTTCCATAACATTGGCCACTGTTTTGGACCTAGTTTAGGGCTGTCCAATTAGTGTAAGTCCTTTCCTTAGCATGTGTTGCATGCTTACCTTGTGTGTTGTCGCATGCTTGGTCCCATTTGTATGATGTTGCTCGCCTTGCACACTTGTATGTTTAGATTACGTCTTGCATACTTGTAGGTTGCATTTCTTCATGCCTTACATGCTTCTTTAAGTTGTGCGCCTAACATGCATTGCTTGCTTGCATTGTCCATTTTGCATACTAGCCAACATGCTTAGAGTTACATTGCATTGGCATGCATGCTTGGCCTCTTGAATTGCTTGTGATAGAGGTTGAGTTCAATTTGTTTGATTATGTGCATTGCATTCCATATCAAAATGCACACTTGATTCTTTGGGCCATCATGCATGGAAATGCGCGATTGGTGGTCCGAGAATCGAGGATCATGTCCCTTTCAGTCATAAATATGATAAGGGGTGTGATTGGTGCATACATTGCTTGAAATGCATTGCCATGCCAAGTTCTGCCCTCTGCTACTGTCAAACCAGTTTTTGCAGGAAGATTTGGCTGGCCGGCCATCTTCAGTGCCGATCGGCCGTCATTTTTGGCCGATGGAGCAACTTTGTGGCCGGTGACCATTATCCATGGCCGGTGGTCAATCCCCTCAGCCGGTGGTGTCCCCCAATGTCCAGAGAGTGCACCTTGGGACTTGTGCAATTTTCAGAGGAGCAGAGCAGGGAAAACAGAGGCAACTTGTGCATGGCGGCGGATTTCTGAGCAAAACCGAACACGCATGCATTGGACCCTCTTCCCGAGGCCTTTTACTGCTTTCTTTAGCTTAATTGATTTGTTAATTAATTAGGTGGTCTGTAATTATTTAATTAGCTTGTAGGATAATTAATTTGTATTATTCTTTTGGTCCCTCCGAGCTGAGGGCGAATTTGTAATAAGTGTGGGTGAGTGTGTGTATGTCTTCCAACCCCCACTTCTTTCTCCCTTTTACTTACCTGCTTTCAATGGTTAGTACTAGGGGCATATTCAAATTAGCATCCTTGTGCTATGCATGCGTGCATTCATTCATTCGTCTTGCATGCACCGGGCTCGGCACATCATGCTAACTGCACTTGTATTTCAATTCCAAGTTGAGTACTTGTTAGTTGCAGTATTTCATATGCCATCTTTAGGATAGCCAAGCCTATTCTAGTTGCATCCTGTATGCGTTGCATTAGCCATTTTAACATGAACTAGGGTCATGCATGTTTGCTAACTAGTTTACTGTTTTGGCACGGATTACACTGTAAGTATTTTACGTTTTAGCATCTCGCATAAGTGTGAATGTTGCCATGACAGGATGATTGCCATGAGGCTAGTTGCTTATATGATATAACTGCCTGAATGTCTGTGGGTGAAGGTTGGATTGTTTGAGTTGGAACAACTCATTGAAATCCGTGTTTTAGCCTACTTGCGAGTAGCAAATTCCAAAGCGTTTTCCAAACAAACAGATATGCAATGTTCCATTCCAAATTAGGCAATCTAGTCTATACTTGTTTGCTGTGTGCATAACATAGTAATTCTAGGCTAATAACCGGAATAAGAACACATAACGTTTTCAAAATAAGATATCACGGTTAGTAGAGGCCGATCTTCGGATCGGGCGAGAGGGGGTGCTCATAGCTGACCTTCCCCAATCGTACCTAAGTTCCCGAGCCGAGGCAACTTTGGTGATGACGGACACGTGGCCTTTGGCACCGAGTCAGGGTTTCCTAAATTTCCCCGTTAAAAAAATATTTAGGTGGCGACTCTGTATCTGGCAAAGCAGTCCATGTTTGGCACTTCTTTCAAAAATCTGTTTTCTCAAAACAATTTGCCGGATTTGGACTCTTTGGTTCAAGATTAAGAACCGACACAAATTGAGTACGAACTGTAATCCGTGAGTTCCCTCGTGGACCTGTTACACCAACATGTCAGGGTGAGGGTGGGGGTCAACCAAAGTGGTTCCAAGATGGCCCTAGGTGTAAGAAGTTCAAAGGTGTAACCTAGGCTTAAGATGACCTCGGCTAAACTCACACCAAGCAAGGAACAAGGCATGCAAGCAACACTCATGCGAAACAAATCAAGGTTTGTAAATGCGACATAACAAGACAAGATCATGTAAATACATGCAAGTATGACTAGAGTAAAGTGAGGGTTGTTACACATAATGTCATGATTAATAATATAAAATTAAAAAAATATAATTATAAATTGTAAATAAATAAAAATATATATAAGTATTGAAATAAAAATAAAAAATTATTGTATATTGTAGTATTTACTAATAATATTTAATAAAGTCATAATTGATAAAAAAATAAAAATAAAAATAAAAAAGTCACTAGTCTTAAAGAAATTAAAAAAAAATTAACATTCCCTTCAAACAAATTGATTGAATGTTAGATTTAATTTTGGAGGGAAATAAAATTTTCAACTCTCCCTCCAATCAAATATGATTCAAATAATTTGATTGAATCCTACATAGAATTTTTAGATTCTCTTTGAACAATTTTTTTCTATAAATAGGAATAGACTTTCATAATCTTTTAAAGTTTCCAATGAGACTCCTCCTCATGAGAGAAGACTCTTAAAGTAAGAGTTTTTAGTCAAAATGTTATAATATATATATACAGGCCCGGCCTTGAGATTTTCGGGTCCCAAAGCCGATAATCAACTACTAAATTTCCGAGACCCTTCAGATTTTTTTTATTGAATGAAAAGAAAAAAATTTAAGGTAAAGGATAAAAGATTTGTATTAAAATCACAAAAAATACTTAACATTATATTATAACAACTAATAAGTATCACTTGATTCTCGTTCTTCTTGCATTTTTAGAAGCAAATAAATCAAACATACTTGCATAATCAAGTTTTTTTGCAAAATAATTTTCAATGGATAACAATGCTAATCCATTCAATCTTTCTTGTGACATGGTTGATCAAAGGTAGTTTTTGATGATTTTCAACTTTAAAAATCTTCTTTCCCCCGATGCAACTGTAACCTGAATAGTCAAAAGTATCCTATAAGCAACCCATGAATTAGGGAAACAATTTGCCATCAACTGCAGATGATTGAGCACTTCAATTGGTTTATTGACTTCTTTTGGCAATCTCTCTTTCAAGACTTTTAGCTTCATCAATAAATCTCTTCCATCAATATCGGAAATCTCGTCATGTTTTAAAAATTCTTCACGGTTCACACACCCCGCATTCAACGACCCATTGCCGCACTTTTTCAAGTCAAACAAAAAGCCAAAGTTTGCCTCATATACTTTGAATTGTTCGAACCTATTTTTGAGTGAACAAAAGGCTTGATCAACAAAATAAAATAAATAACCAACTCTAAATGATTCTTTAGCTGACTGGGTCACCTCTTTTCTAACATTCTCAACAAATTATTTCTTTCTAGAAATGATGCGCTTTTCAACAAATGTAGGTTCAATTCCCAATTCACTCGCCATTTCTTAGCTTCAACCATAGACTCCATGAAACAAACTTCTCTATACATTGCAACATACTTAACAAGCCCATCTAGCTACTTTACAACAACTACTATATCCATATCTTCACTTTGAAGAAGCTTGCTAAAAAAGTTCACATGAAACAACAAATTGTACCAAATTACAATACTAAACAAGAATTCAAAAGTCTCAAGTTCATGAGTTACCAGGGGTTTAGCTTCACTTTTTGCAATCGAATCTATGGTAGGATTGTTGTACAAGTCAACTAAAGCATCTCTTATTTTTGAAGCATGGTATCTTAGTGGTTTAACATTTTCAATGCGACTTTTCCAACGCATTTGCGACAACGACTTAACCGTGTGACCTTCCTTTAGATTATCTTTTAAAATTGCCCAACGTTGAATGGAAGATGAAAACAATACATATATGTGTTGTACCACACCAAAAAAAGTTTATGCTTTAGAGCAAGAGTTGGCCATATCACAAAGCACAAGGTTAAGACTATAACAACCACACGGCGTATAGAATGCTCTAGGATTTACTTGAAGTACTATTGTTTGAACACCTTTGTTTTTGCCTTTCATGTTAGAGCCATTGCCATATCCTTGCCCTCTTAAGTCACCAATATCAAGTTGAAGGTTAACTAATGCTTCTTGAAGTTTATCAAAAAGTCCCATCCCCGATGTATCATCCACATTCAAGAATTCCAAAAAAAAAAACTCTTTCACTTTAATTGGACTTGTTGAAACATCCACGCATCGTACAACAAGAGACATTTGCTCTTGATGGCTTGTATCCGGAGTACAATCAAGTATGACCGAAAAGTATTTTGCTAGTTTGATTATCGACAAAATTGCACTTTTGACTTCCCCAGCCAACATTTGTATCACTTCATTTTGAATTTTGTGACTCAAATAATGGTAATGAATCTCACCCTTTTCTATCTGCTACAAGTGTTGTTCCATCGTTGGATCAAACTCACCAATCATTTCATCTATGCTTAAAAAAAGTCCATTGCTCTCTTCATAAATCTTCTCATGGCTTCCATGAAAAGGCAAATTATCCTTGGCAAGTGTTTTCACAATTGCAATTATCATCAATAAAACCCGTCTCAAGTGCTCTCTCTCTTTGTTAACTTGTTCTTGTATACTTTTATCTATTGTTTGATGCTTTCCCAATCTTTCCTCCAACTCAATCCATTTGCTCATGCAAGTAATGTGCTCGTTACCACTTTCATGGCCTTTAAGTCTCTCACCAATATTTCTCCAGTCTTTAAATCCTTCAGTAGCCAATTGAGTCTTTATTTCCCTCTTGCTTAAACAACTTACAACAAAAGCAAAATACTCTATCCAAAAGTTCCGAGTATATCAGCCATGGCCTAACAAATTTTTCTCCATTTGGTAAATGCCGAATGTAATGAACAGGTGGGAAATGCCTATGAGTAGAAGAATCATCCTTAGGGAAGTTGAACTCACAATTTCGTCTCACAGGACCTCTTTCGACTAAAACATCTTGTAAATTCTGGTCAATTATTTTCCAAGTCCCCGGATCATCTATATTTGAATGCTCACATTCCGTATTCATCTCACCATCTTGATTGGCTTCTGCACTTCCAAATTCCCCATTTCCTTCTTCATCCACCAAATTTTCATTCTCATTATTCACCAAAGTTTCAAATTCTTCACTATTCAAGTCTTCAACTAATTGTTTTGTTTGTTTGTCACTCGTAAAGAACTTATCAATAGCCCCTCTTTGACACTCGACTAATTTTTTGACTCTTTGCTTCTTTTTTCCTTTTTGTGAATCCAGACGGATAATTTCTTTTAAGAGTCATGATGAGCTGAGATCAAAATATTTTTTTAGATCAAAATTCAAAACAAGAGCACCACCACCACTTAACAAAACACAAAACTTTTAAATTATGTGATGTGAACTATTAAACTTAAACAAATTCTTCTTGATGATGTAAATACCAATATTATAATAGCAATTAATTGTGCAAAAGAGAAGACAAATATTTAATTAATTGAATAGAAAAAAAAATTTACCTATGCTTGCTGCTGCTCCGTCCGTGTGTTGTTGCTTCGTTGCTTTGTTGGCTTGGGCTGCTAGTGTGCTATCAAACAAAACGTAGGGAAGGTTGGATTAAGAGAAGATAGGGTGAGGAATTAGAAAAAAAGGGGCCTTTTAAACTATTGGGCTGGCTCTTAACTGTTGGCCCTTAACTGTTAGGAATTAGAAATTGGATTAACTATTAGGCCTTTCAAACTACTACTTTGTTGGTCTGCTACTGTCAAATTGTTGAGCCTTTCAATTTTTTAATGGGTCAATTTATTTTAAGTTAGTCTGGGCCTTTTTTAATTTTTTTTGGACTTAAAACATACCTAATATATTATACTAAATTATAATAGGAGAGGGCCCCTTTTTTGGGCCTATTTTGAGGGGCCCTAAGCCATAGCCTTGTGGGCCTATGGCCAGGGCCGGGCCTTTATATATATATATATAAAAGAAAGAAAGAAAAGAAGAAAAATCAAAATCAAAAATAAAAAAATTTTCAACCAGTGGGTTAATTGAAAGGTGAGGTCAGTTCACTGGTTTTACCAGTTGAACCATAGGTTTTTCCAGTTTTATCAAACAAGCCTAGTTCTTGGAGCTCATCCGGACAAGAACATGGTCTGGTCACCGGTTCTACTGATTGAACCAGCCAGTCCAATCCGGTTCTTTAAAACTGAGGGAGAAAATAGGAGAGAGAAAGTGGATTTGGAGCGTAAAAATTAAACAAGGAAAATATATTTAGTAAATTTCAACAAATAAGAAAAATTAGCACAAGAATTTCAACAGATAGGAAAAATTAAAGAGAGAAACCCATAGAATTTGAACAGATAGAGAGAGAAACCCATATAATTTGAATAGATGGGGAAAAAATTGAACAAATAAGGAAAAAATTCAACAGATAGATATAAATTTGAACATGTAGTCAAAAAAAGTCAATAGATAAAAAAGAAAGTCAACAAATAAATTAAGGGATAAAATTGAAAACAAAATGGCATTCAAAATAAACAAAAGAATTTCTCACCAAACTATTTCACAAATGGTGGACCTCTCACCAACAAAAAATATCCACTTGATCTAATGCCTTGTAGAATTACTAGACTAGATTTATCGACAAATTTCTCAAAAAAAAATTAAAAATTTAATCCACAGTCCATTTGGGTCTTTTTATATTTTTTAAAAAAATAAATAAATAAAATATGAGGGTATAATTGTAAATTAACATGCCCATAGAAAAAGTTGATAATCAAAAACAGAGAGTAGACAACTTCTTAGAATTAGAAGCTGCTTGAATTAAATTTAATCGAACGGTCCAAAATAACTTTTCTAAAAGTAGAATCTATAAATTGGCCAAAAAAAAGTCACACCAAACACTCCCAATGAGTTAGGTAAATTACACTTATTGCACTTTTATTTTTTTTTATTTTTTTATTTTAACTCTTGAATTTTTTTCAATTTTATTTGGCTTTTAGGTTTTAATTTTTTTAATTTATTTTTAAAATTAATTTAAGTGTAAAATTAGATAAAATAAGATGTTAGATTGTTACATGACATAAAAAAATATATTATTATATTTAAGGTTTAAGGGTGTATTACATTGACACCTCATGAGATTTTTGTTTAATACATATCCTCCACTTATATTTGAAAAATTACACTTACCTCCTGTCAGATTAAAATAACATATTTGTCTCTTAACCTTTATACATATAAAATAATAAAATAATACACGAATTTTGTTCATGTCATTTTAAGGAAAATAACAATCATCTTATTTGGTTTAACTCACACAAAAAATTGAGTTTTTTATTTTTCATATGTTTTTATTTTTATTGAATTTTTTTAATATTTCAAGCAATTTTTTATTTTTTAGATATACATAATGTAGATATACTTAAGAAGTATAATATTTTGTGATTTTTTTTTAAATTCACCAAATATAAAAAGTAAAAAAAAAATACAAAAATTCAATACATTATCTTATTTTGTTGTAATCAATGGATTTTTATTTTTATTTTTTTAAGTTTTTGTACAAATTTTATACTTTTTAAATATATCTAGATTAAATTGATCTAATCTAGATATAATAGTAGAAATAAAAATGAAAAATTATATTCATATATAAAAATTTATACAAAAAATATTTTTAAAATGTTGTGATGGTGATATTGTTGTAAATATAATTCATGTTTATAGGTGTTTTGTTTTAAAGTGAAAGATTACCATTAAGCTATATCATTGTGTTTGAAAATTCTACATAAAATTCATGTTTGTATATCATCTTCCAATAAGAATATGTTCAGGTAGAATTTAATGATGGAAAGTTGTAGAATATAGTTGTGATGATAGGAAGAAAAAATGGCTTCGTTTGGGATATGGATTGGCTTTTGGCTATTTTAGCCTGGGACTAAAAAACTTCGATTTGGATGGACTTTTTGGCTTTTTTGACTTTTATAAAAAAAAAAAATGAAATGATTATAGTTTGGATTTGACATTTTGTCTTATTGGCCTTTTAGTTTTTTTGTCTTGACTATTTTAGCCTTTTTAGTCCCAAAATTCTTCATGCCAAATGAGGGCATAGTAAGAAAAAGGACAACATGGTGATTTAAAAAAATTTAGGATATAACATCAGCAATCCAAGGGGCAATTTGTAATGAGATTACAAATTTTAAGGAGGGGAATATAATATTTTAAGTGTGAGAGGAGATCTGTATTAAATAGAAACCTTAGGGGGTGTCAGTGTAATTTACCCTAAGTTTTTAAATTTATGTTAAAGGTGTGTGTTAAATATATTAATATATTTTATATTATGTGACTCTTAATGTGATATTTTTTTAATTTAATTTTAGATTAAAAAAATTAATTTTAAGAATAAATTTATAAAATTAAAAAAAAAAACTTTAAAAGTTAATGTTAGGAAATAGTTAAAACATAAAAAAGACAAAATAAAATATCCTGATAAGTTATCTTTCGTTTTTTTGGTAAACATCCTGATAAGTTATCTAAACATGTAACATCTCCAAGCACTTTGCTATATTAAACCAACATAGCAAGCCAAAATAATAATAATAATAATAATAATAATAATAATAATAATAATAAATAATGTTAGAGACTCTAAAAGTTTTATTAAATTTTTTATCAAATATTTTATATGGGTGTGAGACTCATATGAGACTCACATGGTATGAGTTTCACACTTATACAAGACATTATATATATATATATATATTGTTAAAAGTAGTGTTTTTCTAATGTTTAGGTGACACATTATAAAGTCTTATTTTTTTTCTAAGAAAGCCATGTCAGCATGTCTTTTCTTAATTGCATATAGAGTTTTATACAAATCCAAACCTAATTAAAATTATACTAATTTTGCCTATTTTCTATGGACTCTATTTGACAAATATTTTTTTTTCATATATTTTTCATGGTAAATTGAGATAATCCACAAATCTAATACCAATTTTACATTTCACGTTTTTCTTCTTAATTCTTTCAAGGATATTAGGATTTTTTTTTAATGCTAAATCGCCCCTCTTTTTTTTTTTTCTTCTTATTTTTTCGTACATTATTCTATGTCCAATACCAATTCTATATTATTTTATATTATAGATTTGTCGTTTAAATTTTATAGTAATTCTATATATAAAATTATACTTTATTTTCTTCATGATTTTATAAAATCACAACTCGTATGAGGAAAAACCTACAAAACAATGATATTCTTGAGAAACATTTACAATTTGAATTTACTGCTTTAGTTACTTTTGCAATTGTTGAACAATAAGTTATTTTATGTTTTAACATCATATTGCAGATTATTAATCATCTCACACATTGCTTTAATAATCTGCAATATTTACTGCTAGTGCAATCTACAATTTGATGCAATCATCTCACACATTGAATTTGAGTGTAATTACATTACTTTTTTCTTTTAGTGTAATTACATTACTTTTTCTGTTAATAAGATTAATATAGGTGGTATGAAAATCTTAAAATAAATAAAATGTATGACAATATCATTTTTTTTTTTTGGTCTATATAACTAATACATTTTTGATAAAAAAAAAAAAGAAAAAGAAAAAAAAGAGGTTAAATGCCATGCCAATTACAATTTTAATAAAATTTAATATAATTATGCTAAAACTATAGAGTTGGTGTATTTTCTCCCAACCTTATAAGAGAACAATATATAATTTACCTGATATATTTTTTTTTTAATTTCCAATGTGTCATTGATGATAAAGTTTGTTACAATTTTATCTAAAAAAGAAAGTTAGAATGTTGGAGTGTATATTGAGAAAGTAATTAGACACTCGCGTCGGAAGTTCATTTCTAAAACTGTTGAGTTAATATGTCCGAAATTAAATCTTTTTGGATCAAAAGAACATTCAACTTGTTTGGTTTGGATTTTCAGGATTCACTTTTCAGAAAATTAAAATTTTTGATTTTCCGTGTTTTTTTGTTTTTACTAATTTTTTTTAATATTCTAAGAAATTTTTAAAATTTTTAGATACACCTAACATAAATACACTTTACATATAGCGATCCCGGGTTTTACCCCTTGTTGTATAGTGATCCGGACTTGGTTCTGTGGATGTTAGCAGTTGATTATATCTTGTTTACATCCTTGCATACTTTGTATTTGAGTTATAGGATGTGTTGGGCAGGTTTGTTACAGGTTGGTTGTGTTTGGGAGTCAAGTGTTGCTGCCCAGATTTCTGGACCTTCGCTCGAGCGAGAATTTTGTCGCTCGAGCGAGCTTCTTGTTTTGGTCCTTCGCTCGAGCCAGGATTTCTTCGCTCGAGCGAGAGTTGAGTTTTTGTATCTGGTGGATCGAGCCAGAGTAGCTTCGCTCGAGCAAGCGATTGCGTCTAGTTCTGGACCTGAGAGTTGCATTTCTTGGCTCGAGCGAGCTTTTCTTCGCTTGAACGGTCTGGTTTGTTCTTCGCTCGAGCGAGCAGTCCGTCGCTCGAGCGTGCGTCTGGTTGCAAACCTGAGGGTTTGAGTTGTTGGCTCGAGCGAGCATTCTGTCGCTCGAGCGTGCTTCTGGGTTGTTGGCTCGAGCGAGACCTTCTTGGCTCGAACGAGAGTTTTCTGTGTCTGGTCGCTCGAGCGACCAAATCTTCGCTCGAGCGAGCCTATTTTATATCAGCGGACAGCAGCGATTTTAAACATCACTTTTTCACTCCCTTTTCTTTTCAAACCCTAGATCTGAGACCCTCTCTCTCTAAACTTACTCTCTCTCTAAGATTTGATCTCTCTAGAGCGCGAATCTACCCTAGGGCCTTTGTTAAAAAGATAGAGGGTGTTGAGAGCTTCGATTTAATCTGAAAAACTTTGGATTTAGAGCACGTTGGTCTTTGGGTCTTCATCTCCGTTTGGGCTCAAACTTCAAGATAGGGATACCCTACTCCTCTTTATGAGCTTTGTCTTTGAATTTTTGCATTTTGATATGTTGGGGGTTGTTGGGTAATTTTGAGAAAGTTTGGGTCTTTTGTGTAATTTTACAAAAGATGGGGTTTTATATATATATGAACCTATATGCATGTTTGGCATGGAGAAGTGAGATAAATGATGGGTTATTGGTAGAAGTGGAACCTTAGGGTTGTTTTTGTTAATTATGGGAAATGCCCTAATTACATTGATGAATTAATTTATGAAATTAATTTGAGAAATGAGGAATTGAGTTGGAAATGTTAGAATTGATAATGTATGGGATATTTGGGTGTAGTTGGATTAATTATCACTCACCTAATTGAAATGTTGATTATATATCCATTTGGTGCATTTATTTTCGATATAGAAATAATTGCTTTGGGCTATCGGTGGAGGATAGTCTTGATTGTTGTAGACAATGCATGATGATTAGGTAAATTAAAACTAATCGATTGAGCATGTTAATGAACATAGCGATTGGAATAATACATTAATTTTATGTATTGGATGATTGTATATGACCTATGTGTATATACATTGTGTGTGTGGGAAGAGATAGGGGATGTACTCCACGGTTTAGAGGAAGATAGGGGATGGACCTCTAAACCGGATTTTGTGTGACATTGATACAGCACTACAATGTGTATCAAGTGTTGACTATGGAAGTGTTTAAGTTGATTTGATATAGCACTAAAATGTATATCGTTATCTATTGTGAAATATGGAAGTGTTTTTATGTTATGTTGATACAGCACCAAAATGTGTATATTCAGTAAAGTATGAAAGTGTTTTAAAGATGAGTTACATTCTCATTATATTATTTGGCTAAGTGTTGAGCCTTGTTTCAAACTCAAAGTTGAAAAAGAATTGTTACATGGACTTAAATGTCATGAAACCGAAACGTGATATAAGTGGATGTATCTGTGTTGACCATCTATCAACTGCTAATCTTTTAGTCACTGTTCATAGCTGGTTTAGTGTATTTCTACTGGGCTGTGGCTCACCCTTTATGGGACATCATTTTCAGGTACAGGTAGCATGCCACCTCCAAGGACATAGCTTGGGAGGCTAGAGGTAGACAGACTTTTTGGTTGTTTGATTTCCTTTTGATGTATTACATGTAATTTCAAGCCAAGGGCTTAATGTGTATTTGAGTTAGTACTCTCCTTTTTGTAACCAAGTGTTAACTTGGAAAGCTGTAAGCCCGTAGGGCATTTGCTTTTGTTGTTAACATATAATACTTTTGTAATGAGTTACTCTGATGTATAGAATGATAGTTATCTTTCATATCAATGCATGTCTAGATTGATGGGTTTAATGTTACTATTTTGAGGGCGTTACATTACAAATATAATATTTGTGAAAAAAATCTTCAGAAAATTCACTAAATAACAAAAATACAAAAAAAATAAAATAGAATTCAGTCTAATTTTCTATTCTTGTGTATTTATTGATTTTTTTAAATATTTTTTTTCAAATATTTTAATTTTTAGATACATCTAAGTAAGGTGCAATTTAAAAGTAAAAAAAAAAAAAAAAATTGCTTAACATTTTAAAAATATTCACTAAAAAAAAAACCACAAAAAATAAAATAAAATAATTTATAGAAAATTGAAACCAAACACACTGATTTTTGTTTAAAAAGACATGCTATCTGTTGAAAAGTTTAACTATCTGCTCAAAAGCTTAACCATCTGTCTATCTGTTCAAATGTCGCATATTTATTCAAATGCACCTATTTATTTGTACAAGTGTTATCTATTTGTCTAACTATATGTTCAAATGTGTACATGTCTCGCCAATTTATTCACATATATGTCCAAGTCATTGCCATTAGCTATTGCCACTAGTCGTTACTACCAACTACCATTGGCTCCACAATCAGTTGCCGTTTGCTGATGATTTTTTTGGCTAATTTTTTGGCAACTTTTTCAATGTGTGTCCTTATCACGAGAAAATAATAAACTTTGGACTAAATGACAGGTGACATATAGGAATAGAGTTTTCACCAATTAACCCAAAGTAATTAGTTATTAGAAGAAAAAAAGAAAAAAATTGTGAATTTTGGAAAACTTTTTTCATTATCATTGTTGGAGATGTTCTAAATTTTGCTACAAAAATAAGTTTTGGTAAGAAAAAACATTAGTGGTCCATGGTTTTTTATAATCAACAAGGAAAAATTTACAACGCGCACTTGAAAAAAGGTGTACATCGTTAAAAAAAAAAATTACAATTTTTTTTTAATAAAAATTATGAATATTTGTGACATGTATTATGGCACTATGTAATAAAGTCACGAATCATTTGCTTGTATAGCACAGATAAAAAAAACTAATAATTTTTGTATTTGTATAAGCCAGAAAATTTTGTATAGGTACAAGTTTAGATGAAAAAAAAGAGGACCAATTTTTTTTTTGGGACATTTATTCACAAATTCCTCTCACATACTTATGTTTTACTTGGTTCAAATTATTTTTTTATATACCAATAAGCCTCATGAGTGACATAGTTACCAAAATACCTCTAATAATAATATTCACATTAACAATGAATGTTCCGTGATGTGAACATTCACATTGTCAATGTGAATATTCACACTATCAAATATAAATATTCACCTCCTCTAAAAAAATAAATAAAATGAATGTTCACATATTAAGTTGTTAAGCGTTAAAAAAATATTTATAAAGGTAAAATTATTCATAAAATACTTTAAATATGATAATTAAGATTTAGTAGATCAAATATCCAAATAATATGACTTGTTGAAATAAAAAAATATATTATGGACTGATTGAGACTAATTGAGATATAAATGCTTAAAACAATTTCCTAATAATTTTTTTTAAAGGGTAAATTATGCAAATGGTCTGCAGTTTACGCGATGTATCAATTTAGTTCATATTGTTTTAATTTGCTCAATTTTGCCCCTTAATTTAACGTATTGTATCATATTGATCCAATAAATAACGACCATTAGGTTTGGTAGACGGAAAGTTGTCATGTGCTGAAATGATCTGTCAATTTGGTCCGTGTAGTTTATACGATGTATCAATTTGGTTTATGTTATTTTAATTTGTTCAATTTTGAAAGGGACCAAATTGGCCCAATTCGCTAAATTAAATGGCAAGATTGAGCAAATTAAAATAATAAGAACCAAATTGATACATCATATAAATTACATGTACCATTTACATAATTTACCCTTTTTTAAATGTATAAAGACTTCATTTTTAAAAGGGTAAATTACAAATACATCCTGTAGCACTTGCACCCTTTTTAAAACTTTTAGGAAGTGTATTTGAATCATTATTATGTTTTGGAAACCTTTGGTGTTGTTATGGATTGGTTTTGGAGGAGTATAATCCGAATTAAACTTGTTGGGTTTGGCTGTTCGCGCTTATTCTTGTCAAAAGTTCCTTGGAGACTTAGAAATTCCATTCTAGGGTTGACACCAGCAGTGCAGTCAAGCTTAGTTTTCCCAGATTTTCCTCTTTGGTTTCGACACCACTGTTGCAGGGGTCGACCCCTGTAGATTTTTTTCCAAATTTTAGTCCGACTTTTGGCCCTACTTTTTGGGGGTTTTGACTTGATATTTTGGGTTGACTTTGGGGCTTATTTCTAATTTTACCTAGTGCTATAAATAGGCCCTCACTTGACCCTTTTCTTTATTTTCTTTCTCTCTTTTCTCCCTCTAAACCGTGGGTCTCTCTCTTTATCTCCAAAACCACTTTTTGCTCAAAAGTCTTTAGATCTACTCTCTTGGAAGCATCTTCTTGCCTTACTCATTTGAGAAAGATTGTAGATCTCGTCAAGAGCTTCGTTTTGATCCAAGTAGAAGTTAAACATTCTTGAGTTATATATACAAGTTTTGCTACCTTTATGTTGGTTTTAAGAGTTTTCATATAGTTCCTTGTTGATTTCAATCTTGTATTTTGAAAATGTAGAGATGTTTTAAATGTGGGTTGTATCCCAACTCTTTTATAAATCCTAAAAGGTTTTCCTTTGAGTTATATATATATATATATATACTTATGAAGTTTTTAGTTGATCTTGTAACTCTCCTTGAGAAATTTCGAAAATGGGTTTGGTGGCTCAAAGGATTGATTGTTTTTTTTTTTTTGTAAAACAAACTCTACCGTGTGTACATTTAGAGATTTTCTTGAAATTTTAGACAACTTGAGCCAAGATTGAAGTGTGTGGTGAGATTTTATAAAAGAGATGAACAATGTTAGGTTTTTGTAAAAATCTAGAAATTGGGGTTTTTTTTTTAAAAACAGGAGGAGAACTATGAAATTCTCTTTTCTTGCGTTAAACAAGTAAATGAGTGTGGATTTCACTTTGTGATATAAAGAAATGATCATTTTCATGATATAAGAGAATGGAGGACTTATTTTTAAACTATTGTTGAATGTATGGAAGTATTTAAGTGGAAGATGATAATTGTTGTGCATTATGGATTGTGAAAATTAACGTTTGAAAAACATTACATGTTGTATTGATGGGACCATATTGCTAAGAATTGTGAAACGTGAAATTGTGGCTAAGTGTAGATAACATGTGATTATCTTGGGAAAGAGTAATGAAAAGAGGTAATGGAAAAATGTGATTGTTGATGTTATTGTGAAGACTTGGAAAACGAGAAATTGTTTATGAAGTTATTATTATAAGACATGAGTATGCATGATTGAGGAATGTGAAATTGGTATGTACCATGGATTGCGGGAATTGCTATGAGTTGAAGGTATATATATATTAATTTGTGAATAACATTGAAGAAAGAAAATGAGAAAATGTATTTATTCAATATTGCTATCATGTACTTGAATGGAGAAATGTTTTGAGTTGTGGAAAATCATTGCATTGCATATGCATTCAATTATTATCTTTGCATTGTAAATTTTGATTGAAGATATCTATTTCATGAAAGAAAATAAAGTTGTGATACGAATTATGGAAATGTGAAAAGGGGTAAATACGGTGGTAAGTCCGGTTAGGGGGTGTAGATGAATTTTGTTAAGTTGGCCTGAGTGTCTTTGGTGAAAGACCAGAAAGCCGTGCGGATAGGTGTCAAGCCTTCCGGTTAATCCCGGTAAAAATGACAGTTTGGTACTACTCGCAGAGTCTACTTGCAGACACCAGCCTAGGGATTACCAGTGTCGTATTTACCGCCTCTCTGTTGATTAAAATTGGAAGTTTGACATGTGTTGAGATTGCAAGATTTTATTTTAAAAAAATTGAAATCTTCAAAGAACATGAAATGATATTTCCTTAAAAGAGCATGGCATGGCATTGACATTTGCATTTTTATTGAGAATTGCATAACTGTATATACTTTGTTAGAATTCTCTACTGGGCTTTATACTCACCCCTATGGGATTTTGGTGCAGGCAAAGACGTGGTGATCCCGCCAAGTTGAGGGCGCGGATAATTGTAAAGAGTACATAGCTCTTATTTTGTTGTGATCTTTTTGTAAAGCCAAGGGCTAATGTGTATGGGTCCGAGAGATCATTTTGTGTAACCAGGCTATCGCCTTGGAAGATGTAAGCCCTTAAGGACATTTTAATTGTTTTTGAGATTGGATGCTTCATATGTTATAGATTTGTGTATTCGTTATGTTGTGAATGTGAATTGCAAGCGAACTTTCTGTATTTAATCCTTTTATTATATATGTGATGTTGGAGGGATTATTGTCATTGATTAGTGAATGTTCATTAGTGTGGATAGTTCATGTTGAAATATTTCGGGGCGTTACACATCACCTGGGTTTTGCTTAAAGAATAGATTGTCCTCTATGGTTTGAAAAATTACAAATATCCCCTTACTAGAATTTTTTATTTAACATTTTTAACTAAAAAATAAAATTCTTAATTGCTCTCCGATACAATAATAAAATTACTTAAATTATAAATTGAAACATATTTCTAACATCATTAAAAATTATTAATTGACTTAATGATTTATTAATAAAATTGACGATTTATTATGAAATTAGAAATCTCAAGAGATGGAATATAATTTCTAAAATCACATAAGACAATTCATATTTTAATCAAGAAATATATTTATAATTTATCCATTTTAAAATTTCACCCAAACACCCCCCCCCCCCCCCCCCAAAAAAAAAAGTCAGCCCGGCCTGCTATTAGTCAACATTTGACTTTCACAGAAAACTCCAAACACCAAGTGCTAAAGCTAAGCGTACTATATTCAAGCACCAAAACAGGTTCAGCACATATTCAAACTTCAAACTTGAATACTAGTTTAATTTATTAATCTATATACAGGCCGAGGCAAGCCGGCAAATCCGTCGGTTTTGATCTCAAATTTAAACTAAAAATTAGGGCCTTAATTTAGAAAAAAAATCCTTATAGTATTGATTTTAATTTTATTTTTGTTAACTTCAATTAAATGAAGGCTCCAATTATTTTAATTTTTAACATCAAAACTCATCTATATAATTCAGCCCTTATCACCAACACAAAAGCAAAATTGTTTTTATAAGTGGAGGATCTCAATTATTTTGATTTCAACTTACCAAAATCCGACTAAATCTACCGCTTCATACCAAACGAAAAAACAATCACTCTGTTTGGTTTTAATTTTCAAAATTCACTTTTCAGAAAATTTTACTTTTTTGTTTTCGTATTTTTTTTGTTTTCACTGATTTTTTTAATATTTTAAGTAATTTTTTTTAAAATTTTTAGACACACCTAACATAAATACACTTAAAAAGTATAATATTTGTGAAAAAAATCTTTAAAAAATTCACTAAACATAACAAATACCCAAAAAAAATACGAAAATTCAGTACATTTTTCATATTTTTGTGTATTTATTAATTTTTTAAAATATTTTTTCACAAATATTTTACTATTTAGATTCATCGAAGTAACATGCATCTAAAAAATAAAAAAAAAAATTGCTTAAAATTTTAAAAATATTCACTAAAAATAAAAACATGAAAAACAAAAATATAATTTTATTAATGAAGAGACCAAAGTAGTTGATTTCACTTTACCAAAATTCTCTCTAACTTAATTCGCCATTATGAGATTGAACTTTTTAAAATCTTAATATTATCTCTAAATGCCTTTAGATTTTGTATCATTTAAAGTTTTACTTCAATTGTATGTTGACGTTACTTAAAAATTGAAATATCTAGAATTGAATTGATTGTTGTTTGTTAAATAATGTAATGCCTTGTTCATTTAATCATACTTCTAAGAAAATATAGAAGAATTAATTGGATTACAATTAGGAGCTCTTGGTTCAATTTTGCAACTAAAAATGCAAGAACCGTACTGTTTAAGTGATACAGTGATAATATTTGTTCAATTTTTCGCTTTGAGCCCCTAAATGTTCAGAGCTAGCCCTAATATAGAACTATATAAAATCTAAATAGTCAACGACATGATGTATAAATCCGCTTTGATATGAAGCAATCACATGTTTATTTATAACTAACTATACCAACAGGGATTGGTTTAGTGGTAAAACTTTCGAATTACTCGCTCAAAACTTGAGTTTGAATCTTTATAGTCATTTGTTGGGATTAAATATATTTCTTAGTGCTCAAAACACGAAAGGGTCTTAGCTTCAACCTCGATGTAGCTGTGGTGGGGTTCTCATTGAACTAGTCGAATAATTAACTGTTTAAATTTTGTTTGAAAACATAATGAAAAAAGTCAAGTTAATCAAACATCTGTAGGCTCATGATCAAGTCCTAACTGTTTTTAAAAATTAACAAAATCATGTTAATGGTTTATTTTTTAAAAAATAAATGTATTCTTGTTATGGAACTGTAGATATCCAACCAATTTAATTTTTTGTTTGGATGATCTACTCAACAAACCTTACAATATTAACGGGGTTGAATTATTGAAAAAGATTCGGAACGAGCATCCACAGAAACTCACAAGAGCTTGCTGTGTGGCACAGCATGAACCCCAGAATAAACCGGTGAAGGATTCCACTCATTTGCCGTCTTGTTTTTTCTTTTTGTTTTTTCGCTTTTTGTTTTAATACGAAAGAATCCACCTACTTAGTTGTCGTCTATACGTTACTTTAGGGAGGCCTTTAATTAACCTTTTTTTTAATGGTCTCATTTTAATAGTAGTATAATTGACCAAAAAACAAGAACTAGTTAGTAGCTATAGTTGGGAAATTTCAAATTATATATACACATTACACACTCAGCACACCATCGTATGCAAGCGCCTAATTCATCAAGAACAAAAATTTAACAAAAAAAAAAATCATGGCAAGGTCGCTTATTGTGCTGTACACTGCTCTTGTGTGGTGGTGGTGCTACTTGTGCAACATCCCTCCAGCCAGTAGCATCATGCCAAATGAGACAGATCGACTTGCATTGGTCGCCTTTCAGGCTGCAATAGTTCAAGACCCATTCGGTGCTCTCACTTCCTGGAATCATTCAGTCCACCACTGTCACTGGAACAGCATTTTGTGCGGTCGTCGACATCCTGATAGAGTTATTGGGCTCACTCTAGATTCCCAAGGCCTGGTTGGATCGCTCTCACCTCATATAGGAAACCTCTCCTTCCTCAAAAGCATTGATCTTCAAAACAATAGCTTCCACGGTCCAATCCCACAGGAGATGGGTCGCTTGTTTCGGCTACAAATAATAGAATTCAGCAACAATTCGTTTGGTGGAGGAATACCCAACAACCTTTCTCGCTGCTCAAAACTTGAATGGCTGAACTTGATCGACAACAACCTAACCGGAAACATCCCAGCTGAGTTGGGCTCTTTGTCAAGGCTTAGAACTTTAGCCTTGGGTAAAAACAAGATTTCAGGAAGCATCCCTTCTTCCATTGGAAACCTCTCATCTCTTTCCGATCTCTATTTATCGGAATGTAATTTGAATGGGGAGGTTCCGTCGGAAATTGCTAGGCTTCGAGGCCTGATATTTGTCCAGTTAGATCTGAATAACCTGTCTGGCAAGGTTCCGTCTGGCCTTTACAATATCTCCACCATCATTTTCTTATCAGTAGCTGTTAACAAACTTGAAGGAAATATTCCTCCTGATATAGGCTCCACACTTCCTAATCTCCAGGATCTTTATCTTTTCGAGAATTTGTTTACTGGAACAATTCCTACCTCACTGTCAAACGCATCGGAGATTGAAGGATAGAATTCTCTGCGAATGAATTCAGTGGGACAATGCCG
Organism: Camellia granthamiana; assembly: GCA_036172215.1. NCBI lineage: Eukaryota > Viridiplantae > Streptophyta > Magnoliopsida > Ericales > Theaceae > Camellia > Camellia granthamiana. The sequence goes on from CM069910.1 coordinate 47,761,810, forward strand.
GGAGATCTTGGAAAACTTCTGCGTCTTCGAAAGATAATTGTTGATCAAAATCAGTTGCAGGATGACCTCACTTTTATTTCATTTCTAACAAATTGCACCAGTTTACAAATTATTGTTGCGCGTAACAATCTTTTTAGAGGGTCATTGCCTGACTCCATAGCTAATCTCTCCACATATCTTTACTTGATAGATTTGCAGAATAATCAAATACATGGAAGCATTCCTTCAGGCATCGGGAACCTCCTCAACCTCACTGTCTTATCTATGTCAGCAAATGATCTTGCTGGCCCTGTTCCATCCTCCATCGGCAGACTTCAAAAGCTGCATGCTCTGTACTTAGACCAGAACAAATTCACAGAACTTCCATCTTCGCTTGGAAATTTGACTTCGTTGATTACACTCAACTTGGGAGAAAACAACATCCATGGAAGCATACCTCCGAGTTTGGGCAATTGTCATAGCTTATTGACATTACTCCTTCATAAAAATAATCTCAATGGTTCAATACCCCCTGAAATTATGAGTCTCTCCTCCATTTCAACATCTCTCACGTTAGATCACAATGCACTAACCGGTTCTCTTCCATCAGAAATCGGGTCTTTGAAAAATCTTGGATACATGGATGTATCCTATAATAGATTATCAGGACCCATACCAAACACTCTGAGCAGTTGTTTGAGTCTGGAATGGCTTAAGTTGGAGGCCAATTCATTTGAAGGAGTGATACCTCAAAGTTTGAGTATGCTGAAGGGCTTAAGAGTATTGGATCTTTCGCACAACAATTTGTCGGGGCTGATCCCAAGTTATCTAGGTGAGCTTCAACTAGATATGTTGAATTTGTCTTTTAATAGGCTACATGGACAAGTTCCACTACAAGGAGTGTTTCAAAATGGGAGTGCAATTTCAGTTGTTGGAAATAATGAACTATGTGGAGGTATTTCTGAATTAGACCTTCCTCCTTGTCCATCCTCCAAATCAAGTAAGAATAAGCTATCTCACAGGATGAAAGTGATCCTAGTGGTGGTTGTTCCTGTGATATTTTTATCTTTGTTTGTCAGCTTCTTTATATTTCTTCAACAGTGTCATGTTTCAAAAAAGAAGACCTCAAGCGTGTCCCCAATCATGCATCAATTTTTGAGGGTTTCTTATGCAGAGCTTCTCAAAGCCACCAATGGATTCTCAGAGGCTAATCTAATTGGTGTTGGGAGCTATGCTTCAGTTTACAAAGGGATTCTTGATCAAGTTCAGATGGTTGTGGCAGTGAAAGTGCTCAATCTTCAGACCAGAGGAGCTTCTAGGAGCTTCATGACAGAATGCAAAGTACTAAGAAAAATAAGGCATCGAAATCTATTGAAAATTTTGAGTGCTTGTTCTAGTGTGGATTTCAACGGTGATGAATTCAAAGCTTTGGTATATGAATTTATGGCCAATGGAAGCCTAGGCAAATGGCTACATCAAGGTGGAGTGGGAGACCACGGGCAGCCAGAAGAACCTAGAAATCTTAAACTAATCCAGAGATTGGACATTTCCATTGATGTTGCTTCCGCACTTGAGTATCTTCATTGTGGTTGTGAGTCGACAATTATTCATGGTGATCTAAAGCCAAGTAATATTCTTTTGGATGATGAGATGACGGCCCATATTGGAGATTTCGGGTTAACAGAAATTATTTCTACCTTTTCAAGTGATGTGGCACAAGATCAAAGCAATTCTGTTGTGATAAGGGGAACCATAGGCTATGTTGCTCCAGGTACAAAATCTTTTCAATTTCCTTGGAGTAGAAAAACTAAACTTGCAATAGGAAAAGTAATTATATATATAGATATATATCTACACACACATGAATACATTTCAGCATAAACAAGCAAACCATGGCTTCTACAAAATAGTGGGCACCTACATATTTTTAAGCATTATTTTGGGCAAATTGTGATAATGGTCCCTGTACTTTTATTTGTGTCATTTTAGTTTTTATAATTTTAATTTACTCGATTTTGACTTTGAATTTATGGTTTTGTTTCAATTTGGTCTAATTGATTACAACTCTCAATAATTTTTTATGAAAAATATGCATATAAGTGGCATGTGTAATTTTTATACAGTAAACTTATGAATTTATTAAACTCAATGAGTTAAACTCAAATAATTCAGTGATTATTCTATCAAAAACACCAACGACATTATCAATTTGACTAAATTGACACAAAATTTAAAGTTAAGAGTCAAAATTAAGCCAATTGAAGAGACCAAAATAGCACAAGAAATATAATATACAGACTACCGATGTAATTTGTCCCATTATTTTTTTGTAGATTCCACGCCATTTATGAATGCTCCCAATCTGTGCTTCCACCTCCTCACTGTTAGCAAACCAAGTGCTGAGTTTACTTTGTTTAATGTGGTCATGCTTAATCTTAGTATAAATATTACCATTGAGTACATCGTTTTATATGGCCATGCTTAAAATTGGCTATGGAAAACTTGAGTTAATCCTCTATGCGTCCATTGGGGTTTTTTTTTTTTTTTTTTTTGTTGATATCTTCTTTATGTAATTTTAGTATGAAATTTTAGTCGGAACAAAATAGTCCACGGTACTAGTGAAAAGAATTAATTTACTAGTTTGCAACCAAAGCATTTTTTAAAATTAATTTTCATTAAATCCTATTAAAAATAAGTCCTAATAAATCATCGTTAAAAATAATTTTTTTGTGATACTTTTTTGCATGCTGCTAAAAATTGATAATTAGTAATTTTTTGTCACGATTTTTATAAATTGTTACAATTAGTAATGTTTTTTTGTGATGAATTTTTTAAACTGTCGCTGAAAGTTAAAAATTAGTGACTTTTTTGGTGATGATTTTTTTAAACCATCGATAAAACTTAAATTAGTGACATTTTTTGTGACAATTTTTAAATTATCACTGAAAATTAACAATTAGTGACTTTTTTTAATAATATTTAATGAAAAATGTCATTAATTCTTATAGCATCTATTAGACAATAAATTTACCAATTATGACTAAGTCCCCCTAACTTTTATAGTTGATTCTAACATAATATCTCATGTAAGACTAATTTCTGTTTGCTTTAATAATAATAAAAAATACAATTTAATTATGTCATTCTCAACCATTATCTCACTTACTTGCTTGGTTAAAGTTTTTCAAAAACACTTTTCAGAAAATTCTACTTTCTTATTTTTCTTATTTTTTTGTTTTTACTGATTTTTTTTTAATATTTTAAGCAATTTTTTTAATTTTTAGACATACCTAACATAAATATACCTAAAAAGTGAAAAAATTGTGGAAAAAACCTTTTAAAAATTCACTAAATACCAAAAATACAAAAATAAAAATAAAATACGAGAATTCAGTACATTATTTGTATTTTTATGTATTTATTAATTTTTTAAAATATTTTTTCACAATTTTTTTACTTTTTAGATACATCTAAATAAGGTGCATCTAAAAAAGTAAAAAAAAAATGTTTAAAATTTTAAAAATATTTACTAAAAACAAAAAAACACGAAAACCAAAAAACTCAACTTTCAAAAAATTTAATCCAAAAAACTCAAGGGTCAGAATTAAGGACATCACAGCACTAAAAAGTTAGTTGAGTTTCATTAAAAAAATTAGGTAAAATTATAAATAAACCTTCTGAAATTTATTTAAAATATAAATTGCTCCTTATAGTTTGAAAAATTACAAATACTCCATTGTTAGAATTTTTTTTAAAATAATTAATTGAAAAAATAAAATTTCTAATTACTCTCGTATATAATGATAAAATTATCTAAATTATTAATTAAAATAATTTATGATATCATTAAAAACTATTGATTGAAATGATGATTTATTAATAAAATGGACCATTTGTTATGAAATTAGAAACTTCAAGGGACAAAATGTAATTTCCAAAACCAAATAGGGAAAATCATATTTGAAGCAAACCTCGGGAGTGTATTCGTATTTTATCCAAAAAAGTATTACATACATATTATGTTGGGATTATAACTATGTCAACTAACTAGACTCATTTTTTACAATAACATTAGAAACAATTTGCAGAATATGGCATGGGGGACATGGTTTCCACACTAGGGGATGTATACAGCTTTGGAATTCTTTTACTAGAGATGTTTACAGCTAAGAGACCAATTGATGATATGTTTAAGGATCATCTCAATCTTCATAACTTTGTTAAGAATGCTTTGCCTGGTGGAGTGATGGAAATTGTGGATCCATGCATCCTATTGGAGCATAGCACAAGAAGGTGGATTAAAGGCTGCATGGTTTCCGTTCTACGAATTGGGGTTGCATGTTCAATGGAATCGCCAAGAGATCGAATGGAAATGGGGAGTGTTATTAACGAATTGCATAAGATCAAAAATACTTACATGAATGAAGGGTTGAACCAAGACTAGGAAGTTGGAGGAGATTTTGCAACATAAAAGCTAAGGGTGTGTATCATGTACATTCATCCATGCTTATGTATATCCAAATGAAAAATGTTATACGCAAACAGATGTTTTATTTGATTTTCTTACCACTAGATAAAAAGATGAACCCTACTAACTTTGTGACTCGTGGTAAGAAAGTCTGATGAGAAATTCATTTATGTATAGCGTTACTCTAACAAAAAATGCATCTTTCCCTCTTTTGAAATATCTAAATTTCATTTTCTCATTTTTCCTTTTTTTTCATTGGCTCTAATTTTCTTTTCTTTCTTTCTTTCTTCTTCTTCTTCTTCTAAATATTTTTGGATTAATTTTAAATACACCTCTTCAGATTTGCTTAAAATATGAATTACTCCTTGTGATTCTGGATATTACATCCTGCCCCTTCACATTTCGAATTTCATAACAATTGGCCCCTTTTATTAATAAATCATCAAGTTAATTAATAATTTTTAATAACCAAAAGGTTTTAGCCTAGTTGGCTAGCCCTTTGGCCATCAAGACTTCCGCCACCAAGTCTCCCCTAAGGGGGAAGCCTTGGTTCCACTCCTAAGAGTGGAATAGGAGGGCAAAATTTTATTGCAAGGTGTATGGGTCTCTCAAAGTGCTAATTTAACAACTAACTACTGACTTTCACTGATAATAATAATAATAATAATAATAATAATAATAATAATAATAATAATAATAATTAACAGTTTCTAATGATATCAAAAATTTATTTCAATTAATAATTTAGGTAATTTTATTATTGTATAGGAGAGTAGTTAAAATTTTTATTTTTTCAGCTAATTTTGTTAAATAAAAAATTATGACAAGTGGTATTTGTTATTTTTCAAATCACATGATGCAATTTGTATTTTAAGTAAATCTTAGGGAGTGTATTTGTAATTTATTCTAAATTATTTATTTATTTGTATGTTTTGTTTTCAGGGAAGTGAACTTGATGTTTATTCTTTTGCTGATCAAGGTTACTTCCAAGGTCCTCCAACAATGGTTACCTCCACAATATGCTACTCAACTCAACCGATCAATAGAGTAAAGGTGGTGGCTTTGTGTTATTGTTGCCTCATTGATGAGTATTCATATGATCGTTCATCAGCTTTATTCTATCGCTTGAATAAGTAATTGTCACTTTTTTCCTTTGTTTAGATTGTATTATATAAAAAATGTGTTTATGTGAGATATTTCCAACTAAGATTGTGTGTTAGAATTACCATTTATCCCTTTTAAAATTATCATTTTGTTGTATCTTTCCCTTTGAGTTGCATGTCCATATAGTTCCTGCTCTTTTGTCATTGTTAAATTGTTGTTCAAAATTGGCGTTTACGTTCCGTTTGTTTCTAGAGAAAGTGTTATCTATAGCAAATGTTTTCCTACATTTGGTTGTGACTTTGAAATTGATAAAGAGAGATCAAATTGATTTGTTTGAACCTTTGTTTGTGTTTGTGTCTATATGAATTTTTTTTTAAGTTCGTCTTTGTCCTTTTACATCAATACATGGGGGTTACTCTGTTTTTCTGATGACTGTGTTGGGAAAAGTTTACACTTTTTGTTGTTCCTCTTTCTTTTTTTCTTTTTTTCTTTTTTTTGTCATTCCCTTTTATAATTTTTCATTAGTATTCATAAAATATAATTTTCTTTTTTGAGAAAAAAAAACAAAAAATAAATTACACCGCTGGTATTTCTAATTTGAGCAAAATTTTACTTTAGTTCTCAGAGTTTAAATTTAAACAATTTGAACTCTACATTTTTAGTTTTGTTGTGATGTAATCCCTTTGTTATTTGTCATTTGAATTTTGCGAGGAAAAAGATCACGTGCACAATTAGCGAAACCGGAGTGGAATGTTGGAAATAATAGTTTTTATAGGCTTATTTTGGGAAAACATTGAGCCCAAAATTGAGTGGGTTCCACACGTCTTTCGGGGTGGATCCAAAGAGGAGACTTGTTCCTTACCGCATGGTAAGTCACACAGTGAAGACGGTTCGTCAAAACCATCTATGAGTGAATGGGAAGTTGACGTCGTTTTCGGGTTCGTGGAATGGACAACTAAAGAATAAAATATGGGTTTCCTTATAAGGCTTGTCCCACATTGAAATTTGAAGAGAACTTATGTGTGTATATAAGTTCTAGGTGGCAACACTTGGGTTGGACCCCAAGGAGCACCCCAAGTTTGTAGAATAGAGGAGTTATGGACAAAGTAAGCCTTGGCTCAAACCGCGCCGCCGCCCGTCCGGCCGGCGAAGCCGTGCCGAGCGCAGGTGTGGGTTGTGGGTCGAGTCGGTTCTAATGTTAATTTTTTGGACAGAATTCATTTGAATTTTTTTTCAAAAATTCGTGCGGGAAATTAATTCAAAATTCGCATCAAATTTGAATTCAAATTTTCTATCCATAATTGTGCCTCTTCCAGTCCAAAATTCCAACAGATAAACTGCTAGAAACTGCCCAGCAGTTATAGGTTCAAAACTGCTGCAGATCTGTCCAATTTTCGAACAGATCTGTTCAAATCTATTTTGCACCTGTTCATTCAAAATCAGACTTGTTCGGGTTTGTCAAATTGCCTATAAATAGAGACCTAATTCCAGCAGTTTGGCATATCCAAAAACATCCTGAAAAACTCCAGAAAAAATCTGCTCCCTTTCATTTTTTGCTCTCTTTGCATTTTTCTACATACTAGTTTTTTAGGAAGAATTTAGAGAGTATAGAACATAGGTTTTGTTCGCCGTACAAATTGTTTGGAGTGCTACTACAATTTGGAAAGATCATTATATCCCGGGAGATAGACGTCATTTTTCCGTAAGCACCGTAGCAGAGCGAATCTGTCTTAAAGACAGAGTGTCACACACTTGACTTGATCTTTTAAATTTTTATTAGGTTCAGTAAAATAAATTCGGTAAGTAATTTATTTTATTTGTTTGATTTGTTTAATTATTTATTTTACACAGAAGATTGATCCAACAATCTTAAGACAGATTCGAATTATTCTGTTTATACATAATTTTTCGTTTGTTTCCTTTCTTCTTTTCTTCTTCTTACAGAAATTATATTCTGTGGTTTTACAAAATAATATTCTGATTGAAAAATAAATAGTAGTAATATACTGTTTATTTTCCTTGACAACTAGTAGTAATATATGGTATCATTAACAATTCAAAATATTTATTTGTGAAGTTGGTCAGAAATTAATTTTGGTTGTCAGAAATAATTTCGAAATGTTCATTAATTAAAATTCTGTTTTCAGTATTTTAATTTTTGAAGTGCTACGGAAATTTAATTTCTGTGTGGAATTAATTTGTTTAAATAAAATTTTATTTTATTTTCAAATTAATTGGAAATAAAAGCTGCATTTCTTGTTTCTTTTATTTTTACAGAATTTAATTCTATGGTTTTGGCTTTAATTTTCTGTGTAGTATAAAATTCTAATTATAATTTTGTTTTATAATTTAGAATTGATGGCTACTAAAACTGGTCAAACTAATGCTCAAACAAGTATTTGTGTGGTGGCTGTAATTGCTCCAACCCCTTCTCCTGTTGTGACTATTTTTAAAAGATGGCAGTAGAAAATGCTATCTAAAGGAGTGGAAAATAAGAAGTACAAGTTTAATGGCAAGTGTTACATCTGTGATAAAGAGGGACATCGAGCCAAAGATTGCTGTAGCAAGTGCAAAGGCAAAGGAAGATCAAGCAAGAAGCCTGCTCAAGGTAATATGACCGAAGTGGACAAATTTTTCAATGGTGTAGATGACATAAATCTTTTTGCAGTTGTTTCCGAGGTAAACCTTGTCGGAAATACTAAAGAATAGTGGGTGGACACTAGTGCTACTCGCCATATCTGTGCTGACAAAAAGATGTTTACATCTTATTCTATAGTGGACAACGGTGAACAACTTTTTATGGGAAACTCCTCAACTTCCAAAGTTGAAGGATAAGGAAATATTATTTTGAAGATGACATCTAGAAAGGAACTCACTCTCAACAATGTGCTGCATGTACTGGACATTCGCAAGAATCTAGTATTTGGATCTTTGTTGAGTCAAAATGGGTTTAGGCTAGTTTTTGAAAGTGACAAATTTGTACTTACGAAAAACGGGATGTATGTAGGAAAAGGTTACATGTCTGATGGCCTTTTCAAGCTAAATGTAATAACTGTTGTACCCTATGTTATTAATAATAATACATCTTCTTCTTACTTACTTGAGTCTTCAAATTTATGGCATGATAGACTTGGACATGTTAATTATGAATTTTTACGTAGATTAATTAATATGGAATGTTTACCTAAATTTGACATTGATTTAAATCATAAATGTGAAATTTGTGTTGAGACAAAATTATCTAAAACTCATTTTCATTCAATTGAAAGAAGTACGGAACCACTTGAATTAATTCATAGTGACATTTGTGATTTTAAATCAATTCAAGCTAGAAGTGTGAAAAAATATTTTATCACTTTCATAGATGACTACACTAGATATAGTTATGTTTATTTAATTCTTCACTAAATTAGGCATGTCTCTTTGTACACTTGGAATTGAAATGTGAGACCACCACCATTGGAAAGTAAACTTCTGGGGCTTCAATTTAGACCCAAGAACCACCTAAAACCAAGTCCGGATAAGAGAGATATGCCCGTTTGAAGTTGGGCTTAATAGCAAATTTTGTTGACTCGCACCAAAATAGCAGCAGCCTCGTTTTTCTTGGTTTTGGTTCGGTTGGGACACCCCATTTACCTATTTTCTGATCCATTCAAGTGCAGCCACTCATCCTCCATTATACCTAATCATCCCCCATTGTCAAAAAGAGGTTTTGTTTGCATCCATAAAGGAGTATCCCATGCAACCACCTTGAAAATTTGCCCTTCTATCATTCTTGTCTCCCACCTTGTCTCCCACCTTCTTTTTGAGCTTTACTCTCCCTCATTGCCTATATAGAATGATCATATTGTAAGAGAGAGAGAGAGGACCACGAAATTGAAGAGAAAAGAGTGAAAAAAGAGAGAAAAATTAAGTTTTTGAGCCAAAAATACTCATATATTCCATATACACTCCATACCTTCCATAAAACTGAAATTCCATCTTTCCTACACCCAAAACTCCGCCAAAAATTCTGAAATAGCTAAATTTCAGTAGTGATTGATCAAAGGACGAACCAAGGATGGAGCTTTGGAAACTTTCATTCAATATAAGAATGAAGTTGAAAATCAACTTGGTAAGAAAATTAAAAAACTTAGAAGTGATGAGGTGGCGAATATGAATCACCTTTTGGTGAGTTTTGTAAAGAACATGGAATAATTCATCAAACTACCGCTTCTTACTCACCTCAGCAAAATGAAATTGCTAAAAGGAAAAATAGGACTTTAAAAGAAATGATGAATGACATGTTAATTAGTTCTGGATTACCTCAGAATTTGTGGGGGGAAGCAATACTTTTTGCTAATTATATACTTAATAAAGTATCCTGAAAGAAAGTGAATCAAACACTTTATGAGATGTGGCATGGGAGAGTAACATCTTACAAATACTTAAAAGTGTGGGGGTGTTTTGCTAAAGTGACTATTCCTAGTCCTAAAAAGACTAAGATAGGTCCTAAAACCGTTGATTGTATTTTCCTTGGTTATGCCAAGAATAGTAGTGCATATCGGTTTTTGATTCATAAATCAGACCATTCTGAAATGCATATAAATACTATTATTGAATCTCGGAATGCATCATTCTTTGAAAATATATTTCCAAATAAGATTGGACAAGGGACTAGTTCTAATAAAAGATCTTTTGATGCTATTACTAGTTATGATCATGAACAAGACAAGAACAATTAGATCAAAATGAGGAAGAGGAACCTAGGTGTAGTAAATGTGCTAGAACCTCAAAATCTTTTAGTCTAGATTTTCAAACATTTTTGTTAGAAAATGAGCCTTTAACTTTTAAAGAGGCTATGTCCAGTCCTGAAGCTCTTTTATGGAAAGAGGTTGTAAACAGCGAAGTTGAATCCATCCTACAAAATCACACTTGGGAATTGATGGATTTACCATCAGGGTGTAAACCTCTTGGATATAAGTGGATTTTCAAAAGGAAAATGAAAGCGGATGGATCAATTGACAAATACAAGGCAAGACTTGTGGTCAAAGGATATAGACAAAACGAAGGTCTTAACTACTTTGACACATACTCACCCGTTACTAGAATAACATCCATTAGAATGCTAATTACCATTGCATCTTTATACAATCTAGAAATTCATCAAATGGATATGAAAACCACTTTCTTAAATGGTGAGTTAGATGAAGAAATTTATATGGAATACCCAGAAGGGTTTTCTGTTCCAAGAAAAAAAAAGAAAGTGTATAAATTAGCTAAATCATTATATGGTTTAAAACAAGCGCCAAAATAATGGCATGAGAAATTTGATAAGACAATGATGTCAAATGGATTTAAAATTAATGAGTGTGACAAATGTGTTTATATTAAAAACACAGACAAAGGTTATGTCATTGTATGTCTTTATGTAGATGATATGCTCATCATAGGTAGTAATAATGGCATGATTAAAACTACCAAGAAAATGTTGAATAAACATTTTGACATGAAGGACATGGGGATTGCTGATGTAATTCTTAGTATGAAAATTACTAAAACATTAGAAGGTTATGCTTTGTCACAATCTCATTACATTGAGAAAATACTTGACAAATTCAACAAAGATGATGATCATCTTGCTAAAACACCTGTGGATGTTAATTTGTTTCTTTCTAAGAATGTACGGGAAAGTATTTCTCAATCAGAGTATGCCCAAATTATTGGAAGCTTAATGTACTTGATGAACTGCACTCACCCAGATATAGCTTATGTAGTAAGTAAATTAAGTAGATATACGAGTAATCCAAGAGTAGAACACTGGAAAGCAATTATAAGGGTTCTAAGATATCTCTGATTTACTCATAATATTGGGCTTAATTATACTAGATATCCAACAGTACTTGAAGGATACTCTGATGCAAACCGGATATCGGATACTAGAAACTCAAAATCCACTAGTGGGTATGTCTTTACTCTTGGTGGGGCAGCTGTATCTTAGAAATCTTCCAAACAGACTTGCATTGCTAGGTCTACTATGGAATCAGAATTCATAGCTTTAGATAAAGCTGGGGAAAAAGCAGCATGGCTTCATCACTTCCTTGAAGATATTCCAATGTGGCCAAAATTGGTGCCTGCCATATGCATGCATTGTGATAGTCAACCAACAATTGGTAGAGCATAGAGTCATATGTATAATGGTAAGTCACGACACATTCGTCGTCGACGTAACACCGTGAGACAACTACTCTCTAATGGAATTATATCCATTGAATATGTGAAGTCTAAAGACAACATAGCGGATCCACCAACCAAAGGGTTAACAAGAGAGTTAGTTGAGAATTCATCAAGGGGAATGGGACTTAAGCCTATTAAATAAGAGTTACCACAACAGAAACCCAACCTAGTTGGCTGGAGATCCCAAGATCTAGGTTCAAAGGGACAACCGAGTTATGTATGACTCATAAGGATCGCTGGGGAGTCAAACTCCTACCCATTTCTATGATGAAATAGTGATGTCTGCAGCGTTTTAGGTTAAGCAAATCTTTTAATGATTCTTATATCTAGGAATACCTAGTGGAGCATGGTAGGATACTCTTCATAAAAATTACCTATGTGAGTGTGAACTGGGCCGGTTCTATGAGTTTTGTGAAGGGCTACAATTCTCTAGAGCACTCATGAAAGACCAGGTTGTTCAGGGCCAAAATGAACACAATAGTAAGAACTAAACCGTGCCTGGTGATATACTGTGTGAGTTCTATTGTCTTCATTTACACAAATGGCTAAATAGTTCAAGACATCATGTTCATTGGTTAGCTAGTAAATCCGATTGTGTCTCACAGGGGAAGGTTCAAAGTCAAAAGATACCTATCCTTTGCACAATATTGCCAATTTCTGTACTCTCTGTATTAGATCATGTTGTTGCATTTTCTTTACGTCAAATTCCATTCATGTAAGGGATTATTGGAAATAATGGTTTTTATAAGCTTATTTTGGGCAAACATTGAGCCCAAAATTGAGTGGGTCCCACATGTCTTTTAGGGTGGGTCCCAAGAGGTGACTTGTTCCTTGCTGCATGGTAATTTACACAGTGAAGACGGTTCGTCAAAACCATTTATGAGTTAATGGGAAGTTGACATTGTTTTTGGGTTCATGGAATGGACAACTAAAGAATAAAATGTGGGTTTCCTTGTAAGGCTTGTCCCACATTGAAACTTAAAGAGAACTTATGTGTATATATAATTTCTAGGTGGCAACACTTGGGTTGGGCCCCAAGGGGCACCCCAAGTTTGTAGAAGGGAAAAGTTATGGACAAAGTGAACCTTGGCTCAAACCATCACACACGCGCATGCGCGCCGCCACCGTCTGTCTAACCGGTCGGGTCGGGTTGGGCGCAGGTGTGGGTTGTGGGTCGGGTCGGTTCTAATGTTAATTTTTTGGACAAAGTTCATTTGAATTTTTTTCAAAAATTCTTGCAGGAAATTAATTCAAAATTCGCACAAAATTTGAATTCAAATTTTCTGTCCATAATTGTGCCTCTTCCAGTCCAAAATTCCAACAGATAAACTGCCAGAAACTGCCCAGCAGTTATAGGTTCGAAACTGCCCAGCAGTTATAGGTTCAAAACTGCTGCAGATCTGTCCAGTTTTCAAATAGATCTGTTCAAATCTGTTTTGCATCTGTTCATTAAAAATCAGACCTGTTCGGGTCTGTCAAATTGCCTAGAAATAGAGACCTAATTCTAGTAGTTTGGCAGATCCAAAAACATCCTGAAAAACTCCAGAAGAATCTGTTCCCTTCCATTTTTTGCTCTCTTTGCATTTTTTTACATACTAGTTTTTTAGGAAAAATTTAGAGAGTATAGAACATAGGTTTTGTTCGCCGTACAAATTGTTTGGAGTGCTATTACAATATTTGAAGATCATTGTATCCTGGGAGATAGACGCCATTTTTCCGTAAGCACCGTAGCAGAGCGAATCTGTCTTAAGGACAGAGTGTCATACACTCGACTTGATTTTTAAATTTTTATTCAGTTCGGTAAAATAAATTCGGTAAGTAATTTATTTTATTTGTTTGATTTGTTTAATTATTTATTTTACACAGAAGATTGTTTCAATATGGAATTCAAAAAAAAAGCCAATCCCTCTAATTTTACACAAAGTCTTTTCAACTTAAAATGTCAATGGCACATATCGGAGGGTATGAATTATAATAAAATTGAAATTATATGGTTTAAGTTATTTAAATTGAAACTGCAAGGATTAAAATGATATTATACTTGAATTATAAAGATTAATAGTGTAATTTATCCAAAAAAAAAGTAACTTCTTTATATGTTTTTTAGAATACTGGTCTGTTCGAGTAGTACTAGTTTTTCTAAAGAAGATTTTAGGATAATATACAGGACTGTTCTAATTAGTTTGAGTGAAATTTTCATTTTGGTCTTATAATGAGGTTTAAGGATGGATCATATTAAAATGAAGTTTATAATGTGATAGCCCACCTTATTTGTGATTTTACATGATCTCAAATTAATGTTGGTTATGATTCAAAATGACTGATATTTAGCATATATTAAGAAGAAAAAAATGATGAAAATAGAGAAAAAATTTAATTTATATTTCATTCATATTTTTTTTGATTTTTTTTCTTTTTTCAAATCCTTGTTCAAATCAATGATGCAAATATAGACTTAAGATAATGGTATTCCATATCACAAGCTAACACATCTGTCTAGTGTTTTACACTATGCCTACATGTTAATTTATAATTAAATGGTGATACCATATATTAATGATGAAGTGATATCATCATAATAATGTAGGCATTGGTCTTGGTCCAATTAAGGTTTTGGATCTTTTGATCCACTGAATAGCAGCTAGTTTAGTTTCTTCAAGGAGAATGTGGAGATCAAGGTGGAAGATGGGAGTAGAATCAAATTCTGGTGGGATTTGTGGATAGGAAGTCCATGTCCAAAAGAGCAATTCCCTAGACTGTTTCAACTCTCTATGGACAAGGATATTTCCCTAGATGCACAAGTTAATAGGTCAGGGGAGCAAAATAACTGGAATTTCATATTCAGAAGGTTCCTTCATGCTTAGGATGAGGAAGAGCTGAATAGGTTACAATTGAGTCTGGGCAATGGGCCAAACCTGAGAGTGGGTTATAGGGACAATCTTGTCTGGAAACCTGATCAGTCTGGCCATTTCAAAGTAAGCTATCTGTATAATTGGCTCCAATTTACCAATTTCCTTGTCTCAGTAGCACATGACATGATTTGAAATAACTTATCCCCACCTAAAGCTTAATCCTTCGCTTGGCTTGCATGCAAAGGTAGGATAAAAACATCTGAGTATCTATAGAGAATAGGTGCACTGAATGGAAATGTGGATCCTACTTGTGTGTTCTGCAAAAATGATAAGTAATCACTTCAGCATGTTCTATTATCATGCCCTTTTGTTTGGTGTGTATGGTCTAAATTATTGGAGTGGTGGGGGCTTCAACGGGCATTGCCTGGTACTATTGACAGTTTGTTCATGTGGTGGATGGGCTGGAGGTATAAAAAGGAGGAGAAACAGTTGTGGAAAGCACTACCTATAGCAGTCCTATGGTCAGTTTTGAAACACAGGAATGACTGAGTTTTTAATGGTGCTCAACCTGATGCAGATGCTCTATGCGACCTGATAAAAGTGAAGGTTGCTCTTTGGATGAAATTTCACTTAATTGGTAGCTCTTACACAATCACTGAGTTCATCGAGAATTTACAACAGGTAAGAAGGTGCTTGGGTCACTAATGCAGGTTGGCCTGATGAAGGATGCTTGGGTGTGTTGTATTGGAATCTCTCCAATCCAACTTGTTTTTTTCCTCTGTTTTTTTGGTGTTGTTGTTCCTTCGCTGCTGGGTGCACAAGATTGGCCTGATGAAGGGTGCCAACCTAGTTGGGATTCTTCATTCTTGGTAATGACGCAGTTTGTCCTGCGGCCCTTTCCTTCTTTGTATTGATCTCCTTTTCTCTAATAAAATTTTATTCTTTGCTGATTTAAAAAAAAAAAAAAAATCTTTTGGGGCTCTCCTTTCACTAACGTGTTTATGGGTTAAATGTCAACAATAACTTAGCTTAGTAAACAAGTTATAGTTGACATTTAACCCATAATCACGTTGGTGGAAAGAGAGCCCCAAAAATGAGTATCGTTATTAAAATATTATTTGGGTCTTAGATGGTTGACTTTTACATAAACTAACAACAAATATGTAACAGTTCAAATCACTAGAAGCTTTCTTAGAGTGTTGTTTTAAGAGCCTTGAAAGCAATTTTTGAACATAATGAATAAGTTTACAACAATAATTGACACATATACAAATAAATAAATAAAAAGTAACATAAAATAAAATTCTTATTGTTGAAAAAGTTTCCATAGTATTAGAAAATGAAGGAAAATGGATTCTTGAGATTTTTTAAGAAACATGTGACTTTCAAATCCTCAGACCTGCCTAAATAAGAAGAAAAACTGATTTGGTTAAATAAATTGAGTCAAGCCAATTAATAGGTTATTTAGGTTTGATTTAAAATTTTGATGAATTTTAAAATATATTTAAGTTTGACTTATATAGCATTTGAATTTATCTTAAATGAGTTTTAATCAAGCTAATCTTGGGTAATTTGGTTTATATAAGAATAATGATTCATCTCCGTAATTTTGCTCTCCCAAGTCCACCTCCAATGATGAAGAATTAGAGAAGCCAAAGATGAGAGGGAAAGAAGCATGGGACCACTTCACATGGGAGTAGGTCATGTCATTAGAGGTGAAATTGGAGAGACAAAATTAGAGGATTGTACGAGCACGAAATAATCTTCTCGTATAATCCTGTTGATCAAGTTTGCACTCCTCCAAACATCGTTGCTTTGCCACCTGAAAACACAAACGTGAGCTAACCGGCGGGTGTGTGCTGGAAACCTCTCTGATGCCTAAGTCAGTAACTAGACAATAGACAATAAGCTCTGTGTATTCTAGAGTAAGAATTGTGATACCTGTACATAGGTCTTGCTATGAGCTTTTATAGATTTTGCTTGGCACAATCCTAGTAGGATTTCAACTCTCCTTATAAGAGTCCTCATAGGAATCACACACCCTACTCACTACCAACCAAGTGAGATGGTTTGCACAATCCTAGTAGGACTCTACTCTCCTCAGCAGAGTCCTCCTAGGAGTCTCAAGCCCAAGGATAATGCTTATCCTTAAAACACTCTCATCACTGCAAGCCAAGTGAGATGGCTGAACCTTTAACTCGGCTGACACTGCGGTTAACCTGCTCACACAGCTCGGTGATACTTTAAGCACCACTGTCAGTCTTGACTTTGAGATGACATGTAACGCCCCCAAAATAATACATAAAACCCACCATTCATGACAAGCATTTATATAAGAGAAATAAACTTTATTCCATTCATCAGAGTATTCTTAATAAAAGATATTACATGTAATAAGAAAATAAATGCCCTACGGGCTTACAGCTTTCCAAGCCAACACTTGGGCACAAAAGAAATGAGTACTAACTCAACTACAGATTAAGCCATTGGCTTGAATTTACATGTAACATCAAAATGACAAAATAACTAAAAAGAAAGAGTCTTCAACTCCAAGTCCTCCCAAGCTGAGTCCTTGGAGGTAGCATATCACCTGGACCTGAAAATGATGTTCCCATATAGGGTGAGCCACAGCCCAGTAGAAATATACTAAACCAACTATAAACAAAGACTAAAATAACAGCATTTGATAGATGGTCTACACTTATGTTCCCACTTATCACATTACGGCTACACGACATTCAAGTCCATGTTACATTTCATTTTCCATTTCTTTTTCAACTTTGAGTTTGAAAACAAGGCTCAGAACCTGGCCAAACAGCTTAATGAGATTGAGACTCATCTTTAAAACACTTTCGAAATTCATGATGGATACACATTTTGATGCTGTATCAATATAACATAGAAATACTTCTATACTTCACATTTGATAACGATATACATTTTAGTGCTATTTCGAATCAATTCAAACACTTCCATAATCAATATTTGATACACATTGTAGTGCTGTATCAATGTCACACAAAATCCGGTTTAGAGGTCCATCCCCTATCTTCCCCTAAACCGTGGAGTACATCCCCTATCTCCTCCCACATAACACATGTATATAAACATAGATCATATACAATCAATCAATACATAAAGTTAATGTATTATTCCAACCGCTATATTCGATAGCACACTCAATCGATTAGTTTTTGTTTGCCTAATCATCATGCATTGTCTATAACAATCAAGACTATCCTCCACCGATAGCCCAAAGCAGTTATTTCTAAACAGAAAATAAATGCACCAAATGGATAAAATATCAACATTTCAACTAGGTGAGCGATAAATGAATCCAACTACACCCTTTAATCCATACTTTTCCAATTTCAACATTCTCAACTCAATTCCTCATTTCTCAAATTAATTCCACAAATTAATTCATCAACGTAATTAGGGCATTACCCATAATTAACAAAACAACCCTAAGGTTCCATTTCTATCAATAACCCAATATTTATCTCATTTCCCCATGCTTGACATGCATATAGGTTTATTATAAATATAACCCCATCTTTTGTAAAATTACACAAAGACCCAAACTTTCTCAAAATTACCCAACAACCCCCAACATATCAAAATGCTAAAATTTAAGGACAAAGCTTATAAGGAGGAGTAGGGTATCCCTACTTCGAAGTTTGAGCTTAAACGGAGATGAAGACCAAAATCCAACATGCTCCAAATTCCAAGTTTTTCAGATTAAAATGAAGCCCTCGACCCACTTTATCTTTTTAACAAAGGACCTAGGGTAGATTCACACTCTAGCTAGATGAAACCTTAGAGAGAAGGTAAGTTTAGAGAGAGAGAGACAGAGAGAGTCGGTTTCTAGGGTTTTCAAAATAAGGAAGATGAAAAAGTGATGTCTTCCCCGCTACTGTCTACTGCTATAACACAGGCTCGCTCGAGGGAAGACTTGGTCGCTCGAGCGACCAGACACAAGAAACCCTCGCTCGAGCCAACAATACGATGCTTCAGGTCTGCAACCCAGAAGCATGCTCGAGCAACAGAATGCTCGCTTGAGCGAAGAACTCGAAAATATACACCTCGCTCGCTCGAGCGAAGGAAAGCTCGCTCGAGCCACCAGGCACAAAACACAACTCTCGCTCGAGCGAAGGAACCCTAGCTCGAGCGAATGATCTAAAACACAGAGCTCGCTCGAGCGACAAAAGTCTCGCTCGAGCGAAGAACCAAAATTCTGGGCAGCAACTATTTGCTCCCATTCACTACCAACCTGTAACAAACCTGCCCATCACATCCTATAACTCAAATACGAAGTATGAAAGGACGTAAACAAGATTTATACAACTACTAACATCCACGGAACCAAGTTCGGATCACTGTACAACAAGGGGTAAAACCCGGGATCGCTATAACCTCCCCTCCTTAAAGAATTTCGTCCCTGAAATTAAGCACAAGTTTTCGAAAACAATTCTTTTCTCAATTTAAACAATGTTACATCTCAACATTCAATAACTCGACCCATTACCGGTCATTCCATCTCTTATCAAGAGGCATTTCACAATATGTAAAATAACATATATTTCAACCTGCATTAACATTATGCATTTTCCTTCCAATTTCAACAATTTCATATCATAACTAATGTTCATGATACATTTCCAGTTCTACAATATATTCAACATATGCAATGTTATACTAAACTTCCATTTCGAGGCAAGTTTCAAAATTCTTCCATTAAACGAAAACATTTTCAATGTTGTACAACTTAAGACATATATAAAGCTCTTAAGTTCAACATTATTACAAAATCTAAATACATGATTACACATCAATAAACATGTCCGGATATTTCTCACGGACTTCCAACTCACGTTCCCAGGTGGCGTCCTCCACTCCGTGATGTTTCCACAAAACTTTTATCAAGGGAATGGTCTTGCCTCGCAAGACTTGATCCCGTCTATCCAAGACCCGAACTGGTCTCTTCTCATACGAGGCATCCTCATCTACCTCCAAGTCGGTCCAATCCAATACATGCGATGGATCCTGCTCATACTTCCGAAGCATACTCACATGAAACACATCATGAACTCCGGACAACTACGGTGGCAAAGCTAAACGATAGGTAACCTCACCAATCCTCTCAAGAATCTCAAAAGGGCCAATAAACCGAGGGGACAACTTCCCACTCTTCCCAAACCTCATTAATCCCCGCCTAGGTGATATCTTTAAAAAGACATGATCACCCACCTCAAACACTAAAGGTCTCATCCTACGGTCGGCATAAGATTTCTGACGACTCTGGGCTGTAACAAGCCTCCTACGGATAAGCTCAACTTTCTCCGCCGTTTCCCTCACCAACTCCGGACCCAACAAAGGTGCATCACCCGCCTCGGCCCGACAAACTAGAGACCTACATGGTCGGCCATACAAGGCCTCAAACGGTGCCATACCAATACTAGACTGGAAGCTGTTGTTATAGGCAAACTCCACCAATGGCAAGTGCCTCTCCCATGTCCCACTAAAGTCAAGGACACAACCCCGAAGCATATCCTCAAGGATCTGAATAGTACGCTCGGACTGCCCGTCAGTCTGAGGATAATAAGCTGTACTAAAGGTCAACTTAGTGCCCAAGTGTAACAGCGCCCTCGGGGGACCTTGCTACAGTTCGGACTCTCCTTTTTTTGTGTGTGTTGCGGTTCTAAATCTGAACCAAAGAGTCCGATTCTGGAAAATCGTTTTGAAGAAAAACAGATTTTGAAAAGAAATGCCAAACATGGACTGCTTTGCCAGATACAGAGTCGCCACCTAAATATTTTAAAATGGGGAAATTTAGGAAACCCTGACTCGGTGCCGAAGGCCACGTGTCCGTCATCACCAAAGTTGTCTTGGCTCGGGAGCTTGGGTACGATCGGGGAAGGTCAGCTATGAGCACCCCCTCTCGCCCGGTCCGAAGACCAGCCTCTACTAACCGTGATATCCGTTTTTGAAAACGTTATGTGTTCTTATTCCGGTTATTAGCCTAGAATTACTATATTATGCGCACAGCAAACAAGTATAGACCAAATCGCCTAAGTTGGAACAAAACATTTTATGTTTGTTTTGAAAATGGTATGCTACTCGCAAGTAGGCTAAAATGCAGATTTTACCACCTTCAAGTGGGCTTTTTAGAAAAGACAGTTTTGCCACTATCTAGTGGGCTTAAAACTCACAGTTTTAATGTATTGTCCCAATTCAGGCAATTCGACCTCCATCCACAGGCATTCAAGCAGTTATATCACATAAGCAGCTAGCCTCATGGTAGTCATGCTATTATGGCAACATTCACACGCATGCGATATGCTAAAGCATAAAAGCTCACCTAGTACTCCGAGCCAAAACAGAAACTAGTTAGTAATCATATGCATGATCCTAGTTCATGTTAAGTGGCTAATGCAACACATGCAAAGAATGTAATCTAGACAGGCTCGGCTATCCTAAACATGGCACGTGGAATGCTACAAATAACACGTATTCAATTTGGAATTGAAATACAATGCAGTTTGCATGATGTGCCGAGCCCAATGCATGTATAACAAATGTATGGATGCACGCATGCTATCATACTGTTATGCTAATTCAAATGTGCCTTAATCTACCATCATAAGCAGGTAAATAAAAGGGAGAAAGAAGTGGGGGTTGGAAGACATGCACACCACTCACACACACTTATTACAGATTCGCCCTCACTCGGAGGGACCAAAATAATAATACAGTCCAAGAAAAATAAACGAATAAATTATTACAAGACCTCTAATCTAATTAAATTAAATGCAAAGAAGAGATGGCCACAGCCTCCGCCTCGGGATGCGCGAATGATGCATGCTTCAGCCCGCCTTGCCCGAAAATCCGCACCGTGCCACTGCTGCCTCTGTTTTACTGTCTTACTTCTCTGGAAAATTTCCAAAGTCCTGGGACAGATCCCCTGAGTACCTCAGAACATTACCGGCTGAAGCAAATATCTACCGGCTATAGTATGTGTCCATCGGCTGCTTCTGAAGTTGTCGGCACAAAAAGTGTGCCGGTCGGCACAAAATATTGCCGGCCGGCAATAAATTCCTGCAGGAGACAGTTTTTGACAGCAACAGCAGACCAGCAGTGCAAGGTATGGGATTTTAGGCAAATGTGTGCATGGACACACTCCCTATCATGTGTTAGACTCAAGGGAGCATGGCCCTCGACCCCCGGGCCATCAATCACGCATTTCAATGCATGATGGCCCGAAAGCCAAGTTAGCAACTTTGATATCAAATGAAACATAAGCACAAAACAAATCCAAGGGCCCCCAACCCCTATCATGATTGGTCAAGAGGCAAGGGATGCATGCTCAATGAAATGCAACCCAAGCATGGCGGCTAATTATGCAACATGAACATGCAAATGAGCAATGTATGCTAGGCGCGCAACCTAAACATGTAAACAAACATGGAATGCAACAACATGCAACGATGGGCTTAAACTAACATGGGTAACTCGCAAGCATGCCAAAATCAACGGCCATAATCATGGAAATGAAGGCACAAAATGCACACACACATGCATGCAATCATGGTCCAACACCTTAAGCATAAACAAGGCAACTCTTAAGCACACTTAAAGAGGCTAAGTATGGACATATAGCATGCAACATAAGCTCTGAAATCATGTTATAGGAGGTTCCAAACCAACTAAATAAATCAACAAAGCATGCAACAATGCTCACATATTCACATGCTTGAAGCATACAAGCCACAAAATGCAAAGAGGCTATATAATGCATGCTAGGATTGACTCAAACAACTTAAGACAGACCTAAAGCATGGAAAAATAAGCACAAAAGCTTCACAAATCTAAGCCTAAAACATGCTCGAACAAAGGCTAACAACCTAAGGCATATTAAGGCAATTACAAGGCATCACATGGTAGGTATGCTAAGCATGCACCAAACTGAAAAATACCCTTCTACAATACTGATGAGGGACCAAAAATATGACTACCCACAGTAGATTACAAGCCCCAAATCAATATACAAACATGGTCAAAATGCAATGCAAGATTAAGGCCCACAAAGGGGTATAACATGAAGTACCAAAAGGGTGCACCAAACAGCCAAAGATCCTTCATGAGACATGTAGAGGGGGAAAAAATAAGACACTTTTCAGGCCTGTCGAAGGCCCAAAAACAGAAGCATGGTAGGCTAAAGAAACATGCAAAAAAATAGGGACCAAAGAGGGTATTGAAGTTAGTCATGCATGGAGGTCCCAAACAGTGTTGAGCCCTTCTTCAATGTTGAAGAAGGGCTCAAAATAAGCCTCTTTGTAGTTTACATCGAAGCTCAAAATACATGCAACTATGGCTTAGATATGAACCAAGAAAATGCTAGTTTTGGGGAGAAGTGTGCTTACCCTTGTAGACCAACAAACCAGCACCTCTTGGACCAAGTTTTGGTGCTCCTAAGCTCTGCAAATGACCTCCCAAATTCTGGAAATGGAAGTGGTGGTGTTGTGCTATGGGTTGGTGAAGGAATGGCCCAAGAACAAGGGTGTTTGGAGGTTGAATGAGAGAGATATAGTGAGAGATGGAGGGATATATGTATCTATATCAGATATGTATCTATATCTCTGGTTTTTTGCTTAAGAATCTCCAACCCTTTACAATGGAGGAGGATGGCTCCTTTATAGACAAATGGAAGGCTTAAGGCTTACAAGAGAAGCTAAGGCAAGGGTGCAAGGGGGGGCAAGGCTTATCAAAGAAGCCAAGACAGCTGGTAGGCTTCTTGAGGAAGCCAAGACAAGGGGTCAAGGCTTCCTCAAGAAGCCTTGAGCAAAAGGTGCAAAAAAAAGGGTCAAAGGCTCCAAATAGGCACATATATGCACGTGGAGCTGGTTCTGTGCATCCCAGCTGGCACAGCTGGCATGCACCATGCCTGGGAGGGTCAAAAGGGTCAGGTCGGCCATAAAAGAGGTCATCGGCACAATATATTGCCGGTCGGCACAATATAGTGCCGACCTGCACTTTATTCTGGCCGGTCGGACAAATAGAGTGCCGATGGGTGGCCGGTGAGGTCAAAAAGTTCCGGTGGATGGCCAGATTGAAGCCCCGGAAGTTAGCTTTCCAATGGCGGAAACCTTGCATCAAAATTCCTCCTGTGCAAAAAGTTATGCCCTTTTCCGTGAAGCCGCGCAGACTCGATCCAACCGGGATGATGCCCAGCTTCAACCCATCATATCTCCTCCACCCGGACTTGGCTCTAAGAGATTCTTGAACCAAAAATGAAGCCCCGGAAGTCTTCTTTCCAATGGTAGTGGCCTCATAGCTAAATTCCAAGTATGCAATTGAATAAGCCTGATTCAGCGAGAGCCGCTCGACTTTCTTCTACCCGGATTCATGGCAAACTTCTTCTCCAACCTATTTTCTCCCCTCCTCTCCTCTTTTCTTCAACTCCAAACCCCTAAACAAAGTGTTTTGAAGGGTTTGCCTCTCTCCTTGTTCGAAGAAACTGAACCTGTGCCCTGCACATCTCTCAACACCGAGCAAACCATCAGTAATGCCCAAGTCTTGAGGGCGGTCAAAAACGGGGTGTCTACAGTTGCCCCTCTTTGACAGAACTCGAAAATCATAACAATGACGGGAGTGAATGTCAAAGCCCAGAGACAACCCATTTTTGACAAGGCCGAAGACTTGGACAAACAAAATATAGATGCATAAATGGTTGTGCCCGCAGGCTGCCTACGTATCCCTTTGCAAGGAATCAAACCAGCGTAGTTCAGGGGCAGGATGCAAAGTGATGCACAATGCAAGTGCATAACTTATGATCATGCAAAGGATGCTGTAATGAAGCAATTATGCAAAATAAATGCAACATTTTAAGCGAATGCTATGCAAGCAAGTAAACGTGAACCAACCTACATCTCATGCAGAAAGGATGTAAGAGAATTATGCAATTCTTACGAACATGTGCGTTAGATACACAAAAGCGAACAAAGTATGGTAGATACACTAAGTGGACAAACATGTGTGGTGGATACACCAAAGTGAAGAGAGTGTAATGGATACACTATATGAATAAAGTGTGATTGATACACTAAGTGAGCGTAGTGTGATGGATGCATAAAGAGAAAGTGTGTGATTGATACACAAAGTAAGCGTGTGTGGTGAGCACAGTGTGATAGATACACAAAGGGTGAACACAAAGTGTGATAGATGCACTAAGTGAACAAAGTGTGATGGATACACAAAAGGTGAACACAGAGTGTGATAGATGCACTAAGTGAACAAAGTATGATTGATATACTAAATGTGAACACGAAGTGTGATAGATGCACTTAGTGAACAAAGTATGATGGACATACTAAAAGTGAACACAAAGTGTGATAGATGCACTTAGTGAACAAGTATGATGGATATACTGAAGGTGAACACAAAGTGTGATAGATGCACTTAGTGAACAAGTATGATGGATATACTGAAGGTGAACACGAAGTGTGATAGATGCACTTAGTGAACAAGTATGATTGATATACTAAATGTGAACGCAAAGTGTGATAGATGCACTTAGTGAACGGGAGTATGATTGATATACTAAATGTGAACACGAAGTGTGATAGATGCACTTAGTGAACAAGTATGATTGATATACTAAATGTGAACACGAAGTGTGATAGATGCACTTAGTGAACGGGAGTATGATTGATATACTAAATGTGAACACGAAGTGTGATAGATGCACTTAGTGAACAAGTATGATTGATATACTAAATGTGAACACGAAGTGTGATAGATGCACTTAGTGAACAAGTATGATTGATATACTGAGTGAGAGTGTAATAGATACATAAAAGTGAATATGTGCGTGATGGATACACAAAACGAGAATGTGTGTGATAGATACACAAAATAGGAATGTGCGTGATAAATACACAAAATGAAAGAAGTGTGATTGATACACCAAGGCAAATGGAGTGTGTTAGATACACTAAGTGGAGCAAATGACTATGTGTGATAGATACACGAAGTGAATGGAGTGTGATTGATACACTAAAGCAAATAAAGTGTGCTAGATACACTGAATGAATGAAGTGTGATTGATACACTAAGTGAATGAAGTGTGATTGATACACTATTCTGGCTTGAAGCAGACTTGATCTTGAGCTTGAGGTAGAGGTACACTCATACTTCGGAGCATTGACAAGGCTTGAAGGGGTACATTCCACGGAATTTTGCTGGAGGTGAAACACACTCAGATGCTTCCATTTTCCCTCTTTTGCTTTTGCTTTGCAGTCCGGAACCATTATAGCTTCAGATAGGTCCCGGTTCTACTGTTCTCACATAACCTGGGTTGAACCCTGCAGTTTTATGAAAGAACAAATTCCTTTTTGCACAAATGTGGAGAATAGCACGGCACTCTGAGCACAAGATGATTTGATTTTGTTTGAAATTAAGAAATGAGTTCTTAACCGGGTATTGAGCCTACGACTGAACACAGCGAAAAAGACTCAACAAAAGAAAACAAAGGTAAACAACCTAAACACATCTATTGACACTCGAAACGACTCAAAACAAGAATCGAGATAAAACGAAACAAAGGACACGACACACAGACGTGCACAGGGAGCCTGTTTCACCGGGTATTATTTCCCACCCTTTCTCATTTGTGATTCTCACATCACTCGGCCCTCAAGCTCTATTTTTCTGAAAAAGCCCTTTTCCTCACTTTTTCTCTCAGCGCACATCTCTCTATTCTTCAATCTCTCATTTTTCATCCCTCCCCAGAGTGGTTGGTGGATAGACAAGAAGTTGCGGGCTCTTGCCCCTAGCATTCTGCTAGATTCTCTTCTTCCGCTTACAACAGTGAACTTTCCCACAGAGGGATTGTGCCACAACTGGGTGTGTAGCAAATCTGCAGCTAACATCGGTTGATGATGCCCTGCTAGGGAGTTTGGACGTAATCAGATGTGTCCAGATGAGGGAGTAGAATATCTTGATCCATTCCAATTCGTGCTTCGCACTTGGCTTGATACCTCGTTGCGTGGAGGATGTGAGAGCTTTCAGCCCTTTGTCGGTCAGCTTCAGTGGTGCCTTTTCTTGGCAAGTAGAGTGCCCTTCTTGGCAAGGATGGTGCCCTTTTCTGGCAAGTATTTTGGCAAGTATTTTGACAAAGGGGAAAAGACAGAACACCTGACTCAACTGTGCCCCTAGTTCATCACTTTGATCATCATTTTTTTTTTGGTTTTAAAACAATTTTGACCAACATGAAAGTTAGATTAACATGCTTATTCAACTTTCTGATTTTGAAAATCATGCAAGTTAGGTTGTGAGCACTGAGAATTTTCCTTTTTTGGGTCCAAGAAAAAGGTCCAGTTTTGGAAAAGATGGAATAATTTTCAAGAGAATCAGTCAACCTTAGTAAAAATTCTCAAAAACTATTTTGCAAACGGCCATTTGCTCAACGAGCATGAAACCTACTCCTGAGATGCGCAACCTCGGATCCAAAAGAAAACTGCCCCGTGCTTGGAGAGAGCTACATGGCAACGGAAAGTTGCCCCTTGTTTGAACGGCACAGCGGTGCATTGAATGGCAACGGAAAGTTGCCCCTTGTTTGAATGGCACCGCAGCGCATTGAATGGCAACGGAAAGTTGCCCCTTGTTTAGATAGCGTCGCGGCATACTACAATCAATCCTCAGAGTGACGATCACAACCGAACTCTCGGATACAGAGAAGGCAAAGACGATCAAAACCATTACATGGACACAATCAAATTGAAGTGTTTTACGGCTGGACTTCAGAATGAAGTTGCCTACGTATCCCAAAGATGGGAATCAAGCCTTACATAGTTCGGGGTTAAGGTACACTCGGGTATTTAACCTCTCATTTTTATGCTCTAACTTTTGCCAAGGCGCCTATTGCAGGTTTTCGACCTTGCGAGCTTTGTTCTTCTTTCTTTTCTTTTTTTCTCTATTCTTTTCATTCCTTTTTCTTCTTCTTTTTTTTTTTGCATTTTTCTTTTCTTTTCTTTTCTTTTCTTTTCTTTTTTTTTGCATTTTTTCTTCTTTTTTTTTTCTTTTTCTTCTTTTTTCTTTTTTTGTTCTTTTTCTTCTTTTTCTTGCTCTAACTTTTGCCTGGGTCGCCCTTCCGGGTTTTCGGCCCAGCGAGCCTCTCAAAGGGTAAAAGTGTAACAAGTCCATGCCAAATGGTTTTAGGATCTCGAAGCCATCCGTATCCAAGAGACTGGTTGTTGTATCGATTTGCAGAAGAATCCATTTTCGGCTCTTCGAGCACATCGGATATTTTTTGCCCCTAGTTCAAAGGGTACTTCTGTTCTAGCTTTGCAAGCTTCTTCTGATCTTCTGATCTTCTTGATCCGACCTTCTTGCCTCTAATTCATGGGCTGCTTTGAATCTGGCCACACAGGCCTCACATTGTGGTTGACCGTTGAACATTCTAAATCTAAGTTCAAGGTTTGAAAATGGATGGGTTGAGTCTTGAGGCTGAGAGCGATCCTAAGCTGCGCAATCTCAAGAGCGATTCCACACAAGTCTTCACAGGACCGCGCGAAACATTTTTTGAAAGTTTTTAAGAAAGCGACAAATTGCTCGCGCTGAAGACAGTGTAGGACCAATCTGGATCAAAGCTAGGGTCTTTCTCAGTATTCACACTAATAAGCATGATTTTATTCATTAAAGGCTTAGCACGCCTCTCTTTCTCTCAATTGATCAAATTTTTGCAAATCCCAAGGAATTCCTTCCTCTTCATTTTCACCACAGTGTTTGAAAAAAGTTTTGAAAAACGTAGGCCAATGCAATGACTTCAAGGCACAGAAAAGACAGAGTTCTTAGTCAAATACTTCCATCTCATTTAGAATTTCTGGCACAACTGGCACACGGCAGAAGCAAACACAAGAGTGTGAAAATCACTGCTGTTCCATTCAAAATCTGTTGGCATAACTGACTCCCTGGCAGAAACAGACTCAAAACAAAATGAAAAGACAGACGCAAAACAAGCAAGTGATGTCCGAGGTAACTCCTCCGAAATCACCCGACCCTGACAAAACAGGACTGACTCGATACAACAAGACAGACCCTTAATTAAAAAGACTGACTCAAGACAAAAAGACAGGCTCAAAGCAAAAACGACAGAACTGACTCAGTACCCAAGCCAGAGCATACAAAAAAACAGCATTCGCAAATTCTCAAAACAGTGCGTGCCATACGCCACATCTGAAGTAAACTGAGCACTGCCCGCAGGTGGTTTGTCCCCCGATCACATACTTGTACTATCCCCCAAGTTTGCTGATCCAGTGACGATAGACTTTACTGAGCTGGTGCGGCGATGACGTTGTTGTCAAACAAATCTTGTACATCATGGCGCAGACGAAAGCAGCTATCGGTCTCATGACCGGTTTGTTGATGGTAGGCACAGTACTTAGTCCGGTCATGCTTTGAAGGGAGAGGATCAGGTAAAGGCCGTTGTTCCAATAGTTTCAGATGTCCTTTCCGGATTAAGACCTCTAGAGCCTTTGACAAAGGCATATGAAGTGGGGTGAAAACCCTCTTGACTCGAGGTGGATATTTGGTTTTCTGTGAGCTACTTCCGGACGCACCGGTGAATGGGGTAGCTTTTTGTGATGTGGTGTTGGTGACCATGCCCACTTCAGAAGGTCTTGCAGTTGCATCACCACTGGTGGTCACATTCGAACTGCGGGTAAACGCCCTCCTGGGCTGCTCCTTCTCCTGGTCAATGAGGCCCTGCTTTATAGCATCCTCGATTTGTACCCCAATCTCATGGAGGTCTGCAAAGGTGGGTAGGGGGAGGACAATCATCTTCTGCATCAGCCGGGGTTGGAGATTGCGCACAATCATCCGTATCTGGTCCTTGTCGACCGGCCTAGTGGTCATCGAAGAAGCTTTAGCTCTCCAACGGGTTACAAAGTCAGAGAAGCCCTCTTTCGGCTCTTGCCTGGTTGTCTCAAGATCACGGGTTGTGATCTCGATCTGGGTATTGTATGAATATTGTGCGACGAAGGCCTCGGATATCTCCTCCCAGCTTCGTTTCACTGAGTCCTCTAATTTGGCGTACCAGATGGCCGCGATACCCGACAGGGTCCTGCTAAAGAGGGAGAGCTTCTGTAATCTTGTCAAGCCCATCGGGCGCAGAACATCTGAAAACAAACTCAGGTGGACCATGGGATCTCCTGACCCGTCAAAACGGTCGATGTGAGGCATCTTGAACCTGTCTGGCAATGTCACAGCTGTGTCCGTGTATCCATCTTCAATGTCAGGGATGGTCTTGACTCCCTGGGATTTCTTGAACAGCTTTTCAAGCTTGCTCAACTTCAGTGCTGTGGGATCCGTCTCGAACTCAAAGGGAGAGTCCGGTAGGTTGGTGGGTGTTTTTGATAACTGGGGTAAAATTGGGGGCGGAGCCGGCCCTACCGGAATGTCTGTACCTTCCTGGACATTTGGCATCTCCCCAGGTGCTGGAGCTCCTACTGGGGGAGGAACTTGTTGTGAAACAGACGCACCGCTTTGCTGTTGCAGCCTGGTGATGAGCTCAGCCTGCTGAGCCATGATTGCAGCTTGCTGCTTGGAAAATTCCGCTTGGCGGACAGCGTCTTGTTGCATGAGTTTCATAGTTTCCTGCATTTGACGCATCATTGCCTCCATCCCTGATGTATTCTGCTGATCCATCTGACTGACCTGTTCACTGGAGGGGTGGATAAGGGCCACTGATCTGGTAACTGCTGAACTGGTGATCTGTGCCTGACTAGCCTTCTCTAGCCCTGATTACC
>CM069910.1:47792434-47997396 GCA_036172215.1 Camellia granthamiana
CAAATCTGCAGCTAACATCGGTTGATGATGCCCTGCTAGGGAGTTTGGACGTAATCAGATGTGTCCAGATGAGGGAGTAGAATATCTTGATCCATTCCAATTCGTGCTTCGCACTTGGCTTGATACCTCGTTGCGTGGAGGATGTGAGAGCTTTCAGCCCTTTGTCGGTCAGCTTCAGTGGTGCCTTTTCTTGGCAAGTAGAGTGCCCTTCTTGGCAAGGATGGTGCCCTTTTCTGGCAAGTATTTTGGCAAGTATTTTGACAAAGGGGAAAAGACAGAACACCTGACTCAACTGTGCCCCTAGTTCATCACTTTGATCATCATTTTTTTTTTGGTTTTAAAACAATTTTGACCAACATGAAAGTTAGATTAACATGCTTATTCAACTTTCTGATTTTGAAAATCATGCAAGTTAGGTTGTGAGCACTGAAAATTTTCCTTTTTTGGGTCCAAGAAAAAGGTCCAGTTTTGGAAAAGATGGAATAATTTTCGAGAGAATCAGTCAACCTTAGTAAAAATTCTCAAAAACTATTTTGCAAACGGCCATTTGCTCAACGAGCATGAAACCTACTCCTGAGATGCGCAACCTCGGATCCAAAAGAAAACTGCCCCGTGCTTGGAGAGAGCTACATGGCAACGGAAAGTTGCCCCTTGTTTGAACGGCACAGCGGTGCATTGAATGGCAACGGAAAGTTGCCCCTTGTTTGAATGGCACCGCAGCGCATTGAATGGCAACGGAAAGTTGCCCCTTGTTTAGATAGCGTCGCGGCATACTACAATCAATCCTCAGAGTGACGATCACAACCGAACTCTCGGATACAGAGAAGGCAAAGACGATCAAAACCATTACATGGACACAATCAAATTGAAGTGTTTTACGGCTGGACTTCAGAATGAAGTTGCCTACGTATCCCAAAGATGGGAATCAAGCCTTACGTAGTTCGGGGTTAAGGTACACTCGGGTATTTAACCTCTCATTTTTATGCTCTAACTTTTGCCAAGGCGCCTATTGCAGGTTTTCGACCTTGCGAGCTTTGTTCTTCTTTCTTTTCTTTTTTTCTCTATTCTTTTCATTCCTTTTTCTTCTTCTTTTTTTTTTTTGCATTTTTCTTTTCTTTTCTTTTCTTTTCTTTTCTTTTTTTTTGCATTTTTTCTTCTTTTTTTTTTCTTTTTTTCTTTTTCTTCTTTTCTTTTTTGTTCTTTTTCTTCTTTTCTTGCTCTAACTTTTGCCTGGGTCGCCCTTCCGGGTTTTCGGCCCAGCGAGCCTCTCAAAGGGTAAAAGTGTAACAAGTCCATGCCAAATGGTTTTAGGATCTCGAAGCCATCCGTATCCAAGAGACTGGTTGTTGTATCGATTTGCAGAAGAATCCATTTTCGGCTCTTCGAGCACATCGGATATTTTTTGCCCCTAGTTCAAAGGGTACTTCTGTTCTAGCTTTGCAAGCTTCTTCTGATCTTCTGATCTTCTTGATCCGACCTTCTTGCCTCTAATTCATGGGCTGCTTTGAATCTGGCCACACAGGCCTCACATTGTGGTTGACCGTTGAACATTCTAAATCTAAGTTCAAGGTTTGAAAATGGATGGGTTGAGTCTTGAGGCTGAGAGCGATCCTAAGCTGCGCAATCTCAAGAGCGATTCCACACAAGTCTTCACAGGACCGCGCGAAACATTTTTTGAAAGTTTTTAAGAAAGCGACAAATTGCTCGCGCTGAAGACAGTGTAGGACCAATCTGGATCAAAGCTAGGGTCTTTCTCAGTATTCACACTAATAAGCATGATTTTATTCATTAAAGGCTTAGCACGCCTCTCTTTCTCTCAATTGATCAAATTTTTGCAAATCCCAAGGAATTCCTTCCTCTTCATTTTCACCACAGTGTTTGAAAAAAGTTTTGAAAAACGTAGGCCAATGCAATGACTTCAAGGCACAGAAAAGACAGAGTTCTTAGTCAAATACTTCCATCTCATTTAGAATTTCTGGCACAACTGGCACACGGCAGAAGCAAACACAAGAGTGTGAAAATCACTGCTGTTCCATTCAAAATCTGTTGGCATAACTGACTCCCTGGCAGAAACAGACTCAAAACAAAATGAAAAGACAGACGCAAAACAAGCAAGTGATGTCCGAGGTAACTCCTCCGAAATCACCCGACCCTGACAAAACAGGACTGACTCGATACAACAAGACAGACCCTTAATTAAAAAGACTGACTCAAGACAAAAAGACAGGCTCAAAGCAAAAATGACAGAACTGACTCAGTACCCAAGCCAGAGCATACAAAAAAATAGCATTCGCAAATTCTCAAAACAGTGCGTGCCATACGCCACATCTGAAGTAAACTGAGCACTGCCCGCAGGTGGTTTGTCCCCCGATCACATACTTGTACTATCCCCCAAGTTTGCTGATCCAGTGACGATAGACTTTACTGAGCTGGTGCGGCGATGACGTTGTTGTCAAACAAATCTTGTACATCATGGCGCAGACGAAAGCAGCTATCGGTCTCATGACCGGTTTGTTGATGGTAGGCCACAGTACTTAGTCCGGTCATGCTTTGAAGGGAGAGGATCAGGTAAAGGCCGTTGTTCCAATAGTTTCAGATGTCCTTTCCGGATTAAGACCTCTAGAGCCTTTGACAAAGGCATATGAAGTGGGGTGAAAACCCTCTTGACTCGAGGTGGATATTTGGTTTTCTGTGAGCTACTTCCGGACGCACCGGTGAATGGGGTAGCTTTTTGTGATGTGGTGTTGGTGACCATGCCCACTTCAGAAGGTCTTGCAGTTGCATCACCACTGGTGGTCACATTCGAACTGCGGGTAAACGCCCTCCTGGGCTGCTCCTTCTCCTGGTCAATGAGGCCCTGCTTTATAGCATCCTCGATTTGTACCCCAATCTCATGGAGGTCTGCAAAGGTGGGTAGGGGGAGGACAATCATCTTCTGCATCAGCCGAGGTTGGAGATTGCGCACAATCATCCGTATCTGGTCCTTGTCGACCGGCCTGGTGGTCATCGAAGAAGCTTTAGCTCTCCAACGGGTTACAAAGTCAGAGAAGCCCTCTTTCGGCTCTTGCCTGGTTGTCTCAAGATCACGGGTTGTGATCTCGATCTGGGTATTGTATGAATATTGTGCGACGAAGGCCTCGGATATCTCCTCCCAGCTTCGTTTCACTGAGTCCTCTAATTTGGCGTACCAGATGGCCGCGATACCCGACAGGGTCCTGCTAAAGAGGGAGAGCTTCTGTAATCTTGTCAAGCCCATCGGGCGCAGAACATCTGAAAACAAACTCAGGTGGACCATGGGATCTCCTGACCCGTCAAAACGGTCGATGTGAGGCATCTTGAACCTGTCTGGCAATGTCACAGCTGTGTCCGTGTATCCATCTTCAATGTCAGGGATGGTCTTGACTCCCTGGGATTTCTTGAACAGCTTTTCAAGCTTGCTCAACTTCAGTGCTGTGGGATCCATCTCGAACTCAAAGGGAGAGTCCGGTAGGTTGGTGGGTGTTTTTGATAACTGGGGTAAAATTGGGAGCGGAGCCGGCCCTACCGGAATGTCTGTACCTTCCTGGACATTTGGCATCTCCCCAGGTGCTGGAGCTCCTACTGGGGGAGGAACTTGTTGTGAAACAGACGCACCGCTTTGCTGTTGCAGCCTGGTGATGAGCTCAGCCTGCTGAGCCATGATTGCAGCTTGCTGCTTGGAAAATTCCGCTTGGCGGACAGCGTCTTGTTGCATGAGTTTCATAGTTTCCTGCATTTGACGCATCATTGCCTCTATCCCTGATGTATTCTGCTGATCCATCTGACTGACCTGTTCACTGGAGGAGTGGATAAGGGCCACTGATCTGGTAACTGCTGAACTGGTGATCTGTGCCTGACTAGCCTTCTCTAGCCCTGATTACCCTTGAACTGAGTCTCTGACCTGACAAAGTCTATCAGTACAAATCCAATGTACCCGGGAGATAGTGGAGCCTTCTGAAGCTATGGTTCCAAGACTACCCCCTAGCAAAAGAGAAAACAGACAGCATCTCAGCTCAACTTCACTGGAACTGATACGAGCAAAGCTGAACGACTGTATTCTATTATTGATCACTGTTTCCCGAAACCACTGCCCCAAATCTGAATCTGATACCCACAGATATAACTATTTCTTACAATACTGATACTGGTGCCCGCAGGCTGGATACCCAGACTCGCAAACTGGTATATGCATTCCCTGTAGAGATACACTCTAAAAGCACATAGCAAGTAGATGAGAGCCAATACACCCCTATGTTGGGGTAGGGTTTCCCTGTCCTATTTTGTCAGGAGCTAGGGTTTCACTACGCACGCAGCGGTTTCAAACAACCTAATATCGGGTGAGCAACCTGTCCTAGTTTGGAATGGTCACTACGGATTTCGATATGCACTAGGTCGAATGGTCGAAAAGGGTGCCCCGGTAAAACCGGGGTTTGTGTTCCCATACTGGCAGAGCCCGCAACCGGCCAGCCTTACGGACATGCCTTGACAAGACAAGCCTCCGGCAAACCGCTCAGGAATAACAGATGGCCAACACGGTGTCCTAGGCGCACCAATGCACATGCAATGCAAAGAAACACATATGTGTAGTCAAAACAGGATATCACGAGTTCGAGTCAAGCTCTCTAAACTCCCCAGCAGAGTCGCCAGAAACTGTAACAGCGCCCTCGGGGGACCTCGCTACAGTTCGGACTCTCCTTTTTTTGTGTGTGTTGCGGTTCTAAATCTGAACCAAAGAGTCCGATTCTGGCAAATCGTTTTGAAGAAAAACAGATTTTGAAAAGAAGTGCCAAACATGGACTGCTTTGCCAGATACAGAGTCGCCACCTAAATATTTTAAAATGGGAAAATTTAGGAAACCCTGACTCGGTGCCGAAGGCCACGTGTCCGTCATCACCAAAGTTGTCTTGGCTCGGGAGCTTGGGTACGATCGGGGAAGGTCAGCTATGAGCACCCCCTCTCGCCCGGTCCGAAGACCGGCCTCTACTAACCGTGATATCCGTTTTTGAAAACGTTATGTGTTTTTATTCCGGTTATTAGCCTAGAATTACTATATTATGCGCACAGCAAACAAGTATAGACCAAATCGCCTAAGTTGGAACAAAACATTTTATGTTTGTTTTGAAAATGGTATGCTACTCGCAAGTAGGCTAAAATGCAGATTTTACCACCTTCAAGTGGGCTTTTTAGAAAAGACAGTTTTGCCACTATCTAGTGGGCTTAAAACTCACAGTTTTAATGTATTGTCCCAATTCAGGCAATTCGACCTCCATCCACAGGCATTCAAGCAGTTATATCACATAAGCAGCTAGCCTCATGGTAGTCATGCTATTATGGCAACATTCACACGCATGCGATATGCTAAAGCATAAAAGCTCACCTAGTACTCCGAGCCAAAACAGAAACTAGTTAGTAATCATATGCATGATCCTAGTTCATGTTAAGTGGCTAATGCAACACATGCAAAGAATGTAATCTAGACAGGCTCGGCTATCCTAAACATGGCACGTGGAATGCTACAAATAACACGTATTCAATTTGGAATTGAAATACAATGCAGTTTGCATGATGTGCCGAGCCCAATGCATGTATAACAAATGTATGGATGCACGCATGCTATCATACTGTTATGCTAATTCAAATATGCCTTAATCTACCATCATAAGCAGGTAAATAAAAGGGAGAAAGAAGTGGGGGTTGGAAGACATGCACACCACTCACACACACTTATTACAGATTCGCCCTCACTCGGAGGGACCAAAATAATAATACAGTCCAAGAAAAATAAACGAATAAATTATTACAAGACCTCTAATCTAATTAAATTAAATGCAAAGAAGAGATGGCCACAGCCTCCGCCTCGGGATGCGCGAATGATGCATGCTTCAGCCCGCCTTGCCCGAAAATCCGCACCGTGCCACTGCTGCCTCTGTTTTACTGTCTTACTTCTCTGGAAAATTTCCAAAGTCCTGGGACAGATCCCCTGAGTACCTCAGAACATTACCGGCTGAAGCAAATATCTACCGGCTATAGTATGTGTCCATCGGCTGCTTCTGAAGTTGTCGGCACAAAAAGTGTGCCGGTCGGCACAAAATATTGCCGGCCGGCAATAAATTCCTGCAGGAGACAGTTTTTGACAGCAACAGCAGACCAGCAGTGCAAGGTATGGGATTTTAGGCAAATGTGTGCATGGACACACTCCCTATCATGTGTTAGACTCAAGGGAGCATGGCCCTCGACCCCCGGGCCATCAATCACGCATTTCAATGCATGATGGCCCGAAAGCCAAGTTAGCAACTTTGATATCAAATGAAACATAAGCACAAAACAAATCCAAGGGCCCCCAACCCCTATCATGATTGGTCAAGAGGCAAGGGATGCATGCTCAATGAAATGCAACCCAAGCATGGCGGCTAATTATGCAACATGAACATGCAAATGAGCAATGTATGCTAGGCGCGCAACCTAAACATGTAAACAAACATGGAATGCAACAACATGCAACGATGGGCTTAAACTAACATGGGTAACTCGCAAGCATGCCAAAATCAGCGGCCATAATCATGGAAATGAAGGCACAAAATGCACACACACATGCATGCAATCATGGTCCAACACCTTAAGCATAAACAAGGCAACTCTTAAGCACACTTAAAGAGGCTAAGTATGGACATATAGCATGCAACGTAAGCTCTGAAATCATGTTATAGGAGGTTCCAAACCAACTAAATAAATCAACAAAGCATGCAACAATGCTCACATATTCACATGCTTGAAGCATACAAGCCACAAAATGCAAAGAGGCTATATAATGCATGCTAGGATTGACTCAAACAACTTAAGACAGACCTAAAGCATGGAAAAATAAGCACAAAAGCTTCACAAATCTAAGCCTAAAACATGCTCGAACAAAGGCTAACAACCTAAGGCATATTAAGGCAATTACAAGGCATCACATGGTAGGTATGCTAAGCATGCACCAAACTGAAAAATACCCTTCTACAATACTGATGAGGGACCAAAAATATGACTACCCACAGTAGATTACAAGCCCCAAATCAATATACAAACATGCTCAAAATGCAATGCAAGATTAAGGCCCACAAAGGGGTATAACATGAAGTACCAAAAGGGTGCACCAAACAGCCAAAGACCCTTCAGGAGACATGTAGAGGGGGAAAAAATAAGACACTTTTCAGGCCTGTCGAAGGCCCAAAAACAGAAGCATGGTAGGCTAAAGAAACATGCAAAAAAATAGGGACCAAAGAGGGTATTGAAGTTAGTCATGCATGGAGGTCCCAAACAGTGTTGAGCCCTTCTTCAATGTTGAAGAAGGGCTCAAAATAAGCCTCTTTGTAGTTTACATCGAAGCTCAAAATACATGCAACTATGGCTTAGATATGAACCAAGAAAATGCTAGTTTTGGGGAGAAGTGTGCTTACCCTTGTAGACCAACAAACCAGCACCTCTTGGACCAAGTTTTGGTGCTCCTAAGCTCTGCAAATGACCTCCCAAATTCTGGAAATGGAAGTGGTGGTGTTGTGCTATGGGTTGGTGAAGGAATGGCCCAAGAACAAGGGTGTTTGGAGGTTGAATGAGAGAGATTATAGTGAGAGATGGAGGGATATATGTATCTATATCAGATATGTATCTATATCTCTGGTTTTTTGCTTAAGAATCTCCAACCCTTTACAATGGAGGAGGATGGCTCCTTTATAGACAAATGGAAGGCTTAAGGCTTACAAGAGAAGCTAAGGCAAGGGTGCAAGGGGGGGCAAGGCTTATCAAAGAAGCCAAGACAGCTGGTAGGCTTCTTGAGGATGCCAAGACAAGGGGTCAAGGCTTCCTCAAGAAGCCTTGAGCAAAAGGTGCAAAAAAAAGGGTCAAAGGCTCCAAATAGGCACATATATGCACGTGGAGCTGGTTCTGTGCATCCCAGCTGGCACAGCTGGCATGCACCATGCCTGGGAGGGTCAAAAGGGTCAGGTCGGCCATAAAAGAGGTCATCGGCACAATATATTGCCGGTCGGCACAATATAGTGCCGACCTGCACTTTATTCTGGCCGGTCGGACAAATAGAGTGCCGATGGGTGGCCGGTGAGGTCAAAAAGTTCCGGTGGTTGGCCAGATTGAAGCCCCGGAAGTTAGCTTTCCAATGGCACAAACCTTGCATCAAAATTCCTCCTGTGCAAAAAGTTATGCCCTTTTCCGTGAAGCCGCGCAGACTCGATCCAACCGGGATGATGCCCAGCTTCAACCCATCATATCTCCTCCACCCGGACTTGGCTCTAAGAGATTCTTGAACCAAAAATGAAGCCCCGGAAGTCTTCTTTCCAATGGTAGTGGCCTCATAGCTAAATTCCAAGTATGCAATTTAATAAGCCTGATTCAGTGAGAGCCGCTCGACTTTCTTCTACCCGGATTCATGGCGAACTTCTTCTCCAACCTATTTTCTCCCCTCCTCTCCTCTTTTCTTCAACTCCAAACCCCTAAACAAAGTGTTTTGAAGGGTTTGCCTCTCTCCTTGTCGAAGAAACTGAACCTGTGCCCTGCACATCTCTCAACACCGAGCAAACCATCAGTAATGCCCAAGTCTTGAGGGCGGTCAAAAACGGGGTGTCTACACCAAGGCACTCTGCAAACTCTGCCACAACCTAGCAGTAAAACGAGGATCTCTATCTGAGACGATCATCACTAGGACCCCATGCAACCTCACTATGTCCCGAATATACAAGTCGGCAAAATGATCTACCGAATTTCTCACATGCATAGGAATGAAGTGTGCCGACTTAGTCAACCGGTCTACAACCACCCAAATGGCATCACAACCCCGCTGGGTCCTCGGAAGACCTACAACGAAGTCCATAGTGACATGCTCCCACTTCCACTCGGCAATAGGCAAGGGCTGTAACAAACCCGCTGGCCTCTGATGCTCGGCCTTCACTTGCTGGCAAGTAAGGCACTTAGACACGAAAACCGCCACATCTCTCCTCATGCCCCTCCACCAAAACTGGTGACCCAAATCTCTATACATCTTGGTGCCTCCCGAGTGCACCGTAAGGCGTGAATGATGAAACTCTCGGAGTACCTCCTCTCGGCAGGACTCCAGCACAAATAAACGGTCTCGGTATCTCACACTCAAGTCGAGATACACAGTCAAACCCTTCTCAACCTTCCCACCGGAGATCTTCTCTCGGAGGGATTCTACCTCAAGATCACCTTTCTATGCCTCTAACACTCGAGTCATGAGAGTAGGTTGTGCAACAATAGAAAACAAGGCCGCAGCCTCAACGGATTCGCCCAAAGACAAGTCAAACTCCCCAAGTGCACCCAACATCTCCCACTCCCGGATGGCTATACAAGCTACATCACTAATGGATTTTCTGCTAAGGGCATCGGCCACAACATTGGCCGTCCCCGGATGATAGTGTAACTCAAAGTCGTAATCTTCAATAAACTCCATCCACCTCCTCTGCCTCAAGTTCAAGTCTTTCTGTGTAAACAGATATTTTAGACTCTTATGATCCGAGAATACCTCGAATTTCTCACCATACAGATAATGCCTCCAAATCTTCAAGGCAAAAATCACGGCTGCTAACTCTAGGTCATGTGTAGGGTAATTCTTCTCGTGTATTTTCAGTTGACGTGAGCCATAGGCTACCACTTTCCCCTCTTGCATCAACACACAACCCAAACCCTCTCATGAGGCATCACAATAAACAGCATAGCCCAAACCTCTCTCCGGGATAATCAAAACCGGAGCAGTGGTCAATCTAACCTTCAACTCTTGGAACGACTTTTCACAAGTCTCACTCCATACAAACTTGACCCCTTTCCGTGTCAATCTAGTCAATGGTGAAGCTAGCCTGGAGAAATCTTTCACAAACCGGCGGTAATACCCAGCTAATCCCAGAAAACTGCGGATCTCAAAAACACTCTTAGGCTGTGCCCAATCCTGCACTGCCTCTATCTTGGATGTATCAACAGACACCCCTTCCCCGGAGACTACATGGCCTAAGAACTTCACCTCCCTTAGCCAGAACTCACACTTCCCAAACTTAGCATAAAGCTTATGGGCTCTAAGCAACTCGAGCACCACTCTCAAGTGTCCCTCGTGCTCCTCCTCAGAAGGCGAATAAATCAGGATGTCATCCACAAAGACGACTACAAAACGATCTAAGAATTCCCGGAATATCCGGTCCATCAAATCCATAAACACTGCCGGTGCATTGGTGAGCCCAAATGGCATCACCAGAAACTCATAATGGCCATACCGCGTACGGAATGCCGTCTTCGGAATATCCTCCTCCTTGACCCTCAACTGGTGGTAACCCAATCTCAAGTCTATCTTAGAGAAACAACGGGAACCCTTCAACTGATCAAACAGATCATCTATACGAGGCATAGGGTACTTATTCTTGACCGTAGCTCGATTCAATTTCCGGTAGTCAATACAAAGTCTCAAGGCACCATCTTTCTTCTTAGCAAAGAAGGCCGGTGCTCCCCACGGTGAAACACTAGGACGAATATAGCCCTTATCTAGCAATTCCTGGAGTTGAATCTTCAACTCACTCAACTCGGCTGGGGCAAAACGGTAAGGTGCCATAGAAATCGGCGCCATGCCGGGCACTAGATCAATAAAGAACTCGATCTCTCAATGAGGTGGTAAGCTAACAAGGTCCTCGAGAAAAACATCCGAATACTCACAAACCACTCTCGGCAATACCATATGGGTCTCATCACACTCACTACTCATAAGGCTAGCGAGAAGACCACTAAGCTCACTCTGCCCTCGTGGATCATACACCGGTGGCAAAACGCTACCAACCCGATCCCCCAAGAAATGGAAACAATCCCCGCTCAAGGTACATACAGTGACCCTCTGGCGGTAACAGTCAATAACAGCCCGGTATGACGATAACCAGTCCATACCCAAAATAACATCAAAACCCAACATAGGCATAACCACAAAAGGAAATGGAAGTCGGCGGTCGGCGACCTCTATATCACAACCTCTACATCCGTGCCTCAAAATCAATTCACCCCCAACAAGTGATACTACACAAATAGGAGATGCTAATAGTGCCAACTCCAACTCCAAAACAGATGCAAATGCAGCAGATACAAAGGAATGAGATGCACCCGTATCAATCAACACACTAGCAGCCAAAT
This sequence comes from Camellia granthamiana, assembly GCA_036172215.1. Classification (NCBI taxonomy): domain Eukaryota; kingdom Viridiplantae; phylum Streptophyta; class Magnoliopsida; order Ericales; family Theaceae; genus Camellia; species Camellia granthamiana. The sequence goes on from CM069910.1 coordinate 47,803,622, forward strand.
TACAAAATAGAAAGGTACCTCTCACAACAGACGGAGCATGCACAAGATCCTACGCGATAACAGCATACACGCGTCCTGACGGTCTCTGATCTACCTGCTCACCCCAAGGAGCATAAGACTGCTGCGCAGACTAGGACGATGAAGCTCCCTGATTGGCCCTCGAGGCCTGAACTGACTGAGCTGGCTGAAAACTCTGCCTCTGCCCAGATGCACCAGATGTGCCACTCAACTGCGAGTAAAACCTCTTCAGGTCCCCCGCCTGACCACACTGATAACAAGACAGTGGCTGACCCCTGCCCTGACTTTGGCTCTGCGGTCTAGCTGAAGATGAAGCAGCTCTCTGACCCCCTCCCTTCTGCGAGCAAGCTGGAGACTTGTGACCCAATTGGCCACATTTAAAACAAGTCACATCTCCCTGACTGCCTTTCCCAGAACCTGCACTCGGCACTGGAAAGGTCGACCTAGCAAAACTACCCTGAGACTGCTAAGGGTTAGAACCCCTCTGCCTCTTGCCATCACCCTGGCCATCCTGACTCCTCTTGGAGCCCCTCTGCCCCTCCTCCTTCTGCATCATGATCTCCATATGGGCTGCAGCATCAACCAGACGCCTATAGTCTCGAATCATAGACCCGCCAACTCTCATCTTGAGGCCGCGCCTCAACTTCTTCTCGAACTCGATACAACGGCGTTCCTCGGACGTCACAAGTTCGGGTGCAAACCTGGACAAACTGGTAAATGCAGCCTCAAACTCGACTACCAAAGAACTCAACTACAAAAGCTGGCAGAACTGGTCTCTCAACTTCTCCCTGACAGCTGGAGATCAGAACTTCTCCTGGAAAGCACTTACAAATGCCTCCCAAGTCCCTCCCATACGCCCCTTCGTGAATTTCCACCACTGACCCGTATCCCCCTTTAGCTGGAAAGATGCCAAGGTCACCTTCAGAACCCCGTCCTCGATGCCAACCATCTCAAATGTCTTCGTTGTCTGTTCGAGCCATTCATCTGCCTTAAGCGGCTCTTTTGGATCACCCAAAAACTCGTCCGGGTTGGACCGGAAGAACTCTCTCTTCAGAAATGCAGATCCTGCATCTGCAACATGAACCTGGGCTTGATTCTCAGCTCTAAGAATGCCCACAGACTCCCTGAATGCCCCTGCTATCTCGCGGGCTAAGGCACCCATAGCCTGCTGACCCGCTGGTTCGGCCACATTGGCCTAACCAACACCCTCCTGCTGCTCCGAAATCTTATCCGGTATGGGCATCTCTTGCCCACCACGCCTACCACGCCTACCACGTCCTCGTCCTCGTCCTAACATCCTAATAAAGGTAACAAAGACAATTAATACGTTAGCACATTAATAAATGTGCCAAAGCTATAACACTCGCGTCCTAATGCATTAGACAACAGTAATTCACTCCACGTAAGCACATAAACACATAAGCACCTACGAATTTCATTCCTGGATAATGACAGTCCCGAGACGTTGCTAGAGTTCCGGTTGGAAACAGCATTGATCAAGTGCTTTTCCAACAAGACTCATAGAAACTCAAGGATCCAATCAACATCCTAGAAACTACATTCCATACCTACATAGTCACATAAACATGTTATCATATAAGTATATAATGGTACAGCTAAGTCTCTATCAAACGAGACGAACCTGCGGTGATACTAATCACTTCCCACGTACCCAAAGTATTCAAACCCGGTACACTCTGATACCAAGTTGTAACGCCCCCAAAATAATACATAAAACCCACCATTCATGACAAGCATTTATATAAGAGAAATAAACTTTATTCCATTCATCAGAGTATTCTTAATAAAAGATATTACATGTAATAAGAAAATAAATGCCCTACGGGCTTACAGCTTTCCAAGCCAACACTTGGGCACAAAAGAAATGAGTACTAACTCAACTACAGATTAAGCCCTTGGCTTGAATTTACATGTAACATCAAAATGACAAAATAACTAAAAAGAAAGAGTCTTCAACTCCAAGTCCTCCCAAGCTGAGTCCTTGGAGGTAGCATATCACCTGGACCTGAAAATGATGTTCCCATATAGGGTGAGCCACAGCCCAGTAGAAATATACTAAACCAACTATAAACAAAGACTAAAATAACAGCATTTGATAGATGGTCTACATTTATGTTCCCACTTATCACATTACGGTTACACGACATTCAAGTCCATGTTACATTTCATTTTCCATTTCTTTTTCAACTTTGAGTTTGAAAACAAGGCTCAGAACCTGGCCAAATAGCTTAATAAGATTGAGACTCATCTTTAAAACACTTTCGAAATTCATGATGGATACACATTTTGATGCTGTATCAATATAACATAGAAATACTTCTATACTTCACATTTGATAACGATATACATTTTAGTGCTATATCGAATCAATTCAAACACTTCCATAATCAATATTTGATACACATTGTAGTGCTGTATCAATGTCACATGAAATCCGGTTTAGAGGTCCATCCCCTATCTTTCCCTAAACCGTGGAGTACATCCCCTATCTCCTCCCACATAACACATGTATATAAACATAGATCATATGCAATCAATCAATACATAAAGTTAATGTATTATTCCAACCGCTATATTCGATAGCACACTCAATCGATTAGTTTTTGTTTGCCTAATCATCATGTATTGTTTACAACAATCAAGACTATCCTCCACCGATAGCCCAAACCAGTTATTTCTAAACAGAAAATAAATACACCAAATGGATAAAATATCAACATTTCAACTAGGTGAGCGATAAATGAATCCAACTACACCCTTTAATCCATACTTTTCCAATTTCAACATTCTCAACTCAATTCCTCATTTCTCAAATTAATTCCACAAATTAATTCATCAATGTAATTAGGGCATTATCCATAATTAACAAAACAACCCTAAGGTTCCATTTCTATCAATAACCCAATATTTATCTCATTTCCCCATGCTTAACATGCATATAGGTTTATTATAAATAAAACCCCATCTTTTGTAAAATTACACAAAGACCCAAACTTTCTCAAAATTACCCAACAACCCCCAACATATTAAAATGCTAAAATTTAAGGACAAAGCTTATAAGGAGGAGTAGGGTATCCCTACCTCAAAGTTTGAGCTCAAATGGAGATGAAGACCAAAATCTAACGTGCTCCAAATTCCAAGTTTTTCATATTAAAATGAAGCCCTCGACCCACTCTATCTTTTTAACAAAGGACCTAGGGTAGACTCACACTCTAGCTAGATAAAACCTTAGAGAGAATGTAAGTTTAGAAAGAGAGAGAGAGAGTCGGTTTCTAGGGTTTTCAAAATAAGGAAGATGAAAAAGTGATCTCTTCCCCGCTGCTGTCTACTGCTATAACACAGTCTCGCTCGAGTGAAGAGTTGGTCGCTCGAGCGACCAGACACAAGAAACCCTCGCTCGAGCGTAGAAAGCCTCGCTCGAGCCAACAATACGATGCTTCAGGTCTGCAACCCAGAAGCACGCTCGAGCGACAGAATGCTCGCTCAAGCGAAGAACTCGAAAACATACACCTCGCTCGCTCGAGCGAAGGAAAGCTCGCTTGAGCCACCAGGCACAAAACACAACTCTCGCTCGAGCGAAGGAACCCTGGCTCGAGCGAATGATCTAAAACACAGAGCTCGCTCGAGCGACAAAAGTCTCGCTCGAGCGAAGAACCAAAATTCTGGGCAGCAACTATTTGCTCCCATTTACTACCAACCTGTAACAAACCTGCCCATCACATCCTATAACTCAAATACGAAGTATAAAAGGATGTAAACAAGATTTATACAACTACTAACATCTACGGAACCAAGTCCGGATCACTGTACAACAAGGGGTAAAACCCGGGATCGCTATATGACACCCTACAGAGCTATCCTTTAGCTCAGTCCTCCCTCCACTGATACCTCAGTCCAGGATAGCTAGGTCAGGCCACTGGTAGCCCATCTCTGACCGACCCGATGTTTAGAGGATCAAGGACCGTGCTACATAAATAATTACCTTGGCCCATAGTTCGGCCCAAACCCGAAATATAAGATGTCTTCTTGACCTAAGACTGAGCTACACTAGCCCTTATCTCGGCCCATTATGCGGCCCAACTCCCAAAGAAGACTCTTCCTAGCTCGGCCCAATTTGTTTACAAATTACCCTCTCAAGGATATAACACTACTCTTTTTATAATTCATATAATCAAATTGAATCGAGTAGTAGGTTGTTTAAGTTTGATTTAAAATCTTAATCAGAGTGTCTGGTTTGAATTTTCTGGATTAAGTTTTTTGAAAACTGAGTTTTTTGGTTTTCGTGTTTTTTGTTTTTTTGTTTTTAGTGACTATTTTTAAAATTTTAAACATTTTTTTTAATTTTTTAGATGCACCTTACTTAGATGTATCTAAAAAGTAAAAAAATTGTGAAAAAATATTTTAAAAAATTAATAAATACATAAAAATACAAAAAATGTACTGAATTCTTATATTTTTATTTTTATTTTTTTTGTATTTTTGGTATTTAGTGAATTTTTAAAAGATTTTTTTTACAATTTTTTTTTACTTTTTAGGTGTATTTATGTTAGGTGTGTCGAAAAAATAAAAAATTGCTTAAAATATTTAAAAAATTCAATAAAAATAAAAAAACACAAAAAATAAGAAAGTAAAATTTTTTGAAAAGTGTTTTTGGAAAAATGGAACCATGCAAAATATGTTTAAACTTGGCTTGTTTACGTAATGAGACCATTTCAAACAAGTTTTTAATGAGTTGAACTCAAGACACTACAAGAAAAAACAGATTCGGCAACTAATTTTGCCGACTAAACTAAATTTAGTCACCAAAGGGATACACATTAGCTACAAAAAATTTGTTGGTCGCCAATGGTTCACACATTAGCTACCAAACAATATTTGGTCACCAAATGTTCACTTATTAGCTACTAAACTTTTTTAGTCGGTAAAAGCCCGGCATTTCGCTACTAAAATAATCTGTAGTCGGAATTGTCTTCACTTTTGGCGACTAACTACATGTTATTTGTTAAAAATATAACTTTCGGCGACTAAATATGATGTTTGTTGCGAATTGTAGAGTCTTTATAAATTATAATTTTTTTAATTTGTGTTTATTTAATTTTTGGCTACTAATTGTGTGTTAGTCGTGGAAATGATTGGGTTTGGGCGACTATTTCAATTTTGGTCGCTAATGATTAATTATATACCGACTATAATTCAGTGGCCAAACGTGCCACAAAATTTTGAAGGGAATGTTAGATTTTTCATAAATTTATTAGCGATGAAAATTAATTTTGGTTGGGAATAAATATTTGTTTGTTTTATTTTTATTGTAAAAGCAGACCATTTCCCTCCCTCTCGCACTCCCGCGTCTAATTTTGCTCTGTCTCCATCGCCATCACTGCAAGGCTTGCTAGATCATCCCCCGAACTCCCTCCCAAGTATGTCCTCCATGCCGTCTCTCTCTCTCTCTCTCCATCGCCATCACTGCAAGGCTTGCTAGATCATCCCCCGAACTCCCTCCCAAGTATGTCCTCCATGCCCTCTCTCTCTCTCTCTCTCTCTCTCGAATTCTGTCTCGTTCTCATAGAGGCCTCTCGGTTTCCCTCTTTCTCTCTCTCGCTGTTTACACACACACACATACATGCACACACACAAATCATATATACACAACCTTGATTCCATATATACTCGATTATACACTGGTACACTCACGCCTCTATCACTGGCTCTCACTCACGCCTTTGCCCTCTTCTCTATAGCTTTGTCTCCATCGCCATCATCGCAAGGCTTGCTGGATCATCCCCCGAACTCCCTTCCAGGTATGTCCTCCATTTCGCATCTGTCTCTCCCCCTCTCTGTATCTCCCTCTCGATTTCCCTCTCTTTCTCTCTATCTCTGTTTACACACACACACACATACATACATACATATATATATATATATATATATATGTGTGTGTGTGAAAACACACAGAAATCATATAGGAAATGTTGAAAATTAGGGCATTGTTGTTGAAATGTGATTGAAATTAAAACTTAGGGCAATGCTTGGAGTGAATCAAGCAATTTGCTACAAAAACTAAGGGCAATGTCTTGTAGTAGTAGTATGTATACCAATCTATGAATCAAACAATTTGGAGTGTAGAGAGAGAGAGAGAGAGAGAGAGAGAGATAATAATTTGAGACATTGAAAACAAAGTATCATAACCCAGGTCTATGACAAGCTTGGAGATCTACAAATACTGCATATATTCTAAAGATTTTGACGTAAAACAATTTTATTCATAGTCAGCTATATTTTATCACTTTAATTAGTTTGTGTTCATTTGATTGAACTTCAACCAATAATATGATGCAAACTTCTATATATACTTAAAACATCTTCAAACTTTACTCAAATTTCTACTTTACTTTAAGTAGAAAGTTGAATAAAAACTATATTTAAGATGAAGCACTACAATAGACAAATAAAAACAAATAAAGAGAACTAGATAGGTTACATAAAGATGAAGCACATGCATTCTTTCTAAGGTTTCGTAGCCACTTTATTCAAGCCCATTTTGCTCTATCAACAGTGATTTTACTAAATAGGTTAGATTTGTTAAAGTAGGGACGCACCAGTGTTACCTTTTTCTTGTTTGTCATTTGCTCGACAAAGTTTTGTACATGGCTATTCAGATTGCTATAGGCATCCATTTAGATTTTACAGAATTACAGATTCTTGGGCTGGACAGGCAAGCCATTATTATATTGCTGTAGACACCCCATTTTTGACCGACCTTAAGACTCAGACGTCATTGATTGAGCGCTCGGTGATTGCGCATGTTGTGCTCGTTCTGAGGTTACAGAGTCTCGGCTGAGAGCCTTGCCTCCGGACTTCGGGACTCTTTTATGCTTTGCCTCGGTTTGCGAATCAGGTTCTGTTTTCTCTTCCTGAAGGGATGGAGAGGTCTCGTAGACCATCTCTCAGTGACCGTAGGCTACTTTTCGTGGTCGCAGACCACTGTTCCCGTTTGGAGACCAATTTCTGATTTTCGGAGCCGTCAGCCGTGCCCCTCGGTTCGAGACCGCTTAACTTTCTCTGTTTGCTCCGGTTTTTGACACACACCTTGTTTCCTCTCCCTAGAGGGACACTGTGGCCCGGGAGACCACCTTCGTGGTCGCACGCCACCTTTGATGCTTAACAGTCAGTTTTCAGGGCACCCGGCTGCGCGTTTTGGCCCCCGAACCCTCGTTTTGCATCTGTCTTGGTTCATTTTTGGCGTGCACCCTAGTTTCATTGTTCGAAAGGTGGTACAAGGGTGGAAGACCACCTTTTCTTCTTGGAGACCACCTTTCCCCGGTCGGCCGATTTTTCTGGACAGGTAAGTGGTCTCCCTCACTTTTGAGCCACATTTTCTGGTCTCCCATACCACCACTAAGTTGCTTTCACCTGGGAGACCACCAATCAGGGCTGCCGACCAGCTTTTGATGATTGACCCTTTTGAACCTGGTCGGCCGACCAGGGCAAGGGGTCGGCCGACCACCTGAACTGGTCGGCCAGCTTTCTCCTTTTTTGTCTCACTGAGTGCTATCCAGCTGTGCCAACTGGGAGGCATTTGCTCCATCCTCCATACACGTGTATGGAGGATTGACCCTCTTGTTTTGGCTTCTTAAAGAAGTTGGACCCTTTGCTCTAAGCTTCTTAGAGAATCTTGACCTTTTCTTAGCTTCTTGAGAAAGCTTGACCCCTTTGGTCTAGCTTCCTCAAGAAGCTTGACCCTTTTGGTTTAGCTTCCGTAAGAAGCTTGCCTCCTTTGCTCCAAGCTTCTAAGAGAAACCTTGGACCTCTTCTTCTATAAGAGAGACCCTCCTCTCCACTTGCAAGGGTTGAGAAATTTTGGCTAAGGCATATACATACACCTCTCTCTATCTCTCTACATCCAAGCTCCAAAGCTCCATTGTTCTTGCACCATTGCACTACACCTCCTATTCTAACACCTCCACCATCACTCTAAGCACCTTGGAGCTGGTTTTCAGAGGTTGAAGGCTTACTATTTTGGTCCAGAAGCTGCTGGCTCTTTTGACTACAAGGGTAACTCTCATTTTTCCCCTTTTTAGCATTGTTTTGCTTCATATCTTAGCCTAGTTTGCAAGCATATTTGGGCTTTGTCATAAACTGAAAAAAGTCTTGTTTTAAGCTTATTAACATGTTTGTTTAAGACCTCTTTTCTGTTGGGGGTCATCTACCCCCTAGCATGCTTCATTTCTCTTTGTTTTGAGCCATACATTAGGGCCTTTGTGTTGAGCTTTGTTGGCCCTTTTGACCACTGAAATCCAGTGGGTTTTCAGTAGTTATTATGTATTTTTGAGCATCAAAATCAGAAAGGGGTGACCCTCTCACCCCTTGTCTTGTTTTCTAGCATTTTTGGCCTTACAAAGGAGCCCATATTTGCACACTTCTTGAGAATGTTTCAGGCCATTATTTGTGAGTTTCATGACCTGAATGAACTCTTTCCAGAGTTGTTTTTGCCATGTTAGGTGTCTATCTTGCATGTGTAGAATAACCCTCTTATTGGCCTTTCAAACGGACATATCATTCTTGCATGCATTGACTGAGTTTCAGTGAGTTTTTGGTCATATTTTGGCATGGCATACTTCTTTTTTTGGTTGGTTTGGTGACCTCTCATGTGCTTTATATAGTTGCAGTGCAAATCATGGTTCACTAGCTTGTTTTGCATGATGTTTTGGCCACCTTTCCTAGCATATTTTGGCCATGCCTTAAACTGATTTTGTGCATGTTTTGGACTACCTTAGCTCTATTTTTGGGTCTCATGGTCGAATGATGTTTGTTTTGCATGCCTGTAGTTCAATATCCATGCTTAACTTTGTGTTTTGAGGTCCATCGCATGCATATACTAAGGTTTTTTCATGTTTTCAGGCCATTGCACATCATATTTCAGAGCTTATATACATGCCATATTCCCATGATTTCCACTCTTTAAGTGCATTAGAGAGTCGGGCTTGTATGCCTCATTTATTGACCATTGCATGGGCTTCATTTGAATGCATTCGGAGCCATCATTTTAGACCAAATTCCCACTGTCTTGGACCTGCCTAGGGTCTATTTGGGGTTGGTTTTGCCATTTGTGCATTGCTTTGTGTAGCTCTAGTGTAACGCACTTCACTAGTTTCGGTATTCGGGCCATTTAGCATGTATCGTGTGAAGTGTTTGCATGATTCGGGACCATTGTGTATCATATTTCAGAGCTGGATCATGTGCCATTCTATGCCATATTTCATCATTTGCCATGCTTTGTTAGAGTTGCATGTTGTGCCTCAGGATTGGTCATTTGCATCCGTGCATGTTTGCATGTATTTCGGTTGTCTCATTTTCATCATATGGCCACTGATTTGAGTGTGGCTGAGGTCCACTCATATTGGTTTAAGTCCACCTTGCATTGTGTATGCCATTTGGTTCATGCTGTTGCATGTTTGACCATCGCATTGTGTATGCTTTGATTATGCCTTTGTGTATGTCCATCTTCGTATATGTGCATTGTGTATGCCATATAGCTCATATGCATTGTGTATGCCATTTTAGTCCATAGCATTGCGTATGCTAGGTTGCATGTGTGCATATCATCCCTCGCATGCCAGCATGATTAGGTTGCATTGCATTTAGGGTTGCATGTTAGTCGCATTGTGTATGCCATCTCATTGCATTGTGTTTGGAGTAGGGTTAGTCCAAACACGGGAAACGAGGGGTGTTTCGTACTCAAAGTGACGAAACGTGTCTCAATTCCCAGTTACCGACACTCCGGATTACCTATGATGGAGTTTAGGCCTTGTTGCGTCTTCATGTACATTCATTCCACATTGAGTCATGCAATTCGACTCCTCATCCATCATGCATCGAGATGCGTGATTGGTGGCACGAGGATCGAGATCTACACTCCCTAGAGCTTGTGCAATGACGAGGAGAGTGGTCGTGCACACATGTGTTGAAAATACTTTGCCATGCCCCTTTCTTGCTCTCTATTACAGCAAACCGAAAACCGACAGCAAAAACTGGTCAACAACCTTCTAGAGCTTTGTACAATATTCCGGGATCAATTGCAAACAGAGGCAAATCGGGACATCGCGAGGAATTTCCCGACAAGGCGACTCGAGCATGCATGCATCTTTCATCATTCGGAACAGAGCTGAGGCGGTCCATAGATCTGCGTACTAGTTTATTTCGTTTCTTAGTTAATTTGTTAATTAATTAGGGTTTTGTAATATTTAATTAGCTAGAGTAGTTAATTATTTATTCGGTCTGTATTATTTATTCGAACCCTCCGAGGAGGGTAATTTTGTAATAAGTGTGCGTGCGTGTGATGTATGTCTTCCAACCCCACGTCTTTCTCCTTTTTATTTACCAGCTTATGATGGTTAGTTTAGGGCACGTTTCAATTAGCAAGCTTATGCTCGCATGTTTGCATTCATTCTGTCTTGCATACACCGGGCTCGGCGCATCATACTAACTGCATTGTATTTCAATTCCGAGTTGAATACATGTTATCTGTTGCATTTCACCTGCCATCTTAGAATAGCTGAGCCTATCTTAGTTGCATTCCTGTATGTGTTGCATTAGGCATTTCAGCATAGTTAGGATCATGCATTTGATTACTAACTAGCTTCTGTTTTGGCTCGGAGTACTAGATAGGCTTTTATGCTTTAGCATCCTCGCATGTGTGTGAGTGACTGCCATGATAACATGCTTGCCATGAGGCTATTTGCTTATGTGATATAACTGCTTGAATGCCTGTGGGTGAAGGTTGTGTTATTTGAATTAGAACAATTCACCGATTGTGAGTTTTAAGCCCACTTGAGAGTGGCAAAATCATGTTTTCTAAGCCCACCCGAGGGTGGCAAATCCACGTCTTAGCCTACTTGCGGGTAGCACCATCAAACCATTTTCAAATAAATAAACATGAAATGTTTTGTTCCAATTCAGGCGATCCAGTCTATACTTGTATGCTGTGCGCATCACATAGTAATTCTAGGCCAAGAACCAAAATAAGAGCTCATATTGTTTTCAAAACTCAATATCATGGTTAATAGAGGCCGATCTTTGATCAGGCACGTGGGGGTGCTCACAAAGTGACCTTCCCCAATCGTACCCAAGTTCCCGAGCCGAAGCAACTTTGGTGATGACGGACACGTGGCCTTAGGCAATGAGTCAGGGTTTCCTAAATTCCCCCCAAAATAAAATATTTAGGTGGTGACTCTGTATCTGGCAAAGCAGTCCATGTTTGGCACTTCTTTCAAAAAATCTGTTTTCAAAAATGATTTGCCGGATTTGGACTCTTTGATGATTCATCGGTCTTGCATTGCACTCTGCGAGATTAAATACAGGACCGTGACATTTGAGTTCAAACTGTAGTGAGCCCAAATGAACAAAACGGGATTTCTCCCGGGACGTTCGAGGACGTCTACAATTGCTGATGGGAAGATTATTTCCCTAACTTTGATAATCAAATTTAGGCAAAGTGTTGTTTCCTAAAGGAAGGCCCCCCAAGTGTATTGGAGGTTAGTGAGCCTACAGAACAGAGGCGTAGTTTCTTGCATTATAATGCTCCTGTCAGTAGGTATGTCAGTGTCATATATGAAGAGTTTCCCTTGGTTATCTTGAGCAAATTGATGCATCTCAATATGCCCTTGAATATGAGTTAAGTTCCCAAACTTTCCATTACTTACATTTATAGATAAAAATATTATATTGTTTGCAAACTACAAATAAGACTCAAACCAATTATTCAACTTAGCAAGAATGAAGAATCCCTGAATACCTCTTCTTCTTGGCCTTCTAACTATGCAACTCAAAATATGGTTTCACTAGTACTAGTGCTCTACTAGTTATGCTATCTAGTGGTCCAAAATTATGGGTCATTTCTGAAATTAACTTCCATAATTACGCATTGCATGGTACAAATCGTGTCATTTGGCCCCACCCTAAAAGAGATTTATGTGACAAGCCAAACAGTGAATGAAAAACAACATAATCTATCTCAACTTGAAATGCGTGTTCTCATTTGTTCCTCGGTTAATCTTTGTGTGAGTTGTAGGTGACAAAATGGACAAGAGTTTGATGACGATAAATAATAGGTTGACAAGTAAAGCGTACCAACATGGGGTGAAGTCATTCCTTGATTTTGCTACGGCAAATGTAGGCGTAGATGATGAAATTAGGTGTCCATGTGTCGATTGCATTAATGGCACGAAATATAGCAGACAAGTTATGTGGATGCACTTGATCCGAAGAGGAATGGCATCTTCGTATATAACTTGGGTGCACCACGGGAAACATTTTCCCGTGTCTCGTCCTAGTGTATCAAATGACCAATGTGGAGGTAGTGGCGAATGTATGACAGATATCGATGATCCGCCCATGGATGAATTGCCCATTATGTTAGAAGAAATTTACGTTAGTGGTCTTATGGATGATCATATCGACGAGAAACCTAATGGTTTGGAGAGGGACGATTTGCATAAGTTCACTAGGTTATTCGAAGATGCACAACGCAAAGTTTACCCGACATGTGAAAAGTTTTCTGTGTTATCATTCGTCATTAAGATGCTTCATGTGAAGGTGTACAACAAATAGAGCAACAAGTCATTCGATATGGTTATGCAGGTATTCAAGGACATTCTACCAGAATGTGATCAAACAGTTCCATGGACACTCTATGATGCTAAGAAGTTCTTACATGACTTGGGTTTGGGATATGAAACAATTCATTCGTGCAAGAATGATTGTGCACTATTTTGGAAGGAGATTGCTAATTTGGAGAAATGCCCTACATGTGACGCGTGTAGATACAAGTTGAACGATGATGGTAGTAAAAAGATTCCACACAAGGTATTGCGGTACTTTCCTTTGACACTGAGGTTGAAATGCCCTACACTGACATGTTACCGTACGCAGAGAAGTCATTTATGGTCCACATTACCACCGCATGCATTCTAAAAATTTGCCCGTTCGATGCATCATATGTTTGCACACCATGCTCCCACAAATTCTTCAATTCTTCTATTAATGGTTGCAAGTAACATCAATGTCTCTTCCAGGTGCCGAACGTCCGAGAATAAGCAATGACATCATGCAATATGGCTCTTTCATACACTTCCACGGTGGGAGATTGTAAGGCATTAAGCTTACGGGCCACATGCTATATGATGTGCTCATATTTCCAAATGGATTGAAACCATCTGTTGCCAGCCCTAGCCTTACATTTCGAGAGTCATCAGAAAACGTCGGATGTTGCTTATCAAAGTCCTTCCATGCTTCACCATTGGCCGGATGCCTTAATATGTCATCATCCACACGCTTCTCATTATGCCATCTCATATCTGCGGCTATTTTTTTGAGTACAAAGGGTTACTTGGCTTGCCCTAATTGTAACAATAATGCATCGTCCTAGGGATTACGAAGTAAAATAGGGTATATGGGTGCTCGTCGCCACTTGCCTGAGAACCACACTTGGTGAACAAGTAAGCTCTTCAATGGTCAAATGGGGGCATAGGTCCAAACCCTTGGACTTATCGGGGGACCAAATACTAGAGCAAATTGATTCTGGGACTTACAATCTGTATGGAAAGCACCCACAAAATCGAAAACGACAAAGGAATGAACATCAAAATTTGAATTGGAGCAAGAGAAGCATTATGTTTGACTTGCCCTATTGGAAAACGTTGAAGCTTCGACACAACCTTGATGTCATGCATATTGAAAAGAATATATGTGACAATGTCGTTAGGACACTTTTGAGCGTAGATGGAAAGAACAAGGACACGGACAAAGCACACTTAGATTTGGAGGACATGAGAATACGTAAAGAGTTACACTTGAACAGGCGTTCTAATGGGTCCTTTGAGAAGCCTCCCGCATTGTACACATTGTTTGTGAAAGAGAGAGAAGGCTTTTGTGATTTCTTGAAATCAATAAAGTACCCTGATGGCTATGCAGCAAATATCTCTAATTGCGTGACCGCTCAAGCTGGAAAATTATCTGGCCTCAAAAGTCATGACAGTCATGTCCTTATACAATGACTTATTCCAATTGGGATGCGTGGCTACCTTAATAAGGAAATCGGAACGACACTTTTTGAGTTGGGAAATTTCTTCAAACAATTGTGTTCAAAGACATTGAGGCGTTCAGATTTGCAGAAATTGGATGAACAAAATCGTACTCATACTTTGTAAGCTTGAGATGATTTTCCTGCCGGCTTTTTTTGATGTCATGGTCCACTTGGCAATTCACTTGCCTCGAGAGGCTATGCTTGGAGGCCCAGTGCAATATCGATGGATGTACCCAATTGAGAGGTATTAACTCAGCCCTCGTATGACTGCCAAATTTTAATTAACACTTTACTGCTGATATAAAGATTGCCGTATAACATTGTCATCGGCTTGCTCGTTAGGTTGCTTGGCCGTCTAAAAGGGTTTGTGGCCAACAAAGCTCATCCTAAAGGTTCTATTGCCGAGGCTTACATTTCCAAAGAATGTACAACATTTTGTTCAATGTATTTGGATGGAGTTGAAACATTGTTTAACCGCCCAGAAAGGAATTATGACATGGGTGACCGTGGCCCAGGGTTGGCTGTATTCACTCAAACTGTCCGTCCCTTTGGTCTAATGACAAGGGCGTCCAATGTATCCGTAGCTGAACGCTAGATGGCTCATTGGTTTGTCCTACACAATAGCACAGAAGTGGATAAACACGTAGAGTATGAATCCTTCAAACGTATTTAGAATGTGTTTATTGTAAATTGATTAGTCTTTATCTTAGTAAATATTTTTGAATCGCATTTCTTGTAACTAGGGAGCATAAGAACTTGATACACCAAAGAGCCGGTGCGTTCGACATCGATCCTTATTCTTCTAACTTGAAAGTGCAATAATCAAGCATTATTTGGGTGTACTTTTTTTTGTGACGAATTTTTATTTATTTTTATTGTTTTTGTGTAATTTAGTTCATGTATATCATGCTTTATAATGTAATTAAGCATGTATTAGTTGAGTTAGTTCATGCTTTCTAATTTATTTTTGTCTAATTTATTTCATGTAGTTCATGCGTTATAATGTATTTTACAACAGGCATATCATGCTTTATAGTGTTACTTGTGTTATTGTAGATTGGAAAATGGTTCCTGGCTTAAAGACTGGTCGGCTTCGGAAAAAGACACTCACGAGCACAATAACAAACTTGCCAGCTGCTATTCCTTTAGGATCAACCGTTGCTCCATCTCCTGTTCTCCCCGTACGATCAAATGTGGGACCATCTCATCATGCCACTAGCCAACCAATGGTTGATTCTGATGAGACACAAGCCCCATCCGAAACACAGCCGAGTGGCGTAGGTAAGATTAAAGTGTATCAAATTTGTCAATTATCACTTGCCATTGTAGCCAACTTTCGTATTGTTATTTTGTTAACAGGGACTTCGAAGCCCCCACGTGTACGCGGACCGACACTTGGCAAAGGCATACAAAAAATAATTAGAGCCAAGAAAGGGGAAAAATATTATGTTCACATCGATCGTGCGTTGAATGCAATGACTAGCAAGTATGCCACTCCAGCAACTAACGAGTTAGGAATTCAAATTAGGACCTTGTGCCCTGTGAAAGATGTCAAGTCATGGCTGGATCTTGATGAGACTACAAAATCTGCCGTCATCCAAGCTGTTCTTATAACTGATATTACTTGTCCATAAGATGTAATTGTATTATGTATGCTTATAAGAAAGACTTTTATTTAATTATTACACTTTCCATTTGTTATGCTTGTAGAACAAGTTTCAAATTGGAGATGATTTCCACAATGACTTACAAGCACAAGAGATTGTGAATAAGAAGGCCTATGGGTTGTACAAAGATTGGAGGTACACCTTGAAGCAAGAATTCGAATTGTTAGAGGGACTTCCACGTGATGAGATCTATGCTCATCTGCCCCTAGGGATGAGTTTAGATGATTGGAAGCATTTGATCGATATGGCATGGTAAGATGCATCTCACCAGGTAAAATAATAGACTAGATAAAGTACATACATCTATGCGAAAATGTGATATGCCTTAATATTTACCAAACAATTGTTTATCTACTTGTCTTATTTTTAGAAACGGTCAAAAGCTGGCAAGAGTAATAGGAGTCAATTGCCGTACAATCATACCAATGGGTCTCGCTCATTTCCTATCGCAATGGCTGCATGGTGAGATTGATTTTTTTTAAACTTGAATCCATTATATGTTGTTTGGATATGAAAATGTTATGTTGTGATAACATATATGTATGTTAAACTCTGTTGTTAAACATCTATTGTCTGCAAAAAATCTGTCTGGAAAAAATCTGTTAATGATACCCTTGCCACATGTTTGCATTCGAAATCTGTCTAAACTATACTCTGTTTGAATTCGAAATCTGTCTGGAAAAATCTGTATGGAAAAATCTGTTTGCAAAAATCTGTTTGAATTCTATTTCAATTGTGTTTGAAAAATTCTGTTAGTGATACTCTGATTGAAAAACCAATGCCACTGTCAAATTTTTTATAATATGATCATGATGGTTAGCATGAAGTTGTTTCAACTGCTTTTAATTTTTTGAGTAGTTGCTTTTGGAATTGACTTTAGCGTTCGTGTTTGTTGAATGATGTATTTTGCATGCTTTTTATTCTGGGAAATTTAGAAGCCTTTTACAGGTGACGTAGCTAAATCTTAATCGATGATATCTACATTTATGTTGGAAGCAATATGTGACTTATATGTAACAGGTAGCAAAAAATGGAGAGTTGGATTTTCCTAAGTTCTATGAGGACAGCCACACTTCCAAGAAAACGAATGACTGGATCCATTCGAAATGCAGTGAGCTGCATGTAAGTTTGTAACAATGAAATCATTGTATTTAATATGACTTGATTTAGTACCCAAAAATACATATATGTTGGTTGCCTTTCTTTGTCTTATTTATTTGCAATGACAGCAAGAGATGGTCAATGTACAAGCGGCTGCCATCGAGTCAGGGACACCATTGACACAGGAGGAGCTTTCAAGGCAAGTGCTTGGACAGAAGAAAAGGTACTTGCTTGGATTTGGGAGTGGCCCACAACCCTCTACCATAGCTGCATCACGAGCACGCAATAAGGACATGGAGGCAATGCGAGCTGAGGTGGAGGCACTTCATGAGGAGCGAAAAAAAGATCATAACGAGTTAATGAAAGAGCGAGAAGAGCACAAGAGATATTACAATGTGATGTTGAAAGAGAGAGAGGAGCGCATTCAATTAGCCAATGAGGTGTTGAAAGAGCGGGAGGAGGGACAAAAAGCAAGGGACGAGACCAATGCAAAGGTCAAGCATCTTAATACCATAGTCGCCAAACTGTCACAACTCTTGGGAATCTAAGTTGGGCATCCGACATTTGCTTTTTGGTAAGAACAATTTCATTAATGTGACACTTACTTTGTTTTAATATGTTCACTTTAAGAGTTGAAAATGTCATCAATTTGGAGTTAGTCTGCCTCACAAATTCAGTGGGAGTTGTTTAAATATGTTCGCTTTAACTTTTGTTTTTAAGTTTCTGACCTGATTCTTTTATACTCATTAAATGATTTCTATTGGCTAACAACATTCCTAGTTTGTAGAATGTTGCCTCCTTTTTTGGTGCAAAGTTTAGTCGTGTTAGCGGCTACTGTAAATGAATACGAAACAGACACTTTGAGAACTACTTTTAGTTAAGGTAGATTATGAGGGAAAAAATAATACCTATCATTAGGGCTGACTGAAATATGCAGTCAAATGCTAATGGCACACAGTATATGAAGTTAGCACATATATAAGGCTTTGTACTCATCAACTGTCCCTTAAATCTCCTCAACTACCAAATGTTATTTCTGCAATTGATGTCTTATGTAGTTACTAGGGTTTGGTATTGAGTGTTCTTAACAGTGAACTTCTATTTAACATATTTACTTGATTAAGATTAACCATCATAGCAAAATGTTAAAAAAACATAGTGAATTTAATGTTTCGTTTCAAGTAGCATGTTGTTTTCAACAGTGTGGTATTTTGAATATTAACTCAATCATTACATAATGTCGTAATCTGATAATATTACATAGTTCTTTGAACTATATAGATTTTGTGTCTTATGGTTGGCATGTTTTTTTCGTTCATTCGAGTGTTGGGAAATAGTAGGTGTCTATGTCTTGGTGTACTTGGGCTACAAAGGGGTTGCAAGCAGTGGTGGTGGTGGATTTGATCTAATTGCTTCGTTTGTTCTATTTGTTTAATCTTGTCCATTGAATTTGTGAGGCAGACTAACTCCCAAGGATAGGGACCACATCGAAGATTGTTAAAAAACTTTACTCAAATGTCATAAATTTAGTCGAAAAAAAGGGGTTTGCAGGGCAAAAATGCAAAACAGCGCCCGAACCACTGTTTTTATATAACGGGAAGCTTCCCGATGACAAATGTTACATGTAGGGACAGACGGTACATAAATAGGACACCTACGTTGGGAGTTAGAGATGAAAATGTCATAAATTTAGTCGAAAAAAGGGGTTCGGGGGGCGAAAATGCAAAACATCCCCCGATGACTCATTTTTACGTAATGGGAAGCTTACCGGTGACAAATGTGACATGTAGGGACAGACGGTACGTAAATAGGACACATACGTTGGGAGTTAGAGTAGAAAATGTCATAAATTTAGTCCAGAACAGGGGTTTGGGGGGCGAAAATGCAAAACATCCCCCGAACCACTGTTTTTACGTAACGGGAAGCTTCCCGGTGCCAAATGTGACATGTAGGGAGTTTGGTACGTAAATGGGACACCTACGTTGGGATTTAGAGTTGAAAATGTCATTAATTTAGTCGAAAAAAAGGGGGTTTTGCCGCCGGGGGGGAGGGAATGCAAACATATGATGTATACTTTTTATGAAAGTAACTAGTATGTTGGTCACCCAACTTGAGCCATTGCACTCTAGATTTTTTCCTTTTAAAAGACTCCTCAGCAAGGCTTAGTTCTGCATACTAAGAGAGTAACTCAGATCCAACCTTCACTATGTTATCATTGAGAATAATATCTGTATTCTGACTCTGAAATTACTCAAGATTAGCTTTTGCTTCTGCTAGTCTCTTAGAGATATCAGAAAAATGAGCACGATTAAGCTTCCTCAAGATGGGTTTTAGCCTTTTCAATTTGAATTGCAAAACCTGCATGGGGGAACTATTAGTAGGAAGCAGCCAGGACTGAGTTCATAAACCAATAAAAGTCTTATGTAACATCCAAAAATCAAAGAATTTGAAAGATTTCCTCATGACATGGCCTTTAGAAATGGACACAACAAGCAGACAATGATCAGAAGAAATACCAGGATGAAGGGCCACAACTTCAGAATTTGGAAACAAATCCAGCCATTTCAGATTCATGCAGAACCTATCCAACCTACCTTTCCTGCTTCCCATACCATCCTGCTTACTAGACCATGTAAACCAGACACCTTTAGTAGCAATTTCAGTAGCATAAATATCATTGAGACAATAGTTAAAATCACCAACTGGACTTGGATCCCAACAATACCATCCAACCTTTCAGAAAAATGTCTAACAACATTGAAATCAGCTAAATTAATCCAGGGCTTATCATCCACCATATATTTGAGATTCCTCAAATTAGACCATAACCTCCTCCTAATAGTAGGACTATTAGAACCATAAACAGCAGAAACATAAAAGGACTCTTGACAATAACTCATTTGTGCTAATAATGTAATAGATTGAGGATACCAATAGGCAAGACCCTCAATGTTAGAGAGTTCCATACCAAAACACTCTTTTCCCATTTCTCTATTAAAAAGAAATGTCTTTAATTTCTAAGGGAAAATAGATAAATAAATAAATAAAATCTTTCATAGGGACCACATCAAAGATTGCTCAAACTATGTTGAAAATGTCATAAACTAATGTACATTAAAAAGGGGTTCGGGGGGCGAAAATGCAAAACAGCCCCCTGAACTACTGTTTTTACGTAACGGGAAGTTTTCCGGTGACAAATGTGACATGTACGGATAGACGGTACATAAATAGGACATCTACGTTGGGAGTTACAGTTGAGAATGTCATAAATGTAGTCGAAAAAAAGGGGTTCGAGGGGCAAAAACGCAAAACATCCCCCAAACCACTATTTGTATGTAACAGGAAGCTTCCCGGTGACAAATGTGACATGTAGGGACAGATGGTACGTAAATAGGACACCTACGTTGGGAGTTAGAGTTGAAAATGTCATAAATTTAGTCGAAAAAAGGGGTTCGGGGGGCAAAAATGCAAAACATCCCCCGAACCACTGTTTTTACGTAACGGGAAGCTTTCTGGTGCCAAATGTGACATGCAGGGATAGACGGTATGTAAATAGGACACGTACGTTGGGAGTTAGAGTTGAAAATGTCATTAATTTAGTCGAAAGAAGTGGTTAGGAGGGGAAATGCAAACATCACCCGAACCACTATTTTAACGTAACAAGCAACTTCCCGGGTCCAAATGTGACATGTAGGGACAGACGGTACGTAAAAAGGACACCTACGTGTTAGTCGTTAGAGTTGAATATGTCATAAACGTAGTCGGGAAAAGGCTTTGGGGGGCGACAGTTTATGTGGTAGAACATGAAATGCCCATGTCGTGGGTAACTATTTTGGTAATACCATCTTAAACTATGGTTTGTTTAACTATTTCCTTAGTAGTTTATGTAGAACAATATTTTTGGTAAATTGTATAGTGCTTTTGTTGACTGTGGCCCTTTTACTTGCCATAAACATAACTTTTGGCAGTAATTTGTAGAATCGATGCTCGTCTACCAATCCATGTGTGGGTGTCTTTCATTAGTTAATAGCTATTACTCTCCTTGTCTTTTAATGTTTCAACTTAATACAGTTGCTATATGTCGTCCGGAAGTGCCTCCATAGGCACCAAACTAATGAATTTTTTTTTTTTTTTGCAGATCATTTTGGACATACAAATGTGGATATGTTTTTTTTTGGACAAGTACGGGAGGGCATTGTTTTTATACCTCTATCCGTATCTATAGTGGTTTGTACAAATTAATTTTTGGGTGTGGTACATATCAGCTAAGGTGGCATGGTAGAAATTAGCATAGCATGTGGTACAAAGTAGTTTTGGCGCAGTATAGATTAAATTTTTGCTGTGGTACATATGTCCTTTTTGTTAATTTTATATTGGTTATGTATGAAATTAAATTATTGACGTTGGTTTATACTTGGTTCGTATGGAATTTGTATTATATATAGAATTGGACGTTCGATATTAATTTTTTGGATGGTTGGAACTAACATGTGTGCACGTTGTTGAATGCTTGAATGGTTGATAATATATTTAGCGTTGATGGATTATATTATTTATACAGGGTACAGGTTGTACTAATAATATTATGGATATAGGTTGTTTAGCAACATTTTTTTAAAAAACAAAAAAAAAACAAAAAAGTATTTGGCCACCAAATATTTTGGTAGCCAAATACGCGATCAAATGTTTTGGCGACTAATAATTTAGTAGCAAAAACATAACCAAAAAAGTTTTTGTGACCAAATGGTTAATAGCTAAACAAATTGAGAATGAGAGAACTTCACTGTTGGCCACTACATTTTTTAGTCACGGAAAAAAAGGGTATCATTTAGCGACTGAAACATTTGGTGGCAAAAAGTAACAAAGTGAAACTTAAGAGATTTTTGGCTACAACCAATTTTAGTCGCCAAAAGTTACCACGACAAAATGACATGGTCACTAAAAATATGTATTCTATTGGTGACCAAAATATTTAGTCTCTAATAGTTGGTTAAAATTTTCATGTAGAACTTTTAGTGACTAAAAAATTAGTGGCCGAAATGTCACGTTTGCCGACTAAGTACGGATTCGTAGCCAAATGTTCACTTTTGGTGACTAATTCCTTCGTAGCAAAAAAGTAACACCTTCCCCGACCACATGAATATTTGTAGCCGAAAGTCACATTCGGCGACTAATTGTTTTAGTGGTGAAAAGCTAACATTTGCCGACTAATAGAAATTTAGTAGGCAAATGTTACACTTTCGGCGACCAAATAAAGTTTAGTCGCCAATACCATCGTCGACAAGGTATAGGCGACTAACTTGGTGATAGAACTTTTTAGTCGCTAAATCCTTTCAGCGACCAAATTTCAGACGTTTGGCGACCAATATTTTGGTAGCTAAAAGTGACATTTGTTGTAGTGAGAAGGCTTGTTTGTTTATAGCCCTAATCTTGGTTTAATGCTTGTATAATAATCATTTTATGAATAATTAAAGTTTTTGATTAATTCCAAATACTTAAAACTTGGCTAATTGAAACTTTAAAAAAATAGTAAAACATATTATATGTACAACTTATATTGAGTTTAATAGTTAAAATACTATTTTTTTTATTTATTTATTTTACTCAACATAAATATGCAAATATTTTAGATTAAAAACAAATCAAAAAATTAGGGTTTGAATTGATAAAATTAGAAATTCAAGATTTATTTTGTTTGTATTGTCAAACTTTGAATTTTTTCTGTAATTTTTTTATATATATTTTTTTATTCATGTTATCGATCTCACTTAATTAAGACATGAGATTTAATTTAATTTGATTATATTACCAATGATTCGGATGCAGGTTTGTGTTTGGTTATTTTCCTGATAGGATTTTCAAATCATTGGTAATGTAATCAAAATTTAAATTAGGATAAATTACAAACACACCCTTTAAGATTTACTTAAATTACAAATTACCCCTGTAGTTCTAGAAATTACATTATGCCCCTTAAGGTTTCTAATTTCATAACAACTAAGTCATTTTATTAATAAATCAAGTTTATTAACAGTTTTTAATAATGTTAAAATTTTATTTCAATTAATAATTCAGATAATTTTATTATTGTATAGTTGAACAGTTAGAAATTTCACTTTTTCAATTAATCCTGTTAAATAAAAATTTTGACAGGGAGGTATTTGTAATTTTCCAAATCGCAGGGGGCAATTTGTATTCTAAGCAAATCTTAGGGTTGTATTTGTAATTAACCCTTTAAATTAAATCTGGTGGCATAACATATTGGTTTGCAGTGCCCCAAAAATCATAATAAACACTAATCAGAAATAACAATAAACATTGTAAAAAATTTATATGATATCCCAAAAAATCAAAGAGATTATTTCATTTTTATCCCTATACTTTTACACGATTTTCAATGACCCCCCAGACTTTTCTTATTTTCATGCGTACCCCCATACTATTTAAGTTACTATCAATTTTGCCCATGCCGTCACATTTGAAACAAAAAAAGTTAAAAGAATTACATTTTGGCCCCAAATTTCAAAAGAAATATGCAGACCCATATTTTCCTACTAGCAAACCACCACCACAAACCACCAACTTCAATCCCTTCTATCTCCTTCGTCATAGCCCCATTTCGCCTCATTTTTACATCGTTGTATTCAACTGATGGTTTAGTTTTCGTATCACATCTCACACGTCTTGTTCTTCCTCTTTTTGCATGCTATTGGAGCTCCGAAAGTTGATAAAAAAAATAAGACTTTTCTTCTCGTTTTCGACTTTTCTTCGAGCTATCTTTCGGACTTCATAGCTTTCTCAATTCTTAACGGTTCTACTTCATTCTTTCGCTATTCTCTTCACCTCACTTCCTACTTCGCCCTACACTACCTTGCTTTCTCACTTCTTTGTGTAATGGGCCATTTTGGTATACTGAAAGCTATCTGAAAACTAATTTTGAAAATTTCAAAATATTCATCTTTTGTTTCTTCCTTCTCCATCTTCCTCATTCTTCTTATTTTTCTTCACTTATAACATGATGTGGAACATGGTTCTAGGTGCCAACCTAGTTGGGATTCTTCATTCTTGGTAATGATGCGGTTTGTCCTGAGGCCCTTTCTTTTGTATTGATCTCCTTTTCTCTAATAAAATTTTCTTCTTTGCTGACTAAAAAAAAAAAGAAGAAGAAAAAAAGAAAAGTCTTTTGGGGCTCTCTTTCCACTAACGTGTTTATAGGTTGAATGTCAACAATAAGTAACGTTACTAAAATATTATTTGGGTCTTAGATGGTTGATTTTTACATAAACTAGCAACAAATATGTAACCATTCAAACTACTAGAAAGCAATTTTTGAACATAATGATTAAGTTTACAACAATAATTGATCCATATACAAATAAATAAATAAAGAAAATAAAATTCTTATTGTTGAAAAAGTTTCCATAGTATTAGAAAATGAAGGAAGATGGATTCTTGAGATTTTTTAAGCAACATGTGACTTTCAAATCCTCAGACCTGCCTAAATAAGAAGAGAAACTGATTCGGTTAAATAAATTGAGTCAAGCCAATTAATAGGTTATTTAGGTATGATTTAAAATTTTGATGAATTTTAAAATATATTCAAGTTTGACTTATATAGCATTTGAATTTATCTTAAATGAGTTTTAATCAAGCTAATCATGGGTTATTGGGTTTATATAAGAATAATGATTCATCTCCCTAATTTTGCTTTCCCAAGTTCGCCTCTAATGATGAAGAATTAGAGAAGCTAAAGATGAGACAGAGAGGAGTGTGGGACCACTTCACATGAGAGTGGGCAACGTCATTAAAGGTGAAATTGGAGAGACAAAATTAGAGGATATAGCACCACTGTTTTTATAATTCATATAATCAAATTGAATCGAGTAGTAGGTTGTTTAAGGCTTGGTTTGGGAAGTGGGTTGGCTTTTTGGCTTTTTTGGCTTTTTTGGCCTGGGGCTAAAAAGCCTGGTTTGGGAAGGACTTTTGACTTTTTTTGCTTTTTTGTGAGAGAAATAATGTAATAATTATGGATTAGATGTGATGTTTTGTCTTATTGGGACTAAAAAACTTATTTTATTTTTTGTGGCTATTTTAGCCCCAAACCCACACAAACCCCTTCCCAAACCTTGCCTGAGTTTGACTTAAAATCTTAACGAGTTTTAAAATATGTTTGAACTTGACTTATTTACGTAATGAGACCATTTCAAACGAGTTTTTAATGAGTTGAACTCAAGAAGTCTGGTTTGTTTATTGCCCTAATCTTGCTTTAATGCTTGTATAATAATCATTTTATGAATAATAAAAGTTTTTGATTAATTCCAAATACTTAAAACTTGGCTAATTGAAACTAAAAAAAAAATAGTAAAACATATTATATGTACAACTTACATCGAGTTTAATAGTTAAAATAATTTATTTATTTTTTTACTCAACATAAATATGCAAATATTTTAGATTAAAAACAAATCAAAAAATTAGGATTTGAATTGATAAAATTAGAAATTCAAATTTTTTTTTGTTTGAATTATCAAACTTTGAATTTTTTCTGTAATTTTATATATATATATATATATATATTTTCTATTCATGTCATCGATCTCACTTAATTAAGACATGAGATTTAATTTAATTTGTGTATATTACCAATGATTTGGATGCAGGTTTGTTTTTGGTTATTTTCCTGATAGGATTTTCAAATCATTGGTAATATAATCAAAATTTAAATTAAATCTGGTGGCATAACATATTGGTTTGCAGTGCACCAAAAAGCATACTAAACACTAATCAGAAATAACAATAAACACTGTAAAAAATTTATATGATATCCGAAAAAATCAAACAAAATATACAACAAATAAAACTTAGAGAACCATTGATTTAGCTGTTTTGACTTTTTTTTATTATTAAATTAGATTTTAACCGTTATTGATTTAGACAATCTTTTCCTATTCATATTAGCTCAAGTTAAAAACTTAAAAATTCAAATAAGAATAAAATAAAACTAATAGAAAAAATGGCGATAATAAGGGAATCAAATGAAATTGTTTTATTTTTATTTTTGACGGTGAGGGAGTTGGCGTGGGCGGAAAGGTGTTTGACTCTCTGTAGAGTTGTGTTGTTTTGAGTTCAGCGACACCCTTCTCCCCCAGCTTTCTCAAATTCTTTGATTTCACACCTGGAATTGTCAACAAATTACATCCAACTAATTTTTTTTTTCATTAATAATATATTCAGTGGATCTTACTGAATAAATAGTTTCAATCATCGAAACCAGACTCATGATAGTCCCAAGTAACGTGAACACGACGGTCAAGTTTTAATTTAAACATACATAAGTCCAACCTCAATAGTCTATACATTGGCTCCCTTCCAATCTATAATCTAGACTAGAAGCTGCTTTCCCAGCTCATATTTTCCACCATCCGTGTTTTGATTATTTAATTCGTTTATTTTGTTAAATTATTCATAAAAAAATAATAAAATAAAAAAACTAAGTGGATCCGATATTTATAACCTGTTCAATTTATCACATTAGTCACTTAAATATAAGTAACAAATTTATTTTTTTAAATAGAACTATCTGTTTTGTTTTTTTTTTTGGTAACAAATGTGATAAATTAAATAGATTATAAACATCATATTAATTTAATTTTTTTTATAAATAATATATACAAAAAACATTATAAAATAAACATTTGAATCATTAAAAGGAAAACGGTGATAAATTTTACAATTCTAAACAATAATACCCTCCTATCTAAATCACGGATTAACCCAGTCCTCTACGTAATATGGTCGCTTTGAGGTAATTTTTCCGAATAACTCCACCTTCTTGACTTCTTTTCCATGGAGGTTCCGTTCCGTTGAAATTGATTGCTTTGAAAGTTGAAATCACGTTTTGTTTGTTTTGACAGAATTTTTTTTTAGGATAAATGATGTAAATGGTCCTTAATTCACATGAGGTATCAATTAGGTTTATGTTTTAATTTTTTGATTTTGCCTATTAATTTCACGGATTGTGTCATATTAATTCAATACATAATGATCATTAGGTTTGGTTGACAGAAACTCAAACGATGTGCCAATTTAATCCATGTAGTTTACACGATATGTGATAGGGACTAAATTGTGTAAATTATAAGGACTAAATTGACATATCGTTTGAGCACATAACAACATTTCGTCCACCAAACCTAACAGTCGTTATTTATTCAAACAATATGACATAATCAATTAAATTAAAAGGCAAAATTAAACAAATCAAAACAGTAGAGACCAAATTGACAAAGCGTAGATAACATTTGCATAATTTACTCTTTTTTAACTAAATATTATTTTATGTTTTATTGTCAGACAAATATAACTAGTCTTTAGTTAATAGTGAGAATATTTTCTTTTCTTCAATCTAATAAATTGGACTGGCGGATTTTTCTAACAAAATATTTTTTTATATTTTATTGTGACCTTAAAACTAATATAATCAGTGACTTTGTTAATAATAAAAAAAAAAATCTCTTCAGTTTAAATCAGATTACTGGTACTGTTGGATTTTCATGGACCTACCATAGAGTTCACATCGATAATTCGAACCATTTAATATGTTGGGGTCATCGAGTATTTCATCACTATAAAAAATCAGGTTTATTGGATTTCGATATGCCACTTCATCAGATCACATTTGTATCAACGGTTAATATGATTTTAAAAATAAATTATTGACACAAATGTGATCCGATACCGTGGCTATTGATTGTTGATAAAATTGATTTTTTATAAAGATGAAGTACTCAACAAATCTTATATATTAAATGTTGGAATCATCGATGTAAGCTCCATGGTGGGCTCATAAAGTACTAACAACACCCCCTAGTTGGGAAAACCAACTAGACAGAAACCTGTCCCATTCTGATTATGTAAGATTTTAGTTATACAAAACCAACTAGAGTGAAATCTACCTAGTGATAACATTAGTAAGATTTTAATTTTAAAAATATTTTTTTACCTTCTAAAAGTAGAAAATTTTTTCCTACCCAATAAGCTTGCTTTCCACAAATTATGAAAAATATTTTTTTGCTAATTTTTGTTTTTCATTGTACCAAATACTATAAAATATTAAAAATTTGAAAAATTACGTTTGTGTTTGGTTTTTTTCCTGATAGGATTTTCAAATCATTAGTAATATAATCAAGATTTAACTTAAATCTGGTGGCATAACATATTGGCTTTGCAGTGCACCAAAAATCATGCTAAACACTAATCAAAAATAACAATAAACGCAGTAAAAAATTTATATGATATCCAAAAAATAAAACAAAATATACAATAAATAAAACTTAGAGAACTGTTGATTTAGCTGTTTTAACTTTTTTTTTTATTATTAAATTAGATTTTAACCATTATTGATTTAGACAATCTTTTCCAATTCATATTAGTTGAAGTTAAAAATTTAAAAATTCGAATAAGAATAAAAAATAAAAAAAAATAAAAAAATAAAAAAAAAATAAAAAAATAAAAATAAAATAAAAAAATAACTAATAGAAAAAATGACCATAATTAAGGGAATCAAATGAAATTATTTTATTTTTATTTTTGACGGTGAGGGGGTTGGCGTGGGCGGGCAGGCGTTTGACTCTCTGTAGAGTTGTGCTGTTTTAAGCTCAGCGACACCTGCAATACCCTTCTCCCCAGCTTTCTCAAATTCTTTGATTTCACACCCGGAATTGTCAACAAATTACATCTAACTAATTTTTTTCATTAATAATACATGGGGCACTTATCAATAAGTCTCATACACAAAGTTCAAAGTCCATCTAATCCTAAAACAAAATACTTGTACCAATTAGTCTTACATATTTTTAATTGTTACCAAAAACTTTTTTTTTTTTTTAAATAACTTTAAAAATGCTGCTACATCCAATGACTTCCATCAGACTCACGGAAAACTCACCGGAATATTTAATATCACCAGGAAGTTGCCAAAGCATCACCGAAAGTTCGCCGGAGTGTTCTGAACGTCACTGGAAAATGTCAAGAACATCATCGGAAACTCACCGAAATATTCAAAATATTGCCCGAAAAAAAAAATAAATGGAGAAATTATAGTTAAAAAACATAACAACAACAAACAACAATGGGAAAAAGTATATATTATTTTTCAATTTTTGTAGGGTTTAAGCAAATAATCTGTAATATTGATCAAACTGAAAAGTAAGCTTTGAAACTGTAAAATGTTACAGTTTCAAAACATTATTCTATTAAATTGGAAAAACATGTTATGAAACTGCAAAATTTTACAGTTTTAAAGCATGATTCATTTCAACACCAAAAAAGCTGAAATTGTAAAATTTTACAGTTTTCACCGCTTGTAACTAAAACTTAAAAACAACTTATTCAGAAATTTTTTTCCATTAAAAGATAAAAATAGACGTGTGTAACAGAGAAAATGTAGAAAAATTGAGAAATTGAAGAAAAGAATAGATATAGAAAGAATATTATATCCCGGCAACTATTTTTTGTTTAGATCTAGTCAGATCTAGATCTGAGTAAATCTATATCAGATTTGAGTAGATCTACTCATCTTCTTCGCCGTCGGTGAGGATGAAGTCACGAGTTGATGTCGATAGTTGGTGGTTGCCGATGAACCCTAATCAATGATGGTCGTCGGTCACCGGTTACTATATATTAGAAAGAGGAAGAGAATAAAGAAGGTGTGATCACCGGTCGTTGGACATGACAAAGAGAAGGAGAGAAAAACGTAGAAAAAAAATAGAAAGGGGAAAACGTAAAGAATGAGACAAAAGGCAAAGAGAGAGAGAGAGAGAGAGAGAGAGAGAGGAAAACATGTAGGACTTTTAGGTCTACTCAAAAAGTTGTTGGATTAAATAGTATACAAATATTTCAGACAGGACCTACGGCTAATTTTCCCATAATATATTCGATGGATCTTACCAAATGAATAGTTTGAATCATCAAAACAAGACCCATGATGGACCCAAGTAACGTGAACACAACATCGACGGTCAAGTTTTAATTTAAACTTACATAAGTCCAACCTCTATACATTGATTTCCTTCCAATTTATAATCTAGACTATAGATTGCTTTTCCAGCTTATGTTTTCCACCATCGGGCATGTTTTGATTATCTAAACTGTTTATTTTGTCCAGTCATTCATAAAAAAAATAAAAAATAAAAATAAGTGGATCCGATATTTATAACCTATTCAATTTATCACATTTGTCACTAAAAGATAAATAACAAGGTAAATTACAGTTTGCACCCCTTGCACTTTATACAAAATCTTACTTTAATCCCTTACACATCAAATTGTGACACTTAACCCCCTGCACTTTTGGTCAAGTGTCATATTGGCCCTTCTGTTAACAGTGAGGGCATAATTTTGATGTGTAGGGGCTAAAGTGGGATTTTGTGTAAAATACAAGAATGCATAGTGTAATTTACCCTCACTTGTTCTCTCTCTCTCTCTCTCTCTCTCTCTCTCTCTCTCTCTCTCTCTCTCTCCTAATAAAAAATTAAAAAAACTATTTTAATCTTTTTTCATTTTTAATATAAAAATTCATATTTATAAAATTAAAATATTATTGAAAATATACCTTTAAAATGAGATTGATATTAAATATATTTAATAAAAAATGTAAATAAATAAAAAGTCCTCTGTATTTGATTTGTGCTTATGCACAGATTGGATTTGTGTGTTTTTTTATTTCCTTTAAAAAAATTATCTGTCACACCATCTCTCGCATTTTTTACACGTTTTTTTTTCCAAAAAAAAAGTAAAAAAAAAAAAACCAAAAAGCTAGTTTTTAACCATCTTCCCAAAACTCCTCTGTATTTGAGTTACACCTATGATTTTTGTGTGTTTATTTCATCAAATTAATTTTTATATTTAAAAATAATGATTTCAAAACATAACTAAACATAGTAATTACTTTTTATTTATTTTAATTTTTTATTAAATATATTTAATATTAGTCTCATTTTAAAGGTATATTTTCAATGATATTTTAATTTTATAAAATTTAATTTTTAAATTAAAAATTTTATATATTATGAAAATAAAATGAAAAAGATTAAAATAGTATTTTTAATTTTTTATTAGGGGAGAGAGAGAGAGAGAGAGAGAGAGAGAGAACATGTAAGGGTAAATTACACTATGCACCCCTGTACTTTATACAAAATTTCACTTTATTCCCTACACATCAAAATTGTGACACTTAACCCCCTAAAGGATAACTTCTGTTAGCCTCATTGTTAGCAGAAGGGCCAATGTGACACTTGATCAAAAGTGCAGGGGGTTAAGTATAACAATTTGATATGTAGGGACTAAAGTGAGATTTTGTGTAAAGTGCAGGAGAGCAAAGTGTAATTTATCCTAAATAACAAATGTATTTTTTTAAAATAGATCCATTTGTTTTTTTTTTTTGTTTTTTTTTTGGTAACAAACGTGATAAATTAAATAGATTATAAACATCATATTAATTTAATTTTTTTTATGAATAATATATACAAAAGACATTATAAAATAAGCGTTTGAATCATTAAAAAGAAACAGTGATAAATTTCACATAAATCACGGATTAGAGAAGAACCCAGTCCTCTACGTAATATTGTCTCCTTTAGGTAATTTTCCGCATAACTCCACTTTCTTGACTTCTTTTCCTTGGTGGTTCTGTTCCGTTGAATTGATTGCTTTGAGGCCACGTTTGTTTATCGGTGTGGGAGGGATGATTGGAGTGCTACAGCTGTGAGTCTCATCCACAGCTTATTTGGTGATAATTTGGGAGGGAGGAGTAATTGTCTGAGGGGCTTACTAATCTCCCTCAGTAGAGATATTAGCTTGGCTGAATTTTGAGTGAGATTAAGAAAATTGTGAGCAGATTGAATCTATTTTATATAAAAAAATTATTTTTTAAATTTTTGCTTTTTTACCAAGTGCGCATGTTTGTTTTAATATTTGTTTTAGTTTTTTTGATATAAAAATAATTTATTTATTTATTTTATATAAAAAAAATTCAACAATTTCATCGTTAATCATCTCTTATACTATCATCATAACAAACACACTTTTACTTAATTCTTTCACTAACAATCCCTACATTAACAATCTCTTCATTAGCCATTCTCTTATTAATAATTTTATTCAACCTAATCCGCCAAATCATTAATAATTCCATGCAACTTAATTTACCAAACAAAACGTGGCCTGAAAGTTGAAATCACTTTTTGTTTTACGGATTTGAGAAGAGCCCAGTCCTCTACCTTAATATGGTCGCTTTGAGGTAATTTTTCCGAATAACTCCACCTTGACTTCTTTTCCATGGAGGTTCTGTTCCGTTGAATTGATTGCTTTGAAAGTTGAAATCTCGTTTTGTTTGTTTTGACAGAATTTTTTTTTTGGATAAATTATGTAAATTATGTAAATGGTCTTTATAATAAATGACGGTCGTTAGATTTGGTTGACAGAAACTCAAACAATATGTCAATTTAGTCTCTATAGTTTACATGATATGTGATAGGAACTAAATCGACACATCGTATAAACTACAAGGACCAAATTGACACATTGTTTGAGCACATGACAACTTTCCGTCCACTAAATCTAACGGTCGTTATTTATTGAAACAATATAACACAATCCGTTAAATTAAGAGACAAAATTAAACAAATCAAAACAATATAAATCAAATTGACACATCGTGTAAATTGCAGATACCATTTGCATAATTTACTCTTTTTTTTAACTAAATATTATTTTATGTTTTATTGTGAAACAAATATAACTAATGTTTAGTTAATAGTGAGAATAATTTCTTTTCTTCAATCTAATAAATTGGACTGGCGGATTTTTTTAACGAAATATTTTTTTATATTTTATTGTGACCTCAAAACTAATATAATCAGTGACTTCGTTAATAATAAAATTATTTTTTTTCTCTTCAGTTTTAATCAGATTAGGGGTATAGTTGGATTTCCATGGACCTACCATAGAGTTCACATTGATAATCTGAACCATTCAATGTGTTGGGGTCATCAAGTATTTCATCGCTGTAAAAAACCAGGTTTATTGGATTTCGATAGCCACTTTATCATATCACATTTGTATTAACGGTTAATATGATTTTAAAAATAAATTGTTGACACAAATGTGATCCGATACAGTGGCTATCGATATTTGATAAACTTGATTTTTTACAAAAATGAAGTACTGGACGAATCTTACACATTGAACGTTCGGATCATCGATTTAGGCTCCATAGTAGACCCACAAAGTACTAACAACACCCTCTAGTTGGGGAAACCAGCTGGAGAGAAACTATCCCATTCTGATTATGTCCGATTTTAGTTATAAAAAACCAACAAGAGTGAAATCTACTAGTGATAACATCAGTAAGATTTTAATTTGGAAAATATTTTTTTACCTTTTAAAAGTAGAAAATATTTTTCCTACCCAATAAGCTTGCTTTCCACAAATTATGAAAAAAAAAAATTTGCTAATTTTTGTTTTTCATTGTACCAAATACTATAAAATATTAAAAATAAAAATTTCGCGAAAACAAACGTACTGTAAATCAAGAGCCAAACACCTACAATATTGAATCAATGATGGTACGTAGCAATTATAATATTTTTTTGATAAATTACAAATATATCTCTTCAAATTTTCTTAATATACGGATTATTTTTTATGGTTCTGCAAATTACATTTCATGATTTCGAGTTTCTAATCACATAACAATTGAACTTTTTTTTGTTAATAAATCATCAAGTAATTATTATTTTTTTTAACAATGTCAGAAATATATTTCAATTAACAATTTATGTAAAGTTCTATAGAACGACAATTAAACGAGCGATATTGTATGGAACGGAATGTTGGGCAATTAAGAAACAACATATTGATATGATGAGTGTTACTGAGATGCAAATGCTAAGGTGGATGTGTGGCAAGACTAAAAAAGACACAGTTAGGAGTGAGTATATTCGTGAATGGGTAGGAATAGTACCGATTGAAGATAAGTTGAGAGAGAATAGATTGAGATGGTTTGGTCATATATAACGGAAACCAATAGAGGTAGTAATGAAGATATACAATACAGTGCTGGTAGAGGTAAGTGTTAGAAGAAGGGACAAACCTAGATTGACGTGGATAATGTAGTAAATAGAGATATGGATCTCTTTAATTTGACCAACCAAATGGCATTTGATAGAGTCGACTGGAAAAGAAAGATTAATATAGCCGACCCTATTCGATGTGACTTATGATGCAGGTTGATTTGGTTTGATTTATAGGAGAGTAGTTAGAATTTTGTTTTCCCTATTAATTTTGTTAAATAAAAAATTATGATAATGAGATATTTGTAATTTCTAAGATTACAAAATAATTCATATTTTAAGTAAAATTCAAGAGGTATATTTGTAATTTTTTAAAAGAGAGGGATGCACTGGTCTTCCATGGTCCACCACCATAACCATTTATTTCAATCATATTCCCTTTTGCAACCTTCACCCCAAGTCTTTCAGTGTCTGTCTCAACAAAATTTATTTATTTATTTTTAATGGTTCACACTTTAAAGAGCTAGGAAATTCAGATTAGAATATTATATATATACCAGCCACCCTGATAAAATAATCGATTCATCATTAAAAAAAACCATGGCAAAATTGGAATGTAATTTGCATGGGGAGATTCCTGCGGAAATTGCTAGGCTTCGAGGCCTGGCATATGTCAACTTATCTGCGAATAACCTATCTGGCAAGGTTCCATCTGGCCTCTACAATATCTCCACCATCATTTTGTTATCAGTAGCTGTTAACCAACTTGAAGGAAACATTCCTCCTGATATAGGCTCCACACTACCTAATCTCAAGTTACTTTTTCTTTTCGGCAATTTATTTACTGGAACAATTCCTACTTCACTGTCAAATGCTTCAGAGCTCGAATCGATACAATTAGGTGAAAATGATTTCAGCGGGACAATGCTGAGAGATCTTGGAAAACTTCTGAGTCTTCGACAGATAAGTGTTCCTCAAAATCGGTTGCAGGATGACCTCACTTTTATTTCGTCTCTAACAAATTGCACCAGTTTACAACATATTGATGCGGGTAACAATTCGTTTAGAGGTTCATTGCCGGACTCCATAGCAAATCTCTCCACATATCTTAGTCCTATAAATTTTCAGATTAATCAAATACATGGAAACATTCCTTCAGGCATCGGAAACCTCCTCAACCTCACTATCTTAGCTATGGCAGCAAATAATCTTGCTGGCCCTATTCCATCCTCCATTGGCAGACTTCAAAAGCTGCATGGTCTGTACTTAGGCCAGAACAAATTCACAGAACTTCCATCTTCGCTTGGTAATTTGACTTCCTTGATTACTATCTACTTGCATGAAAACAACATCCACGGAAGCATACCTCCGAGTTTGGGCAATTGTCATAGCTTGTTGGAATTAGCCCTTTATAAAAATAATCTCAATGGTTCAATACCCCCTGAAATTATGAGTCTCTCCTCCATTTCAACAATCCTCTGGTTAGATCACAATGCACTAACCGGTTCTCTTCCATCAGAAGTTGGGTCTTTGAAAAACCTTGGATACATGGATGTATCCTATAATAAATTATCAGGACCCATTCCGAACACCCTAAGCAACTGTTTGAGTCTGGAATGGCTTCACTTGGAGGCCAATTCATTTGAAGGAGAGATACCTCAAAGTTTGAGAATTTTGAGGGGCTTAAGAGAGTTGGATCTTTCGCACAACAATTTGTCAGGGAAGATCCCAAGTTATCTAGGCGAGCTTCAACTAGATATGTTGAATTTATCTTTTAATAGGCTACATGGAGAAGTTCCAATACAAGGAGTGTTTCAAAATGGGAGTGCAATTTCAATTGTTGGAAATAATGAGCTATGTGGAGGTATTGCAAAATTAGACCTTCCTCCTTGTCCATCCTCCAAATCAAGCAACAACAACCCATCTCACAGGATGAAAGTGATCCTAATAGTGATTGGTCTTGTGATATTTTTATCTTTGTTTGTTAGCTCCTTTATATTTCTTCAACGGCATCATGTTTCAAAAAAGAAGACCTCTAGCACGCCATCAATCAAACATCAATTTTTGAGGGTTTCTTATGCAGAGCTTCTCAAAGCCACCAATGGATTCTCAGAGGCTAATCTAATTGGTGTTGGGAGCTATGCTTCAGTTTACAAAGGGATTCTTGATCATGTTCAGACGGTTGTGGCAGTGAAAGTGCTCAATCTTCAGACCAGAGGAGCTTTCAAGAGCTTCATGTCAGAACGTAAGGCACTAAGAGCGATAAAGCACCGAAATCTATTGAAAATTTTGAGCGTTTGTTCCAGTGTGGATTTCCATGGTAATGAATTCAAAGCTTTGGTATATGAATTTATGGCCAATGGAAACTTGGGCAAGTGGTTGCATCAAGTTGGAGTTGGAGACCATGAACAGCTAGAAGAACCTGGAAATCTTAAACTAATCCAAAAGCTGGACATTTCCACTGATATTGCCTCTGCACTTGAGTATCTTCATTGTGGTTGTGAGTCAACAATTATTCATGGTGATCTAAAGCCAAGTAATGTTCTTTTGGATGATGAGATGACAGCCCATATTGGAGATTTTGGGTTGGCAAAAATTATTTCTACTGTTTCAAGTGATGTGGCACAAGGTCAAAGCAATTCAGTTGCGATAAGGGGAACCATAGGCTATGTTGCTCCAGGTAGAAAATCTTTTCAATTTCCTTAAGAGTAGAAAAACTGAACTTGCAATAGGAAAAATATAATATTTATATATACACACACATGAATACATTTCGGCATAAACATACAAACCATGTCTTCTACAAAATAGTGGGCACCTACATAGTTTTAATCATTATTTTCATGCAGATTCCATGCCATTTATGAATGCTTCCAATGTGTGCTTCCACCTCCTCACTGTTAACAAACCAAGTACTAAGTTTACTTTGTTTAATGTTGTGCTTAATCTTAGTATAAGTATTACCATTGAAGTGTACATCATTTAATGTGGCCATGCTTAACTTCGCTATGGAAAACTGGTGTTAATCCTCTGTGCCTCCTCTGTTTTTTTGTTTTTTGTTTTTCTTAAAATATTTTTTTATGTAATTTTAGTATGAAATTTTAGTCTGATCAAAATAGTCTATGGCATCCACTAGTGGAAAGAATTAATATACTAGTTTGCTACCAAAGCATTTTCTAAAAACTTACTCATTGCTGGGAAACTTGTATAGTCGATTCTGACGGTATATCTCATGCAAGACTAATTTTTGTTTCCTTCAATAGAAAAATAAAATCAAACTATGTCATTCTCAACAATTGTCTCACTTAGTAAGTTGCAAACACAAACAAAAAATATTGTAACTGAGGGGGATAGAATTAAGGACATTAGAGCATCAAAACATTTGTTGAGTTTCATTAAAAAAATTATTAAATACATCTATTGAGATTACAACTATGCCAACTAACTAGACTCATTTTTCACACTAACATTGGAAACAATTTGCAGAGTATGGCATGGGGGACATGGCTTCCACACCAGGGGATGTATACAGCTTTGGGGTTCTTTTACTAGAGATGTTTACAGGTAAGAAACCAACTGACGATATGTTTAAGGATCATCTAAATCTTCATAACTTCGTTAAGAATGCATTGCCTAATCGAGTGATGGAGATTGTGGATCCTTGCATCCTATTGGAGCATGACACAAGAAGGTGGATTAAAGACTGCATGGTTTCGATTCTACGAATTGGGGTTGCATGTTCAATGGAATCGCCAAGAGATCGAATGGAAATGAGGAGTGTTGTT
Organism: Camellia granthamiana; assembly: GCA_036172215.1. NCBI lineage: Eukaryota > Viridiplantae > Streptophyta > Magnoliopsida > Ericales > Theaceae > Camellia > Camellia granthamiana. The sequence goes on from CM069910.1 coordinate 47,841,366, forward strand.
AGTGAATTGCATAAGGTCAAAAATACTTACATGAATGAAGGGTTGAACCAAGACCAGGAAGTTGGAAGAGGATTTACGACACGAAAACCGAAGGTGGGCATCATACCCTCTTGACCTATGCATATGCATACTGATATAGAAAATGCTATACTCAAAACAAATTTTTTTTTTTTTTATTCAAATTTCTTAGCACTATACACATAGACGTGAATTCTTCCTATATTTATTAATATGGCCCTTACTAAATTTGTGACTAGTGGTAAGAAAATCTGATGAGAAATTCTTGTATATATAACATTACTCTACCAAAATACATCTTTCTCTCTATTGAAGCATCTCAATTTCATTTTCTCATTTTCTTTTTCTTTTTTTATTCTAATAAAGCATGTTTATTTTATTGTTGATCAAGGTTACTTCCAAGGTCCTCCATAAATGGTTACCTCAACAATATGCTACTTCAACAGCCAGTAGAATACAAGTGGTAGCTTTATGTTATTGTTGCCTCAGCAATCTTTAACCTATTGCTTGATAAGTAACTGTCACTTTCCTCCTTTGGTTAGATTGTATTATATCAAACATATGCTCATGTGGGATGTTATGTTTCTAGCTAAGATTGTGTGCTTGGGATTACCAATATTTATTCCTGTTAAATTAAAACTATCATTTCGTTGTATTGTGACTTTTCCTTGAAATTGCATGTTTGTGTATCAAAAATTATTTATTTTGTAGCTTTGTTTGACATTATTATAATTTTGCCATTTAGTCATGGTAACTCTGTGCAATATAGACTCCTACACTACTAGCATTGGCACTAGGTGTCCCACTAGGACATATATATATGTGGCAATTGAGCTATCATGTTATATAAGCTCTATATTGCATTGGAAACAAAGGAAAATATGTAAAAACAAAATCTTGATATAGGTGTTTTTGGAGATCTCAATTGAGCCAAATATGCCTTGTCATATGCTACAAAGAATCAAAATTCAAAAATACACATGTTAGAAGAGACACATTACATAAAGAAATAAAAGATTACTGACTTGAGGGGCTTAATTCCACCAGACAACTCCATCTGACTCTAGTAACAAACAGACATAGTTTTGGAAGGTATATATGCATACCTTTGTGGCTCAGCGTAAAAAGCGTCTAAGATACTGAAGTGATCAGGTCCAACATCCTGCAGCTTGTTAATTGGTTTAGGAAAGTTATCTTGACAACGCTGATGTTTCCTTCAACACCAAAAATGAGACTTTTCTTAGCCGTTGGCTGCACATCAGAATTGGAATTGTCCTTTTAACTCTTCATCCACAATCTCTTTGACAAAAGTAGCAATACTCTCTCAGCATGGTTTCTGTGAATAATTCCCACTGAACTTTGCAAGAACTCTGCCATCTTCTGACTGTAATTCCCAAAAAATTGCAAGACATCAATGAAAATCCTTCTCAATATGAAATGCTTGAGGTTCATAGTTCGTATATTATAAAGTTTCATTCAATTCATATTGAAAAATGAAGTTGTTCTGAGTTTTGAAGTACATGACTATTCAAAATTCAGTGACTATAGCAATGACCATGCTCGAGGCCCAATTACAAAGTTCAGGCAAATCAACTGAATTCACTTCAACTTTCCTCGTCCTCAATACAAGACAATAAATTAACAATATATTTTTATAAAGAACACAACAAAAGTATAGATTCCAAGCACTATAAATCTACCACAATCAGTTGTCTCAAATTTCTTATTATTATTTTTAATTTCAATTCACATAGTCCAATTAGAAATGTCCATCCAAATTTGTCTATAGTATAGGGGGATAAGAGATAGTTTCTTTAAGTGGGTGGGAAGGTGGTTGTAGGCACTGACAGAGTGAGCACAAAGGGGAATACTACATTTGTGTTTAGCTTGGTTTTGGGGGATAAATTTTCAAAAAAAAATTTGGAGAAAGAGTTTATAAATTTTTTTGGTTTGTTTGGTGGAATATTTTGGAAATAGTTTTGGAGTATGGGAGTTTAGGATGATTTGATATTTTATTGTAGTTGAGTAGATATGTGAGAGAGAAAAAGTAATTGATTGATGTGTAGGAAATAGTGATTTTTGGAAAAAAAATTTCCAAAATCACTAAACCAAACAAAATTTTAGAAAAACAATTTCCAGAATTTATTTCTCAAAGACAAACCAAACAAGGCCTTATCTCTGTAGATTCTTTTGAGCTGTGCAACACCCTTCCGCTCCACCAGCTTAAACCCTAGAGAGAGAGAAAAGAAAAAAACTACTATTGGCAGCGGCGGCGAAGGGTAGAGAGCGAGAGTGGGGATATCAACAGCAATGCAGCCAATGGATCCCATTTTTCCTAGTATGGGATGACAAGGGTCAAATTAATCCCAAATTCAAATAATAATTAGAAAGACATGAGTTTGATTAATTAATTTACTCAGAATTTCCATCGAGGAAGTTCTGAAAAATTGCAAAAGACACTTTTGGGGGTTGGATTGGGAGAGGAAAAAAATAAAATGGAAAATTACAATGACCTCCCCCAATAAACGTACACACCATAGATAGCCCCAAGTTGTTGGAATATTACAATTATACCAATCTCTATATATGTTTTTATACACTAAAGTTGGATATTTATTCAATAGTCTCGGAACGCCACTCACCATATGTCATTACTTATGGTCTTCAAACCAATTACCTAATTCAAATTTTACACATAACAACTATTTTTGTTAAGTAGTTGAGAGACAATGAATTACTCACCTAGTATGGATTCCAATTTCTTATTTGTTGAGAGTAGCACGTAAGCTACATCATATGATATTTTTGGACCATTCAATAGTTTTCTTTTGTAATCATGGTTCTAGATTGTGATATCAGAATACGTAATCAATTGTGAAATATCAATTTTGGTAGTATTAGTTGATATGTATCAAAATTGAGTGCCATGATCATGAAATTTTAAAAATCATTAACGGGATGTAGATGGATGTAACAATTCACCATAAGGTCATTTCTGATACATAACGGAAACAAACCAACACACTCACCAAATCTAATCTCACCACAAGATCGGGTTGTATATGACTCGAATGCGTCAAAAGCCATTACGAACCCACCGTTACATAACATCTAATTTTTAAAACAATACTTGTTGTAGCTAGCCTACCATTAGTAAATAAGATGAAATGTGAAATCATATTTTGAATTAAAATATCAAAATTACCCTTCTTATTTTTAAACTAATTCTTTATATGAAGCGATCAAAAACACCTTTTTTTTGGGGGGGGGAGTATGGGTTTTACCAAATTTGAAAATCTCAACTTCATAAGTGAAATTGGCGTATTGTGAAACTAGTTTGTACCAATGTCAATGATCTAAATCGTTTATCTAATATGATACGTATGTATGCAAAAAATGAATTAATCAAATATAAATAATCACATGATCAAATTACATATATTATAATAAATGGATAGTTTATTCTTAAAAAACATATAGACTATATAAATAAAAATGATCTAATAATATGACAATCAATATTGATCTACTTAATTTTTTACATAAATAATTTTTTTAGTTAGTTTATAAAATAAAAAGTTTAGATCACCAAAATAAGTCCAAGTTAATCCGCTAATGAATCAAAAAATTGAGATTTTCATCCTTAATAAATCCCAACTCTTTCTTTTACCACAAACAATAATGAGACCAAAATAAATAAATAAATAAATAATAAAAAAAATACCAGGCCTTGTTTGGGAAGTTTGGTTTAGGTTAAAATAGCTAATAAAGATAAAATAGACTTAAATGGACAATAAGGCAAAATATCATATCCAAACTATAATTATTTTACTTTTTCTCTTACAATTATCAAATCAACTATAAAAAAAATAATAATAAAAAAAAAAAAACAATTGTTATCACAAACATAATTTTTTAATTAGGTTAAAATAGTCAAAAAGTATTAAAAAAAAAAATCAACTAAAATAACATGTTCCCAAGCTGGATTAAAGTCGATGGAGCCGCAATTTAGGAGTGTAAATTTGGCCCGGCTTGGCCCATCCCATGTTGGGCTTTGCGGGCTCCCACCAAAATTTGGGCCTGCGCTAGGGCCTGAATAATTTTTTTTGTTTTTTTTACCAAAATTTTATTATTTTTCACTAAAAAAGACACTGGGCCTCGGGCGGGCTGGGACTCGGACCGGGCCTTGAGTGGGCCTTAAGTGGGCCGATGGGTCCAGCCACAGGCCGGGCTTCAAAATGATGGCCCAGGCCCAGGGTCTTTGGCTGGGCTCAAGCGCGGGCCTAAACGAGCCGGACCCACCTCAGACACGGCCGAGCTTTGGGTTGCCCACGGACCGCGGGCCATTTTTACACTCCTAGGATTGATCTCTCATCCTATCGTAGCTTTCATTTCGACTAAAACCTTATTGTTCTGTCACAGAGGCCCTCCAAAACTCCACTCTTTTCGGTAATTCTTATCTCACATCTTCGAGATTGTTTGGCCTTGTTTCTATCGACAACCTAACTTTGGGAAGTCCAGGTGGGAACGAAAAAGTTTGTCACAATCAAATTTAATTTTAATTTGAACAACTTAAATCTTATATTTTTATTTTTACTACAACGTTGAAACACAAATAATGGTTGTAACTTATTAGATGTTCGTTATGATTAGAAATCAAGTTCAAAGGATTAGAAATCAAGTTATAAAATTATGGTATATGCGGTTGAATAAGTTAATCTGTGATTTTTTAGGTAAATTACATTTTGCACCCTTGCACTTTGTATCAAATCCCACTTTGGCCCCTATATGTGAAATTGTGATAGTCAACCCCATACACTTTTATTCAAATGCTACTTTGGTCTCTAAACAAGTGTCAATGTCCCTCTTTTGTTACTTCATTTTTAAATCTTTAACAAAATCCAATCATGTGACAAAAATGTGACTACGAAATAAGGGTAAAAAAGGAAAATCATCCATATTTCCTGAAAGATAAACTTAACAATGGTAATGATCGAGAAGCCCGTGAGGGTGTTTATCACGCAGAGAAAAATACAATCCAAAAGAGACAAAATTTAGAGAGAAAGAAATAGTTAAACAACCATTGTAGTGAGGCCATATATTTATAGTTTACATGGTGGCCTTTGATCAGTGGTTGCAAACATTCAAATTGCAATGTCAAACAAACAGTCACCATGTTTCCAATCATTGTGACTGTTTATTTTAAATTCAAAACTTCCAGTTGTGTTTCTTCCTGCGAGAAGGTTTTATATTACCACCAATTGGGTTATGATTCGGTGTGAAGCAATCCACCATATTATGGTGTGAACACTCTCATACCTTTATCTCCCACTTGATCACACTATAATATTGATGACAAAACCTGAGTTGGATATGTTTGCCTCGGTACCAAAATTTTTGTCTCATGCCAACTTTCATCTATGAAATTACCTCATAAATCGACGTCTGATTGTGACTTGGTCATATGTGCGCATGTTTTTGCCACCAATCTAACTACACCCATACGAATGTGTTCTCCTACTAACAACACACTCCAGATGACTTCAATTCACTATATTTCAAGTGAACGGCATCAATTTTCAATGATGGGTTCATAGTCCATACCCAATCACCATTAATGACTTCAGCCGCACACATTTTTCATGTGTCAACCTGCACTAAAATTATTGTTAAGTACTTCCTTTAAGACCCATTCCTGAAGGTTTTCCTTAACACACCTTATCAACGACTTTTTGCTGATCAAGCAGACAATATCATCTGGTTAGCACGTTGCATATTATGGACTTTATATCTCATGCTAACTATGATATCTGTACCTTGTCAGTTCCTCTATCTTATTACTTGACCAAACACATGTTTCCATGCAAGATAGAGTCGCAAAACATCGGTTATCTAGGCGTCCCCAGAGTCATCCGACTATGCTCTTATATAAGTAGCTAAACCACTTAGCTAGGCATTTTTCAATCCCATATTAGCTACATGTTCTCTGAATTTTTTCAGAGACAACGCTTTGGTCATAGGGTCAGCCACCATCTCTTCTGATGGTATATAGTTGACTTTAATTTCACCTCTCTCCACTATGTCCTAAATATAATTGTAACTTACATCAATATGTTTTCCCTTGGAGCTATTTGCTCCACTTTTTATCAATGAGATGGCGGACTGATTGTCATGAAACATATTAACCGGTCTGGCAGGTATACCTAATTGTAAACTGTCAACAAATCGTTTTATCCAGACCGCATTACTCACGGCTGTACTGCAAGCTATGTATTCAGCTTCCATAGCGTACTTTGCAACACAACTCTGTTTCTTACTTAAACAAGAAACTGTTGTTCCACCAAACAAGAACACATGACCACTAGTAGATTTTCTATCATCTACATCTCCTGCAAAATCCGCGTCAGTGTATCATTTTATGTCTAGATCACACAAACCAAAACATAACTTCAAATTTTTAGTGCCTATTAAATATCTGAATATTCTTTTGATTGCTTGCCAATGTTCCTTACCTGGATTAGATTGAAACCGACTTGCCAATCCGACTGCATGACAGATGTCAGGTCTTGTGCTTGTCATAGCATACATTACGCTGCCTACTGCCTGAGCATATGGGACATTTCTCATTTCCTCAACATCAGATTTAGTTTGAGGACTCATACTTTTACTAAGAATTGTCCCTTGTAAACAGGCGTGCGTAAAGAATTACAGTTATCCATATTAAATCTTTCGAGCACCTTGTCTAGATATTTCTCTTGATCTAGATATAATAATTTTGAATTTCTATCTCTTGAAATTCTAATTCCTAGAACATAGGTTGCAAGACCCATGTCTTTCATTTCAAATCTAGATGCCAAGAAAGTTTTGGTTTTTATAATCATATCTGGACAATTTTCTGCTAACAATATGTCATCCACGTATAAAGACAATATTGCTAACTTGTCATCATTTTTTCAAATACAAACACAGTGATCTAATGGACTCACAACATAGCCCATTTCTAAAATGACTTGGTGAAATTTCAAGTACCATTGTCTTGAAGATTGTTTAAGTCCATATAGAGATTTCTTCAACTTGTAGACTTTATCCCTGTTGCCTTGGTTCTGGAAACCATCAGGTTGAATCATATAAATTTCCTCTTTTAATTCTCCATTGAGAAAAGCAGTTTTAACATCTAATTGATGCAATTCCAAATCCATCCTGGCTACTACCGCCATTAGAATCCTTATAAAGGCAAATTTTGCAACAGAAGAATATGTATCTACGAAGTCTTATTGAGTGAATCCCTTGGCTACTAACCTGGCCTTGTATTTATCCAAACTTCCATGTACTTTGAATTTCTTTCTAAGAACTCATTTGCAACCAATGACTTTTCTTCCATTCAGGAGATCGGTTAATTCCCAAGCATCATTTTTCTTGATCGAGTCAAGTTCTTCATTTATTGCCTCAAGCCATTATGTAGCATCACTGCTACTCATTGTTTCATTATAAGTAGTAGGATCATCTGCTAAGTTATTAAGTTCTTCAATTTGAAAAACATAATGATCTTTTAAAAATGTAGATGCACGTCTTGCTCTCTTACTCCCACTTATCTCAGGATTCGAAGTAGTAAAACATCATCATGTAATTTGCGTTTCCTCCCACTATTAGATGGTTCTGGGAAAATTTCTGGATCATGTCACAAAAAAGGAATAGAAGAATCCTGAGATACTTCGGAGAGCAATTCAATTTGTTCAAGAGGAGTAACAAGATCAGTGGATTCAAGAAAAATAGCATCTCCACTTTCTATTAATCCACGTTCTTGATGGTAAAAACAATAACCACTCCCATTTTCGACATAACCAATAAGCTTGCATTCGAAGTTTTTCTTCCCAATTTATCCCTTAAAGGTTTGGGAATAAGTACATGTGCTTTACATCCCCAAACTTTGAGATTTTGAACATTAGGTTTAGTACCATGCCAGCATTCGTAAGGAGTTAGAGGTTTGGCTTTTGTTTCGACTCTATTTAATATGTACGCAGCAGTGGACAAAGCTTCCCCCCAAAAATGAATAGGAAGATCAGCATGAGCCATCATAGACCTTATCATTTCCATGAGAGTACAATTTTGTCTTTCTGCAACCCCATTTTGTTGTGGTGTGTATGGCATTGTAAACAAATGTTTTATGCCATTGTCCTTGCAGAAAGAATCCATAGCTTCATATTTGCCACCTCTACATTATTCAAGTGTTTAATGGACTGACCAAGTTGTTTTTCTACCTCTAATTTATATTCCTTAAACTTTTGAATTGCTTCTGATTTGTGTTTAAGCAGGTAGATATGTCCATATCTTGAATAATCATCAGTGAAAGTAATAAAGTATTTCATGCCTCGATGAGTTTTAGTTCTTAAAGGGCCACAAATGTCCGAATGAATTATTTCGAGTAATTTCGATGATTTCCGATGTTTAAAAAATGGGTTGCTAGTCATTTTGCCTTTGATACATGGTTCACATTATCAAAATCATTGGAACATACTTTAGGCAATAAGCCGCTTTTAAACATTCGAGACATTTTATTTTTATTAATGTGACATACCTTAAATGCCATAAATAAGAACTATTATTTGTAGAAACAGACAAATAATCAAAAACACATACTTTATTAGAGCATCTCCAATGGTAATAGGCATTTTACCTATCTAAACATTACTATAAAGTATACATTTTACTTTGCCTATCAACTATTTCATGTTTCTACTCTAACCATGCTCTCTATTTTAGCTATTTATCCAAATACTATTAACTTTATATAATGCCACATCAGCAACAAAAATAGAGAGAAATAATCCTAATGATTAAATATATTTTGCCTAGCTTTGAAGGCTAGCTACATGTAGCTAGTGAATGTGAATTGAGCTAAAATGCCTAATCATATGCCTAGTGCATTGGAGTTGAAAAAAGTGAGTCATGCTAGGCATTTAGACTAACAAGCATTATATACCTAGTGGGTTGGAGATGCTCTTATTATCAATAGGAAGAGAGTGCATGTCATTCAGTCTTACACCTTTCACTAATACACTCCCTTTCTTAATCAATACTATGTTAAACCTAAAATTAACCTCAAAACCCTTTTGGGTTAACACCGGCACTGAAATTAAATTTGGCCGAATGCTGGGTACATAAAGCACATCATGAAGCATAATGGAAGTTCCATTAATAGAGAATTGATAGTTGTCGATGCCCAAAACATCACTAAATGAGTTGTTGCTCATGTAGATTCTGTGTTCACCAACCTTCTTGTCAGTAAACTCCACGAACATGTCTTTATTTTGCACAATATGCCTAGTTGCAGCAGAATCAATCCACCATGAATTTGATGAAGGTTCAAGCACCATTGCGTCAGAAATTGTCATGGCAACAGGGTTATGATCCTTTTTCTGCTTCTTCTGACGACAAGTGGCTTTGATATGACCTTTTTGACCGCACTTGTAACATGGGCCAATTTGATGCTTATGATGTTGTTGTTTTTGCCATTCTTGCTGTTTCTTCCATCCTTTCTGAAATACGTTCTTCCATTTTTTCTTGAAAGAAGTTGTCTTTTTCTTGTTGAATGGTGTATGGGTATTATTCTGTCGTTGTGGTGAAGATTGTGCCATCAACAAGTTAGAAGACAATCCTTCTTTATGCCTTCGCTTCATTCTTTCTTCTTCCAAAACTAAGAGTACAGGCAATGTTACCATTGAAATCTCTCGTCCGCTATGAGTTAGAGATGTGAAAACATGATCCCAAGACAATGGAAGACTATTAAGTATGGTACTTACTTGTATCTTGTCCGACAAGGAGCGACTAGCGTTGGATAATTCTTTAGCAATTAATTCCATTTGATTAATATGATCACCAACACTATCATTATCACTCATACGAGTGTTATTATATTTGTCCAAGAGCAATTGAATTTGAGTGTCCGATCGAACTCCATACTTACTTTCTAGTGCTTCCATTAAGTGTCTTGCAATTTCCTATTCTTCAAAAAGCGAAATAATGTTATCTTTCATATTATGTAACATAGTTGCATTTGCCATTGCATCATCTTCTATCCATTTATTTTGGAACCAATTAGAATCATCATCTGGTTTAGAAGTGGATAAAGTGTGCAATGTTTTTTCATGTGTAAAAAGATAAGAAATGTGGCATTTCCATGCTCGAAAATTATTTCCATTAAGCATCTCGATTCTTGAAGAATCCATGGCATTTTTAATAGCCATATTAAAAAAATGTCTTAATATGAAAATTCAAGTGTGAATATTACAATACTAAAATTTAAAAAAGAAAAAAAAATGAGCAAAATTAAAGACAACAACAAGTCTTAATAAGGATAAGCCTTGTAGTTGTTGAATCGGCCCATGTGATGAAGATATTGCTGTGAAGGAATAGAACAGTTTTGTTGCCTTGGGTAAGAAGAATGATGAAAACCCAATGGCCTTTTAAGCCCAATACTATGCTTATGAGTATTGTAAAAATAGTTACGAGCCCAAGGTACACAATGGCACTTATTAAAAATTGTTTCTTTGAATGTGTTTCCTGGGTAACGCCCTTGGATAGCCTTTTCCTCGAATTTTTTCTTTTGAAAATGCAGTACTAGTACTCATAGAAAAATTCTTAGATAAATTCTGGAAATTCTGGATTTTGAATGACTGAAAAAGGCCTTAAAATGTGCGAGAATGAGTCGAAAAAGCCCTTGAACCAAGCTGCTGTTGGTTCAAGGTTTGGGCTGAACCGACTTGAACCGGCTTGAGTGGAACTGACTTGGACCGCTGGTCAACACACGGATCAGCACGCGATTCAGCACGAGGGTCATGCGGAACAGACAGACGCGGGTCTGGGCGCAGAGGGTAGATGCGCGGATCTAAGCGTGAGACGGTAGGCCACAGCTTTGGGCTGCTTGGCTGTGTCGCTGGGATGGGTGGTCCCTGTGGCTTTGGGCTGTTGGGCTTCGCCTGGCTGACTTGGGCCGATAGCTGGGTTGGCCCAAATTTTTTTTTTTTTTAGTTCTAAGGCCCAAAGGAATTGATTTCCTTGCTGTATGCTTTATTTTGAGCTCTCTTTTTAATTTTAAATTCAGCCCAAAACTCTTAGACTTCAAAAAAGAGTCTTCGCACTGTGTATTCTGGTCGTCTTCTCCGATGATGGGAGTCGGCGACCACACACTGAAATTGAACTTTGTGGATAAAATTTTCATCATTTTTCACAACGAATATTACTATTGTTATCAAAATTCTGAGAAGAACAAGATGGTGCCAATTTGGAGACGCAATTTGAACCAAAAAATATTTTATAAAATTACTTCCAACAGTGTAATTCGGCCTCACTTTCGACAAGGTTTGGAACAAAAGCACCACCAACAGTTATTTTCTTCAGATAGTTTTTTGGAAATACAACACGTTGGTGATAATAAAATAAACAAACCGAATTAACCAATGTCGAAGATTGACGGTCAATGATTTTCTGAATTTTCAGTAAAAAGAGTTTGGAAAATTTTTGTTCTTCTGGACTATATTACGATATCTGCGATAATGTGTAATCCAAGCTCTAATACCACTGAAAGATAAACTTAACAATGGTAATGATCGAAAAGCCAGTGAGGGTGTTTATCACGCAAAGAAAAATACAATCTAGAAGAGACAAAATTCAAAGAGAAAGAAATAGTTAAACAACCATTATAGTGAGGCCATCTATTTATAGTTTACATGGTGGCCTTTGATCAATGGTTGCAAACATTCAAATTGCAATGTCAAACAAACAGTCACCATGTTTCCAATCATTGTGACTGTTTATTTTAAATTCAAAACTTCCAGTTGTATTTCTTCCTGCGAGAAGGTTTATATTGCCACCAATTGGGTTATGATTCGTTGTGAGGCAATCCACTATATTATGGTGTGAACACTCTCATGCCTTCATTTCCCACCAATACACTTTGTTCTACGTGATTAGCATATGAGAGTTATGCAATACAACATATATATATATATGTTTGTATGGTAAAAAATGGGACAAAAAAGCAAGAAAATAGAGCTTTTGAAATAAATAAAAAATGCGACAAAGAAATCAAAGAGAAAGAAAAGATGAATAGACAGAAGACTGTTTTACTGTAAAAAAGAGTTTCATGATTTCAATTTATGCAAAACCCTAGTTCATCTTTTTAATTGTTCACAATTTGCATTTTGTTTTAGCATAATACAATCATATTTTGATGTAAATTTTGGGATAAAGTGTGCATTGGTAGAAAATGTAGATGATTTTCCTTTCTTACCCTCATGTTATAGTCACATTCTTATCATATGACTAGATTCTGTTAAAAATTTAAACAATTGAGTAACCAAAAGGGGACATTGACACTTGTGAAGGGATCAAAGTAAAATTTAACCAAAAGTATAGGGGTTGACTGTCTCAATTTTATGTACAAGGACCAAAGTGGGATTTGACCAGAAGTGCAGGGGGTTTACTGTCATGATTTCATGTGTAGAAGTCAAAGTGAGATTTTGTACAAAGAGTAAGGGTGCAAAGTGTAATTTGCCCTTATTTTTTTAATATGGGAAGTTAATAAGTGAGATATAAATCACAACCTTTGACCCTACTAATAAAATAAATATGAATTTTTAATTTTATTAATTTAAATTTAAATTTTTTTATTTATTTTCAATCTAAATTATTTGTTAATTTTTGTTAAAATCGATGAAAAAATGATATTTTAATCATTGAAATCAACAAAAAAATTATATTTTAGACATTTTATGTAGACTTATATTGAGTTTAATGGCTAAAATATTATTTTTCATTAATTTTACTTGACGGAAATATTTGAATGGTTTAAATTGAAAATAAATTAGAAAATTATGATTTAAATTGAAAAAATTAAAAATTTAAGATTTATTATTTTTTTTTTTATAAAGATCATATTCTAAAAAATTATATCCATAGCAACAGAGAGAGAAATAGAAGATAAAAGTAGAGAGTTATTATGGTAATTTAATAATTTTTGTTAACGGAGTTATGTTTGCAATTGGGTCCAAAATCACGTAGGCATTCTTATTTATTTTTGAATTATAAAAAGGTAAATTACTCGGAACTTAAAAACACATCAAGGTCAAGTGAATTATGCCCAAATAATAGTAGGGATGCAACTAAAACAAGTTCGGACAGGTTGAAAGGTTGTCCAAACCCATCCTAAATTCTGTTGAGAGCTGCCTAAGGCTATCAAAACCTGAATTGTAATCCGACATTGTTTGTCCAAACTCGACCTAAGTCAACCTCGAATTGCATGTGAATTTCAATTCTTTTTTTTTTTCTTTTTTTAGTACAACTAAGTTAATTAATTTGTTGAAATTAGACTCAATGTATATATTTTTTTTATAAAATCATTAATAACATCAAAACAAATAATCTTTATAATATAAGAGAGATGCCGCTATGGTAGTCTTTACAATTTATGAGTAAGGAAAAAAAATAAAAAAATATATATATTATGTTTTCTTATATATACAATATATATTTAGTATGATTTAATAATCTAAATTATTTTAATATTATTTAACGGCTAATAATTTATGTGTATATTTAATATACATATATATATATATACATATAATTCGGGATTCAGATAGTTCGGGTTATTTGTCTTTACCCAAGTCCACCCAAATATATAACAATTTTTTTTGATTAATTCTAAATATTTTCAACTTAGCTAAAGAAAAATTATGGAGCCGCTTCCAAAAATTATTTTAAACACTTTCTCTTCTCTTTTCCATGAATTGATTGCTTTCAAGGTTGCAATGAACCAGGACCCAACTCCAACTTCCACAGCTATGGTCGGTGGATATTAATAAAATGGAGAAATTCTCTCCGGTTTCGAGGCGCCGAGAGGCTCGTCATAATAAGTTCCACTTGAACAATTTGAATAGGTATTTTGTAAAATTTTACGAGTAAATCGTATCTAATGATATACTAATTTGTCTAAATTGATACGTTTCTATTTTTAGTAACTCATTACATGAATGCATTTATTATTTAGTGTTTCAATAACTTTGAAATTTGTATACAACTAACTTGTAATTAATATTTAAACTTTTTATGTTTAAAAATAAAGAAAATATTATAAGTCTCAAATTTTCTACCAAATAAAAGAATAAGTGTCCCCCACATTCATATGAGACATTTTGTTATTTATTTGGTAGAAAATTTGGTGTTTCTAACTTTACCCTAAAAATAATATTTTAACAAATTTCTAAACCCATTAAATACAATAGAACATATATAACTTGTTAACATGACCCAAATTTAAATAGTCAAAAATTTTAAAAATCACTATAAATTTTCAAATTACTCTACTTTTCAAATCACTAAATAGCAAATTTCCAAACCAGCTCCCATACTTCATAATTAAAATAATAATAATAACAATAATAATAATAATAATAATAATAATAATAATAATAATTCATTTTCAAAATTTATTTATCATCTATTTTTAAAATAAATAAATATAACAAAATCATTTATCTATAAATATGATATTTTCATAGGTAATCTATGCATACAAACATTTAGATATTTGAGAAATGATATAGAGCTCTAAATCTAGAATTTTAATTTGAGCTCTAGTGATGTGGCAAAAAAATAAAATAAAAAAACAAACAACAAGATAGCACAAAACATCACATCACATGTTGGGCTCCACCCATTAAAGCTTCTATAGAGCTTACCCATTAGAGCTCTCAATTTTTTTTACTAGGTCTTTAAAGTGAGCTTTGTATGGATCCCAACAATACTTTTCAATCAACATATTGAACTATTGACTAGAGAGAATCTTTTTCCTTAGGCTAGGTGATGTTTGATAAAATTAAAAATTGAAAATTGAAGATTGAAAATTAAGTACTAAAAATTGAATGCCAAATTTTTTAAGCTGAAAAATTGTTTGATAAAAATTTAAGTGTTGAATTAAAAATAAGTTTGATATGTATAAAATTAAATTTGAAATTTGTTATTTTCAAATTGTATATTACAAACTTTATATTGTAATGGTGGTGGTGGTAATGATATGATGGTAGTGGTGGCATAAGAGTGGTGGTGATAGCGGTAGTGTTGGTGATGGTACGGGTATTAAAATGATGGCGGTATTTATGGCTATAACGACAATGATGATGAAGCTGATGGTAGTAGTGGCGGCGGCGGAGACAGCGACGACGACATGATGGTGTCGGTAGTGGCGACGGTGGAGTTGTGGTGGTGGTGGTGGTAGCAATAGTGATGGTAGTGGTGGTAATGGTAGCAGTGGTGATAGTAGTGGTGGCGGTGACATGATGTTGGTGGTTATGGTAGTGGTGATAGTGAGTTTGAAATGCCCCGAAATAAACCCAACATGAATAATACATAACCATATGCATTCATTAATTACAACCATTCTCCATTCTCTATGTCAAGATCTCCATGGTTTATACAAGAGTTCCGCATGCAAATAAACATTCAATGATAAGAAAACACCTGCATCTATAGCATGTGAAATATATAGTCTCAAAAATAAAGATAAAATAAGAGAAACGCCCTTACGGGCTTACATCTTCCAAGGTAATAGCCCGGTTATACAAAATTGTCTCTCGAACCCATACCAATTTAGCCCTAGGCTTCACAAAATTACAAGAAAAGAAAGAGTGATCCACTCTGCACCAAAACATATCCACACCCTTAGCTCGGCGGGATCACAACATCTTTACCTGCACCAAATCCCATAGGGGTGAGCATAAAGCCCAATAGAGAATTCTCACAAAGTATATACAGTTATGCAACTTCAATTAAAAATACAAATGTCAATGCCATGCCATGCACTTTTAATGCAATTCCATTTCATGCTTCTTTAAAGATTACCATCTTTCGATAAAATTTGCAATCTCAACTTATTTCAAAACTTCCAATTTTAATCAATAGGGACGGTAAATACGACACTGGTAATCCCTAGGCTGGTGTCTGCAAGTAGACTCTACGAGTACTACCAAATCGTCATTTTTACCGGTATTAACCAGAAGGCTCGACACCTATCCGCGTGGTTTTCTGGTCTTTCACCAAGGACACTCAGGTCAACTTATCAAGTTCAACTACACCCCCTATTCGACTTACCACGTATTTACCCTATGTACATTATCATAATTCTCATTGCAATATAATCTTTCTCTAAACAAATGTTTTTCCAACACATGTCAAGATGCACAATAACGATAATAACTCAATTGAAACATGATGCAATAATTACTATTTCGTAGCATTCTTTCATTCTCAAGATATCTCTACAACAATACCAATCAATCCCATTTCTCATTTCATCTCTTCAAAGCCAATTCACAAAACTCATGTGTCTTCAACACACAATAACAATTTTTCCATCATGCACAATTCTAATCAATTTGCCTCTTCGAGTCATATGTGATGTTTTTTGAACATAAATCTCCCATGGGTTACAATCTTAACATTTCATGGTACATAATCATTCATCACTTTCCAACAACACATGTTCAAGTAATTTAACAAACATGTTATAATAACTTCTCATTTCTCATATTTTTAGTAGATCTCCATTTTTGCCAAACTTGTTATGAGATTTACTCTCAATCATCTTCATGACACAAAATAATAAGGGATTTCATAAATATTTTCTTATTTTCCAAAATCCCCAAATTCTAAGGTTTTGCATCAAAACCAAAACATCTCTCAATTTTTATGGTGAAAGTTCATCAAAATCAACTTTATGAAATAATAGATACAAGACCTTGAAGATCAACATAGAAACTTTTGAGTCTTTAAACTTTCCTTTGAGAAATCACATCATTTTGAACCAAAACCGAACATCTTATAATAAATCCTAGAGAAGTATAAAATCAACACTCAATCTTGTAGAACATGTATATATGACTCAAGAAACCCTACCTCAAAATGTTGATGATGAAGAGAAAATGAAACCCTAGCTTCAAGGAGGAGAGGATCTTGGATTTCCACCACACCCAAGGAAGCCCTAACTTTAGATCTTCAAGACTAGAGGAAGATGATGATGATCTTGACCCAAAAATTGTAAGAATCAAAGAGTTTCAAGGCTTGAGGATGTTTTCTAGAGAGAAGGGGGAGAAAAATAGGGTTTAGAGTGAGAGAGGAATGAAAAAAATGTGTTATACATTCGGATAAAAAACAGAGTTTCGGACTGCCCAGTTGGCTGCTCGTGCGGCCTTTCCCACCACTCGTGCGGCCCACCTCCACCGCTCGTGCGGCCCATTTCCCCCGTTCGTGCATCGATTTCAGAATGCAAAATTATGGGTGTTAACCTCCACCGCTCGAGCAGCCTAGCCCACCGCTCATGTGGCCCCTCCCCGCACGTGCAGCCTAGGGCCCAGCACGTGCGCCCCTGGCCCAGCCGCCCAAAATTCCTGCTTCGCTCCTGACACTCTAGACTCACCCACGCACCTTTCGAAACAAGCAAAATTCAACACCAAATGAAACAAGAACTAGAAAACCATTTCTGGACGTTTCAAACCCAACGAAGACAAAAGGAAACGAAGCGAAAAGAGAAAGCAAGAAAAAGGAAAAGACCCGGTCGTCACAGAGTTTCTAATAGTGTATATCGATACTTATATTTAGTTTTTATAAATTCAATCAGAATTAAATAATTTTGATATGACTTAAAATTTTCTTAAGTTTTAGCCTGCATTTCAAGAGACTTGAATTTTTAAGTGATATCAATTGTAGTTATCAAACGAACTTAATTGATTATCACTTAATCAATTTAGTTTTAAGTGTTGAATCATATTATCGAACACCTCTAAGTTTGATTATTTAAACCCTTTTCTACTAAGGTGTTTATGGGTTAAACGTTGACTATAGACAACAACAACTTGTTGGGAAATCCTATGATGAGTGTGTACCATATGTACCCTACTATAAGTTGGTGTAATATTATCACAAAATTTTCGTAACATCAATCACGAAATACGTAATCTTGATACAAATTAGTATAACAAAATGTCACGCTCCGTATTTTATTACTCGGATAACATTACCAATATTCATTAATCAAGTCCATTTACAAATAATTTTTCATCCTTGGATGAAATGGTGAATAATTAAATATACTTATTCCCGCTCGTTATACAACAATGACATTTATATACAAATAAAAGAAATGTCCTGAGACTTACAATAAAAGAGAGGATACTACTCTTTATTAAAAAAAAAAAAAAAAAAAGCACTCAGCAACAAAAGAAGTAGTACAATCCATCACTACATTACACTTATGAAATGGTAAAACCCATTGTTTGATCTTTAAATCCGAAAAGCATTCCCTGTACACATGTACAGGCAAGGGGTGAGCAACCACTAGCTCCCCAAACAATCCCCAAACAATCTCATATTAAAACATTAGAAGATAATGCGGGTACCAAAATACTCATACATATAAGTGAAATCATATCATATCAAAACCATATGATTTTATTACATAATTTCTTAAATCCAATTTATTTAATTAACTACAACAAGTTAACTTAAAGATCAAACATATTATATATAGTCTTATGAGATGAATGCCATGTTATCAATTGAATCAAATAATTAAACAATTCATCAAATCCATTTTATATAGTCTTATGAGATGAATGCCATGTTATGCTCAAAATATTTTTCTCATCTTTTGAAAATCTTATGCACAATGCCAATTTAAAATTTTCCAAAATGGTAAATACGACTCAGGTAATCCTTAGGCTGGTGTCTGCAAGTAGATTATACAAGTACTACTAATTTGTCATTTTTACTAGTATTAACTAGAAGGCTCGACACCTGTAATCTGTCATTTTTACCAGTATTAACTAGAAGGCTCGACACCTATCCGCGCGGTTTCTGGTCTTTCACCATGGACACTCAGGCCAACTTAACCAATATCAAACTACACCCCCTAGCCGGACTTACCAACGTATTTACTCAAAACAATTCAAAATGATCTTGTTTCACCAAAAACAATTCATTTCTCAAAACAATAGTTTTCAATTAAATTCGAAATCCATGATAACAATGAAATAGAATGGCAATGCAATATGTAACAATGCATTAGAATAGTTCCAATTTCAATTCCACCACACAATGCTCCATTGTGATCAAATTCCATATCTCTATCAATGTAATACCATGATACAATCCCAAAAGATAATATAATAATGTTAATATTCATGTATTTACCACATGTAAATCAACAAACTTCCTACTTAGTCATTTCAAGAGA
The DNA here is from genome assembly GCA_036172215.1 of Camellia granthamiana. Taxonomy (NCBI): domain Eukaryota; kingdom Viridiplantae; phylum Streptophyta; class Magnoliopsida; order Ericales; family Theaceae; genus Camellia; species Camellia granthamiana. Next base: position 47,860,669 of record CM069910.1, read on the forward strand.
AATCTATAACATATTAGCATACACCAAATATTAAAACTATTTATCAATTTTTCAATTGTTTTGACTCACACAAAACCTTCAATCAATTTTTGTTTTACCTCAACCAAGATAACCAATATGATTTTTACCAAATCTCATACTTATTAAATATTACCATTTCCATTCTACTATATCAAAAAGAATAATGCTTGAGACCCCCTTTTGGGGGTCACCCCCTCACCCCCCTTTGCCACGTGGCGGGTGGTGATTGGAGGAGCAGGAAAAAAAAGAAAAAGAAAAAGAAAATGTAACCAATGAGAGAGAGAGGGGGTCAAAGGGGGTGGGGGGAAAAAGGGGGATGAATCATTGCTCTATCAAAAATTATATTATAATCTCAAAAACTAATTTAATCCACTAAATTAGTAAGTTTATTATATTCAAAAAATTTCAAATTTATAATATCAAACCTAACTTCACATGTCTCATCCCTCCAACATAACCATATTTCAACATAACCATTTTTTTGTACCAAGCTACTTAAAGAGGTAATATTTTTCCCAAATTCTCCACCAATAACAATTTTCACAACTTTTCTAAAATTAATTAATCACATGATCTTTATATCAAAAATTATGAAATATGCTCAAGAGTAAGATTTTCAAGGTAGTGAGTTCAAAAGTTTACATTTCACATTTTTTATTTTCACAAAAATAAACACAACTTTATCATCAACATATTACCTTTCATAAAATATCATGAATATAACACTTTTAGAGTTTTTAATCCTAAAACAACTCTATAATCCCAACTTAACAATTTACACAATATTCCTCAATATCAATTTATTTTTCTCAAAAATAAATTCCAAAATCAAAGATAAAAAAAATAATTCAACTTTATATTTATCAAAATAAATCATCTAATCATAATATGATGTAAATACAATCATACAACCTTTAAATTTTATTTTCGGATTTTTTTTTACAAAATTAACAACACAAAATGATTTTTCCAAAATCAATCTCAAAATGCCATAATTTTTCTTCCAAAAATTACTAAACAAAAATCTAAAAATTATATATATATGCAATACCTCTTAAAATGACATATTTTCTCAAAATAACCCTAACATAGTTTTAATGTAAAAATATGAAGAAAGTCCCTACCTCAAATATGAAGAAAAGCTAATCCAAAAATGCAAACATCACTCGATCATGAATCCGAGAACACCATTACGAAGATCACGACGAGCTCTCCAACTTTCATTTACAACACTTTTGCAAAATCTTACTCTAAGGACTCCCATTTGAAGCTTAAAGATTGAGCAACAATGGAGAAAAGATAAAGGGAGAGAGAGAGAGAGAGAGAGAGAGAGAGAGAGAAAGACACGTTGAGATAGAGAGAAAGAGAGCCAAGCTCTCCGCCAACCCAACAGGAAATGAAATGAGGTGAAAAGGAAAGGAAGAGGAATGATGGCCAACACAAAAAGCGGGGCAGCCCATGTGGGTTTGTCTTCCCAAAACTTGGTATTTAAAAATATATATATATATATAACTTTTGTAATAATGCTTTCAAATTTTATAATATAAATTATAAAATTATATAATTTTTCTCACTACAAAATATAATATTTTTGTCCATTACAAAATATAATATTTTGATTACTACGAAATATATACATTTTCATTCTTTATAAAATATATAATTTTTCGCAATATGGTACACATCATAAAATCAACTATAAAATATTTATTATAATCCTATATAATAAATAATAAAAACTCCCAAGATGGTTACTACGAATCACATAATTAAAAAGGACCAAACAATTAAACATGAGTCACTAAACAAACTCAAATTAAATTAAATTTAAGTCATGGGTCCCACCCATAAGCCAAACATGGTCCAATTATATACCAAAATAGACCCAACAAATTTATCCAAATCATAATCTAAACATTTAAAATTAAATAACAAAATTCTGCTATAAATTAAAATGAACACCAATCAGTCCGTGAATTTTCATAAAATAAATAATCATCAATAAATTATGAAAGTTTTACCTAACATGCTAGACTTGTATGTGAACAACATATAAAAATTTCATAATTTTCTGAGATCAGGAACTATTTTTAAAAAAATACAAAACCGAACTGTTTTCGCACAGAATTTACACATCAGTCAAATTCGAAAATTTGCTCAATTAAATTATGCACTGTCTATTTTTTTTAAAAAAAATTCTGGGTCATTACACAAAATGTCTAAAATTTTGTGGTTCATGTACCAAAAGTTTGTGGCTTGATTATGACATTTTTTGTTAACCTAATTTATGGCCATTTTATACATTTTATAATTGATGTTACGAAATTTTGTGGTAAAATTATACCAATTTGTGATAGTGCACATGGTAAGTGTGTACCATTAGATTTCCCAAGCTTGTTTTATTCAAGTTCACTTGTGATTCTCATTTAATGGAAAATAATGAGTAATATGAAGGACTCTAAAATATCATTGGCTTTTAGATAGTTGATTCGTACATAAATCAAGAACAGCACAGTCTAATTTATTACAAGTATTTCTTAAGAGTGTTGTTTTAAGGGTTTTAAGCATTGTTTTGAAAAGCACTGAATAAGTTTACAATAATAATTGAGTCATATACAAATAAATAAATAAATAAAAATTAAAAAATAAAATGTTTTAATTGTTGAAAGAGTTTCCATAGTATTAGAAAATGAAAGAAGATAGATTCTTGAGATTTTTTAAGGAAGATATGACTTTCAAATCCTCAGGTCTACCTAAAAATAAAATTAAAAAAAAAAAAAAAAAACTGATTTAGTTAAATAGGTTGAATTGAGACGATTAGTAAGCTGTTTAAGTATCATTTGCAAATTTAATAAATTTTAAAATATTAAGTTTGACTTGTTTAGACAACCGGTTTCAAACGAATTTGTTTATCGCTCTAAAACGATCATTTTATGAATAATAATTGGATTTATTACACTTGTACCCTTAAACTATCATCAAATTATCTATTTAGTCCCTAAATTATCAATTGTGTTTATTAGGTCCCTAAAGTATATAAATCAAAATCTATTTAGTCCATAAACTATTGATTGAACCCATTAAGTCCCTAAAGTGTTTAATTAAAACTTATTTAGCCTCTAAAAGGATTATTAAAATAAAATATATGCCCATAAATATTATAAATTAGTAAAACACCCTATTTAGTCAAAAAATTATTTTTAAAAAAAAAAAAGCCTTAAATTTTTATTTTGTCTTTAAAAAGTGGGCGCTAATCCATATATTGAATTTCCTTTATAAGGATAAAAGTAATTATCTATAATATTTTTTTACTTATCTTCTATAGTAGATACGTGTTTGCCTTAATATCTAATATTATATGTCAGATTTCGTTTGTAATTTCTAATTGATTGTTTTTAAGTTTTTTGCTAAATTCTTTTTATTACTTAATTAATATATTATTTTGTTCTATTACTATTTGTACAGAAGTGTTATTATTTAAATTATCCAATTATGGTTCTTCAATATATTTAATATTCATATAATCTATTAGTAAGACTAAAAAATCAGACTTTAATATTAATTTAAACACACAATGAAATAAAATATCTTTTAAAGACAAAATAAAAATTTAAAAGATTTTTCTGTAATAAAATCTTAATTGGAGAGGGTTTTTTACTAATTTATAATACGTATGGATATATATATTTTATTTTTGTAATCCTTTGAGGGACTAAATAGGTTTGAATTAAATATTTTAAGGACTTAATAGATTCAATCGATCTTTTATGGACTAAATAGACTTTGATTTATATACTTTAGGGACTAAATAGATTCAACTGATAGTTCAGGAATTAAATAAATAATTTGATAATAGTTTAGGGATAGAAAGTGCAATAAACCCATAATAATTTTTTTGATTAATTCCAAATACTTAAAACTTGGCTAATTTAGGCTAAAAAAAAAAAAGTTTATACATAATATATAAGTTCAGCTTTGGGATAATTTTCCAGAGTGATGATAACTCATCATACTTTCTTTTCTCTTTTCCATGGAGGCTCCATCCGCTTGAATTGATTGCTTTTTAAAGTTCTAATAAATCAGCACCCAAAGTCATGCTACAAACAATTGACCCATTCGTGCTCCATGGCAAATTTTTTTTCCAAGGGTTCGGGCTTACTTCCCATCCTCGTTTGGGTATTGTTCAGGCCGTGGGACTAAATAAAGGTTTAGTTCCAAAAATTCGAATCGTTTACTTTGAAAAGCCCTTTGTTTATATTGTTCATGCAAAAAAAAAAAAAAAAAGAAAAAAAAAAAGAAAAAGAAAAGAAAGATTGATCACACAATTGTAACCTTTGTTTATATTGTCCATGCAAAAAAAAAAAAGAATTGATGAGACAATTGTAACTTGTTTATTTTATCGCATGTCTCTAAAAAATCTTTTTTTTTTTGGACAAATACAATTAAAATAAAGATATTACAATTATCGAATTAACTTAATTTTTTTCATCGACGACATACACAAAGAGTACTACAAAATAAACAGTTCGGATCATCAAAACGAGACCGGTGATAAACCCCACCAACCTAAACAACACCCTCCAATCTAGATCATGAACTGAAGGCAAACCCAACTCTTTTTTCAATAATATTAAGCACTAACTAGCATACAAAACACACCCGTTAAGTAATGGATCCTACATGTATAATATTTCTAACATATTAAATTTTCTTAGAAAATAGGGACATACTGGTCTTGGTCTAATTTCCATCCTATTGCCGTCTTGAAACTTCATCCAGGTCTTTTTCAACTTTCTTTCTTTTTTTTTTCTTTTTTTTTTAAATTAGGACAAATACCTATGTAGTCCCTGTACTTTGGTTTTTATGTTATTTTAGTTCCTATAATTTCCATCTCCAATCTTTCATCAAATGTTTCATCAAATTTAAATTTGATGAAAATGGTACTCCAACCGTTTCATCAGATTGATATCAAATGATGGGAGCACTATATTTATCATTAAATCAAGAGAGTTTTTATCCTTTCATCAAATTTTGTAAGTAGCTATTGGTGGACGACCGGCCAGACAACTGGGTTTTGGGATGAATTAAGAATTTTGTAAAAAGATTTGATAAAAATTTACTTTTACTGGACGATTGACAGGATGGCCGGTTAGATGACTGGCAGAATTGATGAAAACTTACTCTTCATCGTTGGAGTGCATCATATAAAATCAAACTTTTTATCAATTTTTTACTTAAATTTAATAAAAAAATTGATGAAGCGTTGGAAATATTCTAATAAGACTAGCTTTAGAATAATTTTTCAGAATGATAACTCAATACTTTTTTTTTTTTTTTTTTTCTCTTTTCCATGGAGGTTCCAATCCATCTGCTTGAATTGATAGCTTTTTAATGTTGCAATAAATCAGGACCCAAAGACACGCTACAGTTGACCCATTCATGCTTCATATAGCAATTTTTGCCCCAAAGGGTTGGGCTTACTTTCGGTACTAATTAGGATATTATTTGGGCTCGTGAAATCTATTATACATTCTGTTTCGATAATTTGAACTGTTTATTTTGTAAGATTTTTTTGTGTATATCGTCCATAAAAGAAAATTAAGTCGATATGATAATTGCAGCTTATTCATTTTATCATGTTTGTTTATGAAAAAATGAACGACAAATGTATTTTTAAAAATAAACTATCAATTTTTTTAGACAAATATAATAAAATAAAGAAATTACGATTATTCGATTAATCAAATTTTTTTGATGGACGAGATACAAGAAAAATCTTATAAAATGAATAATTTGAATCATCGAAATGAGACCCGTAATGAATACCACATGCCCAAATAACACTCTCTAGTCCAGATCATAGATTGGAAGCAAATCCAACCTGTTTTTCAATAATATTAGAAACACTAACTAGTATATTAACATAAACACAATATTAGCAAGTCTTGGGTCAAGTAATAGGTCTCACATGTGTAAAATTTCTAGAATATAATTTGATTTTTCAGCAATTATACATAACTTTAATTTTGGAGTTCTAATTAGAGCTCTAATGAAGTGACGCGAAAAAAAAAAAAAAAAAAAACAAACAAACAAACAAACACAAACACAAACACAAACAGGTGAGACCCACCTGTTTAGAGCTCAACAATTAGAGTTCCAAATCATTTTTCTTAATTTTTTCTTAGAAGATAGGGACACACTGATCTTGGTCCACCATCCAATTGCCGTCTTGTAAATTTCATCATATTAAGTAAGTCTCGGGTCAAGTAATAGGTTCCACATGTGTAAATTTTTTTATGAAGTGTTTTTAAAAAACTAAAAACAAACATAGTGATTGATTTTTTCTTAGAAAATAGGGACACACTGGTCTTGGTCTAATTTTCATCCTATTGCCGTCTTGAAACTTCGTCCGGGTCTTTTTCCACTAGCTTATTTTAAATAAAATAAAATAAAAAATTAATTAGGACAAATACCTATGTAGTCCTTGAATTTGGTTCTTATATCATTTTAGTTTCTATAATTTCAATTAATTTGATCTTGATCCTAAATTTTGTCGCAATTTGATCTAATTAATTAAAATTCTTATCATTTTTTATGGAGAATACGCACATAAATGGTATATATTATATTTTTAAGAGCAAATTATAAATTTATTGAATTCAATGAGTTGATTTCAACAATTCAGTAATTATTTTTTGTTAAAAATACTAACAGCATTCTCAATTAGATCAAATTGACACAAAATCTAAAATAAAAAGTCAAAATTGAGTCAATTGAATGTGTAGAGACTAAAATGACATTAGGTGCAAAATGTAAGAACCACTAGTGTAATTTTTCCTTTAAATTATTTGAAAATACACCCAAAATAAAAATAAAAATTTTGAAAAAACACTCAGAATTTTCACAATATAAATATTATACAGCACCCTGATTAAAATAGATAAATAAATTCAATTCATTATTAAAAAAAATCATGGCAAAGTTGCTCACTGCACTCTACAATGCACTTATATTTTAGTCAAAAAGTCACTATAAATTATTACATTACTCTCTTTATTTTTTTATATATATATATATTTTTTTATAAAAAGTTAAAAAATTATTAAAATAAGTTATTTCCAAACGAGGCAAACTCTTGGGAAAAGATTTGTCAGAATCAACTCAAAGTGATTCAATTGCAATAAGAGAAATCATAGGCTACGCTGCTCCAGATACAAAAATCTTTCCAATTTCCTTAGAATGACAGAATTGAACTTGCATTAGGAAAATTAAACTAAGTGATTGCTTTGGATTCATCAGATTTTTATTTATTTATTTATTTTTGGCGACGAACAAAACGAATTAAACAAATTACGATTATCAAATCAACTTAATTTTTATTTTGTGAATGATATATAAGAAAAATTTTACAAAATAAACGATTTGAATTATTAAAATTAAAGCTGAAAAATATGTTGTAGTCCAAATCTGAACCGGAGAGCTACTTCCTATAATTAAAATATAAATAACAAATTAAATATATAGGTTATACGGATTACACAACATGGACGACCTCGTGGGTCTCTTTAAAAAGAGACGTGGCTTACAATTCTCTTACAAGATAATGGACCATTTTTTTTGTCTTTTATTTTTGTTTTTGGACAAAATGCGTCCACCCACTTACCATCTTAAAAAATTGGTTTGGTGTCGATGGGCAGAGGTCAATCAACAAGTAAATCAAAAATTTATAATTAAAAAAAAAAAAAAAAAAATTCAGTTTTGTGGTTGCGTTCTATATTTTGAATGGTTTAATGACTTTTTCGAAATAAATCGATAGAGAAAAATAAACTGCAATTAAATTGAAATAACTAAAATTATTACTCATTACAAGAATCGGAAAACGATTAAAGAACTATTGAATTAAAACTATTTATAGAGAAGAGAAACTTACTCCTAATTGAACTAGTTTAGATAAAATTGATGTGTTGGTTGATGTTGATTCCTCATCTTTTCCACTTTCAGCCTATTTATAGGCTCATATCTCAACTGTTAGATAATTTCTTGTTCTCCATGAGGCACGAACTAACAACAACTTCCACGGATTCACAAACGATACCCCACGCACCACTTTTTCTTCCTTAGTGCTGTGACTCGCAATTGACAGAAAAGTAATTTATGTTGTCAACACCTAGCCATAGTTAGGAAATTTCAAATTATATATGCACATTGCACACTCGAACACCATCATATGTAAATGCCTGAATCATTCCAAAAAAGAAAGGAAAAAAAATCATAGCAAGGTTTGTTTATTCCCCAATCTTGGTTTAACGCCTGTAAAGCAATCATTTTATGAATAACAAAAGTTCTTGACTAATTCCTTCAAATACTTAAAACTTGGCTAATTGAAGCTAAAAACAAAAAAAGAAATAGTTATACACAAGGCCATCTTCAATCTTTCATCAAATGTTTCATCAAATTTAAATTTGATGAAAATGGTACTCCAACCGTTTTATCAGATTGATATCAAATGAAGGGAGCGCTATATTTTTCATTAAATCAAGAGAGTTTTTATCCTTTCATCAAATTTTGCAAGTAGCTGTTGGTGGACGACTAGCCAGACAACTGGATTTTGGGATGAATTAGGAATTTTGTAAAAAGATTTGATAAAAATTTACTTTTACCGGACGATTGACAGAATGAATGGCCAGATGACTAGCTGAATTCATGAAAAATTACTCATCATCGTTGGAGTGTATTATATAAAATCAAATTTTTTATCAATTTATTTACTTAAATTTAATAAAAAATTTGATGAAACGTTGGAGATGTTCTAATAAGGTTAGCTTTAGAATAATTCTTCAGAATGATAACTCAATACTTTTTTTTTCCCCCTTTTCCATGGAGGTTCCAATCCATCTGCTTGAATTGATTGCTTTTTAATGTTGCAATAAATCAGAACCCAAAGGCACGCTACAGTTGACCCATTCAGGCTTCATATAGCAATTTTTCCCCCAAAGGGTTGGGCTTACTTTCGGTGCTCATTTGGATATTATTTGGGCTCGTGAAAACTATTATAGGTTCTGATTTAATAATTCAAATTGTTTATTTTATAAGATTTTTCGTGTATATCGTCCATAAAAGAAAATTAAGTCAATATGATAATTGTAGCTTATTCATTTTATCATGTTTGTTTATGAAAAAATGAATGACAAATGTATTTTCAAAAATAGACTATCAATTTTTTTAGACAAATATAATAAAATAAAAAAATTACGATTATTTGATTAATCTAATTTTTTTAATGGACGACATATAAGAAAAACCCTATAAAATGAAATTTTCAAATCATCGAAACGGAACCTGTAATGGATACTACAAAGCCCCAATAACACTCTCCAATCCAGATCATAAACTGGAAGCAAACCCAACCCGTTTTTCAATAATATTAGAAACACTAACTAGTATATTAACCTAAACACAATATTAAGTCAGTCTCGGGTCAGGTAATAGGTCCCACATGTGTAAAATTTCTAGCATATAATTGATTTTTTCTTAGAAGATGACACACTGATCTTGATCCACCATCCAATTGCCGTCTTGTAAATTTCATCATATTAAATCTCGGGTCAAGTAATAGGTCCCACATGTGTAAAATTTCTAGCATATAATTATTTTTATATTAGAAGATAGGGTCACACTGGTCTTGGTCCACCATCCAATCGCCATCTTTTAAATTTCATTCAGGTCTTTGTCTTTGTTTCAATTAGCTTTCTTTTTCCTTTTTTTGAATTTGAATGGTTCACGTCCGGAATTTTCAGATTATAAATAGTATATACCACCCTCATAAAAAAAAAAAAATTTTAAAAATCAATTCATCATCAAAAAAAATATGGCAAAATTTCTTGTTGTACTCTACACTGCACTTGTGTGGTGGTGCTACTTGTTGTGCAACATCCCTGCAGCCACTTCCATTGCAAATGAAACAGATAGAGTTGCATTGGTGACATTCAAGGCAGCAATAGATGAAGACCCATTTGGTGCCCTCACTTCCTGGAATCAATCAGTCCACTACTGTCTCTGGAACGGCATTTTGTGTAGTCGTCGACATCCTGATAGAGTTATTGGGATAACTCTAAGGTCACAAGGCCTGGTTGGATCGCTCTCACCTCATATAGGAAACCTCTCCTTCCTCAAGAGCCTCGTTCTTGAAAACAATAGCTTCCATGGCCCAATCCCCCAAGAGATGGGTCGCTTGTTCCGGCTTCAAATAATGGCACTCAACAACAATTCATTTGGCGGTGCAATACCTACCAACCTGTCGCATTGCTCGAGTCTCAAATACCTGAACTTGATGGTCAACTACCTGACCGGAACCATCCCACCTGAGCTAGGCTCTTTATCAAAGCTTGGAGCTTTAAGCTTGGCTAAAAACAACCTTTCCGGGACCATCCCTCCATCCATAGGAAACCTCTCATCTCTTTCCAGACTCTCTTTCATGTATTGTAATTTGCAAGGGGAGATTCCGGGGGAAATTGCTAGGCTTCGAGGCCTGAGATGGGTCCAGTTAAGTGTGAATAACCTATCTGGCAAGGTTCCTTCCGGCCTTTACAATATCTCCAACATCAATTCATTATCAGTAGGCGTCAACCAACTTGAGGGAAATATTCCTGCTGATATAGGCTCCACACTTCCGAATCTCCAAGCTCTTTATCTTTTGGACAATTTGTTTACTGGAACACTTCCTACTTCACTGTCAAATGCTTCGGGGCTTGAAGCGATTAACTTCTTTTTTAATCATTTCAGTGGGACAGTGCCGAAAGATCTTGGAAAACTTCTGGGTCTTCGAGGGATAAGCATTTCTAAAAATTGGTTGCAAGATGACCTCACTTTTATTTCGTCTCTAACAAATTGCACCAATTTACGTATTATTGATGCGGCTACAAATCTTCTGAGAGGTTCATTGCCTGACTCCATAGCTAATCTCTCCACATATCTTTACGAGATAAATTTGGAGGAAAATCAAATACATGGAAGCGTTCCTTCAAGCATCGGGAACCTAGTCAACCTCACTATCTTAGGTATGGCAACGAATTATCTTATTGGCCCTATTCCATCCTCCATTGGCAGACTTCATAAGCTGCAAGTTCTGAGGTTACACCAGAACAAATTCACACAACTTCCATCTTCGCTTGGTAATTTGACTTCGTTGAATAGTCTCGACTTGGGACACAACAACATCCATGGAAGCATACCTACAAGTTTGGGAAATTGTCATAGCTTGTTGGAATTATACCTTTCTCAAAATAATCTCTATGGTCCAATACCCCGTGAAATTATGAAGCTCTCAACCCTTTCAACATTCCTCTGGTTAGGTCAGAATGCACTGTCCGGTTCTCTTCCATTAGAAATCGGTTCTTTGAAAAATCTTGCAAACTTGGATGTGTCCCATAATAGATTATCAGGATCCATACCAAACACTCTTGGCAGTTGTTTGAGTCTGGAATGGCTTCAGTTGGAAAACAATTCATTTGAAGGAGAGATACCTCAAGGTTTGAGAACGCTAAGGGGTTTAAGATTGTTGGATCTTTCACACAATAATTTGTCGGGGCTGATCCCAAGTTATCTAGGTGAGTTTCAACTAGATATCTTGAATTTGTCTTTTAATAGGTTCCATGGACAAGTTCCAATACAAGGAGTGTTTCAAAATGCGAGTGCGATTTCAGTTGTTGGAAATAATGATCTATGTGGAGGAATTGCAAAATTAGACCTTCCTCCTTGTCCATCCTCCAAATCAAGCAAGAATAAGTTGTCTCACAAGCTGAAAGTGATACTGTTTGTGGTGGTTGCTCTTGTGATATGTGTAACTTTGTTAGTTGTCTTCTTCATATTTCTCCACCGAAGACGTGTCCTAAAAAAGAAGACACCTTCCATGCCATCATTCAAGAACGAAATTTTGAGGGTTTCTTATGCAGAGCTTCTCAAAGCTACTGATGGATTCTCAGAAGCTAATCTAATTGGTATTGGAAGCTATGCTTCTGTTTATAAAGGTATGCTTAATCAAGATCAAATGATGGTTGCAGTGAAAGTGCTCAATCTTCAACTCAGAGGAGCTTTTAAGAGTTTCATGTCAGAATGCAAAGCACTAAGAACTATAAGGCATCGAAATCTCTTGAAAATTGTAAGTGCTTGTTCCAGTGTGGATTTTCATGGTAATGATTTTAAAGCCATAGTATACGAATTTATGGCCAATGGGAGCTTACATAAATGGCTGCACCCATATGGAGTTGCAGAACAAGAGCAACAAGGAGAACTCAGAAAACTTAAATTGATCGAGAGACTAGACATTTCCATTGATATTGCTTGTGCAATTGAGTATCTTCATTGTGGTTGTGGGTCAACAATTATTCATGGTGATCTTAAGCCAAGTAATGTTCTTCTCGATGATGAGATGACTGCCCATGTTGGAGATTTTGGGTTATCAAAATTTATTTCTGCAGCTTCAAACAATGTATCACAAAGTCAAAGCGATTCAATTGCAATAAGGGGAACCATAGGCTATGCTGCTCCAGGTACAAAATCTTTTCAATTTCCTCATAAAGAAAAAATTGAACTTGCAGTAAGAAAATTAAGGGTAAATTACACTTTGCACCCCTGCACTTTGTACCAATTCTTGCTTTGATCCCCACATATAAAATCGTGACAATCAATCCCCTATACTTTTGGTCAAATCCCACTTTGGTCCTTACATATGAAGTGGCAGTTAACTTTCTACAGTTATGAAATTATGACAATTAACTCCCTACACTTTTAATCAAGTGTCAATGTCTCCCTTTTGTTACTTTATCATATAAGTCTTTAACAGAAATTAGTAATGTGACAAGCATATAACTATAAAATGATGGCAAAAGAGGGAAATCACCCAAATTTTCGATCTATACACATTTCGTCCTAAAATTTACATCAAATTTTGATTTTATTTAGTTAAAATAAAACATAAATTGTGAACGATTAAGGAGATAGACTAGAGTTTTGCAAAAATTGGAATAATAAAACTTTGTTTTTGACAGTAACAGAGTCTTCAATTTCTTTGCTGCCTTCTTTTTTTTTTTTAATTTTAAAAGCCCTACTTTCTTATTTCTTTGTCATAATTTTCAACATATGAATGCATACACATACATATATTGTATTATGTAACTCTCACATGCTTATCACGTGTGACAAAGTATATACTGGTGGGAAATGAAAATGATTTTCCTCTGTTGCCTTCATTTCGTAGCCACAAGTTTTTGTTACATAACTAAATTCTGTTAAAAACTTAAATAATGGAGTAACAGAGGGGGAAATTGACACTTGACCAGAAGTGCAGGTGGTTGACTGTCACAATTTTATATTTAGGGACCAAAGTGGGATTTGACCAAAAAGTGCAGGAGATTGATTGTCACGATTTCATGTATAGGAACTAAAGTGGGATTTTGTGCAAAATGTAAAGGTGCAAAGTGTAATTTATCCAAAAATTAAACTAAGCATTCCCATGGTTTCCTAGATTAGGTTGTCAGTGACCCTAGGCCGTGCTGACAACTGAAATATACACGAAGCTAAAACAATGCAGAGTTTCACTTTGGGAGCTTCAAAATACACTCATTTATTTTCTTTCAACACCCATATAACACTAAGAATACATTTGGAATTTATTATTGTTGTTGTTTTTGAATGTACAAAGAAATCTGTAGTGTACTTAAAAATTCATTTCACTTTGTATGGCACATGTTTTGTAATGAAACATTCCACCTTAAACTTGAGCTTCAAATTGGCTTAATTAGGCAACCAACTAAGCAAGCTACTAAGCGAATTTAGAATGAGCCAACAACAAGCCGCTTATTCTTCTTTATATTTTAATTTTGGATAAATTATAGTTCACTCAGATTAAGTAAGGACGATTCTTACTTTGGTTTTTAAATTTTATTTTCTTCTAATTTAATCCCTTAACTAACTGACCATCCAACAATTAGACGAAAAATGGCGTGTGAACCAACCCAAACGCTAAACTGAACCCGACTTGGGGGCAACCCATAATTTTTTATTTTACTTTTTAAATATGTAAATTCAATAAAATGTTTTTAAGTAAACAAGGTAAATTACACTTTTCACACATAATTTTTTATTTTTTGCCTTTTCTCTGTCACTTAGCATTTGACTAAAATTTTCATTGAAGTCTAGTTTTTTTGTCAGCTTCGATAAAAAAAAATACAATTAAACAATAATGATCTCACACAATCACACTCACAAACACCAAGCAAAAAAAAAAAAAAAATTTGTTGCTAAGACATATGAAAGACCATCACAAATAATTAAAATTATGTCAATTTTTCATTCAAAAAGTTATTAAAGGCATTTTCTATTGGAATTACAATCAATTTGTAGAGTACGGCATGGGCGACATGGCTTCGACACTGGGGGATGTATACAGCTTTGGAATTCTTTTATTGGAAATGTTTACAGGTAAAAGACCAACTGATGATATGTTTAAGGATCATCTAAATCTTCATAACTTCGTTAAGGAAGCTTTACCTGACCGAGTGATGGAGATTGTCGATCCTTGCATTCCATTGGAGCATAACACAAGACGTTGGATTAAAGACTGCATGGTTTCCATTATGAGAATTGGGGTTGCATGTTCAATGGAATCACCAACAAATCGAATGGAAATGGGAAGTGTTATTAGCGAATTGCATAAGATCAAAAATACATACATGAATGAAGGGTTGAACCAATGATAGGAAGTTGGAAGGAATTTTGCAACATAAAGGCCAAAGGTGTGTATCATACCCTCTTGACCTATGCCTATGCATATGCATACCAAAATGAAAAATGTTACACACAAACAAATTTTTACCTGATCTTAGCACTAGACACAATGACACGAGTTTCACGTATATTTATTAATGTAGACCTCACTAGCTTTGCATCTAGTAATACGAAAATTTGGTGAGAAATTTGTTTACATATAGCATAACACTACCTAAATACATCTTTCCCTCATTTGAAACATCACAATTCAATTTCTCATTTTCTTTTTTCTTTTATGATTATAATCTATTCATGTAGCAAAGATGAGTGAGTGGACTTAAGCACTTCTCTTTTCTTTTTTCTTTTTCTTTTTTTTTTTTTTCCGTTTTGGGCAAGTGAACTAAAGCATGTTTATTTTTGTTGCTTAAAGGATACATCCAAAGTCCTCCAATAGTGGTTACCTCAACTGTATGCTACTTCAACAGCCAGTAGAATACAAGTGGTGGCTTTACGTCGTTGTTGCCTCAGCAATCTTTAATCTATTGCTTGAATAAGTAACCGTCACTTTTCTCCTTTGGTTAGATTGTATTATATCAAACATATATTCATGTGGGATGTTATGTTTCCAACTAAGATTGTGTGCTTGGGATTACTGATATTTATTCCTGTTAAATTAAAACTATCATTTCGTTGTATCTTGACTTTTCCTTGAAATTGCATGTCCATATATTAAAAATTATTTGTTTTGTAGCTTTTTTTGATATTATTATAATCTGCCTTTTGGTCATGGTAACTCTGTGTAATATAGACTCATGCACTACTAGCACTAGCACTAGCACTAGCACTAGCACTAGGTGTCCGACTAAGATATATATATGTGACAGCTAAGCTGACATGTTATATAAGCTCTATTGCTGTGGAAACAAAGGAAAATATATAAAAAAAGAATCTTAATATGGGTGTTTTTGGAGATCTCAATTGAGCCAAAAATATCCCTAGTCATATGCTACAAAGAATCAAAATTCAAAAATACGTATGTAAGAAGAGACACATTAAAAATTAAAGATTATTGACCAGAGGGGCTTAATTCCACCGGACAACTCCATTTGACTCTTGTAACAAACAAACATAGTTTTGGAAGGTATATATGCATACCTTTGTGGCTCAGCATAAAAAGTGTCCAAGATATTGAAGTGATTGGGTCCAACATCCTGCCACTTGTTAATAGGTTCAGGAAAGTTGTCTTGACAACACTGCCGTTTCCTTCAACACAAAGCGAGTCTTTTCTTAGGCATTGGCTGCACATCAGAATTGGAACTGTACTTTTTACTCTTCATCCACACTCTCTTTGATAAAAGTAGCAATACTCTCTCAGCATGGTTTCTGTAAATAATTCTCACTGAACTCTGCAAGAACGCCACCATCTTCTGACTGCAATTCCCAAAAAACTCCGGAAGACATCAAAGAAAATCATCCTCATTATGAAATGCTTGAGGTTCATAGTTAATATATTATAAAGTTTCATTCAAAACATATTGAAAAATGAAGTTGTTCTCAGTTTTGAAGTACAGTACTTTTGATGCAGGACGAGTTGTGGATTTGCAAAACAGAGGCTATTTGACAGCCTAAACAGTGTGTACTTTAGGGTTTTAAGGGTGAAATTAAAGGCTAATAGATAGGGGAAGAGATTAGGATTGCTTTGGGTATGGATGGATAGGGTTTTAAGGTTGAAAATTGCACTTTTAGAGGGCTGTGAATAGTATCTAAGAATAGTAAATTGAAACAGAAAAGAAGAAAAAAGAAGAGAAAAAGATAGGTCAAGGCATCACACCTAGGGTCTGATTGCATCACACAATCCATAAAGAAATTTCAAAACTCTCAAATTTTTATAAAATATCAATTCCCTTGAATTAGAATCATTATATGACTTTATATAAACCTTAGAGACTTCCTAAACCAACTCGAACTAAAAAAGGAAACTACTGTAATATCTTATACTTCCAAAACTAATTTAAGACCAAATAAGAAACATAAATAAAAACTAATTAAATAACTTAACCCATAAGACAACCCATGAACGACCCACAAAACCCATATTTAGAACTTCTGCAAAATACCCCTAAGCTTAAATCCTAGAAAACATAAATATAATTATACAATAAGACTCTAATAAAAAAACATGATTATGAATGGTTCTTATTAGTTTTTCTTTGAAATCATGCCAATTTCCAAATATCGCCACTTCTTTGAGTTTAATTTTCCTTGAGCTTCTTATGTTCTGTATCATTCTCCGTTGATTGGAAAAAAACTCGACCTCGAGATTTTAAGTGTTGGAGTATAAGAATCCATAAGTTTTGAAATTACATCCATGGCTCCACATTAAAATGTTCAAGTTCACGCCGCCTTTTCTTCGTTGGAGATTGCAAAAAAATTAATGAGAGATTGATCTTTTCAGTCATGTCACTAAATTTTTCTGAAATAACAAAGTCAATTGGCATAGAAATCAACTCTTTGAAGTCATCCAAATCAGTTTTCATAAGGCTTTCTTCAATATTACCAACAACTTTGATTCTTTTCTTTTTAGCCTCTTTTCCTAGCACAAGGTCATCTTTTGATTCACCATTGGCCACTTCATTGATTATGATTGCAGCAAATTCACTAGGTGACTTTGTAGACACTACCTCGAGGACCTCAGGTTGCAATATCATGACCTTTAAAGGCATAATAAGTTCTGGAGGATGCATTAATTCTTTACTCCTTACAGCTTTTGTGACATCCAAGTCTTCTATTTGGACCTCATCCTCTTCTCGAGTAACAATTAGACCTTCTTGCGGTGCTTTTGAATCGTCAATAAGAGCCCTTTCACCCTCATTAACCTTGTCATTAATCACTTTGGCTTGATTTCCATTCTCTTCCTCCACTTGTAACTCTAACGGCTTAGAGCTTTGATGTCCAACAAAATTCATTCCCTTTAATGGTTTATCAGAGGACTTAGGTACCAAGTTAGCCACCTCCAGGTGCATATTAGATGCAGGACTGGCAGTGGAATTTTTGAATAGTGTAGTTACCTTGGCACAGATATCACTCAATTCCTTACTTTCAACTTTTTGTGCTTCAAGGATGATACATGCAGTTTTGATTGGAGACTTCTCAACCTTCATAATCTGATTATCTTGCATCTTGTGCAGATTTTGATTGTTCTTCTTCACTTTTAACTTCAATTGCACAAGGTTTTGGTTTTCACCAATAGGTTTTAGCTTTGGTGCGACTTCTTGTGCATGCTCCATGCTATATCTTGATTGGCATGGTACTTCTTGCTTAATAATAGACCTTAAACCATGTTTAAATCCAGCAAGTCTTTGGCATGTGTCTTCCACAACTTGATTTCGCGTGTCAAGAGCTTCGAGTCTTTGCATATACTCTTCAAACAAAGTGTAGCCATGTCTTGAACTAACAAGTTGCTCATGTGATTCTACAAGATTATTTGAAGGCGTATACTCCCTTTGAATATTAGCTTTCATCTCTTGCCCTGTGTTTATTGGTGGCAATGTCAGGTTTTTGTAATTGACAATCCCATTTGACAAAACTCCTTTCAGTTGTAAATTTATTCGCTTTTTTGTTTCAGTAAGGATGTGAGTGTTTAGATGCGAATCCAACTCAAATTGTGCCTATGCAGAGGAGTTTGTGATCTTGAGAACCTTTCATGTTTGCCACTTCGGTGACTATGTACAGGGAGCGGTCATTTGTGCGCTCAAGCGGTGAATGTCATCATTCAGTATTTTTGTAGAGCAGACTGAACTTTTGAGAGAATCCTTTTTGCACTCGAGCGATAGGCACGCATTTTAGTGAGTTCGCTCGAGCGATGAAGTGTGTGCTCGAACAGTCTTTGCAATTCAGTTTATGTTCAATTTACTATAAAATGTGTCGTTTGCTGTTTTAAGGATTTAAGCAGTCCAAATTCTAGAAAAGAAAAGCTACCAAGGTTTTCTATATTAGAGGGTATTTTCATGATTGTTTCCTTGATGATTTGAGAGTGATCAATAGATTTATGAACTTCATATTAACATCACCAAGGAATTTGTTTTTTTTTATTCACAAAAAAAAGAGGTGTTCTACAGTGGATTCAGGGAAATTTAGGCCTGAAACTTTGGTGGATTTCGGAGTGGCTCATCGTCGTGGATTCGACATCGGCGTTGTGGATTCAACGTTGAAAAAGACAATTCCGAAATGAAGACGGTGGTAGAAGAGATACATCGAGATCGGTTCAATTCGAGCATGAATTCGCTAGGTAATTGAGGGTACATATATGTAATTCCTTTTTGTCTTATTTGTTGATTGTTTTGTGGCTTTGGCCCAATGCTTTTTTATCACAATTGGAGGCACTCCAATTGTGATTTTTTCCACGTTAAATCGTTATGTTAATTTGTTATTGATTGTTTGATTGGGATTGGTATTCACTGTTTAAATTGAAACATAATCACGAATCAATATCTCGGGAATTTTAGATTTTTCACAATTCCAATCTTCTTATATTTTTCTTACCACTAATGTTGTGCTAAACCTACAAGTTTCATCTTAGCAAATCTCGCTTTCCGATCACCGTCCAATCATGGCAATCAAAATATTACTCAATTGAAATAAGCTAATTAGAGAACACCATAGGATCATCCCTTCCTTTAAAATCTGAAACTTCATTGTTATGGCGTATAACATATTGTGACACATAGGATCTCCCACTTTGTAAGAACATAGTGGCAAAACCTTAAGTTTTGATACCAAACTGTTGCAAGACAAGTAGTGGATTTGCAAAACAGAGGCTACTTGATGGCCTAAACAGTGTGTAATTTAGGGTTTTAAATTAGTGGCTAATAGGTTGCTTTGGAGATGAATGGATAGCGTGGTTTTGAGGTTGAAAAGTACACTTTTAGAGGACTGTGAATCGTAAATTGAAACAGAAAACAAGAACATAGGTCTAGGCATCACACCTAAGATTTGATTGCATCACACATAGGGTTTGATTGCATTAGACAATCCATAAAGAAGTTTCAACACTCAAATTTTTATAAAATATCAATTCCCTTGAATTAGAAGCATTACATGACTTTATATAAACCTTAGAGACTTCCTAAACCAACTTAAACCAAAAAAAGAAACTACTATAATATCTTAGACTTCCAAAACTAATTTAAAACCAAATAAAAAATATAAATAAAAATTAATTAAATAACTTGACCATAAGACAACCCATGGGCGTCCCACAAAACTCATATTTAGAACTTCTGCAAATTATCAAAATATCCCTAAGCTTAAAACCCTAGAAAATATAAATATAATTATAAAATAAGACATAATACTAGAAACATGATTATGAATGGTTCCTATTAGTTTTTCTTTGAAATCATGTCAATTTCCAAATATCATCACTTCTTTAAATTTACTTTTCCTTGAGCTTCTTATGTTCTATATCAACTTTTCAAAATTCAGTGACTAGCAATGACCATGCTTGAGGCCCAATTGCAAAGTTCAGGCAGATCAACTGAATTCAGTTCAACTTTCCCCATCCTCAATACAAGAAAATAAATTAACAATATATTCCTATAAAGAACACAATTCATCATAACAATCACTTGTCTCAATTTTTGTTTTTGTTTTTGTTTTTGTTTTTGTTTTTTTACTATACTATCAATTTCATCTATTTAGTCTCTACTTTTTTTTTAAAAAAAAAAAAAAATCAATTCATATAGTCCAATTGGAAATAATCTATCCAAATCTGGTGAAAACTTGACCTAATTTTACAATTTGGACAACCTAAATCACGCCCAAAAAATAAATAAAAGGAACACATCTTCTTGCTCACACTACATTTGACAACTCACCCTACAATCAAACATCAATCTTCATCTGCCTTCATTTCAAAATAGTGAATGAAATAAATAAATAAAAAGTTTTAGTTGTATGCTTTAACCATCAAATTTTCTTCAACGTTAAATTAAATTAAAAATTTTATGAACAAAATTAATCAAATTAATAGTCTAATTATGAAATATTTAGGGGGGTAAAATGTGTGCAGTATAGTTTAGGGGCTAAAAGATTGTTTTTTTAGTGAGTGGGAAGGTGGTTGCAGACACTGACAGAGTGAGCACAGAGGGGAATACTACCTTTTATCTCTGTAGATTCGATTGAGCTCAGCAATACCCTTCTTCTCCACCAGCTTCCTCAAATTCCTTTGATCCCACACTCGAATTCTCAACGAATCAGGGGTTTACCGGCAGTACTTGTACTTCCGCCCCACCAGATCCTATCCTATCCAATGCAATTTCAGCGGCTTCCCTTCCGTTCCAAGTTCCACGAACCTTCACCATAATCTGCTGATGCCAGGCCGAGCACAGTGGCGGTGGCGGTGGCGGTGGGTAGAGAGCGAGAGTGGGGAAATCAACAACAATGCACAGAATGGATCCCATTTTTCCTAGAAGGGGCTGATGACAAGGGTCAAATTATCCCAAATTCAGATAATATAAGTGTAAAATCGATGGGGATCAAAAAAAAATTGTAAAATCGATAATTAGAAGATATATTTATTTATAAATTTCGTTTATCGTTAGGAAATCCTTTTTTTTTTTTTTTTTTAACAATTTTTTTGGAACTAGAAGTGGCAAATGGAAGGGTTTGATCAAGTTAAAATGGGTTATGTATTAAGACAATTGAACCCAAATTTGCCCATTTACTAAATGAGTTTGAACAGGTTGAGTTGAATTAAATACAGATTATACATATTAATCCGATCAATTGGTTTACTTTATTGAATTTATTTTTTTAACATATGCAATTTTTTCTTTAAAATTAATTTTTTACTAACCAAAAAATGTCAAAAATAAATTTTAGTGAATTACATATGTATATATATAGTCATGTATTAAATCAAAAAAATAAAAATTCTAAATCTTATAATTTCGACCAACATAACCATTTTTTATATAAAGATTTTGTCAACTTAAAATTATGTATAATTCAAAAAAAAATGATACAACTTTTTCAAAAATAAAAAGGGGGGGGGGGGAAGAATATAATCGAGAAGAATAAAAGAATAAAATAAAAAAGTATTTTTTTTTCTTAATGATGTAAAATTTAAATTAAAGAAATTAAAAAAGAAAAAAAATAACATTCAATAAAAAAAACCGAAACACAACTATATCAAATAATATATACATGTGCATAAGAATAGAGAAAGGAACTGTTCAAAAGAAAAAGAAGAAAAGAAAAAAAATAAAATAAAGGCAGAGAGAGGATAGAGAAACTGACATTAGTCAGAATTATTATAAATAAAATAAATGTAGCTAAGTAGCAGCAGCTGCACATTGCATTTTTTTAACGACCCACAACCAACTCGCGTGAAGCCGTATAAACAAGAACAGCAATGTTACGTCCCACTAAAAGTGGTGCTCTAAAACACTATTAATGAGTTGGCACTCACTTTTTAAAAAAAAAAAAAACAAACAAGGCACAAAAACATTGTGGCAGTGGGTCTCACCCACTGCCACATCATTAGTGGTAGCACTAATTAGTGCTCCCACTCATTTTCCTTTCTTGTTTGAAAAATGCTCCCGACCTCTAAACGTTCACCACTAAATTAGCACTAATGACGTGGCTGCCTACGTGGAAAACGGATGCAAACTCGCCCATTTCTCCCTTTTTCTTATTCATTTCAAATTTTAAATTTATTTTCAACACACAATACATTTGAAGACTCTCTCTATTCTTCCTTCTCTTCTCTGTTGTGCCTCTCCTTGGCGACCTCCCCGACGAGCGAAGCTCTGCAACACCGGCGACCCGACCGGACGAGTGCGGCTCTCCAACCCAGCGACGATCGAGGTTGAACGTAGCTTCTACAACCCCGACGACCCGATGAGCGTAGCTTCTGATGACCGACGACGACTGAGTCTCTCTCCGTCTTCCCACCGGACTCGTTTCTCTCGACTCTCCGTGTTTTCTCGACAGATCTGTGTGCGCAAGTCAATGAAATAATTTCTCTCTCTCTCTCTCTCTCTCTCTATATATATATATATATATACCCTAATTTGTTGAAGACAGATTGTGACTTTGACTTTGATTTAAAATTAGTCCTGATTTAAAATTAGTCCTAATTTGCTTAGTCCTTTGATTTATATATGTTTGTTGTACCAATTTTCGTAAGAGTCAGTAGCTCTTGCCTCCCCTGCATTGCACCATTGCTACCACATTGGCTTTTGTTGGCTACTAAAAAATTGAAGCTTGCCTCACCATCCACAGACCTAGACTGTCAAGGTTGTTTGGAAGAACCTTGAGTCATCTATGACAACAACAAATCATAATTAATTATGTGGTGGCATTAAGACACTGGATAGATCAAGATCCAGATCTGTTGGGATTTAACAAAAATTAGAAATGGAGGTGGGTTATCAATTTTGGGACCAAAGAGTTACATAAACAAAAGTAGAGTACACATTTTAATGTGTGCATGAATGGTTTCTTGTCGGTATATGTCTCTATTATATGTCTATATCTACTAATGCTGCATAATGCATTAATTAAGAGGTTGATCTAAATTACATCTGTACTGTTATGAGGTGACTACTTTTACATAATTCAAATGCAATTAATCAATGTAGCATAGTTTAATATTATTAAGCTCCAAGAAATTAAGAATATAATATTGAACTTCCATTCTTTAAGGAAATGTATGATCATTTGTAATTCATAATTCCAAGTTTCCTTATATTACAACATCTACATGTGGTGGAATGCAACTATTACAACTTCGAGATCTGTACATCAGGAAGGAATTAGTAATTTATGAAGCACTAAGTAATTTATATTAATTTCCTGCATATGGTTATGATAAGATTTATGCTCAGCCCTATCTAGAAGCACTTAGTAATTTATGCATAATTATTAGCCTTAACTCAATTTTGTTTTGAATAGCCAACAAAAACTATATATATTAAAAAATAAAAAGGTGCAATAATAGACTATACATAGCCCCTCCGAAATCCTAATTATCATTTTCAACTACTTCAACTCTATAATAGGATTGGTGTTACATCAATGTAGGACTGCTTTAGGGAACTTGGGCTATGCTGCCTATATTAGGTATTAGGGTGGGTTTTGGTTTTGAAATGTAGATTTTTGATGATGCATGGTGATTCAAGGTTTTCAAGTTTAATGATATAGCCTTCTATGGTATGTTATATAAGATTTGAAATCAATGTATGTTATTAATCAAAAAAAGAAATCAATATAATTCAAAGATCAATTTGGCAGGATGGCCTTAGGCTCCACCTGGATAGATATGCATTTCAAATCAATAGATTTGTGGTTGGATTTTATGAAAATATTAGAGTTTGTTATTCTAGTACCATCTTTGTTGGTAAAAGAAGATTTGTTTGCATGATTTTAGTTTTGTATCTTATTCTAGTAGACATCATACTGATTTCAGCCTTCCCAGCAGACATCATACACATGATTCCAACACCTAGTCCCCAACTGGAAGTTGAATTGTCTATAAGGAATAATATGAATTAGATATGTACAGGTAGAATTCAAAGCTGTCAAAACTGTTGTACTCTTTTGTGGCAGAAACTACCAGAGAAAGACCAATTCATCACGAACTAACAAACCAAAATAGGTGCAAATATGCAGAAATTATAAGTTATTCGCTGTGAGAATGTAAACCATTTGATGACACATTTTTGTATCAATAACTTCACAAAACATTTAACCTAGTGATTTCAACAAACATGAATGGTGTTGCCACCCTGTTCACTCACTGGATTCTTTTGTATATAAATGCCTGCCCAATGAGCAATATATGAGTTTGATTATACAATTAAGTATATATGGCAATTGATGTTACATTTATAGGTGATAATGTCAACTTCAGATTTCGCTTCATATTTTTGCAGATGTCAACTTCAAGTGTTAACGGCAGTACCTCAGATCAATTGACATTTTGCAATAGAAATTGTCCTCAATGTCGGAAAAAAGCAATCATTCTAATTTCGGAGACGGAACGAAACAAGAATAAGCTATTTTGTTGTTGTCTTGATTACAGTGGATTTATTGCATGGTGCTTGCCTACAAATTTACAACGTAGGGAGGAAAAACAAGTGCGAATGGACAATACACCAACTGTCACCGAACAACTTCAAATCATGGGCGAACATCTTCGATTTCAAAGCGAACAACATCAATTTCAGAACGCGCAGATGCAAAAATTGCAAAGAGACATAAATAGAAATTCATGTTGTATTAATGGGATCTTCATCTTGCTTGTAATTGGTGTTATATTAATTATGAAGATGTAATAATTTTTATACAAGTTAGAACATGTAATTGGTGTTGTATTAATTATGAAGATGATATGTATGAAGATTTATGATATATTACAATTATGGATT
Source organism: Camellia granthamiana (assembly GCA_036172215.1). Taxonomy (NCBI): domain Eukaryota; kingdom Viridiplantae; phylum Streptophyta; class Magnoliopsida; order Ericales; family Theaceae; genus Camellia; species Camellia granthamiana. Next base: position 47,885,889 of record CM069910.1, read on the forward strand.
GAGAAGTATGAATATGTAATCATGTGGATTGTTTGTTATCTGATTGGAAGCTTGAAAGTTATTTGTTTGTTTGTTTGAACACATATTATGAACAGATTTGGACTGATTTTGGATAGATTTTAGGCTAATTTTGGACTGATTTTGGACAGATTTTGGACTGATTTGGAACATAGATTCTGCTTGTCTGGTTGAACATAGATTATTGACAGATTTTGAACAGATATTGTTGACAAATTGTGAATAAAATTTGTTCACACATTCTTGACAGATTTGGACAGATTTTCAACACAGATTCTGTTTAGGTATTTGTCTATTTGAACACAGGTGCTTCACATATTTGGATAGCTTGTTAACACATATTATGAACAGAATTTCTTCACATATTTGGACAGATTTTGGACTGATTTGAAACATAGATTCTGTTTGTCTGGTGCTTCACAGATTTGTGTATTTGAACACAGGTGCTTCACAGATTGTTGAAATAGATTCTTGTGTATTTGAACACAGGTTGACAGATTTGGACACATTTTCAACACAGATTCTGTTTATCTATTTTTCACACAGGTTGTTGAAGACAGATTTTAAGACATTTTTTCGCATAGGTTTTTGAACACAGATTTTTCCACACAGGTTTTTTAAGATAGATTTTTTCAACACTATTTTTTCACACAGTTTTGAAGACTTTTTTCACACAGGTTTTCCAAGACAGATTTGAAGACAGGTTTTTTTCACATAGTTTTGAAGACAGATTTTTGCAGATAGGTTTTTGAAGACAGCTTTTTTGAATATTGGTTTTTCACACAATTTTGAGAACATAATTTTTTCACACTGGTTTTTCAAGACAGATTCGAAGACAGGTTTTTCTCACACAGTTTTGAAGGCAGATTTTTCCACACATTTGGGTGTAGACAGATATGCAGACGTAATTTTTGAACAGATTTGTAACAGATTTTTCACACAGATTTGTAACAGATTTGGAATACATTTTGGACACAGATTTTTTGGAACACATTAAATCTGTAACAGATTTGGAAAAGACAAAGCACAAATATAACATCAATTGGGAACATTAACTATAACAACAAAGTAGGGAACAACATGAATTTGTTCTCAACCAAAAAATAAAGAAACTGAACAATCCAAAAATATATTAAATAAATTATCCAAAACAAAATAAACTCCAAGTTTAGTCACATAAAAGGCATTACAATTACAAGTTCCCAACTAACGAAAACTACCGCCACGGTCATTGTGGTTCATTTGTACATTGAAGTCAACGAATGAAGATGGTACGGCTCCATAAATTTGATGCGTAACAGTCATGGATTGTTGAGTTCTCATAAATCCCGATGTGTCTCCAATACAGTCCGACGGGATAAGCGATGTGCCAACTCCATAAATCTAAGTTGGGGGATTTATGAAACTTTGTCTGCTCATAATGTCCACACTTGCCGGGGTGAGAGATGTGCCTCCAATAGCATTGACCATGTGTCCCTATTCAATTAAAATGAAAAGTTAAAATAAATTGGAAAATAACATAAATTGCTCAATGTAAATTCCTATGATGTACACGTACCGGCACACACATACTATTTTCTATGCCAACCACATAAGGATAAAGCTCTCTACGTACACTACGTTCAGGTTGAGATCGACATTGACCTTCACCTTCACCTCCAAGCACCTTAGTACCTTATATTCATAAAAGTTAATGAATGCCTCAAATGTATGACATGATTACAATAAAATATGAGTTGAATAGAGAGTAATGAATACCAATTTACCTTTGATTTGTTATGTTTTCTTTTGCTTGCCTTCAACCGATTCACTATTTGATCTACTTTGGCGACCTTTCTTTTAGTAACTGGACGACCTTTTCACCGAGCAACCAAAGGACTAAGCAACTTGGTATGACTGATTGCCTTTCTATTAATGCTGCCAATCGGGGAAGATGGTACATTACTAGTAATAGGTGGTACATTACTAGTCGAAGGTGCTACATTACTCCCACCACCTTCATCATCTTTCATCACTTTTGCCTTGATTTCATCCAATCCACGATTGATAAGTTTTATTTTCCTTTCACAGTTCCCAACAAATTGTACAATGCCAACCAATTTTCTATTCATCTTCTCATACACCTTTGCATTGAAATCATTCCCAAAGCCAGTGTATGTGGTTTTTATGCATGTGTACCCTCTATCCAAATCTTTTCGCCATCGTGGTAGAATGTATTTATTTGGGACCTCATTTATGCATCTTGCAATGAGCACAACGAGTGAGTGAGCACACATGATGCCCTTAAATTCAAACAACAAGCACATACATTGCACATCAAATTCGGTGGAATTATAATAGACAACAAAGTCCACATGCTTCATCTCCCCAAAAACTACCATAGCTTCCTTTACAAAATATGTACAAATTGAACCCTCTTCTTTGACAAGAAACGGCTGACAATAAACTAGTCTCTTCATCTCTGCTTGAACTTCTTTGAATTTTGCATTGGTGTAGGCATCTTGAAATTGCTTCTCAAAACCATACACAGTTAGGCAATCAAAGACTTTGTGCCGAGACTTGAAGTCAGCTTTCTTCTCTTTCTCTACCCTTTCTCTACCTTACTTCTCAAGGCATTGTCATATTGTTTAACAAATTGTTTTAATGTAGTCTTTGGGTTGACATATCCATCAAAAAAGGCATTCATACTCTCACTTCATTGTGTCGTTGACATGCCAGCCCAAAAAATATCTTTGACATAAACAGGAACCCATCGATGTCGCTCATTATATAACACCCCCAACCATTGATTCTCATAAAGATTGAATTTTGCAATCATGTCTTTCCATTTCATCTCGAATTCATCTTTTGTGAATGTATCATACACTACATTTTGCAAATCCATCTTCATGGATTCATATTGGGAATACCCTTTCAATTTCTCTAGAATTTTCTTCATGATATGCCATAAATACCATCGATGTCGAGTATTGGGGAAGACTTTTTCTATCGCATTTTGCATAGCTTTGCACTGATCAGTTATTATAGCTTTTGGGGGATGATCTGACATGCAATTTGACCATGATTTGAATAGCCAAACAAATGTATCAGTGTCTTCACTAGATAACAGGCCACAACCAAGCAAAATCGACTGTCCATGGTGGTTAACTCCTACAAACGGAGCAAATGGCATATCATATTTATTAGTGAGGTAAGTTGTGTCAAATGAAACAACATCTCCAAATTCTTTATAAGCAGCCCGACTCATTGCATCCGCCCAAAACAAGTTTCTTATGCGAAAGTCAGTATCAACATTAATCATATAATAGAAACTCGAATTTTGTGCATGCATCCTCAAAAAATATTTTTGAAGTGCATCGGAATCTCCTTCTCCAAGCCTCAATTTTCTAGCTTTGTCAATGTAATTTCGTGCATCTCGCTCATCAAATGTTAATGACTCATAACCCCCAGCTTCAACAACCATTGAGTGATAATTTCTAGACACCCCAATCCCTGTTTGATCATTAATTTCTAATCTTCTCTTCACAAGAGTAAGAATTTTCTTATTCATTGCAAAATGACGTGAGTCGGAGGGAATCAAGTCATGGTTATGGTCAAGGTTAACTATGGTTAACATAAATCTCCCATCCTTTTGTAAGGTTGCCCGTACCCTTGCTTTGCAATCAATTTTTGTAGACAAAGATGGCTTTAGAGGGTTTACTTCTGATTTTTTGATTCTCTTTCCCGATCGAGAACATTAAATCCCAAAATATCTTAATTCCCCATCATTGCCACAAACTTGAGTTTTATAAGCTATGGAAAATCCAACATGTTTAGCATATTTGGCATAAAATGAATACACTTCTTGCTTTGAGCTAAAACACATACCCCTCTTTGATTCCTCAACTTCTTCACTCTCATTTAATAAAGGATTCTCAGCACTGTTCAAACCAATCTCCATTCCTGCTCATTCAAAAATACCATATGAAATCAAATGATTTAATAGATTAATAGAATAATAGAACCAAGCTATTCTGTTATTACTCTGTTATACTTACACATATACACACAGATTAACAATGCAAGCTCTTGAACAAATTATAACATATTACCCTTTCAACAGACTATAACATATTACCCTTTCAAAAATTAACAGAGCTTCAAATTGTAACAATTTCTAATCTGTAAGAGCTTCAAATTGTAACAATTACCAAATTAACAGATTATAACAATTTCTAACAATGCAAGTTACCAGATTAACCCAAAATCTGTCCAAAATCAGATTAACAATTTATAACAATTTAACAAATTTGGACTATCATATTATCTGTTAATTAACAATATACAAATTTTGGACTGTTAATTAACAGATTTTGGACTGTTAATTAACAAATTAGCATTCCCAAACAATATACAGATTCCCAAACAATTTAACAAATTTGAGCTGTCCAAACTGTAAATTGTTATAATCTGTTAATTAACAGATTTTGGATAGAAATTTTGAACACATATTAAAACTGTTAATTTTGACAGAAATATGTTAACTAACAGATTAAAACTGTATAGCTTAAAACTGTTAATTAACAATTTCCATAGCAGATTAACAGAAATTGTATAGCTTACAATTTTGACAACTATACAATTTCTGTTAATTTGAGTTTTAATCTGTTAATTAGCATTCCCAAACAATTTCTAATCTGTTAATATGTTGAGAAGGTCCTGTTAAATATGCTAATCTGTTAATTTGAGTTTTACCCTGTTAATTGCCATTACAACTTGAGTTTTAATCTGTTAATTAACATATTTGGCATTCTCAATCTGTTAAGCTATACAATTTCTGTTAATCTGTTATGGAAATTATAAGCTTCAGTGTATATTTCATTACATATTTGGCATTCTCAAAGTCCTATTTTATATATATATATATATGTGTATATGTGTAAGTATAGAGGAAGAGATGGACAAAAGCCACAGATAAACTTATTTGGACGAGGGACGATAATCGGATAGGGAGACGCCGGACGAAGACGCCGGAGACGGTGCACTAACTTGAATACGTCGGACGGTGGAGGAGAGGGACGGCGGAGGACGCTTGAGCGAGAGGGGGAAGACGCTTGAGCGAGACAAAGACGGGGACACAAACACGATTTCTTCTCCCTGGAATAGCCTCGATTCAGACGAGAGAGGGAAGACGCTTGAGCGAAACGAAAATGGGGATGGAGACACGATTTCTTCTCCCTGGAATAGATGAGTAAACCTGCCATTCCATTTTGAGATTTCAATATCGATGACTTTAAAATGTGTGTAACTCGATTTTGACAAGTTGATTGGATTTTTTTAATTGTAATTTATTAAATCGATCTTTTGACAATGAACCATTATATACAATTGAAGGTGAGAAATATCATATTGTCTTCGAACAAGTTAAAAGTCTTATTACCTCAACTGAACACTTCTTTATTTATTTAACTTTTTATTTCGAAATAGATTGATATGGTATTATGTATCAATATGTATACTTATCGGTTGGATATTTTCAATAAATGTGAATGTTCACATCCACTAGAGTCATTATTGTTGTGAATTATCAGATTTTAATATTTTATATTTGGTGATGTGAACTTTAACATTAGAAGCATGTGATGGTTGCATGATGTGCAACGTATATTGATGATTTTATGATTGTTGTATTGCATTTACCATAATGCTCACAAGTCAGTGGTTATGTATACACAATAACATGCAACTACCAACAATGTGAATATTTATAGTGTCTCCATAATACCAAAACAACATGACAGCACCAACTATTGTTTACTCACAAATCATAATCAATGTTAATGTTCACATTAAAAAATAGTCATACTAGCACAAACAACAGTGTTATTTTGGTCACATAGTGTGTATATGTGAATGTTTACATTAATTCTGTAGTACAAATAGATAGTCAAACCCAATTTTAACATTGAGTATGTATATGGTTCCATGAGGGAATGTTATTTACTAGCATGCATTTGTAATTCAGGATAAATTACACTTTGTATCCCTGCACTTTGAACCAAATTCCACTTTGGCCCCTACATATGAAACTGCATTTTTGGTTAAATCTCACTTTGGTCCATACACAGGTCTTAATGTTCCCTTTCTATTACTCCATTGTTTAAACGAGCCGAAAATCCTATTCCTAAGTGCTATGTTCCTTACACTTAGGAATGTCAACTCGATTACATAAACTACCCAAGTTCGAGTTTGAGCTCAAACTTGAAAAAAAAAATTAAACTTAAATTAATTTATTTATTAGTTAAAAAAATTAATTTACTTATTAAGATAAAATATAAAAAAAAATTATGAGTAAAATATAGGGTGAAACACCAATAAATCATAAATAGTAATCTTATAAACTGTTTGGTCTTTCCCTTTTTTCTTATAGACCCAAAGGTCTTATTCTAGTGTGAATTATATAAAGGGCCAAGTATGAACACTTGTGTGTTATGTGTTGAAGGACAAATGTGGATTTTCTCATAATGTTGAAATTACTAAACATAACAATTCAAAAAAAAACTTCTTAATGTACTTTTCCCAAACGTAACATTCTAATGTAACACTTCTAAAATGTAACACTCCAATGTAACATATTAACAAACTTCTTAGTATACTTTTCGCAAACGTAACAACGTAACATTTAAAAAAAAAAAAACTCCTTAGTGTACTTTTTCCAAATATAACACTCCAATCAATGTAACACACTTGGTATATTTTTTTTTCAAACGTAACACTCTAGAAACGTAACACTCCAATGTAACACACAAAAAAACTCCTTAGTGTACTTTTCTTAAACGTAACAACGTAAAAGAACTCCTTGGTGTAATTTTTCCAAACATCATACTCCAATCAATATAATACACAAAAATTTATTAGTGTATTTTTTTCAAACGTAGCTGTCATGACCCGAACCCACCCCCGTGGGTTGAGGACATAACCGGCCAGTAATCATGAGATTACCTACGGCCTCAAACCAAACCAAATGCATGTTAACAGAGTTAATGGGGGCCAAACGGAAGCAGTTTAAAAACTTTGTCTATAGAGCTGTGCTTACATGGCACATCACATCAAATCATACATATGCATATTAATAACTCACAACCAAAATATGTACACACAAGGTTCTGTACATACAGGATCATATATGTCTAAGTCAACCCGAGAAAACTATATACAACATATTCAAAGACTTCGCCCACATGACAAAATAAAACAGAATGACAAAAAGGCGAAGACGGGTCTCATGCGTAAGACGCAAGGGCTGACTCTTCAAAGCCTGTGTTGTTCCTTACAGACTTCACTAGGGCTGGGTTTGGACTTCTCTTGGCTCACCTACAAACACATGAATGAGCGTGAACGAAAGCCTAGTGAATAATATCAAATAAAGGAGTTATACAAACGGTATATAGAACAACATGCTTCAGACGGCCTTGGGCCCAATTTATATTTTTATTTATGTCAAACTGGCCCTTGGCCCTTTCACTTATTCGTATCAAACTGGCCTTTGGCCCATTCATTTATTCATGTCAAAACGGCCTCTGGCCCACTCATTCATTCGTGTCAAAACGGCCTTTGGCCCATTCATTTATTCATGTTAAAACGGCCTCTGGCTCATTCATTCATTCGTGTCAAAACGGCCTTTGGCCCATTCACTCATTTCAAAACGGCCTCTGGCCTATTCATTCATGTTAAAATGGCCTCTGTCCCATGTATTCATTCTTGCCAAAACGGCCTCTGGCTCATTCACTTGGCATAGCAACATTGTCCACCAATCGAATCAACGAACTTATAAAACTTACATAGAAGTAAGTAATTTGGACAACAACATATTTCAGATATCTTTGTTAAGATATTACTCACAGTGATCGGTTGGTTGGTTTGCCCTGGAGCTCGACCCTACACATTCCATGAACATAAAAGGGTCACAAACAATTCAATCCGTTCTAAATTCACATTTTCCTCTTTAGGCTTCATTCTTATCTCTTTAACTCAATTACAATGCTCCATGCATGCCTAAGAGTACTTAGAAGTGAAAGATGACGGAAAACGAAACTCAGAATGCCTTACAAAATTTCAGAAAACAGGGTCCTCGCTCAAGCGTGGAATTCCCCGCTCGAGCAAACCCATGAGGTCTACAAAAGTGCTGGATGCATCAAAATTACGCTCGAGCGTGAAGTCTAGCGCTCGAGCTGAAGGTCTATCTACATAGCTCCCCCGCTCGAGCGTTAACTTCCCCGCTCGAACGGACATCCAAGTCTGCAAAAATACTGGGAGCACGAAATTCATGCTCGAGCGGCGGTTTCCCCTCGCTCGAGCGGACATCAAATTTTTTGAGTTTTCCAGAACATGTTCTTGAGCTGCAATTCGACATTCAATGGTTCTAGATGCATGCTTTTGGCTCAAACTTCACATAATCGTATACTAACATGGTACCAATACCAAATTACAACACAATGGAGCTCAATTTCACAAATTAATCACATGCATGTCCCAATCTACACCAAATTCACTTCCAACATAACAAATTCATGCATTCAAACTCGTATTCTTATAATTTGTGCATGCATGTGAGATATACTCATTGTTCCCAACTTAATTGGTAAAGAGATGATCAAATACATGGACCTCAATCAAAAATCAACATGGATTACATACTTTATGCCCAAACATGGAAATTCATAGCAATTTCCTACATGCATGCATACATTGACCTTCAATTCAACAAAATCAACCCAATTTCATCATACTCAATTAAATCCATGTTCTTGACCATTAATCAAACTTGAACTCACAAAATTACAAATTAAAGTTCATGAATTCACTTACTTAAAGGCTCTAATCTTCCCAAATTATGGTCAAATCTAGAGTTGGCCTTCCAATCTTCACAAACTTGAGCTAAACACCCAACTCTCCTTCTTCCTCTCTCTCTAGCCGACCCTCTCTCTATTCTTAGAGTTAAAATCAGCCACAATGGATAAAGGAGAGGAATTGAACACATAGTGGCCCTCTTATAGCCCCACTAGGTCACATTATTTTAATATCAAATAATTGAGCACTTAACTAATCGTTCTGAATCTAATTATTTTGATCCGAATCAATTTTTTAATTAAACTTCACTGTAGGCTCTAAAAATTATGCCAATCACAATGGCGCGACCAATTTCGGTTTCGGTGGCCAATAGGGCCTTCAATTTAATTTCCAAAGCAGACAATCAAACAGATATTCTTACGGTGAACAGATAAAAATTCAAAACCACATATTTTTACATAATGGCACACAAAATCATATCAAACACATAATCATATTTATGTTAAGGACCAATTAGCATACTACAGAACAAGGATATTACAATAGCACTCTAATAAATCACTCCAATATAACATCAGAAAATCACACTAACAAAAATGTAAATTTTCACGCTTGACAACTAACATTTTAGCTACCAATTCTCCCAAAAAGAATTTTCTACACCTTATCTTTTCATTCTCATACCAAAAACAAATCAAAAAAATTAGAAAAATGAATCACAAAGGATATTCATTTAAATTCAAATGATACCAAATCAAATAAATACAACTTTCTAAAAAAACAAAAAAAAGACTAAATGGTTTATAAGAAAACTCTTAAGCCTAAATGGATCAATATTCCTCCATATGGGATTTGTCAATAAATTTTCCTATAATATATAAGAATACTTATATTAATAATAAATTTCATTAATCAAATATGTAACTTTACACAAATATTAAAGATAAATAATAAAATAAGTTAAATTAATAAAAATTTATTTGATATATTATAAAAAATAAATATTAATTTATTTTTTTTATATTCATGAACCTTATCGAGCTAAGCTTGAGGCTACTTGAGTTCAAACTGTTCATGAATAGTTCGATTTTGCATCACAGATGGGTCAACAATAATAAAGCAAAAAATAAAATGAAAAATTACAATGACCACCCCCGATAAATGTACAAACTATAGATAGCCCCAAGATATTGGAACATTACACCAATATATGTATATATTTTTATAGCTATTTAACACTTAAGTTGGATAATTATTCAATAGTTTGGAATACCATTTGCCATGTGTCAGTATTTGTATAGTGTTTTCAATTAATCACTTGGCTCAACATTTTACAAGTAAGACATAGTGACTTTTTTGTCAAGTAGTTGAGACATAACACATGACTCACTTATAGTATAGATTACAATTTCTTATTTGTCGAAGGAGTATGTAAGTTGTCATATGATATTTTAGGACTATTTAATAGTTTTCTTTTGCAATCATGGCTCTAAATTGTGATATTGAGATACATAACAATATCAATCACGAAATATCAATGTCAGAAGTATCGACAAATATGTATCAAGATTGGGTGTCAAGATCATGAAATTTTAAAAATCATTAGCAAGATGTAGTGGCCCGTAAAGGGATATAGCGATTCACCATAATGGTTACTTTATGATACGTAATGCAAACCGGCCGATACACTCACCAAATCTAATCTCACCACAAGATTGGATTGCATATGACTCAAATGCGTCAACAATCATTACGAAACGACCATTATGATACGATAACATCTGATTTTTAAATCCATACTTATAGTCAGGGGCGGAGGGAGCATGTGACCAGGGGGGTCACGTGCCCCCCCTGGATTTTGGGAATTTTTCTTTTTTTTTTTTTGCAAACATAAAAAAAAAATTAAATAAAAAATTACAAAAATATTATTAAAGTGAAATGTCAATGACATTTTAAAAATTATGAAAACAATAATGGTTGTTTTGATTGAAAATGAAGAGACTATTATAAATAAACCATATTAGCTATGAAAATTTTTGAATGTAACGACGATGTCATTATTAGTGATATGCAAGTATAAGTAATCTTACTATAAAGATATGAAATTTATTAGATTGTTAATTACATTTGACATGTGAGGTTCACTATTTATACGTTTATTTACCATTAGTGGGTGATGTTACATACTAGTGATGACGTGGTATTACCATTATATTGAATTTTTAATCAAATTTTGTATCAAAAAATAATTTATCATTATATAATTTATTTTAAGGCTTATATCCATATTTTTTTTTTGTATTGTCCATGAGACACTATTTACAAATAATATTTTTTTTCTTGATGTTTCCTGAAATCAATCGTAAAAAATTTACGTGAAATATTTTTGTAAAAATTATTATAATTAGTAAGTGCCCTCTCTAAATTAATTTTCTGGCTCCGCCACTGCTTATAGTTAGCCTACCATTAATAAAAATAAGATGAAATATGACATCAAATTTTGAATTAAAATGTTGAAATTACCCTTCTTATTTTTTTTTTAAAATTAATTAAGCTTTTTATAAATTAATAATTACACACCATAATAATAAAACTAGTCAAGTGATAAAAACACAAACAATGAGACAAAAACAACATTCTCATTGTCAGGATATTTCATGCATAGAATAGCTAGGCAATATTAAGGTCGGTGGGGACAGTCTACTATTTTTTTTTTAAAATTATTTTTCTTTTTTTGAAAATTTTTAAAACTTTTGATAAAAACACAAACAATGAGACAAAAACAACATTCTCATTGTCAGGATATTTCACGCATAGAATAGCTAGGCAATATTAAGGTCGGTGGGAGCAGTCTACTATTTATATTTTTATTTTTACTTATTTTTGTTTTTTTGAAAAACTTTAAAACTTTTAATTTTCGATTTGTCTCCTAGAGCTAAATCTAGAAACTTAAAATGTCTGTTTGGTTATTTTTAGATGAGTTTTTGTTTATTTTATTATTATTTTTTTTGATATTTTAATTAATTATTTATATTTTTTAGATACACATAATCCAGATGCATCTAAAAAGTAAAAAATAAATTGACTAAAAATATTAAAAAAATACTAAAAACAAACAAAAATATTTTTGTTCGAGTTTTTGTTTGTTTTAATAATTTTTTTTTATATTTTAGTTATATACACACACACACACACACACACATATATATATATATATTACTTTTTAGATGTATCTAATCTTGATGAATGTAAAAAGTAAAAACAATAACTAAAATATAAAATAAAATAAAAAATTGAATTTTTTTTAAGGTCCCTAATATTACAATTTTAGGAGATAGAGGACATCCAAAACTTTCATACTACCTTAGGTCCTTCAAAAACACATGCATCTTCCCTCTAAAATTATTGGACCAAAATATCCTTACATTTACATTCAGTCTAACATCATTCACTTTTTGAAATTTTTCAAAATTTAAAAATTGAATAACTTTTGATTTAGACGTCCCATTTCAACAAAAAAATATATTTTTGGAATGCTCTCGTCGATATCTATCAAACAAGATCCATGATGAATATGAAATTCAGAAGAAAAAAAAAAATTGACAAAATTTCAATAAGTTAGAAATCAATATGAAATTAAATTTCTTTAGCTACATTTACAAAGAAATTTCAGAGAAAGTGAAATGTGTTAAAGAAAATCAACAAGCAAGTAAATTTCTCTGATTATATTTGCAAAGAAATTTTAGAGAAAATCAACATGCAAGTCAAATTCTCTAACTACATTTATAGAGAAATTTCAGAGAAAAATCAAATGTGTTAGAAAAATCAACATGCAAGTAAATTTCTCTAATTACATTTGCAGGGAAAATTCAAAGAAAATCAATATGATAGAGAAATTTCAGATATAGGTCTAGTGAAATTTTAGATTGCAAGTGTGTGATGATTAAAGAAAATCAACATGACAAAAAAATTTCAGATATAGGTTTAGTGAAATTTCTCTGATATAGGTTCAGAGAAATTACAAAGAAATTTCAACAAATCCTCCAAATTCTCTGGTATAGGTCCAGAGAAATTTCAGCAAGTCCTCAAAATTCTCTGGCATAGGTCCAGAGAAATTACCTGGTATAGGTCTGGTGAAATTTCCCTAATATAGGTCCACATAAACTTTGGCAGGTCCTTCAAATTCTCTAGTATAGATCTAAAGAGAATTTTAGCAAGTTCTTCAAATTCTCTAGCATAGGTCCAGAGAAATTACCTAGTGTAGGTCCAATGAAATTTCTTTAGTATAGGTCTAGAGAAATTTCAATAGGCCCTCCAAATTCCTCCAGATCCGTGACTTAATTATTGTCTATGATCACCCACTCCTTATTCTTCAGCAAATAGATCAAGGACCCATCCTCATAATAGTCGATGAGATCAACAGGGTGGATGTGGCTGCCAAGGCGGTGGAGGGAGGTTTGGAACTTGGCATCGAATACATGAATAAGGTCAGCAATAATGAAGCGGTCATCGAAACAGAAGGAGGCGAATGTGGTGGTATCGGAGAATGAGAAGATAGTGGATTTGGGTTCTAGGGTTTGGGAAGAGAATATTGTGAAGTGATAGAGAGATGCAAATCTATAAAAAGAGAAGATGGAAGATAAATGGAAAGATGATATTGGAGTGGAAGTCAATGGCAGCGATGAAGTGATTGTCGGAGCGGAAGGAAGTAGAGGTAGCAGTGTCGGAGAGTGAAGAGATGGTGGATTTAGGTTTTAGGGTTTGAGAAGAGAGAGATCAGAGAGATTAGAGAGACGGATGAAAAAGAGAGAAAAGAAATCCAAATATGTAGAGAGGAAGAGAGAAGAGTGAGGGTAAGGTTGGTATTTTTTTTTGAATAAAATAGAAGGAAATGATGTGAAGGACCTTATCTAATAGAAAAAAAAAATAATAATAATAAATAAATAAATAAATAAATAAAATAAAATAAAAATTATGGACCACTCCTCCCCTCCAAAGTCAGAAAGAGAAGTTGGACTAATTTTTTCAAAAAAATCTCAGTAAAAACAAACGAAGAACCATATAAAAATAATTTCTAAAAACTGTAATGAAACAATTTTTAAAGCCCGATGTAAAAAAAAATTACAATAAAATTTTTTATTTAAAAAAAGTCAATTAAAATCTCATTGCGTTGTAGCTTTCATCGCACGCGTGTAATATCGATGCCAGAGTCGATTCAATCTTCTCTCTCTCTCTGTTTGTTTGTTTTTTTTTTTTTTTTAGTGCTTTTCGAGTTCGAATGTGAATATCGATTACAACCTTATTGTTCTCTCGCAGTGAATGTGAGTATCGGTTTCTCATATTTCAGTCTCCAAAACTTCACTCTTTTCGGCGATTCTCATCTCTCGTCTTCGAGATTGTTCGGCTCTATTTTACTCTCGTATGTGCAAATCAACAAATCAAAGTGCAGACTGATGTGGTGGTTCCAGAATCTAGAAGGCTAACAAAATTAAGTTACGGAAATCATATAGAATTAACTTTGCCTAGTGTGTTTGGTTCATGAATTTAGGAAGGGAAAGGAAATCTCTTCCCAACAGGTCTGATCCTGAGATTTTCGAGATCCAAAATCGATAATCAATTAATAAATTTTTGGCGTCCTTTACATTTTTTTTCTTCTTTGAATGAAAAAACAATTTGAAGGTAAAGGACAAAAAATTTGTGTCAAAATCACAAAAAATATTTAACATTACATTACAACAACTAATAAATATCGTTTGATCTTCGCTCTTCTTGTATTTTTAGAAGCAAATAAATCAATCATATTTGCATAATCTATTTTTTGCAAAATCAAGTTTAATGGATAACAATCCTAATTATTTTAAATGGGTTTTTTAATTTTTTAATGGGTCAATTTATTTTAAATTAGTTTAGGCGTTTCTTAATATTTTTTTGACTTAAAACATACCTAATAAATTACACTAAAGGGCCTCTTTTTTGGATCTATTTTCAATGGATAACAATGTTAATTTTTTTAAATGGACCTTTCAATTTTTTAATTGATCAATTTATTTTAAATTAGTATGGGCCTTTTTAATCTTTTTTAGACTTAAAACACACATAATATATTATACTAAATTATAATAGGAGGGATCCATTTTTTCGATTTATTTTGAGGGCTTTAGGCCATGGCCTGTGCCCAAGGCCGGCCCTGCTTCCCAAATCCTAAACCAAACACAGCCTAATGGATACTTTTACACAATGGGCGGTGAATATTTTCAAATCTCTTCTTCTTTGTTGTTCATGCAAGTATTCATATTAATCTTCCATTAGCATTGTTTCTTGTATGTTGTAACGAAATTGGTTGAATTTTTTTGAAATTATATGTGAGCACCAATTTTGTTAACCACACTAGTTCTGTGTCGTTTGGTTCTTCGTATTGTGTCTGTAAATTTGGGTTTGATTTGCAGTCTTTTATTTTTTATTTTTTATTTTAATATATATATATATTTTATTATTTCCATTTGTTTTCTTTCAGCCTTTTTTCTGTGATTGTAACTTACCTTTCCCTTTTCGGGACCTATTAATATTGCCTATCCCTTTACGGTTCAGCAGGGCTGATGAGCCCACGTCAGTTGGCCCACTTGATATGATTGGCAACCTCCCCAGCCCATTAGACCCCATATTACAACCCAACACCACTTCCAAGTTCAGCCCAGACTTGAGCCGACTAGACTCACTTAAGCTCCTCATAAACCCAGGCGTACACACCTGATCAAAATACTGCTGACTTTTATCCACAGAGCTGACATTTTTCCTTTCTTGGCATGCTTCTGCCTCAGAATCCTTCGCCAAAGCTCCTTCTGACTCTGCAACTGCCGAGCCACTTATCCCACCCACCTCCTTGTCTACTGCCAAGCCGTTCATCCACCCAGATTTGCTATAAGGAGCCCCCGGTTTTCCTTTACTTTTCCAAAATCTACCTTGAGGACCATTGTTAGCCATCACCGAAACAGGGACAACAGGTTGGGCCACTTCTCCTTCGTCTTCACTACTGCTAATCTCATCAGCAGAATCACCCACAACCAAGACCGGGCTGCCATTGACAAGATGGGCAACCTTTCCACCATCAGGCAGCCCACCCACCTCATGGTTTAAATTATTAAGGCCCAAGCCCACATGGTTTAAAATATTATGGCCCAAAACCACATGGTTTAAATTGTTATGGCCCAAGTCCACTTCCAAGTTCAGCCCAGCTAAAGCCTCACTCAATCTACTCATACAACCAGACGAGAAGACTTGCCCATCATTACCTGCATCAGCTGGTTTTGAGGCATTAAATGCACTGCTACCTGCCACCATTTCTTTGCATGCTTGAACCTCAAGCTCCTTGCCTATTATGCTACAAGACTCAGCCACTACCGTATCACTCTTCCATTTTGCCCCTATTATACTTCCATCCCCACGTGTTAACAATCGTCTGGACTCATTTTTGAATTGCTCGGAACCCTGAGCTGACCCACCTTCTCTTTGTTGAGTTGACTCATCTCTGAAGGACTGAAGTGGCTTACCAACTCTGTTAGAGCCATGATCCTCATCTTCCTTCTCTGGACTGTGTTCGTTCAACTTAGCTAACTGATTCAAGCAACTGCAGCACTGATTTACTGTACTTGTTTGGAGTACCTGAACTTCCAAGACTCACTGGATGAGAGGAGGACTTAGTCACCAAGTTAATAACAGTGTTAATAGGGTCCATGCACTTGGTAAGAATCCTAAGCTTAGCACAGTCGAAAGACTGAGGCATGCATTCAGAACCATCAACAACTTCTCCCCATATACTATCAATCTTACAAAGATTGGTCCTATTCCATAACTGTAATGGAAGGCCATAGCAAGTAATCCATACAAGTCGCTCCTGCGCCAGAGCAAGCTCTGGCCTCCATTGGATGATGTCATTACACCACTCATCAATAACTTCTTTGATAGACTTCATCTTTGTTGCCATTTCCTCTTTGGACTTAAAAGATAACACCACATCACGGCCGCCACCGTTTCTGGCTTCAAACCCATCTATTCCTCTAGCATGAAGTTCGAACTTCAGACTAATGTTAACATAACTGACTTTTAGCCGGCAAAGTAGAAATGTGTTAGCATCTATTAAAGTAGGGGATTCAGTGGTAGAGGATCCTTACACTGTGAGGAGGGAAGTATTTGAGCACTTTAGGAAACATTTTTCAGAGGAGTGGGTGGTTAGGCCTAAGTTGGGTGGCTGTTTCAAATCAGTCCATAGTAGTCCTCAGGTGGAAATGCTTGAAGCAGAGTTTTCAGAGGAAGAGATTAAGGTAGCTGTGAAGAATTGTGATGGTAATAAGGCTCCTGGGCCTGATGGCTTCAATATGCTTTGTTTTCAAAAATTCTGGAAGGTTATGAAAGGGGATGTGATTAATTTTATAAAGGAGTTCCATAGGAATGGTAGATTGGTGAAGGGATTGAATAACTCTTTTATCACCTTGGTCCCAAAAAAGGAGAACCCTGTGGGATTATCTGATTATAGGCCCATTAGCCTGGTTGGTTCAGTGTATAAAATTTTAGCCAAGGTTTTGTCTTCAAGGCTAAAAGCTGTGCTTCCTAGTGTTATTAGTGAAACCCAATCAGCTTTTGTCAGAGGGAGAAATATCCTTGATGGTGTTCTTATTGCTAATGAAGTGGTGGATGGTTGGAAGAAGTCTAAAAAAAAGGGTGTGTTAATTAAGCTTGACTTTGAAAAGGCATATGACTCAGTTAATTGGGGTTTTTTGCACTCAATGCTTCTAAACTTTGGATTTGGTGTAAGATGGTCAAAATGGATTATGGAGTGTGTGTCCTTAGCTCGTGTATTTGTCCTGGTTAATGGTTCTCCTACTAATGAGTTTTGTCCGCAGAGGGGTCTTAGACAAGGAGATCCTTTGTCCCCTCTCTTGTTTAACTTGGTGGCTGAGGGCTTGAATGTGCTATTAAATAGGGCTCTCCAATTGGGTATTATTAAAGGGGTGAAAGTAGGGGCTGGGGATGTGGTGTTGTCTCATTTGCAATTTGCTGATGATTCCTTATTGCTGTGTGAAGCTGACGAGGAGGAGGCTGGTAACCTTAAGAGGATATTAAGGTGCTTTGAGGTTATGTCTGGGCTGAGAATTAATTTCCATAAAAGTCAGGTTTGTGGAGTGGGGGTTGATGATGGGCTGTTGGGCAGATTTGCTGACATTTTAAATTGTAAGACCAAGAAGTTGCCTGTCCAGTATTTAGGGCTGCCCTTAGGGGCAAACCTCAGGTGTAAAGCAACTTGGAAACCTGTGGTGGAGAAAGTGAGAAGCAGGTTAGCTAGTTGGAAAAGGAAAACTCTATCTCATGCGGGTAGACTTACTCTCATTAAATCTGCTCTTGCATCTTTGCCCGTGCATTATTTGTCCTTGTTCAAAATGTCGGATGGAATAGCTAGAATTTTGGAGAGATTGCAAACCTCTTTTCTTCGGGGAGGATCAGAAGTCAGAAGGAAGGTGCATATGGTCAAATGGGAGGAGCTGACTAAAAGCTTGGAGCAAGGGGGTTTGGGGCTGAGAAGAGTGAGGGTGGTAAATTCTTGTTTACTAATAAAATGGTGGTGGAGATTTGGGGTTGAAAAGGAAGCCTTGTGGAGGAGAGTTATCTGCAGTAAGTATAAGGTGGATTTCAGGGATTGGATCCCTCCCACTTCTACTACCTGTAGAATGTCTAGTGTTTGGAGAGGTATAGTTACCATTGCAGAGTTTAACAACACCCTGTTCGAGTACTACATGAATAACTTTCAGCTTAAGATTGGGGATGGGAATAATGTCAGATTCTGGGTGGATAAATGGTGGAATAGGAAAAGTCTTAGAGAGGATTTTCCGGGTCTGTATGGGTTGGTGGTGAATAAAGAAGAGTCTCTTAGATCAATGCATGACCAAAAGGTTGCTGAAGGAAATTGGGTGTGTCAGTTTAGAAGGAGGTTGTATGAGTGGGAGGTTAGTGAGGTTTCCAGACTCAGAATCTTCCTGGCTGCAGCACCTAGTCCTGTTCCAGATCAATCAGATTGTCCAGTGTGGAATGCAACATCATCTGGGGTATTCTCTGTCTGCTCTGCTTATACAGGTTTGCTGGCTGCAGCAGGCCCTGTGTTAAGGTCTACTAAATTAGTGTGGATTCCCTATTTGCCACCAAAAGTTCAATTTTTTACCTGGTTAGCTTGGCGAAATAGAGTTAAGACTGCAGATTACCTTCAAAGGATTGGTGCTCTTAACAGTTCTGCTTCTGCACTGTGTGTTTTCTGCACTGGTGATTTCGAAACTGTGAATCATGTGTTGATCTCCTGCCCTTTTGCTTGGAAGGTGTGGTCTGCAATGCTGTTGTGGTGGGATGTTGTGGGGGCACTCCCTCATTCAGTTGATGGAGTTTTACTATGGTGGGAAGGACAATGTATTAGGAGTCAAGAGAGGCAGATTTGGAGAGGAGTGCCTTTGGTTGTGCTTTGGTCTCTCTGGCAGCAAAGAAATGATATAGTGTTTAATGCATCTGCTCCAAACTTGGAGGAGCTGCGTGAAGTGATTAAGGTGAGAATTGCTCTATGGCTGAAACCAAGGTTCCCTAAGCACCACTTCTCAGTGCAGGATTTTCTAGTGAATCTTAGGCAAGTGAGATGCTGCATCAGTGGGAGGAGTTTGTAATGTTCCCATCCCTTTTTCTGGCTAGTTGTTTGGTTCTCTGGGCTTGTTGGTTTTATTGCAGCTGGGGTTTCTCATGGGCTGAGGGGGCTGCTTTCTGCCTGCTATCACTGTTCTGGATCTGTGTTGGAGTGCTGGTGGTGATTTTCTGGTGTTTGATCTTGATCAGTATAATGGGTTGGGTTGTAATGTGGAGTCTGCTACGTCCTGCTGCTGCTGTTGGTTGATCTTGATCAGTGCTGGTGTTTGCTGCTGCTGTTGTGGAGTCTGCTATGGCCTGCTGTGCAGGCCTGGTTGCATCTGTTATGGGTTGGTTTGTAATGTGTTAGGGGTGTTATCTGCTTTTGGCTCCCTTCTACGTTGGTGCCTTACCAACTGTGCTCTTTGTCTCTCTTCTGTTTTTGTTTATGTTCTCTGCTTTTTCTTCATTAATAAATTTCCTTTTCTTGGCTGCTTCAAAAAAAAAAAAAAAGTTTGCGTGTTGTCTTTTTTGAACATATCATGATTAATGATATTTATATATCTTCTTGTAATTCTTGCAAAGGATCTTTATATCGGTTCTATTTGTAACCGGTGGATATAATATTATGATCTTGAAGGTGTGTTTTTTATAGGGTTGACAAATAGATTATTGTTCTCCCTCGTCTGTTATAGTCGCATACAAGCAGTGTATTGCATGTTTGATTCTAACTGATATGCTTTGCTTTTGTAGTGCTGCCAATTATTTTATTCACATGAAGTTCCTGATTGTTTGCTATTCGTTTTTTAGAAAGTGTGCCTCAATTAGATTTGCATTTAGAGATTGTGTTTACATTTTATTAGGATTCATATTAATATCTCAAGTCAGTTTGTTATTAGCGTTGTTCAACCATGAGGCACACCAACCTTTTACGAATATACTATTTATGTTTTCCTGCCTTCCTCCATAATGATGTTGGTCACATTATCATATTTTGTAAAATTGTTTGCATGATGGTATTTGACTGTGTTGTCTTTCTTGCTTACCCATATTATTCTCACTGGATTTTATTTTATTATTATTTTTTTTGAAGATCTGATCTATTGGGGGGTTTTGACTTAAACACTACTAGAGAAGCAGTGGTGGTGAAGAAATGGACCTTGATGCAGTGTTTTAAAAAGTTCTAGGCGCATTGAGGCGCTAAGGTTTCTTGGAGCTTAAGGGTGAGGTGCAAGGTGAAGCGCACGCCTCACCGAAGTGAGGTGCAAGTTGTTGAAGATAACCAAAATATTAATATCGGCGGAGTTTTTAACATAAAACAAATATTCTTAGAATTAAAAAGGAAAAAGAAAAAAAAAAGAACTATATTCCAAAAATCATGAAAAATAACATTCAATGTTTCAAAATTTTCTCAAAATAACATTTAATCTTACTTTGCCCTATACTATTTATCTTTCTCTATCAATTTATTAACGTGATTCATTTTTTTTTTTAGATGAGGAACTTACACCATATAATATCTTAGTGTTTTTAATTTTAAATTGGGACCAAATTGATAGCTTCAATCTTTGGCCCAAAGCTATTGTAATTTACTACATTGAAAGGAATCCCAAAGCTATACATCTATCTTGCAATCCGAGAGCTTTTACTTAATGTTTAGAGCTTTTTTTAATATGAAAATTGGGACTCAAAGCATGTGTTTACATTTTATATTAAAGGGGTTGTAATTCCATATGGTTACACACACAAAGAATAAGGATGGAGCAAAAATTTAAATGAAGCGCATGAAGCGTGCACCTCGCCTCAAGCCGTCTAATGTGCCTCAGGTGTGCCTCGGTGCGCATCGTGCCTAAGTGCGTGCTTAGGCGCACCTTTTAAAACACTGCCTTGATGAGTATGATATGATTTGTTTTGTTTCTCCCTCCTGACCATTTTTATTGCAATATTAATCTAGCTCAATATTATTGTTGCAACTTGGGGACTACTTAACTATTTGTTTGTTCATATTAGATTGGAACATCAAACAACAGTTACTGTTTTCCGTACATCACTAAATTAAGGTTATTTTTCACCCTTTTGAGTTTCAGGGTAGTTTTTGGGAAAGATATGTTGTAACAAGGAAAAGCTACAGATTGACCAGGCTAGAACAGTACATGAATTATGAGAACATCCTTTCATGAGGCAAACTGTAGATAAACTTGCTTATTTTTGCTTAGTTTATATGTTCATTGTTAATGAATTAGAAATTATTATTCTTTGATGATGATTATGTTGATTCTATTTGTCTATTTATTTAATTTTTTCAAGTAATGCAAACAAATGGAAGTAGGGAAGAACGCATGTTCTTCCAATAATACAAGGTTGGTGGAGTCAACAATCCTCCATATTCCAGGTTTGTGGTATTGTGATTAGTGTTTTTTATTTCTATAATTTGTAAATTTTCTCCCCTAGTGGATTTGAAGGAAAGAACGTTGCTCTATGATGCATAGTTTTGAGCTATTGTTGCCATGAATTAGAGGGTATACTTGGTCACTGTGGATCACTGTTTGGTTGGAATATGAAGGGATGGTTGCAGTAGTGAGACTGGCGGCAGTTGTGGTGGTAGAGGAGATAGGGGTTTGTGAGGGGACCACAATTGTTGTTGTGGACCAAGGGACGGTGGTCATGGTAAACAAGTGGTAAGCTTAGGGACGACTGGGGGAGGATTGTGGTAGCTGGTGGTGGTGGAGAAATGGGCCTGCAAGTATTTTCATGTGGCTGATTTAATACACTGTTTATTACTTTTGTTTTGTGCCATTTTTTTTTTTTTTTTGAAGGCATGGTGGTGACCCTTTTTTTTTCTTTTAAATAAATTTCATTAACATGTTCTTCCTTTCATGTCGTCTTCTCCTATGTAGACCAGTTTATTGCATGAGAAAAGAAGATTTGTTGCCTACTCTGTATTTCTTTGGCTTAAGGTGTTTTGTTTTCGGCTTCTTAGTTATGGGATTTTGCTTTCACGTCCTGTTCTCTTATGCAGATCACTCCATTGCATAAAAAAGAAAAGTTCGCTCTGCATTTCTCTGGTTGAAGGTATATTTGTTGTGATTGTTTGTTTTGTTAGTTTGCTCGTTTAGTATGTAGCCTGATTATACGTGCATAGAAAAATAATTAAACAATTTATTTATTTATTTATATTAATGGAAAGAATATGGAGGTTTTAAATTAGATTTTTTTGGGATTTACCCATAATAGAAACTGGTCCCGAGTGTTGTGCCTGCATGGCTGCACATATAAATGTAAAATTTTCACACAATTGGACTTTCGTCTTTATGGGCATTTTGTCCCTGAAAAAGTGAAAATCCATTGTATCCATCAGAGTACATGATTATATGCTTGCATAGTATTCATAATTAGAATTGATGTGATTTCAGTTTCCTACTCAGTAACACACTTGCCATAGAAGATGATGAAGTCCTTGAAATGCGTGTTTGGCTATAATTAGAATTTATTAAAAGCAGCATCATGCTGTCATACAAATCCATTAATTAGATGTTCCCTTCTCCCAAACCATTGCCACTTACTTTGACTATGATAATTGCTATAGGTATCCATTCGGTTAACGAGCTACTACAACAGTGAGTGGTGTTCGTGTAATGGAATTTCGCTAAAATTGTTATGATCTGGAGTGCCAAGAACTTTGTTCTTCATATCTTCAAATATAGACCAACAAGCAATCAAAGTTTGCATTGACTCCCTCTATTTCAGAAGATTCACACATGTATATAGATGTTTCAGACTTGGCAACCTCTGATGATTTTGTAGATGACTTGATTCCAAATTTCTTGTTCGTGTAATTAGAGTTATAAATTTTCCTTTTATGATTATCCATAAATTTGTTTAATTGTTTGATTCCAGACTATATGTAGTTGGTTTTGTTGTATATTAATTCAAATCTTTTAATATTTGTTAAGCTTCTTGAATACGTTTGTTAGCCTTAAATCTTTGGATAATTTTTTTTTGTCTATGAAATTATCACTTCCTAATCACCACTGGCACCTACAATGATACTACTTGGATCTGAATGTTTCAGATTAGAAAAGCAACCTCTCTTTCTCCTAGGCTCCATTGAGCTTAACTTCTCACAATTTTTTTGCAATCAGAATTATAGTCTTAGTTTCTAATTAACCTCCCCATATTTTGTTTTGTTTTTCGACATTTTTTTTTGTTTTAATTGATAGTATTAAAATTTATATCGGTACCTTTCTTTCAAATATTTTTTTGAAAATATTAATTATATGACAGATGAATTGTTGCAAATTTATAGGTGTTGGTTTTCTAATTTGGAACAATATGAACTGTAGCAAATTTGTTAGTGTCAGTTTTTAAATTGATTACTTAGTAATTTTTTATTTTTTTCTTTATTTTCGTAATTCTTTATTTTTTTTCTTGATTTTCGTAATTCTTATTATTGTTTTACAAATTTTGTTTAGTATTTTTCTTGATTATTTTGTAAATTTTCTTAAATAGTTTGGTACTCTTTTGATAAAGTGCTTGATTTTTTCTGTCTTTTGGCTTGTTTGTTAGGATATCTTGAGAAAAGATTTGTAACTTTTGGTTCTCAAATGCTTGATTTGTTAAAACGGCCCTCACTTTCTCATAGTCTCCGTTGAGACTAAGGTAGCGTTTGGTAAAGTTTTAGAATTATGATTTGAGAATAAAATTATATTTCGAGTTTGTGAGTTTTGAAATTATGATTTGAAAAGAGAAAATTTGTTTGGTTATGAATTTTGAAAAGAGTTTTGAATTTTTGATGTAACATATGAAATGAAAAAAGTTGTTTGGTTATAAGTTTTGAAAAGAGTTTTCAAAACCTAATTGAAAAACTTATAACTCATAAGCAAATACACAACTCAAAACTCTATTGAAAATTCTATTCAAAACTCATAACCAAACTCTTTTTAAAATTCAATTCAAAAAAATATTTTGTCATTTTGGTCCAACAAAATAATTTCTATATTTAAAAATATCAAAAACAAATATAATTTTTTTTTCTCCAAATAACAAGTGGCGATTGGCAATTGAAAAAAAAAAAAAAAAATACTGTTACGGTCAACCAATTGGACGACTGGGTATGTACAAAAAAGTGATAGCTTTGGCTTGGAAGGAGCTCTGCTAAACGTGAAACAGAACTGTGTTTTGAAATGTATGGTGGAATCAATATTTGAAAACTCCATCCAAACAAAGCCTTCATGTGAAGGGGTGAAATCATATTTCTAGGGGCGAATTACACTAACAGTCCTTATAGTTTGGGACTCGTGTCACTTTGATCCTTGATTTTTCAATTGTAACACATTTGACCATGAATTTTAAATTTTGTTTCAAATAAGAACAATTGAAGATATCATTACTTAATTTTAAGGACAAAATCGTCAATTTGATAAAATTTAAACTAAATTGACAAAAATAAATGTCAAAAAAATATTTTTTAATTTTTAAAATTATTTCTACCCGCCAAAATAAAATTATATAAAATTGATAAATCTTTTAGACATTTATTTATTTATTTATTTTTACCAAACTAAATTTTGATATGTGTTTGGATGATAATTATGTAATGGGTGGTTGTTAGGTTTTTAATATGTAATCGGTATATTTAATATATGAAATGTTTTTAGTTTTGGATTTTTTGATTTAATGGATTGGTTTAATAATGATATCAAAATTGTCACCATATTTGACTTTTGGAAAAATAAAAACCAAACCAAACCTTAGGCCTTGTTTGGCAAGTGGCTATTTTAGCCAAAAAGTCAAAAAGTTACTAAAAAAATCAAAAAGCCAACAACCCATACCAAAAAGTCAAAATTGTCTTTTCTCTCTACTTTTTGCACATTTTTTCATACAAAACCAAAAAGTCATCCCAAACATACTAATTTCTTTTGGCTCATATTTTAGCCAAATAGCCAAAAAATTACTAAATTAGCCTGTTCCCAAACGAGGTCTTAAGTCCCACGAAATAGGGTCGGCTAAAAACAATCACTCATTACATGATCATCATTTAAACACATAATAAAAATTAATTTGGTAAAAATAAATAAATAAATGTCTAAAAGATTTATCAATTTTATATAATTTTGTCTTTAGTGGGTAGAAATAATTTTTAAAAATTCAAAATATTTTTTTGACATTTATTTTTCAAATTAATTTATATTTTATCAAATTGACAATTTTGCCCTTGAAATTAAGCGATGATATCTTCAATTGTCCTTATTTGGAATAAGATTTCGCCTTATTTCTAGAGCTCCTCCAAACACAGCCTAAGTTTCTCTCTAAGATTTCTTTGCAATCAAAATTTTAATCCTAGTTTCTAATTAAATTTCTCATATTTGGTTTCGTATTTCGATATTTTTTTGTTTTAATTGATAGTATTAAAATTTATATAGGTGTATTTCTTCCAATTTCTCTTTTTCCTTAGTTAAACGAAGTGTTGCAAATATATCAGTGATGGCTTTTAATTTGATTACTGGGTAATTCTGTATATTCTTATTGATTTTCGTAGTTCTTATTACTTTCTCACAATTTTATGTTTAATGTTTTCTTTATTATTTCATAAAATTTTGAAATAGTTTGGTTTTCTTTTGGTAAATATATTAT
Source organism: Camellia granthamiana (assembly GCA_036172215.1). Lineage (NCBI taxonomy): Eukaryota > Viridiplantae > Streptophyta > Magnoliopsida > Ericales > Theaceae > Camellia > Camellia granthamiana. Next base: position 47,912,019 of record CM069910.1, read on the forward strand.
ATATTGCTTGATTTTCCTTTGTCTTTTGGTTTGTTTGTTTGCCAGGAAATCTTAAGAGAAGAGTTCGTAACTTTTGGATCTCAATGCTACACTTACCACCTTTTTATTCCACTTTTACTGTACCATCTCATATGTTAGCACGTCATTGGTGTAATGGGCTCTGCCACCCATGTCTATCTCCAATGTAGGTGCTAACACATAAGGTGGTATGAAAAAAAGGTTTTAAGGCTGGCAGCATTACTCTGAAAATTTTCTTTATTATTTCATAAATTTTTTAAGTAGTTTTGTTTTCTTTTGATAAATATATTATTTATTGCTTGATTTTTCTTTGTCTTTTGATTTGTTTGTTTGCTAGGATATCTTTACAAAAGAATTTGCAAGTTTTGGATCTCAATGCTTGAGATTAGTAAAAATGACTTCTCTTTCTCGTAGTCTCCATTGAGACTATGTTTTTTTTTTCCTAAGATTTCTTTGTGATCAAAATTATAACCTTAGTTTCTAATTAAATTTCTCACATTTTGTTGTGTTTTGATATTTTTTTATTTTTATTTTTAAATGATAGTATTAAAATTTATATTGGTGCATTTTTCTTACTCTTTTTCCTTAATTATATGATAAATGAACTGCTACAAATTTATATATCAGTGACTTTTTAATTTGATTACTTGGTAATTGTGTGTATTCTTATTGATTTTCGTAGTTCTAATTGCTGTCTCACAATTTTTTGTTTAGTGTTTTCTTTATTATTTCATATTTTCTTAAGAGTAATGATTCATCCCCCCTTTTCCCCCCACCCCCCTTTGACCCCCTCTCTCTCCCATTGGTTACATTTTCTTTTTCTTTTTCTTTTTTTTTCCTGCTCCTCCAATCACCACCCGCCACGTGGCAAAGGGGGGGTGAGGGGGTGACCCCCAAAAGGGGGTCTCAAGCATTATTCTTTTCTTAATTGTTTGGTTTTCAATATTTTTTTCGTATTAATTGAGTGTTTTGAAATTTATATAGGTGCATCTCTTACAATTTCTCTTTTTCTTTAATTATATATGACAAATGAACTCTGACAAATTTGTAAGTGACTGTTTCTACTTTGATTACTTAGTAGTTTATCACTTCGTGGCTTGCCTCAAACTAATGCATCTTGCAAATACCCTAAGTCTTCTGATAGGCTTGTTCTTCATGTGCTGATTTTTACATTTGTATTACATTTGTACCTTTTCAAGCCTGGACTTCATTAGCATGTGCAGTCTAACTTTTGAACCTTATTGTTGTTAGTTATATAATGATGCATATTTACTCATGCAGACAAGCAATATTTAACTATGTTTTCTTTATTGAAACACTATTTTGGTGTTTCTGTTATTTACATTTGTATAATATTTTTAATGTTGGACTCTTAACTGTTTTCTTTGCTTAACTTTTATAATAATCACATAGTTGTAACAATGTTTGGTTCAGGGATGTGAAGTGATAACGGCCCATAGTTGAGGGGGTAAAGTGTAGTTTCTCAATAAATTATGGTTTTTAAATAATTTTATTGTTGGTGGGATTTAGACCCTCATCTCTCGTTGTGAAGGTAGTGTCTTACGAATTAGATGGTATTCTCACTTTTATACTAACACAACACGGACACGCGAGCATGTAATTTTCAAAAAATGCAAGATACCACACGTTAGGGACACATTCAAAACATATTTTTTTTATATTTTTATTTTATGTATATTTTTAAATAATCAATATGTATTTTATGTCAAATATTTAAGTTTATTAAATTTATCAATCTCAGGTATGCTATTTTAGTAAAAAAATAGTTCTTAGCTTGTCCCTAACATATCCCCCAAAGTGTCTCTAGTGTGTCCTCAACAGGTCTCTAGTGTGTCGTTAGTGTGTCCATAGTGTGTCCTAGTGTCTTAGCTTGTCCGATGTCTGTCCAGAGCATATCCGTGTCTATTGCGTGTTGGACACTTGTATGTGACCTCCTAAGAGGTGTTCGTGCTTCATAGCTTTTATAGAACTATAAGTCGTGCCAAAATATTTTTTCCCCTTTATATAAAATTGTCTAACATCATTTTTTATCATGCCAACCCATGTTTGCTACATGAATATATTAGAATAAAAAAAGAAAGAAAGAAAAGAAAATGAGAAAATGAAATTATTATGGTTCTTGATTCACTTTGATTTACAATTCACACAATTAGGATTTTGATTTGTGATACGATTCTTGAATTGACAACTATGATACAATACAAGAGGGACTACTGATGCACTTATTGAAGCAAGAATAGCTAGCATCAATGTTATCAATGGAATCTTGGTTATTTTTCTGTTCTCTGATTATTACATTTCCAATCTTCAGCTGGTCTTAATTTTTCATGCTTTGAATCACACGAGAGAAAGGCAAGGGGAGTCCTGCGATTCTCTTTTTGTTGGTGAAAATACCAGAAACTAAACTATATTATTGATAAATGATGCAAAGAAAATGAGATGCAAATAGATCAGGCTGAGGCACGGATATCTCGTTTTCTTTAAGGAGATCAAGCTCACTGCGGTAGGAAGAATCCAAATACCGATGCAGCAGTCACAACACTATGACTTGTCCTCTCCAGGATACAACAGCCCGACCACTTGTCGTATGGTTCAGGCCAACTTTGCACAAGATGGTGAACCCAAAGCTCCACCAATAAAACACCCTTTTTTACTAGTAATCTCTCTTGTATAGAAAATAGTTGGTCTATATAAATAGAAAAGAGTAGACTATTTATAGGCTATTAGGACCTTACAGTTATACCAAAAATAATGACCATTAAACAAGTTCATGAATTCTATTTAACCTCCATTTATGACCAAGAGGTTACCAAAGTAATGAAACCCCATTTATGAAAAAGATAAATCAATAAATAAATATAAGATATTAAAATGGTCCAACAATCCTCCACTCATTTTAATATCAACAAGGATAAAAGAGATTACCAAACAAAGATAGACTAGTATGCAATGCATCATGAAGGTGTACTCTGCATTAAACCTTCATTAGTGAAACAGCAACCTCTACTCCAGAGTCAGTAGTGGTCTCAGACTTGAACTATGACTGCTTAGGGGAAATAAGAATTACTGCTCACACATAATAATCCAAGTGTTGACATGAGCTTTAATAGCTAGCACATTACGGCCTTGTGCTTATCCCAGTTTTCATGAGCATATTTGAGAATAAGCCTTGTTCTCATAGAAAGCGGCCCCACTTTCATGCTCACATAGGTGAAATCTGTCAAGGATGTTCCTGTAATTTACACACCCCACTCAACAAGAGCTACAGAATTTCATTAAGAGTATAAAAACTCAACCCTCCAACATTACAGGATAAATGCACTTACATCATATTCATTAGTCTTATAGCCATTCTCAAACATGCAGGAATCAAATTTCTCATGCCACTGTTTAGGAGCTTGTTTTAAACCATAAAGAGATTTAGTTAGCTTACACACTTTGCTTTCTTGGCCAGGCTCCACAAAGCCTTCGGGTTGGTCCATGTAAATCTCCTCATCTAGATCTCCATTCAAAAATGCTGTTTTTACATCCATTTGATGAATTTTTAAATTATGAATTGCAGCCACTGCAATCAACAGTCTAATGGATGTAACTCTAGTAACCGGAGAAAAAGTATCAAAGAAATCAAGATCAACTTGTTGCTTAAAACCTTTAGCGATAATTCCATCCGGTTTAAGTTTTTTACGAAGGACCCATTTACACCCAATAGTTTTACAACCTGGAGGTAAATCCACTAACTTCCATGTTTTATTTGAAAGTAGTGAGTCTATCTCATCATTTATAGCCTCTCTCCAGAAAATAGCATTAGGTGATGATAAAGCTTCTTGTACCGTATGAGGAATTTCTTCCACATTGTAAAGATAATAATTAGGGCCAAAATCTCTTTTCAACTCTAGCTCGTTTACTTCTTCTTGGTTGGATTTAAAAATTTTCTTTTTCCTGAAAAACTTGAGAAGGAGTAGAAGAGCCAGGCATAGATAAAATATTTTCAGATATTATTTGACCCCCACTATTTCTAGATTTGAAAAGAAATTTATTTTCATGAAAAATAGCATCACCTGATTCAAAAATAATATTATTTTCCATATCAAAAAATCTATAAGCTGTACTATGCAACGCATACCCAAGAAAAGCACAAGTGGTAGCTCGTTCACCCAATTTAGGTCGTTTAGGATCTGCAAGCCTCACAAAAGCTAAACAACCCCAAACCCTCAAATAACCTAGATTTGGTTTATGCCCCCGCCACAACTCATAAGGGAAAATTTTAATCTTTTTGTGTGGCACTGTATTTATCACATGGCAAGCTGTCAAAATAGCCTCACCCCAAAAATTTGAGGGAGCACCTGAATCAATAAGCATAGCATTCGTCAAGTCAACTAACGTTCTATTTTTTCTTTCAGCTACGCCATTTGATGAAGGTGAATATGGTGGAGTAGTCTCATGAATAATTCCCAATGACTGAACAAAAGAGTTGAATCCTAGAGATTCATACTCCCGGCCTCTATCACTTCTAATTCTTTTAATCTTTTTACCGAATTGATTTTCCACTTCAAGAAGGAATTCTTTAAATTTTTCAAAAGCATCACTTTTATTTTTTAATAAATATACGTTTGTGTATTTTGAAAAATCATCAATAAAAGTGATAAAATATCGGTTACCACCCCGAGTTAAAATTCCTTCAAACTCACACAAATCAGTATGAAATAATTCTAGCAATTCGGTATTTTTTTCAACACTTTTATGAGGCCTCTTGGTAATTTTTGCTTTACTGCAAACTTCACATTTCTCAAAATTTTGTCACTTTAGGAATTAATTCTAAACTACTCATGATTCCCACATATTTACTATTTATATGACACAAGCGAGCATGCCATAAATTAATAGAAGACAACATGTAAACCGAATTGGTAGATGGTTTATTAAATTCAACATTCAATTTGAACATCCCATCACAAGCATAACCCTTACCCACAAAAATACCCTTCTTGGTAATCACATATTGATCAGATTCCATAGTTTGCTTAAAACCAGCCTTATTCAACAAATAACTTGACATCAAATTCTTCCTCATGGACGGTGTATAAAGCACATCTTTTAAAGTAAGCACACGTCCAGAGGTGAATTTAAGGTCAACCTCACCACTCCCAAGTACTTTGGTTTGACTAGAGTCACCAAGCATAATTGTTTTCTCATCATCAAAGGGAGTATACACCTTGAACCAAGTTTGATCATAACAAACATGTCTATTAGCACCAGAATCTGCCCACCAACCGTCCACATAATTAACCATGCAAATGTCTGTAATCATAGCCACAAATGGCTCCTCGATAATGTTAGCCTTTGGGGCAGGTGCACGTTTTCGGAATTTGCAAGTTCGAGCAATATGCCCACTTTTGCCACAGACAAAGCATGTAAAATTTTGTGGAGGTGATGGACCTTGGTTCTTATCTGGATTAATCCACTTATTGTGAGGTTTACCATAATTCTTCATATTCTTTTTATAAGGCTTCAAATAAGCATTCTTGGAATTATGACCTTTGGGTAAGTTATTATTTGCCGAAACAAAGCTTACCTTTGTGGTAGAATTGCCATTACCCGCTTGGGTTATTAATGCATCTTGGCCTCTAGTATCCTCTTCTACTCGGATGCGAGTGATCAACGTCTCTAAGGAAGTTTCCTTTTGTTTGTGACGTATGCTCTTTTGGAATTCTCGCCAGGATGACGGTAGCTTGTCAACAAGTCCTGCAATTACCAAGTTGTCACCAATCTTAATGCCTTCAGATCTTACTTCTGCAACTATCATTTGGAAATCTTGTGCTTGCTTCACAACGGATTTTCCATCTACCATTTGGAAGCGGAAAAACCGGCTAGCTGCATACTTTTTTGCTTCTGCCTCTTCGGTATCATACTTAGTCTGTAAAGCTTTCCAGATTTTCTTTGCGGAAGTGTAAGTGGTGTCATAGTAATCATAAAATTGATCAGCAAGGCAATTTAAGAGATAAAAGTGACATTTATACTCATCTGTATTATAGGAAGCCACTTTTGCTTCGTGTGCCTCATAGTCTTCATCATTCATCTCCTCGGTTGGGATTTTGTTTGGATTCTTTTCGGTAAGAACATATGCAACTTTCAAAAGGCTAAGGTAAAAAAGAACTTTTCCTTTCCACCTCTTAAAATGAACTCCTTTGAACTTGAAAGGCTTGTTGAGATCTCCAATTCCATTATTGGTTTTTTCTGGTACTTGTTCCATGTTTGATCTCCTTAAAATTGTTGGTGAAAATACCAGAAACTAAACTATATTATTGATAAATGATGCAAAGAAAATGAGATACAAATAGATCAGGCTGAGGCACGGATATCTTGTTTTCTTTAAGGAGATCAAGCTCACTGCGGTAGGAAGAATCCAAATACCGATGCAGCAGTCACAACACTATGACTTGTCCTCTCCAGGATACAACAGCCCGACCACTTGTCGTATGGTTCAGGCTAACTCTGCACAAGATGGTGAACCCAAAGCTCCACCAATAAAACACCCTTCTTTACTAGTAATCTCTCTTGTATAGAAAATAGTTGGTCTATATAAATAGAAAAGTGTAGACTATTTATAGGCTATTAGGACCTTACAGTTACACAAAAAATAATGACCATTAAACAAGTTCATGAATTCTATTTAACCTCCATTTATGACCAAGAGGTTACCAAAGTAATGAAACCCCATTTATGAAAAAGATAAATCAATAAATAAATATAAGATATTAAAATGGTCCAACACTTTTCAAGTCAAATGGGCAGTCATGTGTTTCAAGCAAGCTGTCAGTGCTTAATCAAAGTGAAATGTAAGCTTTATCTTTCATGCATTTTTCTGTCTTAATTTTTTTTTCCCTTTTTGGTTTGGGTATGAATATGCAGATTTTATAGCTGACAATGCTAATTGTTTTTTATGGCTATGATATTATTCTAGTTTCTTGAGTTTGATTTACACTAACGGAACTGAGCAACTTGTGTGAAAAATAGTTATGTTTGTTTTTATATTGTGAATTGGATTACATTTTGAATTTATTTACCTATTCTAAGATACTCAAATGGAAATTGTTGAACAATTGCCATATGTAGTACGCCATTTCTTTGTTTTTATTTGTTTCTCTTTTGCGAAATACAAAATATTTAAGGGGATATAGAAGTCCTCATGGAAATGAAAATATTCTATCTGTTTAACATTCTAGATGACTTCTCTTTCTTGTATTATTTGGATGGATTCACTATTTATGCATGTGTGGGATCCTTTCTGCAATTATTTTGAAATAACATTTCAGTTCTGTTGTCGCCTGTGATGATTTCTTAATCTCTCCTTGTGAGCAATGGCGTAGCCAGGAATTCAATGCAGAAGGGGCACAAATTAATGATAATTTGGTTTCATTTTTTTAAAAACACTTTTAAGAAAATTTTACTTTCTTGTTTTCCTTGTTTTCTTGTTTTTACTGATTTTTTTAATATTTTAAGCAAATATTTTTTTTTACTTTTTAGACATACCTACATAAATATACTTAAAAAGTAAAAAAATTGTGAAAAAAACCTTTTAAAAATTCACTAAATACCAAAAATATAAAAAAAAATACAAGAATTCAGTACATTTTATGTATTTATTAATTTTTTAAAATATTTTTTCTCAAATTTTTTACTTTTTAGATACATCTAAGTAAGATGTATCTAAAAAAGTAAAAAAATGCTTAAAATTTTAAAAATATTCACTAAAAACAAAAAAACACGAAAATCAAAAAGCTCAATTTTTAAAAAACTTAATTCAAAAAACACAAATCAAACACACTGATTAAATTTTTTTTTTCATAATAAACAACAATGGGATATTACTAAACTTAAATGTTAAGAGTTCATTTGGATAAATATGAATTTTAAATTAAAGGATTTGAGATTAAATTTTATACAAATTTTGGGGAGTAACTATTTTATAAGTGGATTGGAAAATTAAAAAAGAAGATACATTGAGACAGAAATGATATATTTTAGTAGAGAAATTCTATAAAGCATACCGCAAAAAAAGTGTCTATCATGTGTCGCAATTATGATTTTCGTGGTCTTTAGTTATAACACATTATAGTGTTAAATATAATTTAGTTATAATTTTTTGTGGTTGTTATTTTAGTTATGACTATATATAAAGTAATAGTTAGTTATGACTCATTCTGATATTAGTTATGACCTATTGTAATTTTTTTATTTTTTTATTTTTGTAATTGAAGATGTGTTGCTTTGATTATAATTTTATGCAGTGGTCATTTTAGTTATGCAAGGAAAAAAACACGTGAAGGATAAACTCCAAATGTCAAATGTAACTAACAATCTAATAAATTCTATGTCTTCATTGAACTTGATTATGTTTGCATGTCAATAATGATATACATCACCATTATATTGAAATTTTTATAGATAATAATATGACTTATTATAGTCTTTTTATTTTTAATCAAAATAATCATTATTGGTCTCATAATTTTAAAAATGTCATTGACATTTCACTTTAAATATTTTTTTTATTATATTTTCTTTAAGCAAAAAAAAAAAAAAAAAATCCCAAAACTCAGGGGAGGCACGTGACCCCCCTGAGCCCAACATGGCTCCGCCCCTGCTTGTGAGCTTATGTTTTCATTCACTTCGTGTCTTATTTTGTTTTGTTTTGCCTTTGGTATTATTTGTCGTCATCGTCTTCTTCTTTTTTAAATCTTTCCTTGGGTACAATTTGGTACAAATGGTGGCTTCATCTTATCGTTGCCTCAATGATGAGTCTTCATGTGACCGTTTGTCATTTTCATCAGCAATCACTCATTTATAGCTTGAATATGTAACTGTCAATTTTTCTTCTTTGATTAGATTTTATTATTTCAAAAATTTGTTCATGTGGGATGTCTACAACCAAGATTGTGTGCCTAGGATTACCATTTATCCCTTTTAAAATTATCATTTTTTTGTTTATTTTCCTTGGAATTACATGTCTATATAGTTCCTTCTTAAGGTTGAACTAGGATTGAAAACCCCAGCCAAAGCGAATGAAGTCCACAGGTGAGCAGTGCACCATACCCCCCATCTTTGACCTATGCATATTTCATACCATATTAGACCTTTCCCACTTCTAAAGATCTAAATTTCATGAAGAACACAAGATTTATGTAGTTTATTCCAAAATGTACGATTATATCTGCAACTACTTTCAAAGTTGCAAGAGATTACCTAAGATAGTCATCTTTTCTCCAACCTATGAAGCACAGTGGACATGTCCTTGAGGCTTGCATATGAGTGTCGGACACGGACACGCGTCGGACATGCTGTGGACACGTGTCTGACACTCTCCCCTACATGTCCCCATTTTTTTTAGAATTTTTTAGAGTCGGACACAAGATTGGACACGCGAGGACATGATTCAAACACGCAAGTGGATCAAAGAAGCCCTAGAACTGTTGGAGAGGAGAAAGAGAGAGAGCCAGAGACATATCGATGGGAGAGAGAGGGAGATAGATTGAGGGAAGAGAGAGACAGATCAAGGACAGAGAGAACAAACCCTACCCTATTCTTCTTCTCTCTTCTGCTTCTCTATTCTTCTGTCTTCATTTTCGTCTTCTCTTCGTCTTCATCTGTCTTCTATCTTCTTTCGTCTCTTCTTCTGTCTCCGTCTTCTCTTTATTCTCTTCTCTTTTCTTTATCTGATTTCATTTATTCTCTCTCCACTTCACTTTTTTCTTTTAATTCTCTCTTTTTTTTTCTTTTGTTTTATTATTTATATCAATGTTTTTATTCAAATTTATAAAATAAATTATTTTTATTTGAAAAAAATCAATTTTTATTAAAAAAATTTAGATAATATATTTATTAATTTTATTTCTATTGTAATTTTATAAGAATTAATATATATTTTTAAAATGTTAGATATATAATTAATAAATAAAATTATATATATTAAACGTGTCCCCAGCGTGTCGTGTTTCCTATTTGTTGAAAATTTGCGTTTTTACGCGTCCGTGTCGTGTCCGGTGTCCGTGTCCATGCATCATAGTCTCCAACTATTAAATATATAGAAATTAGGGCAACATGCCACAATTGTTGAAATGCAACAAATACCCTTACTTCAAAATTCAGTCATGTTGTTAATGTTCAGTATTTATCAAGATCCACACTAGTTCCAATATTTTCAAAATTTAAAAATATTTTCTATTTTAATAAGTTTGTTTTCCATAAAAAATGGAAAAGCAACACCCAATTAATTTTTATTAAATGAGTGTTTGAGAAGAGTTAGATTAGATATATACCCAGATTACAGTTTTATGTTGATATTTCTTTTCTATCGTGCCAAATGTCAAAAAATGAATATATATATACTTTTTTTTGATAAACTACCAATAGGTCCTAATAGTTGGATTTAATTCCCATCAAGTCCTATTGGAAATAAGTCTTGGTAAAATTATCGCTAAAAATAATTTTTTTGTGACAATTTTTTATATATGTCACTAAAAATTAACAATTAATGACTTTTTTTTATCATGATTTTTATAAATTGTCCCTAAAACTTATAATTAGTGACTTTTTTTTATGACAATTTTTTTTCATAGGACCTATTAGATAATAAGTCTACTTATTAGGACCTACACGTAAGTGCCCTAATATATATATATATATATAAGAAAAAAAGAAAAGAAGAAAAATCAAAATCAAAAATAAATTTTTTTCAACCAGTGGGTTAATTGAAAGCCGAGGCCAGTTCACTAGTTTTATCGATTGAACCATAGGTTTTTCCAATTTTATCAAACAAGCCCAGTTTTTGGAGCTCATTTGGACCAGAACTAGGTCTGGTCACTAATTCTACCGATTGAACCAGCCAATCCAATCCGGTTCTTTAAACACTGAAGGAGAAAATAGGAGAGAGAAAGTGGATTTGGGGAGTAAAAATTAAACAGATAAGGAAATATATTTAGTAAATTTCAATAAACAAGAAAAAATAGCACAAGAATTTCAACAGATAGGAAAAATTAGAGAGAGAAACCCATAGAATTTGAACAGATATAGAGAGAAACCCATATAATTTGAACAAATGGGGAAAAATTTGAACAAATAAGGAAAAAATTCAACAGATAGATATAAATTTGAACATATAGTAAAAAAAAGTCAATAGATAAAAAAAAGTCAACAAATAAATTAAGGGATAAAATTGAAAACAAAATGGCATTCAAAACAAACAAAAGGATTTTTCACCAAACTATTTCACAAATGGTGGACATCTCACTAACAAAAAATATCCACTTGATCTAATGCCTTGTAGAATTGCTAGACTAGATTTATCGACAAATTTCTCCAAAAAAAATTAAAAATTTAATCCACAGTCCATTTGGGTCTTTTTTATATTTTTACAAAAAAAAAAAATAAATAAAAAATCTAAGGATATAATTGTAAATTAACATGTCCATAGCCAAAGTTGATAATCAGAAGCAGAGAGTAGACAACTTCTTAGAATCAGAAGCTGCTTGAATTAAATTTAATCAAACGGTCCAAAATAACTTTTCTAAAATTAGAATCTATAAACTGGCCAAAAAAAAAAGTCACACCAAACACTCCCAATGAGTTAGGTAAATCACAAAGTGTAAAATTAGATAAAATAAGATGTTAGATTGTTACATGACATAAAAAAATATATTATTATATTTAAGGTTTAAGGGTGTATTGCACTGACACCTCATGAGATTTCTGTTTAATATATATCCTCCCCTTACATTTGAAAAATTACACTTACCTTCTGTCAGATTCAAATGACATATTTGCCTGTTAGCCTTTATACATATAAAATAATAAAATAACATAGGTATTTTGTTCATGCCATTTTAAGGAAAATAACAATAATCTTATTTGGTTTAACTCACACAAAAAATTGAGTTTTTCATTTTTTGTATTTTTTATTGAATTTTTTTAATATTTCAAGCAATTTTTTTATTTTTTAGATATACATAATCTAGATATACATAAGAAGTATAATATTTTGTGATTTTTTTGAAAGTCACCAAATACAAAAAGTAAAAAAAAAATACAAAAATACAAAAATTCAATACATTATCTTATTTAGTTGTAATCAATGGGATTTTTTTTAAAAGTTTTTTGTACAAATTTTGTACTTTTTAAATATATCTAGATTAAATTGATCTAATCTGGATATAATAGTGGAAATAAAAATGAAAAATTATATTCATATATAAAAATTTATACAAAAAATATTATAAAAATGTTGTGATAGTGATATTGTTGTAAATATAAGAAAGATGAAGAAGAATCTGAAGAAAAACAAAAGAGAGAAAGAAAAATCGAAAAAAGAGGAAGAAGAATCTGAAAGAATCGAAGAAGAATTAAAGAAACAAAAATCTGGAGAGAGAACACTAGCAAAGAAGAAAGAGGAAGAATAATCGAAGAAGAAGAAGAGGAACTCACCGATGGAGAGTAGATTCGCCGTCGACCTACAGTGTCATCTTCGATGGAGGGCAGATTCGACCACTCCATTCTTCGAATGGAAGTCGACTTCACTGGCTCTTCGAATGGTTTAGGGTTTCAACTCAAAACGATAGATATAATTCGTTTTATGTTTTTTTATTATTACTAAACACTCCATATTTATTTAATTTTTCAAAACAGGCAAAAATTAATTGCTTTGGTGCCCCTAAAAGATTATGAAATTTTTGTTTTGACCTCGACGTACCCTACCGCATATTCATGGAGTACCCACAATGTAACAGTTGTATACAGGTCGTATAAAACGTACCTGATACGTTTTTGCCATACGCGGTATGCGTACCCTACTCGGTAAGTATTTGATACTTGTACGGTAACATTTTTGGAGTACCATGCTTCATTGATATATATATACATTGTAGAGCCTCTTAGTTTTGCACTTTCTTCCTTTGTATTTGGATGGGATCTCTTTTGAACCTTCTGTTAATATAATCAATAATGTTTGGGAGCTCTAATTTAAGAACTCTAATGGTGGGTCCCACATGATGATGTGATGTTTTGGCTAGCTTTTTTCTCTCTCTCTTTTTTTTTTTTTTTTGACACCTCACTAGAGTTCATGTTAGAGCTCTCTATCACTACCCTAATATAATATCGCTTTCGGGGAAAAACAAAAAGGGTTTGACATTGCATGATCCAACTGGTAGTGTTCTTTGAGCTAGCCAAAAAATCCATCCATCCACTTTGTTACTTGCATTGGTTATATTCTACTCATATTCACCTCATTAATATTTTGTAAGAATTTGTTGCTTATATCAAACTTGGTCTCCAGTTGCAAATGGCACTAGGATCCTTTTTGCTCAATAAATTATATTTCAAATGCAGCCATTTTAGCAATTTTCTTGGATTAGTAGGCAAAAGAATTAGCCCCTGAAAGGGGATAAAATTTTCTTTATTTATCTATCAATTGATGGCTATAATTTTAACTTTCAAAAACACCTTTCATTTTAAAGTAGTTAATCCTCCTTGCATATGATATTCCATGGACCAATAATGTCACCTTGAATGTTAATGAGTTCACCAGGCCAATACCAAAAGATCTTGGAAAACTTTTACGTCTTTAGGATGTGCAATTTAGCTATAATAAAGTACAAGATAACCTGACTACTTTTATCTCATCTTTAACAAATTGCACCAGTTTAGAATATATTGTTGCTGATGACAATCTTCTCAAGGGTTCATTGCCTGACTCCATAGCCAATCTCTCCACCCATATTAGCTACATCTCTATAGGGGGAAATCAATTCCATAGAAGAATTCCTTTAGGAATTGGGAACCTCCTTAACCTTACTGTCTTTGATATAATAATGAGTTATCTTACTGGCCGTATTCTCGCTGATATTAGAAAGCTGTCTAAATTGCAAGGGTTGTATTTACAAGGGAACAATTTCATAGGACTACCTTCTTCACTTGGTAATTTTACATCATTGAATATTCTCTCACTGGGACAAAACACTATCCATGGAAGCCGACCTCCAAATTTTGGCAATTGTCGTAACTTGTTAGAATTAAATCTTTCACATAATAACCTCTGCGGTTCAATACCGCATGAAATTATGAATCTCTCTTCCATTTCAAAATCCTTTAGTTTAGCTCACAATTCGTTGACGGATTCTATTCCGTCAAAAGTTGGGTCTTTGAAAATCTCAGGAAGTTGGACGTATCCAATAATAGGTTATTAGGAAGAATACCAAACTCTCTGAGCAATTGTTTAAGCTTGGAATATCTTTACTTGGGCAGGAATTCATCATTTGAATGCCAAATACCTCGAAGTTTGAGAGAGCTAAGGGGTTTACGAGAGTTAGACCTCTCCCGTAACAATTTATTGGGGTTGATCCCAAGTTATCTAGTTGAGCTTCAATTGGAAAAGTTGAATCTTTCTTTTAATTTTCTACATTGGCCAGTTTCAATACAAGAAGTGTTTTGAAATGTGAGCGTGATTTCAATTGTTGCAAATAATGATCTCTGTGGAGTTATTGCAGAATTGAAGCTTCCCCCTTGCCCATCCACAAAGTCAAATGATATTAAGTTATCTTACAAGATGAAAGTGATATTGTTTGTGGTGATTTCTCTTGTGATATGTGCAACTTTGTTAGTTGTCTTCTTTATATTTTTCCGACGAGGACATGTCTTGAAAAAGAAGACACCTTCCATGCCATCATTCAAAAACAACATTTTGAGGGTTTCTTATGCAGAGCTTCTCAAAGCTACCAATGGATTCTCACAGGCTAATCTAATTAGTATTGGAATCTATGCTTCTGTTTATAAAGGTATTCTTAATCAAGGTTAGATGACAATTGTGGTGAAAGTGCTCAATCTTCAACTTAGAGGAGCTTTTAAGAGTTTCATGTCAGAATGCAAAGCACTAAGAACTATAAGACATTGAAATCTCTTGAAAGTTGTAAGTGCTTGTTCCAGTGTGGAATTCCATGGTAATGAATTTAAAGCCATAGTATATGAATTTATGGCCATAGGAAGCTTACATAAATGGTTGCACCCATATAGAGTTGCAGAACAAGAGCAACAAGAACTCAGAAAACTTAAATTGGTAGAGAAACTGGACATTTCCATTGATATTGCTTGTGCACTTGAGTATCTTCATTGTGGTTGTGGGTCAACAATTATTCATGGTGATCTTAAGCCAAGTAACATTCGTCTTAATGATGAGATAACGGCCCATGTTGGAGATTTTGGGTTAGCAAAAATTATTTCTGCAGCTTCAAATGATGTATCACAAAGTCAAAGTGATTCAATTGTAATATGGGCATGCATAGGCTATGCTGCTCCAAGTACAAAATCTTTACAATATCCGTAGAATGAAAAAAATTGAACTTGCATTAGGACAATTAAACTAAGCATGGTTTCCTATATTAGATTGTCAATGATCCTAGTGTCATGGCCCGAACCCGCCCCCATAGATTAGGGTCATAACCAACCAGTAATCATGGGATTACCTGCGGCCTCAGTCAGAAATCAAATCATATTTAATAATAGGAAGCCAAATTGCAGAAGCAAAATTTACAAAGATTGTCCAATGAGCTGTGCATACATGGCTCAACCAAAACATTCTCATATATGAAATAACTCACACTATACAAACGTCCATATTATGTATGTATTACATAAGTCCAGGATCATTGAAGCCAGTATTAACAAAAAACCAAGGTTATACACAGGATTAGTCATACATGACCACAAAAGAACAAAAGGAAAAGAAAAACAAAAGTAAGGCCTGTTGCGTGAGGCGACCTTGGTTGACTCCTCAAAACTCGGTTTCTCAAAGTTCACTTTGGCTTGGGCAGGGGCTGGGCATCTCGTTGCTCACCTACATACATATAAATAAGGTGTGAGCTAATGCCCAGTGAATAATACCAAAGTAAAGGAGTTCATGAATGAGATTCGTTTAATCATACGTTATAAACCAAACTTGTTGATCAATACCAATGCAAAACGACCTTAGGTCCAACACATCATATACCATATCCATATTCACATGCCGAACGACCTCAGGCCTAACTCATAGGAAAAATGACCTTCGGTCCAATACACGCAAAATGACCTTGGGTCCATCATATGTAAAACAACCTTAGATCCAATTCATGTATAAAACGACCTTAGGCCCAACTAATTTATATTCTTTTTGTGCGCACTCATGATCCATGATCATGTTCACATTCACCATCGCATTCAAAAAGACCTTTGGTCCAGTCATTTCCTTATTCGGAACGGCCTTTGGCCCATTCTACCGTTATATAAGATGGCCTTAGGCCCACTTTATAGCCTTTTTAAGTAAACCGAATGGCCTTGGGCCCATTTCATGCTCATGCATCATTTACTTCACATATTTCAGTACGAATCAAGTGGATAGAATACTCATTCACAGTATTAAATCAGAAGTTTAGAAACTTACCACACAGGTAGTGTTTAGAAAATAGTATATACACAAATTATCTTTACTAAGATATTACTCATAGTGTTCCGGTGCTTGATTTGTCTTTGCACTTGACCCTAAATAATTCATAACACATTGGGTCATAATACAATTCAATTCGTTCTTTAGTTTACTTAATGTTTTTAGGCCTCTTTCGTGTCCTTTAATTCATTTAGGATGCTCAATGTGTGCCTAAGAATGCCTAGAAATGACGGAGAACGGAATTTGGAACATAAACAGCTTTTCAAATGTTTTTGAAACAGGGCCCTCCGTTTGAGTGCACCTTTTCTCGCTCGAGTGGACCCCTTTGGTCTACAAAAGTACTGGTTGCCTCATTTTTGCGCTCAAGCGTGACTTTGGTCGCTCGAGCCAAGAGTCAAAACATGTGAGTGGGTGCTCGATCGCAATTCTTCTCACTCGAGCGGACATCAATGTCTGCAAAACTTCTGGGAGCTTGATTTTTAAGCTCGAGTGACATTTTCCTTACTCGAGGGGACATGACGAATTCTGGAATTTCCAGAACTGTGTTTGAAGTTCAAAACTTGATTCCAACTTGTTTTTCTTGCATGTTAAGTTCCATATCTTAGGCAAATAACTTCTAACATGAAAATAAAAGTTAATTTCACAAGAATTGAAGTTCAATTCGCTATAAAATTCTTCGTACAAGCTCAAATAATTCAATTTCATGTTCATAACTTTGAGACTCATGCATGTATGATCTTACATGAATTCATCATCTTCAAAACATGTAATTAAGCCTCATAGCCTCATTATTCATGGATGCATGTCTCAAATGACTACCAATTCAACTTATTTAACATGTCTTATACATAAACATGAAGATTCATAGCAATTTGTTACATACATGTACATATTGATCTCAATTTCATCATTTCCAACTCAATTCTTGTTCGTAACTTCATATCCTCTTTGAACTCACTTAGCTATGAATATAAACTCATGCATGTGAGTTCAATTTCATGTTATACCGATTCCGGTTTTGACCCATCACTTATTGTATTCCAGACACGGGTTGGTATGGTTTAGAATGGTTATCCATATCTTGTTTCCCTTGTCTTCCCCTTGTTTTGGTTATCGGGTTGTAATTGTGTGTTAGGGACAGGTTGGTTGCTTGTTTTTCCAAACCTGTGATGCCTAGATTTTGGCTCTTCCGCTCGAGCGGGGCTTCACAAATTTTGCTCCTCTCCTCGAGCAGCCATTCTTGCACTCGAGTGGGATTTGTCAACTCTTAGTATTTTTGCAGATTTGCAAATACTGGGAGAGTGCATTGGATGCTCGAGCATCCTGTCTCATGCTCGAGCAAGGTCCTTTATCTGCAAAACTTCTGGAAATGTGTATTTCACACTCGAGCATATCTTTCCACGCTCGAGCAGACCTTTGTGTCTGACGCTTGAGCGTCATTTTTTACGCTTGAGCGGACTGCGTGTATAACAGTCTGTGAAGATGATATTTTGTTCATTTTTTCACTTCTTACTCTCTCTAAAACTTTCCTAAAACCTGGAGAATATTTTGAAAAGAGAACTATTGAAATGTCATGGGGTAAATACGTTGGTAAGTCTAGATAGGAGATGTAGATGAAATTGATTAAGTTGGCCTGAGTGTCCAGGGTGAAAGACCAAAAACACGCACGGAGGAGGTACCACTTCCCTTCCGGTTAACAACCGGTAAAGTGGGGTTTTGGGTGGTGCTAGTTATGCCTACTTGCAGACACCAACCTAGGGATTACCTGAGTCGTATTTACCGCCCTTTGAACTAAACAGAAAATTTTGCATCGTTGAGGTTTCAAGTTATAAATGAGCATGATGTTTTCTTTTCTACTTTAAAAGGGCATAAAATGGTGATTATCTCCAAAGGCATGTCATGGCATATGCATTTCATTCAATGAACCTTGTGTAAAATATATATAATTTGTTAAGAATTCTCTATTGGGCTTTATGCTCACCTTACGGGATTTTGGTGCAGGAAAGGAAGTGGTGATCCCGCCAAGTTAGGGCATGGACATATGTGTTGGGTGTTTAGGACTCCTATTTTTGTTATGATGTATTTTTACTAGCCAAAGGCTCTAACTATTTGGGTCCGAGAGGCCATTTTTGTGTAACCAGGCTTAAGCCTTGGAAATTGTAAGCCCTTGAGGGCATTTTATTTACTTTTGAATTTGATGTTCTACATGCTGTAGATTCATATATTTGATATCGTTGAATGTATAATTGCATGTGGAACTGTTTTGTACAAATCTTAATGATTCAATGAATGTAAGGGTTAATGAATTCTAGCTTTCTTATAATGAGTGCTAGCCGATGTACTTATGTAATGTTATAAACTTTCGGGGCGTTACAACTTGGTATCAGAGCTACTGGGTTTGAATACTTGGGGCTCGCGGGGAGTGGTTGTTATACCACAGTGGGTTCATTGCGCATGATTAAGAGATGTTTGGTATTTGTAATTGTGTGATAACATGTTTATGTGACTATATGGGTATGGGATTGGACTTTTGGGATGTTGTTTATGCCTATTAAATTCCTTGAGGTCTTATTAGAAGGGTACTTGATCAATACTCATTCTATTAAGAATTTTTGGTTTTTCGTAGGACAAATTTCATCATAAAAGGATAATCTGTATGTGCTTACATGACTAAGTGCTTATGTGGAGTGGAATTGAGTTGTTTGTATGGTAGGAAATATATAGAATTGTTGTGTTCAAGCAAGTGAGAGAAGTCGCGAGCACATTTTAGATTATGTGCTAAATTGTTTATCTTGTTCCTTAATTTGGATGTCAGGAAGGGGTCAAACCCTTGGTGATAGAGGCGAAAGGCGTGGTAGGGCTCGCTAGGGGGTGCATAGAGTGCCGGTCCATGAGGTTCCGGTGCAAGAGGTAGGGTTAGGCCAAGCTAATATGGCTGAGCAAGTGGGGCAAGCAGAAATTCTGGGGCAAGCGGGTCAAGTCGCAATGGGGGCCCTAGCTCGAGAAATGACGGGGGCCTTAAGGGAGTCTATGAACATACTAAGGGTGGAGAACCAAGCTAGAGAGAACGCCGTAAAGACGAAGGCGAGCTTTCTCACTAGCGAGTTTTTGCGGGCCAAACCGGATGAGTTTCACGATGGCCCCGAGCCCAAGAAAGCGGATGAGTGGCTTGAACAAACAATGAAGACATTTGAGATGCTTCACATAGAAGACAGTGAGCTAAGAGTGACTCTTGTGAGTTACTACCTCAAAGGAGATGCGGGCCAATGGTGGAAATACGCCAATGGTCAAATATAACCAACATGGGAAGCATTTGTGGTGGTTTTCCAAGACAATTATCTACCTCCCACTGCTAGGGAGAGGTTGAGACAGGAATTTCAGGATGTCAAGCAACTTAACATGTCCGTGGCCGAGTTTGAAGCGGCCTTCTCTAGTTTTTCCCGGTTTACACCGGAGTTGGTAGCAACGGAAGAGCGTTGTTGCATTGAGTTTGAGAAGAAACTAAGAACCAAGATCTTGTTCAAGGTTGCTGGAAATATGATCTGGAATTATGACCGTCTTGTGGAAGCGGCAGCACACGTGGAGATTACCGCGGAGGTTAAGGAGAAGAGAATTCGAGGTTCAAAGTCGAGGGGTCAAGGGTCACAAGGGGACTATAGACCCAATAAGAAGAACAGAAGCACCTTTTCATCCCAGTCCCAATCATAGCAGTCTAGATCCACCTTTTCCTTACCTAGTGCGGGTCTGAGGAAGAGTGCACTGAGTGGTTTTTCTTCTTTTAAGTGTGGCCAACCGGGTCACAAGGCCTTTGCATGCCCACAGAAGGGAGGAGGATAGCAGATGTTGCCACCACCACCACTGCCTAACCGATTTTAGAACCAGTCTCAAAATAGAGGGCAGGGGCCTACTTGCTATCAGTGCGGTCAGTCAGGGCACATGAAGAGAGCTTGCCCGCAATTGGGAGGCACATCTGGCGCATCAAGGTCGAGGCAGACTCAGAGCCACCAGCAAGTGCACTCAGTTCAAACTTCGCGAGCTAATCAGGGAGCCGTTTTGGCTCAGTCAGTGTAGCAGTCCTATGCTCCGAGAGATGAGCAGGTTGATCAGAGGCCATAGGGGCGCGTCTATGTTGTTATCGCGTTGAAGCAGTTGCCAGGATCCTCGGTTGTGAGAGGTATTTTTGTTGTGTGTAATTCTTTGGCTAATGTGTTGATAGATATGGGTGCATCTCATTCATTCATATCTACTGCATTTGCGTTTGCATTGGGGTTAGAGGTGGCACGGTTAGCGTCTCCGCTCAGAGTAGAGTCACCAGTTGAGGGTACAGTTGACTTAGATCGGGGGTGTCATGGTTGTGAAATAGAGGTTGCCGGGCCTCGACTCCCGTTTGCTTTTGTGTTGCTAGACATGTCGAGTTTTGATGTCATTCTAGGCATGTATTGATTGTCTTCGTACCGAGCAGTGATCGATTGTTTTCGTTAGAGAGTCACAGTATGCACCTCGAGTCGTAATTGCTTTTACTTTTGAGAAGACTAGGCTGATAGGGTCTTGTCGTCAGTTTTTGACCTTCATAGTAGAAACGAGCTTAGTGGCCTTCTTGATACTCTCTTGGATGGTGAGAGTGACGGGACTCATGTTGAGTTGCCAAGGGTAGTTTGTGAATACCTGGATGTATATCCCGAGGATCTTACTAGTTTGCCACCCCACCAGGAGATTGAGTTCACCATTAGCTTAGTGCCTGGAATGACACCAATTTCCATGGCGCCATATAGATTTGCACCCATGGAGTTGCATGAGTTGAAGATTCAACTCCAAAAGCTTTTAGACAAGGGTTTCATTCGCCTTGGCACATCGCCTTGGGGAGCGCCGGCTCTCTTTGCAAAGAAGAAGGATTGATCATTGCGGTTGTGTATTGATTACCGTAAGTTGAATCGAGTTATCATCAAGAACAAGTATCCTTTACCCAGAATAGATGACTTGTTTGACAAACTCAAAGGGTCTTGTTGCTTTTTGAAGATAGATTTGAGGTCGGGTTATCATCAGTTGAGGGTCGGGAGGAGGAAATTTAGAAAACGGCCTTTCGCAAGTGTTATAGCCATTACGAATTCCTTGTGATGCCTTTTGGGTTGACCAATGCACTAGCTTCCTTTATGGATTTGATGGACCGAATTTTTCGAGAATACTTGGATCGTTTTTTGGTCGTCTTTGTGGACGACATTCTAATTTATTCAACCTCCGAGGAGGAACATGAGGCTTACTTGAGGGTAGTGCTTGATTTTCTTAGAGAGCACCAGTTGTATGCTAAGTTTGATGAATGCGAGTTTTGGCTCACCGAGGTGAAGTTTTTGGGTCATGTAGTGTCAAGAGTGGGGGTAACTGTGGACTCTTCAAAGATAGACGCTGTGCAGGATTGGGAACAACCCAAACATGTTTTTGAGATCCTAAGTTTCTTGGGATTGGTGGGGTATTATCGGCGTTTTGTAAGGGATTTTTCTAGACTAACCGCGCCCTTGACTAGATTGACTAGAAAGGGGGTCAAGTTTGTGTGGAGTGAGGCTTGTGAAAAGTCATTCCAAGAGCTTAAGACTAGACTGACTGCTGCACCGATGTTGATAATTCCGGAAAGAGGTTTAGGTTACACCATTTATTATGATACATCTCGAGATGGGCTTGGTTGTGTTTTGATGCAAGGGGGAATGGTTGTAGCTTATGGTTCACGACAATTGAAAACTCATGAGAAGAATTACCCCACCCATGACTTGGAGTTAACAGCAGTAGTGTTTGCCTTGAAAATTTGGGGGCATTATTTGTATGGTGAGAAGTTTGAGATTCTCTCCGATCATAAGAGTCTAAAGTATTTGTTTTCCCAAAAAGACTTGAATTTACGCCAGTGGAGGTGGATGGAATTTTTGGAGGATTATGATTTCGAATTACACTATCATCCGGGAAAGGCCAATGTAGTGGCCGATGTCTTAAGTCTGAAATCCATGAGTAATTTGGCGAGTGTGGCCATTTGGGAATGGGTTATGTTGGGTGACATTGGCAAGTTTGAATTGCACTTTGGTGAGTTTGATGAAAGTGCAATTTTGTTTACTTTGAGTGCTCAACCTACCTTGATTAGTAAAGTTATAGGGGCACAACAAGGAGACCGTGAAGTAGAGTCAATTCGTGATAGAATCTCCAACGGGAAAGAAGAGAAGGGTTTGAACATCCACTCGGATCTGAGTGTACGATTTCTAGACCGTTTGGTTGTACCAAAATTTTGTAGAGAGCAAGTACTTCGAGAGTTCCATTACTCACGCCTTGCGGTACATCCGGGAGGCACCAAAATGTATCGTGATCTTAGCCGTCAGTTTTGGTGGAGGGGTATGAAGCGAGATGTCGCTTCCTTTGTATCAAAGTGCCTTACTTGTCAACAAGTGAAGGCCGAACACCAAAGACCAGTGGGTTTGTTACAACCCTTGCCGATAGCCGAGTGAAAATGGGAGCACGTTACCATTGATTTTGTAGTTGAGTTTCCTAGAACACAGCGGGGCAATGATGCCTTTTGGGTGATTATTGATAGGTTGACTAAGTCTATACATTTCATTCTGATGCGCACCGACGACTCAGTTGAGCACTTGGCAGAGTTATACATTAGAGATATAGTTTAACTCAATGGGGTTCCTGTAACCATTGTATCAGATAGGGATCCTCGTTTTACCGCCTGGTTGTGGCAAAGCCTTCAAGAGGCGTTGGGAACTAAGTTGACCTTTAGCACCGCTTACCACCCTCAAACAGATGGGCAGTCGAAATGTACCATTTAAATTTTGGAGGACATGCTTAGAGCTTGCGTCCTCAATTTCAAGGGGTCTTGGGAGAGGCATTTGCCGTTGATTGAATTTGCCTATAACTATAGTTACCAAGCTAGCATCGAGATAGCACCGTTTGAGGCCTTGTATGGCCGACCTTATAGATCACCGGTTTGTTGGGCCAAGGTAGGGGATGCACCGTTGTTGGGATCAGAAATTGGTAGGGAGACAACCGAGAAAGTTGCTCTTATTCGGAAGAGGTTAGCTATGGCCCAAAGTCGACAGAAAAGTTATGACGACAAGAGGAGACGACCTTTGTCTTTCGAAGTGGGTGACCATGTTTTCCTTAAGATCTCACCTAGGC
Source organism: Camellia granthamiana (assembly GCA_036172215.1). Taxonomy (NCBI): domain Eukaryota; kingdom Viridiplantae; phylum Streptophyta; class Magnoliopsida; order Ericales; family Theaceae; genus Camellia; species Camellia granthamiana. The sequence continues at coordinate 47,935,678 of CM069910.1, forward strand.
GGGGTTTAATGAGATTCGGTAAGAGTGGTAAGTTGTCTTCAAGGTTTATTTGGCCTTTTGAGATATTTGAGAGAATTGGGGAAGTGGCGTATCGGTTGGCTTTACCACTACAACTTTCAGAGGTTCACAATGTGTTTCATGTGTCTATGCTTAGGAAGTATGAGCCCGACCCTTCTCATGTGCTTGATTGGGTTAATTTGGAGGTAGATGAGGATGCCTCTTACGAAGAGCGACCGGTTCAAATACTAGATATCCGGGAGCAAGTACTACAGGGTAAAACTATACAGTTAGTGAAGGTGTTGTGGAGACACCATGGGGTTGAAGAAGCAATGTGGGAGCGGGAAGCGAAAGTTCACTCCAAGTATCTGGATTTATTTGAACATGCCTAAATTGTTTTTCATTAGTATTATTCCCTAGTGTTGAAGGGAAATGTATTGAAATTGTTAAGTACGTGTTATTATGTACATTGTTGTTTCAAACATGAAGTTGTTGTGAGTTGTTACTAAATTATTGAAAAGCTCCATGCATGTGTTTATCTTGGATGATCAATGTTAGTGTAATAATCATGATGAGAATGGTAAATGTGGGTTGAGAACTCATTTCGCGGTTTGGAATTGAAATAGCATGGTTGTGATTGCTAGAAACTCTTCTTTTATGTAGTTGATTTAATTTTGAGGACAAAATTTCCTATGGTGGGGAGGTTGTGATGACTGGGTACGTAACCTGCCTTACTTTCCTTTTTTGCGCGTTGGGTTCCACAATTTTGAAATCTATTTCTCAAAATTTCCATCTCCATTAATTTCACTCCTGAGTTCCACTTGTTCCGGGAGGCTTGAAGTTGATTTCAGGGGGTTTTACACTTGAACTGAAAATTTTCTGGGCTGAGGGCTAAGTTGCACGTGTGGATCCCTGGGCCGTACGTGCGGAATGGGGGCCACATGTGAGGAAATTAGGGGAAGTTCTGGGTTAGTCACTGGAATATATGCAGGTGCGGAAGGGAGGTGCGGGAGAGTTCCGCATGTGCGGGGATCAGTGCCGCACGTGCGGGAAGCATGCTCCGCAAGTGCGAGGGTAAGTGTCGCACGTACGGGACGGGCTAAGTCTGAAATCTCTGTTTTTCTCTCTTTTTGGGCTTTGTGTGTATCACTTTTTACACATCTCTCTCTCTCTCTCTAAAAATCATTTCCTCTTCCTTCTCTCTACATTTCCTTACCCCAAACCTCTTAAAACCCTTGATCTCCTTAGATCCATTGCATCTTTAACCCAAGCTCCTTCATCAAAGTTGGAGAGCTAACCGAGGGCTTCGTTGTGTGCGGTGGAGATCGCGCTTCAACACTGTTGATTTTTAGGGCTTTCATCTCATTTTCTTCTCCAAACTTGAGGTAGGGGAATTCTTTGAATTACATATATATATATATATATTTTGCAAGATTTTGGTTTGGTTATTTTCGGAATTTCTCTTGTAAATTTTGAAACTTGAATGTTGGCTTTACAATGTGGGTAGTTTGGGATGGATTTACTCCTTAAAGAACCTTATCTTGAGGGTTTTAATTAATTTGATTGAGAAAAGGAATGCCTTGAAGAAACACTTTCAAAGATTTTGGGTATGTGTAGTTATGATGAGAAAAACCTAAAGAATTGGGGTTTTTGAAAGGTTGTTACGAAAACCATAGTTGATCTTTCTTTATTCTATTCTCTTGTGCCAAATGAATAAGTAAATTTAAGAGTTTCTCATCTCTATGCATTTATATATATATATACATAAATAATGAGTTTCATGAAATATGTGAAAGTGACAAAATTTTTTTTTTTTGAGTTGCTGTGCAAGATGTTGGTGTAGTCTCGAAATGACTAAATTGTTGAGAATTGCACAAGATGAGGAATTGTTGCTACTTGTTGATAGATTTAAAGAAACATGTGGTTGTTTGTGAAATAACATTGAAAAGAGGGAAATGAGGAAATGCGGTTGTTATGGTATTATTGTTGAGATACTTGAAAATGAAGGAATGTTATGAGACATTAATTACTGTTGCATTACATATTCATTCAATTGATTATTATACATTTTGGAATTGAGTTGGAATGTTTCAATTGAAAAAAAAAAAAAGAAAGAGAATATTTTGAAAGGAGAACTATTGAAATGTCTTGGGGTAAATACGTTGGTAAGTCCAGATAGGAGGTGTAGATGAAGTTGATTAAGTTAGCCTGAGTGTCCGGGGTGAAAGACCAAAAACACGCGCGCAGGAGGTACCACTTCCTTTCCAGTTAGCAACCGGCAAAGTGGGGTTTTGGGTAGTGCTAGTTATGCCTACTTGCAAACACCAATCTAGGGATTATCTGAGTCGTATTTACCGCCCCTTGAACTAAATAGAAAATTTTGCATCGTTGAGGTTTCAAGTTATAAATAAGCATGATGTTTTCTCTTCTACTTTAAAAGGGCATAAAATGGCGATTATCTCCAAAGGCATGTCATGGCATATGCATTTTATTCAATGAACCTTGTGTAAAATATATATAATTTGTTAAAGATTCTTTACTGGGCTTTATGCTCACCCTACGGGATTTTGGTACAGGAAAGGACGTGGTGATCCCGCCAAGTTATGGCATGGAAATATGTGTTGGGAGCTTAGGACTCTTATTTTCGTTATGATGTATTTTTACTAGCCAAGGGCTCTAATTGTTTGGGTCTGAGAGGCCATTTTTGTGTAACCAAGCTTAAGCCTTGAAAATTGTAAGCCCTTGAAGGCATTTTATTTACTTTTGAATTTGATGTTCTACATGTTGTAGATTCATATATTTGATATCGTTGAATGTATAATTGCATATGGAACTACTTTGTACAAACCTTAATGATTCAATGAATGTAAGGGTTAATGAATTCCAGCTTTCTTATAATGAATGCTAGCAGATGTACTTATGTAATGTTATAAACTTTTGGGGCGTTACATGGAAAGTATTGAAATAGATAATGAAATTGAGTAGGTGATACGTCTCATCTTTGGAAGTTTTGAATAAATTATCTATTTTGAGATTGTATATCTGTTTATAAATATCTATATTGGACTATCGGTAGGGGATAACTATGATTGTTGTAGAAATTGCATGAGGATTAGGTGAATTAAAACTAATCCATGGTTGGTTATCATTGAATATGATTATGTTGTAAATACACTGTATATGTACGATTATTTAGGAAGAGAAAGGGATGTGCTTCATATGTAAATTAAGTATTTAAATACATTGTTTATGTATGATTGTTTGGGAGGAGAAATGGGATGTACTTCATGTGTGATTATATCTTTAAATGCATTGTATATGTATAATTGTTTGGGAGGAGAAAGGGGATGGACTCCATTATTGTGGGGAAGTGGTTTGGAAATACTCTTCAGATCCTGGGAGACGCTCCTGATCCTCAGCTAGTCACCTGTAAAAGCACCAGCACTCCGGTCGGGGGTGCCGGGGTTAGCACTCCGACGGGCAAGTCAGTCTCAATAGTTCAGAAAGCTTGTTCACTAAGTTAAGTGGAGTTATTCTTACATACCTTTCCAAGAACGCTGCTTTTATATTTATATCTGTTCTTTTTGGGACCTCGGGGCCTGGGCCTACTTTTCAATCATTACCCGTTCTTCTATTCGGCTCCGAGGATCCTTTCTTAATCGGCATACGTATTGTATTCGGCCCATCCTAATCATGTAGGATACAGCCGGTTAATGTTAATATTATAATATACCCCTTCCGATTTAGCCACATATTCGGCTCCCACAATTGCCCCCTGAACTCCCCATTGACGGTAGTCAATCGGCGTGTTTGGTTTAGAATTCGAAAAGCTTATCATTGATCAGGCGGCCTCGCGTTCCCCAAGACAGATGTCAGAGGATGTCAGGAGGCGCACGCCTTTTCGCTTATCATCATACTTTCCCGCCCTACTCATGCGTCTTTCGCATTTATTGCGATTTGAAACTTCAGTCCTTTTGGATACATATTTCGTCGATCATCTGATATGTTTGGACCGCCAGCACGCATCTCCCCTCGCACTCATATTTTCTGCAACTTTCGTCCGTCTATCTTCGTCTCATCTACTCTTCGTAAGTCTTCTTCTCCTTTCTTTGTTTATTGTTCTTACTTTCGGCGAATCCTTGGGTCCCCATTGAAATGGCTAAACATTTGAAAGACCTCCTTTCTGAGAGTCGCATTTCCGGATTCCGGCGACATTTTTCCATTCCCGATGACGTTCATTTGTCTCTTGTAACGGACAGTTCTCTAGATATGGAGAGAGAGGATCAGAATACGATCGTATTCCCCCTCCTGTCCATTGCGGAGGGTGGAGTTCGTTTCCCCCTACATCCATTGCTTAGGGCCGTCCTTCGCTATTGGAGTCTGATTCCTTCTCAACCCAATGTAAATTTCTTTCGAATCATTATGGGGATTATAGAATTGAATCGATGCCTTGGGATCAATCTCAGAATTCCGGCCATTCGGCACTGCTATGCTTTAGCCAAATCCTCCGGTCGGCTGGGGCGGTACTTCCTTAGGGCCAAGGATACTGACCATCATTTGGTGACTATGCTTGCCAGTTCTGGTAAGAGGGTTGACGATGTAATGGTCAATGTCCGAGGTAATTGGGAGTTCGCTGAGGGCGAAGATCGCCTAGAACCCATTCCCAGACATAAGGGTGATCTAGGTTGCCGAGTAGTATCTTATGTTTGTTGATCTGTTTTTTAATCGTCTCTCTTTCCTTAATCTCTCATCTTTTGCAGGTAATAATTTGAAGAAGATTCTGACTTCTGTTGACGACGTGGTCCTCAGGGACATTAAAACTGCACTCAACTACTTTGGCGGCCAAAACATGCAAAAACAAGGGAGAGCCGCCCACATTTTACTTCGGTACGAACCGACTTATACCACGTTCTCGGCTGCGGACAACATTCCGATTCCATCCGGCGATCAGAACCTCTCGGCGCTTATCTTCCCCAGCTACAAGAACCTTAGGCAAATTGGTCTTGAAGCTTCTGATTCGGGGCAAGACACAGAGCCAGCGATAGTAGTTGCCGATCCAGCCAGAGAACTCACTGAGGAGGCCGAAGAGGTCGACGAGGCCGTGCGCTCGGCGTTTGAGGCTGCCGGACTCAACCAGCCTTCCTCTCCATCCGCTTTAGGTCGGGCAGAGTTCTCTTCCGGAGATATTTTCGTGAATTTGGGAGATCTTCCCGGCGACTTCTTCGAAGGTATGGCAAAGGAAAGCCTTACGCAAATGGCGCGTAAGAGAAATGCCGAGCGAATGGCTGCTCGAAAAAAGGCCGAGGCCGCCGAATCTGATGCCAGCTTGGCTAACGCCTCTATATCCATTACTGAAGGAACGGCTCAGGTTACACTGGTCGGCACGGAAAAAGTTGAACAACAGGCCGGTGAAGAACCGCTGATTCCAGAGGACCGCGGCCAAAAATGTGGCGTCGATGAGGAGGCTAGTTCAGAAATTAGCCCTGCTGACAAACAGCCTCGCCTCGAAGAATCGGAGGTGGTTGCTCCTTTCGTAATTCAGCCAAAGATCAGAGATACGCCGATTTCTTCCAACGCTTCCGCCATTGAGGATCCAGCCGTTGCATTGAGCCTGGCGGCCTCAATTTCCTTGCCGGCGGACAATGCGGCCTTTTGCACCGCGCCGGATATTTTGGCCGTAGCCTTATCTGCGCAGTCGGCACTTCTGGTAGGTATTAAATTCGCTTGAATCCGTTTTTTCAAGGGTATTTGATGATCACTTGTTTTTGCAGACCGTTGGCAGGATCGCCGACTTAGGCCGCCGCCTGCACGATGCTCTTGGCAGAATTGACCGTTTGCAAACAGAAGTAGACGGTCAGAAGAGTAGGGCCGAGTTTGAGAAAATGAGAGCCGCAATGGAGAGCGCACGAGCCGAAGCGGAGAAGGAGAGGGCTCGCACTGCTGAACAACTTCGTTCTGATGTTGAGGCTAGAGCGAGTGCGAGTGAGGAGTCGCTCAAGCTCTCTAAAGACGAACTTGCCGAGGCGAAGACTCAGTTAGAGGAGCTCAAGGCGGCCCAGGAGAAAGCCGAATCGGAGGCTTTTGAGGCAAGAAAAAGAGCTGCCTTTACGGAATATGTTGATGAAGTTCCCAAATTTGAGAATCGGGAGTTCAAACACGGGTGGCTCAAAGCCCTTGCTGCCGCTGGGGTTACGTTGGCTGTGCCAATTCCTTACGAGCAAGTAGATGTTGAGCCACTTGAGTCCGACACCGAGGAGTGATTTGGGAGGCGTTTCCAAATTTATTAAGTTTTTTGATTTTTGTGTAAGTTTTTGATATTTGTCTGGTAGAGTTTTGTTGGTTCAGGGTAGTTTTCATGTATAAATTGGTTGCTATCTTGTACGCAATTTATTAATGAAAATTTCCTTGTAATTTCACTTCTACTCATACACAATTCGTGTGGTTATGTTAATGAAGCATTGTGATGTCTTTCGCTATTTTGCATGTTGAATATCCAGTGGCAATATTGATTCGTCCTTCATATACCGACTGGATTAGAATTATGAAAAGTCGATTCATGAGCCGGCTGGGGTACTTGAGCCGAGTATATTGATGAATCTGCCCTTGCCCCAAGCGGTTCCTGAAGAGGTTTGAAGGATCGATTCTTGAGCCGGCTGGGGTACTTGAGCCGTATGTATTGATGAATCTGCCCTTGCCCCAGGCGGTTCCTAAAGAGGTTTGAGGAATCGATGCGATTCGTGAGCCAGCTGGGGAACTTGAGCCAAGTATATTAATGAATCGGCCCTTGCCCCAGGCGGTTCCTGTAGGTTTGAAGGATCGATTCTTGAGCCGGCTGGGGTACTTGAGCCGTATGTATTGATGAATCTGCCCTTGCCCCAGGCGGTTCCTGACGAGGTTTGAGGAATCGATTTGATTCGTGAGCCGACTGGGGTACTTGAGCCAAGTATATTAATGAATCGGCCCTTACCCCAGGCGGTTCCTGAAGAGGTTTGAAGGATCGATTCTTGAGTCGGCTGGGGTACTTGAGCCGTATATACTTGAGCCCAGTATATTAATGAATCGGCCCTTGCCCCAGGCGGTTCCTGAAGAGGTTTGAAGGATCGATTCTTGAGCCGGCTGGGGTACTTGAGCCGTATGTATTGATGAATCTGCCCTTGCCCCAGGCGGTTCCTGACGAGGTTTGAGGAATCGATTCGATTCGTGAGCTAGGTGGGGTACTTGAGCCAAGTATATTAATGAATCGGCCCCTACCCCAGGTGGTTCCTGAAGAGGTTTGAAGGATCGATTCTTGAGCCGGCTGGGATACTTGAGCCGTATATACTTGAGCCCAGTATATTAATGAATCGGCCCTTGCCCCAGGCGGCTCCTGAAGAGGTTTGAAGGATCGATTCTTGAGCCGTATATTAATGAAGCGGCCCTTTCCCCAGGCGGTTCCGGAAGAGGTTTGAGGAATCAATTCGATTCGTGAGCCGGCTGGGGTACTTGATGGTAAAATCGTGCCCCTGTCGTCGACTTAGTCGGCGACGGGCGATTCAGGTTCTGCAATTAATGAAAGTGCCTCGATCGTGCTGCCTCTGTGAAGGGTAAGTGAACAAAGGCACATCCTCTATGATCTTGGCAAACAACTGGCTTGAGCTCTTGCAAGAAGACTGATTGCGCGAATGTCGAACCGACTCTTCTTTAACAGTAAAGGGGAAGCGAAGACCCTTGCTGAGCTGGGCAGAGATATGAATCGAGGTGGTGAACCCTCGCGCTCAGTAAGTAGGAGTTCTAGGGGTCGCAAGAGGCGTCAGTCTCCTCGACGTCGCAGCAGATCGCCCAGGCGAGACAAGCAGTCGCAGGGTAAATCTCCACAGTCCTGAGTCGAGAGGAGGTCTGACGCGAATCCGTGCCCATTAAGCTTTGCGGTATTTGTGAAGAACAGACCCATGACGGAGGCGGACTCGATCGTTCGAGACCCAGACGTAGCGGTCGACTTTGCCCGACAAATATTTCCTCCTGAGGTTCAGCAATCAATGCTGGGTCGACAGGACTACGAGGTGTTTCGCAAGGGCATTCACGGCGCGGTGAAGGGGCTTTACACTGCTTACGAAGTTGGCATGCGACTGCGCGCTGCCCGTCAAGAGATGGAGAAGAAGGAGGAACGTATTCGAAGTTTGGAAGCCCGCGTGGAGGCGGCCGAGCGGGAACTAAGGAAGACCAAGGCGGCTCAGGCACAATCCACCGCGCATGCGAACCCAATTGTGGAAGAGAGGGTTACTAGTCGGCTTATCAGCTCCGCACTTGCCGATCGCGAGACGGCAAGTATGTTCGCAATAGAGAGCGCGAAGGAGAGGGCCTATGAGAAAGGTTTCCATGAGGGCCGAAAAGTGGGAATCGAGAAAACCAGGGAAAAATTGGCCGAAGAAGTGTGCCGATGTGAAAACCGTGGGTTTAGGCATGGTTGGATCAAGGCATCTCAAGCCGCAGAAGCTCTACGAGCGTCGGGAATTGATTCGGCAGCACCACGCTACAGGAATAAAGATTTTCCGTTTTCTGCTTTCGAAGTTGAGGAGAGCGAGGATGAGGGTGACGCCGTATGAGTTTAATAGTTGTAAGATTGGAACGCAGGGCGCGTTTGAAGCTATATAACTTATTGTTTTATTGAATAAAGAACGCTTCATTATAAATGTTTCGTTGTCATTCATATTCGGCATATGTGTATTTCGTGTTGCTTAAATGTTTGAATGAATGTCTAAATAGTCCGACCCAGGTAGCCGTTAACTGTCCGGCAGTACGTGGGCTTATCAGCAGGATCTGCACATGGGCAGGATCAACACATTCGTGACGATCGTTAAGGTTTTATTGAGGCTATTTCAACGGCCATTTATCTTTGACTTGGGTCAGCGCATTGATGCTTGGCCAGTTGGATTGGTGGGTTGGTCGAGGCAAATGTCAATCGACGCTCGTCTTAGTCAGCCAATGCGTTTTTCGGCGTTAATAAAATTTTCTCGGGATTGGGACCTCGAGATCGCGGTCGTTGCTGAGAATAAAAGGAGTAGGCGCTTCGTACCAATAATCCCACTTGACTCATCAGTCCTTGTGTGGGATGGTGATTTTGGTTACGGAGGCTCAGACTTCGGTCAAGTTTGGTGCTGAGATGGTTTGCAACAGAAAACCTACCCGTGAAGGAGTTAGGTCATCCAAAGAGTTTGAGATCTGTGGGTCTCCAAGTCGTCGAAGCAAATCACCCCGAATGGAGAGTCGACAACTGTCAAGTTCATTCTTCCTTGTCCTGGATCTTAGCCTTGACATTGTCAATGGTGTCAGGGTAAGTTTGGCGCTATGCAAGTCGTGGGCTTAAGCGTAACTGGTTGAAGGTATTGTACGCTGTGGAGGGGTTTAGGGCGACGATCGTCGATCCGGCGAAGCTGCTTTTTCAGCGCGTTTTGCTTTCGATATTGTAATGCTCGAATGGGGGTTGTGTTTATGTAACAACTGTTTAATCAAATAAATGGTTTTATTTTAAACATATTTGCGTGTTATCCTAAATTTTGCTTGTGTACTAAAGCACATTACTTCGAATGTATGATCTGTTCTAGCGTGTTGCATAGGATCAATTACCAATATCTTTTGTTCGTGCCAGCGTTTGCTCCGGATTCGGAGACGTAATTAGCGCTTAGCACTGTAGACGGATTAGTATGGCCGAACGGATTGACGCACTAACCCTTTGAAGCTCTAAAGCGGGCTCCGTATTCGGAGGCTTGAACCCGGGGCCCATTCGGCCTTAAGGAGACAATTGACCATAAGGCGTCATGTGCCGAAGGGGGGCTCCAAATTCGGAGACTGAATCGGCCCTAAGGCGTCTTGCGCCAATGGGCTCCGAATTTGGAGACTTGATTTGGCCGATCGTGATATCCACGAAGGGCCCTCCGAATCCGGAGACTTATACGGCCCTAAGGCGTCATGCGCCAAAGGGGGCTCCGAATTCGGAGACTTGATCGGCCCTAAGGTGTCATGCGCCAAAGGGGGCTCCGAATTCGGAGACTTGTTTTGGCCAATCGTGATATCCACGAAGGGCGCCTCGAATCCGGAGACTTAAACGGCCCTAAGGCGTCCTGCGCTAAAGGGGGCTTCGAATTCGGAGACTTGTTTTGGCCAATCATGATATCCACGAAGGGCGCCCTGAATCCGGAGACTTAAACGTCCCTAAGGCGTCCTGCGCCAAAGGGGCTCCGAATTCGGAGACTTGATCGGCCCTAAGGCGTCATGCGCCAAAGGGGGCTCCGAATTCAGAGACTTAAACGGCCCTAAGGCGTCCTGCGCCAAAGGTGGCTCCGAATTCGGAGACTTGATTGGCCCTAAGGCGTCATGCGCCAAAGGGGGCTCCGAATTCGGAGACTTATTTTGGCCAATCGTGATATCCATGAAGGGCGCCCCGAATCCAGAGACTTAAACGGCCCTAAGGCGTCCTGCGCCAAAGGGGGCTCCAAATTTGGAGACTTGATCGGCCCTAAGGCGTCATGCGCCAAAGGGGGCTTCGAATTCTGAGACTTAAACGGCCCTAAGGTGTCCTACGCCAAAGGTGGCTCCGAATTCGGAGACTTGATCGGCCCTAAGGCGTCATGCGCCAAAGGGGGCTCCGAATTCAGAGACTTGTTTTGGCCAATTGTGATATCCACGAAGGGCGCCCCGAATCCGGAGACTTAAACGGCCCTAAGGCGTCCTGCGCCAAAGGGGGCTCCGAATTCGGAGACTTGATCGGCCCTAAGGCGTCATGCGCCAAAGGGGGCTCCGAATTTGGAGACTTAAATGGCCCTAAGGCGTCCTACGCCAAAGGTGGCTCCGAATTCGGAGACTTGATCGGCCCTAAGGCGTCATGCGCCAAAGGGGGCTCCGAATTCGGAGACTTGTTTTGGCCAACCGTGATATCCACGAAGGGCGCTCCAAATCCGGAGACTTTTTTTGGCCAATCGTGATATCCACGAAGGGCGCCCCGAATCCGGAGACTTGTTTTGGCCAATCGTGACATCCACGAAGGGCGCTCCGAATCCAGAGACTTGTTTTGGCCAATCGTGATATCCACGAAGGGCGCTCTGAATCTGGAGACTTAGACGGCCCTAAGGCGTCATGCGCCAAAGGGGGCTCCGAATTCGGAGACTTGTTTTGGCCAATCGTGATATCCACGAAGGGCGCTCCGAATCCGGAGACTTGTTTTGGCCAATCGTGATATCCACGAAGGGCGCTCTGAATCCGGAGACTTAGACGGCCCTAAGGCGTCATGAGCCAAAGGGGGCTCCAAATTCAGAGACTTGATTTGGCCGATCGTGATATCCACGAAGGGCGCTCCGAATCCGGAGGTTTAATTTGGCGAATCCTGGCGAGTGCCCCACTGGGAATTGGCATATGATTTTAAGGGACGAGGAAAAATAGTTCATATTACAGAGGAGAAATATATTTACAGGTATCAGAGCCCACAGATCGGGTCAGTGATAGGGTTTTCATCAGAACTCAGCTTGTGCCGATTGGGGGGAACCACGTATTTCTTCAATGCCGTGGGTTGTTGGGAAACGCAAGATTTGATGGTAGGTGCTTGGGACGGCCTTCATGAGATGTAGCCAGCTTTGTCCCATGATGGCATTATATGGCGAGGGGAGCTTCACGACCAGGAATTCCGCTTCGACCGTTCTGGAACCCGCTCGAACAGGTAATGTGACCTTGCCCAATGGATATTCAGGATTCGTATTAAAGCTGAACAGTGGGTGAGGCGCCGGAGATAAATCCGACTCGTTGAGGCCAAGCTTGGTGAAAGCGTGGTAGTACATGACCTCTGAACTACTCCCTAGGTCTATGAGAATTCGTTCAATGACGAACCGATTTATGCGTAATCCAATGACCAACGGATCGATGTGGGAAGTCGTTGTGTCATCGAGGTCGGAGCCGTTGAAGGCAATTGTCGGAGCTTGGGAAGTCGTTAGTCGAAATACGGCGCCTCTGCAGAGTTGGATGCGGTCGAATTGTGTGCACGGCTGGGGGGGTAGGCAGGCTTTAAATTACGTGGATCACGCCAAGTGGGGGAGAGTCCTGCCTCAATGCTAATGCCTTGGTTGGCTTTCCCTGTTTCACATACTGCTGCAGTCGGCCGTCTTGCACCAGTTCTTCCATGTGGTCTTTTAATGCGTAGCAACTCTCTGTTTCGTGGCCGTGATCTTTGTGATATTCGCACCTCCGGTCCCTTCGTCGTGCATCGGGTGGCCCCACCATCTTTGACGGCCATTTGAAGAATGGAAGGTATTGGATTTTGGTTATTACCGCGGTGATTGGCTCTGACAGTTCCGTGTACTTTTTGTCGGTGCGCCTCGGGCGTCTATTGTCGACCTGCAATTGTTCATTTGTCGGGTGGGAGCATTGATTACTCGATCGGCGAGAGTCCTGCCTTTTGTCTCGTTTAGCACGTTGTCGCGGCTTAGGGCTCGGAGGTGGCACGGAACTTATTGGTTGAGCAATTTCAGGAGGTGTCGGTTTGGAGGGCACTTGTCTGGCTTTAATCCTCAAGGCATCGTCTTCCACTTTGCAATACTCTTCGACTTTCTTCATCAGCGCCCAGACTATTTTGGGGGGTCTTTTGGTCAGGGAGTTGCGAAGAGCACTGTCGGGATGTAGTCCCATTTTGAAGGCGGTGACGGCCATGGAGTCGTTGCAAGTGTCGTCAACGAGATTGAAGCACTCCCAATATTGCGCCGAATACGCTCTCAGTGTTTCTCCTGGTTGGATTTGCATAGCCCAGAGAGAGTCTGCCTGTTTCGGCTGTACCTCGTTGGTAATGAACCTGGCCCTGAAGGATTTTTGCAATTGATGGAAACTTCTGATCGAAGCTGGCTCCAACTTGTAATACCATCTGACAGCTAATGGCCCCAAGCTGTTGGGGAATATTCGGCACATGAGGGCTTCATTGTCTGCATGCAACGTCATGGCCTGCTTGTAGTGACGTATATGATCAGTGGGGTCTGATTTTCCGTCATAGAGAGTGAATGATGGAGCTTTGAACTTCTTGGGCAGGGCCGCCCTCGCAATTCGTTAGATAAAGGGATCGTGCTGGTCCTCTTCTTCTGAACTGCTTCTTCTGCGCTTGTTCCTTGTGTGTGGACTTTTTTCAGAGGAGCTGGAAGTGTCTGAGCGTCCCTTGTTATGCTCCGTGGATAATGAGTTGGAGTCACTATCGGTTTCCCTTGGTCGGGCTCGAGGTCGTTGTCTACCCGCCCTTAGGGGTCGTTTGGGGTCTTGACGCGCGGCTTCTTTGGATTTTGCTACTTCCAGGGCCAAATCTTGACGGAGGCGTTCGTTTTCTGCGATCATATTTTCCAGCCTTTGTTCATTCTGTTTAGCTTGTTCTATGATGGCTTGCATCGTCTCCTGCGCTGAAGTCGTTGGCGAGTCAAAATTCAAGGCGCGTCTCGCAGCGATGGTTTCCTTCCCGAGCATATTTGCTGGAGTGATTTCGTCTCTCTGTGTAGTCTCGTCGGTGGCTATCGGAGGATCTTGCGTCACGCCTTCCATGGATGTACTTTGAGTATTCCCACAGACGGCGCCAATTGTGGGGAAGTGGTTTGGAAATACTCTTTAGATCCTGGGAGACGCTCCTGATCCTCAGCTAGTCACCTGTAAAAGCACCAGCACTCCGGTCGGGGGTGTCGGGGTTAGCACTCCGACGGGCAAGTCAGTCTCAATAGTTCAGAAAGCTTGTTCACTAAGTTAAGTGGAGTTATTCTTACATACCTTTCCAAGAATGCTGCTTCTATATTTATATCTATTCTTTTTGGGATCTCGGGGCCTGGGCCTACTTTTCAATCATTACCCGTTCTTCTATTCGGCTCCGAGGATCCTTTCTTAATCGGCATACGTATTGTATTCGGCCCGTCCTAATCATGCAGGATACAGCCGGTTAATGTTAATATTATAATATACCCCTTCCGATTTAGCCACATATTCGGCTCCCACAATTATAATTAAGTTGGTCGGAGTGTCCTGGATGAAAGTCCTGAAATTTATGCATGGGTGTCGATCCCGTAGACGAAATTTTCGTAAAATGGCAGTTTGAAATGTTTGTGTGTTAATGATGTGATTGTAGAACCATTGAGTTGTAGTCTCATTTGGGTGATTAAAAAGTAATGAAATTGGCTCATGTATTAAAATGAATTGAAGGAAAATGAAATGAATATGGATTTGGTATTCAATGACTATATAAAAAGATGTGAATGTTTTATTCCTAACATTGTATATGCATATTACATTTATAACTTCGTTAAATCTCATATATTGTGTTAGATTATTTCTACTGAGCTGTGGCTTACCCTATTTGGGAAAAACATTTTCAGGTAATGATGGAATGCCTCCACCAAGGCAATAGCATTGGAGGGACTTTTGGGAAGCAAGAGCTTCTTTGTTTTGTTTCACTTTTTGTATAACTTAGGGCTTAAATTGTATGAGTTAGTCTCATTTTTGTTGTAACCAAACCAAGACTTGGAAAGATGTAAGCTTATAGAGCATTTATTTATGTTAAACTCTTTTGTACTATTAACTCTATGAAATGAAAGAATGTTACACTTTGATTTAAGTAGTTATTTATTTATATTCCGACTGAATCTATGGTTATATTTTGGGGGCGTTACAATATCCTCTTTGAACTCACTTAGCTATGAATTTAAACTCATGAATGTGAGTTCAATTTCATGTTCATAACTTTGAGACTCATGCATGTATGATCTTACATGAGTTCATCACCTTCAAAACATATAATTAAGCCTCATAACCTCATTATTCATGGATGCATGTCTCAAATGACTACCAATTCAACTTCTTTAACATGTCTTATACACAAATATGAAGATTCATAGCAATTTGTTACATGCATGTACATATTGATCTCAATTTCATCATTTCCAACTCAAGTCTTGTTCTTAACTTCATATCCTCTTTGAACTCACTTAGCTATGAATTTAAACTCATGAATGTGAGTTCAATTACTCACCTAGAGGCTTCAACCTTCCAAACTTTAGCTAATTCTTGAGCTAATTCTCCAAATTCTTGAATTCTCTAGCAAAATCTTCAAGGATGCTCTCTTTCTCTCTCTAAAATTGGCTCACTCTCTCTCTAGTGTGTTTATTTTCAGATTTTGAGCTCATGTAATGAGCTTATTCACATTTAGCTTCTATATATACACTTCCCTAATCAACCTTAATTAGAACTAATCAATTGTGCTTAATTTAATCAATTTAATCTAATTAATTTGATTCGAATCAATTTTTAATTAAATATCACCGTAGGCTCTAAAAATTAGGCTAATCACAATAACACGGTCAATTTCAGTTTCTGTCGCCTCTACAGTCTTTAATTTAAATTTTGTAACAGAAAATCAAACAGATTTTCCTACGGTGAATTGATAGAGATTCAAAGACACATATAATCATATAATTAGCATTCAAAATCATATCAAGCTCATAATTATAAGTATAATTAAGATTAATTAGCATAACACAGAGTAGGGTTATCACACCTAGGCTTTGCTGACAAGTGTATATACACTAATTGCTTTGGATTCATCTATTTGTACTTTTTTTTCCAAAGCTGGGAAAAAAGCAGAGTTTCATTTTGGGAGCTTCAAAATGTACTCCTTTGTTATCTTTCAACACCTATTATGACATATATACAATCATATTTGCGCACACTTAGATCACACAAGACACCATAACATGACAAAAAAAATTTGTACAACTTGGATTAATTTTCTGTCACTTGGCATTTGACTAAAATTTTCATGCAAGTCTAGTTTTCTGTTGACTTCAATAAAATATACAATTAAACAATAATGATCTCAGACAATCACACTCACAAGCAGTTAGCCAAAAAAAATATTGTTGCTAAGAGATACGAAAGGCCATCACATATCATTAAAATTATTTCAAATTTTCATTCAATGAATGATTAAAGGCATTTTCTATTGGAATTGCAATCAATTTGCAGAGTACGGCGTGGGCACCATGACTTCCACACTAGGGGATGTATCTAGCTTTGGGATCCTTTTACTGGAGATGTTTATAGGTAATAGACCAACTAACAATATGTTTAAGGATCGTCTAAATCTTCATAACTTCGTTAAGGAAGCTTTACTTGACCGAGTGATGGAGATTGTGGGTCCCTATATCTTGTTGAAGCACAACACAAGTAGTTGGATCAGGGATTGCATGTTTCTCATTATGAGAATTAGGGTTGGATGTTCAAATGGAATCACCAAAAGATTCAAATGGAAATAGAAAGTGTTATTAGCGAATTGCGTAAGATCAAGAATACATACGTGAATGAAGGGTTGAACCAAGGCTAGGAAGTTCGAAGAGATTTCGCAACATAAAGGCCAAAGGTGTGTATCATGCCCTCTTGACCTATGCCTATGCTTATGCATACCAAAATGAAAAATGTTATACACAAACAAATTTTTTACTTGATTTTCTTACAACTAGACAATGACATGAGTTTCATATATATTTATTAATGTAGACCTCACTAGCTTTGCGTCTCGTAATAAGAAAATTTGGCGAGAAATCTATTTACGTATAGCATTACTCTACCTAAATACATCTTTTCCTCATTGAAACATCACAATTTCAATTTCTCATTTTCTTTTTCTTTCTCTTTTGATTATAATCTATTCATATAGTAATGATGAGTGAGTGAAATTAAGCGCTTCTCTTTTCTTTTTTCTTTTTTTTTTTTTTTTGTTATTTTGGACAGTGAACTAAAGCATGTTTATTCTTTTGTTGCTTAAGGTAACATCCAAGGTCCTCCAATAATGGCTACCTCAACAATATGCTACTTCAATAGCTAGTAGAATACAAGTGGTGGCTTTATGTTATTTTTGCCTTGGCAATGTTCAATATATTGCTTGAATAATTATTGTCACTTTTCTCCTTTGGTTAGATTGTATTATATCAAACACATGTTCATGTGGGATGGTATGTTTCCAACTAAGATTGTGTGCTTGGGTTACCAATATTTATCCCTATTTAATTAAAACTATCATTCCGTTGTATCTTGACTTTTCCTTGAAATTGCATGTCCATGAATCAAAAATTATTTGCGTTGTAGCTTTGTTTGATATTAGTGTAATTTGCTTCTCAGCCATAGTAACTTTGTGTAACATAGGCTCATGCACTACTACCACAAGCACCAAGTGTCCCACTAGGATATATATACATGTGAGAGCTAAGCTAACAGGTAATACAAGCTCTATTGTCGTGGGAACAAAGAAAAATATGTCAAAACAGAATCTTGATATGGGTGTTTTTGGCGATCTTGATTGAGCCAAATATGCCTTGTCATATGCTAGAAATAATCAAAATTCAAAAATATGTATGTTGGAAGAGACATTACATGCTCAGCAGTTTGCGAATCTGCTTATCTGGCTACTGTGTAGTCTGTATCAGATTTGGAGGGAGGCTGCTGTGAACCTTGGTGAAGTTATGGCCTTCAAGTGAGGAATGCTGCTGGTTTTCTGGGCTACACCTCTGCTGCTGGTCCAAATCTTCTACTGAAGAAGGTGTTCTGTTTGGTAGTTTTGGGGTGGGGTGGTTTTTTTTCGTGCGTGTGGTTGGTTTCTCATCAACTTCTGCTTATGTTGTTTGCACCCATCCTCTTCCTTCTTTCTCTCCATCTGTTCTTCTTGTAATAGTTATCGGTTTCTTCAATAAAACTCTTTTTCTTTGCTGATCAAAAAAAAGATTACTGACCTGAGGGGCTTTATTCCAGTAGACAACTCCCTCTGACACTAGTAACAAACACACAGTTTTGGAAGGTATATGCATGCTTTTGTGGCTCAGTGTATGAGCATCCAATATATTAAAGTGATGGGGTACAACATCTTGCCAGTTGTTAATAATTTTTTTTTTTTTTTATCAGCAAAAAAATCTTTATTGATGATAACAAAACAACTATTACATCTTGGTATACATCAATAAAGAGGGAAGACAAGAGCAAAAAGCATCAACGCATACCTCCCTAATCCTAACTAGATTGGCACCAAGAAGAATGCACAATCATCTGCTAGCTCAAGCTAGTTGTTAATAAGTTTAGGAACAATCTCGACAAGATCTTGCAGCTCAAGTGTTTCATTAGCTATTTTCCCAAGGAAAGTTGTCTTCTGAACATGATGTTTCCTTCAACACATAAAGTGAGGCTTTCCTTAGGTGTTGGTTGCACATCAGAATCGGAATTGTCCTTTGACTGTTTATCCACACTCACTCTGGTTAAAGTAGTTATATGCTCAACACGGTTTCTGTGAATAATTCCCACTGAACGCTGCAAAATCTCAACCATCTTCTGGCTGGACTTCAAAAAAAAAAAAAAATGCAATTATGAAGTATCCTTCAATTCCCATTGAAAAATGAGGTTGTTTTCAGTTTTGAAGTAGAGTACTTGAATAAAGACATGGTTTTCAAAATTTTAGTGACTAGGAATGACCATGCTCAAGGCCAATTTACAAGTTCGGGTAGATAACTGAATTCACTTCAGATTTGCCCATCCTCAATACAAGACAACTAATAATAATCCAAAAGTATGGATTCCACGCACAATACTTGTATGACAATCATTTTCCTCAATTTAATTTATTTTTGGTTAATTTTACCATTATTTCTAAACTATTGTCATTTTATTATTATTATTATTTAATCCCTAAACTATTAATTAAAACTATTTAGGCATTCAAATTTCCAACCTCAGTTGATATGGTCAAATTGAAGACAATTGGTAACGGCGTAAACCCAACATGCAAAAAGATAATTTTATAATTTAAACAATCCAAATCATACAATGCAACCAAACATCTATTTTCTTACCCACACTATATTACATATCTTACCCCATACAATTAAGCATCCATTTTCTTCTCTCATCATTTAAAAAAAGTGAATAAAAAAAAAAGTGTTTTGGTGGAATAATTTAGGTTGTTCATCATCTTCTTCTTCTCTCCTTAATCTAAAATAGTGACTGGAAAAAATGAGTGCTTAGTAAAATGATTTAAGTAGTTCAAGCTTTGAAATGACATAGAAATTATTAAATTAGTTTTTGACAATTACTATTTAGACAATCATTTTCAATTCGACCAAAATTAAAAACTTTGAGACTAAATAGATGAAAAATTAATAGAAAATTAGTGCAATTTAAAGAATAAAAAAAATATTTGGGGGTGGATAGGAAGGTTTTTGAGGACAGAGAAAGCAAAGAGAGAAATACTAGCTTATCTTTGTAGAGTTGTTTTGAGCTGAGCAACAACACCTGCAAATGCAACCCAACCCCAAGCCCAAAACTGGGTCCACGTTGCCAATTGGGCATTGGCACCCCAAGCCCAAAACTGGGTCCACGTTGCCAATTGGGCATTGGCAAATAGGGTAAGCGTGGTGGATTCTATTTACGCCTAAATAATAATTCAGTACACCCAATAAAAATTTTAAAATTTTAATTAATATTATACTGTAATATAAATTTTCTAATAAGGACAATTCACATTAAATCTTAAAATATACATTTTTTTTCATGGTAAACCCTAATCATTCATACATATTTTTCATATTAAATCTCTTCATCTTCTTCTTCAAAATTTAATTATTTTCACTTTATCTTTTTCTTTTTATCAAAACTCTAATTCATTCCACTAAAATTTACCACTATCATCAAACAAAAAAGGAACCCTAGATCTTGCAGGAAAGTCTAGGAGGAGGAGGTAATGAAGTTTTGGAGTAAAACAACCTTGTCAATCATTCTTTGAATCTTTGTGATGAGATTTTTAAAAAGAATAAATCGTGTCAATCTCTCAATGTAAAAACCTACTTCACAAAACGTCATTCTAGAACCCACGAAACCATTAGAATCATCATTAGGAAAAAAAAAATAAATAAATAAATTAAAAACCTAGAGAGAAAAAAAGTTTTTAACTGTAGAGAGAGAGCGCACAGTTCTTGATGAAAAACAAACCTACTCAACAAAGTTCATGAGATCTAACCAAGATCCATATATGATATATATACATATATATATATATATATATAAAGAGAAAGTAGAGATGTGGGAGAGAGCGTTGAGGAGAGAGGAAAAAGAGAAAGTTTTTTTTTTTTTTAATTGATTTGTTTATTATTTGGGTGTACCATAAATTATTATTTGATATTGAAGTGTAATTTAGGGAAAAATATAGAGTGTATGAAGAATAAATTATAAAATTAAATAATTAAATAAATAATAATAAGAAATGGGACGTACTAAACAATTTTTTGGGTGCAAATAGCATCACCCGGTAAGCGTTGTTGGTTATGGAAAAAGTGACAAGTGGTAGCGGAATAATTACGTGTATATAATATAATCTATTATTTTAATATGATTTACTTGTAAGTTGACCTGATTAGCTGTCAACAATGTATAATAAGAAACACAAAATTGTGTAACTAAAACAAACTATATATATATCCACAATAAAAAATGAATAATATTTAAAACATGTATCAGAAAAATTGACAAAAAGATTGAAACAGATGTTAATGTCATATATGGTGGAGAAGATATTGAAAGCTCTGAGTAATATAGCTGCTATGGTTGTTTATGATTTTTTTATTAACAATGTTTTTGCTTCAGGTTTTTTATTTTTATTTTTTAAAACGACTATATTGTTATATATATATATAGGTACACAGCGTATAGATAAATATGAAATAATATCATAGCAAATCAAAATCGTAAATCATGAGATTTACCATAGAAGTGTTTCCTTTTCAATTGAATTTTAAAATAAATTAGTATATTCTCTTCTTGAAAGTTATAAATCATGAAATAATTAGCTAATGGAATTTTTTTAATTGTTTAAAATTAAAAAAAAAATCACGAAATTAAGTATAGTGTTTTGGAGCTCACAATAGGCTTATCAATAGAATGTCATTTTATAACTCTAATAAAGTTTTTTTGTTATAGATAAATATGAATATAGATGAAATTTATTATAATTTTTGAAAATATTTTATTATTTTTTTGTGTGTAGCACAAGATTTTTGCAATTTGTAATTTTTTCTTTTTTGGGTGTGAGAATAAGAGATTTGAAAATTTATTCTAAAGAAAAATCATGTGTATGAAAAGATAGAAATATATGTATATAAGATAGTCAATTTGTGAATATTTAAAATTTGACATCTTTATTTTTCTATTCTGGAAAATTACTTCCTATATTTAATAGCAACATTAATATGCATTTTGAAAAGAATTAGTATATTTTCCTGTTAAAAGTCATAAATCATGGAATAATTAGAGTTTTATTTTTTATATAGTTAAATGGAAGCTAGCTAATAGAGATTTTTTTTAATTATTTAAAAATAAGAAAATTAAGAAATTTAGCATGATATATTGAAGCTCTCACATTCCTTTTTATTAAAAATTCTATTTTCCTTAATATATAACATAAATACTAATATTTTTTAATTATATAATTTGAATAAAATAACAATTTTAGAAATTTAGGGAAGTTACGGTGACTCCTTACGTATTGGGAGAAACTGTAGCAACCCCTTAAAATGGGGAGTTGAAGTAGAGAAGCAGTTGGATATGATTTTGTTACAGTTGACTCCTTAAATTATCTAAAGCACAAATATAAGACATCTGTTCCAGATGCTCTAACGAGTTGGGTAAATTACACTTTTTGCACTTTTATTTTTTAATTTTAACTCTTGAATTTTTTTTTCTTCTTACTTTGGCTTTTAGGTTTTAATTTAAAAAAAAAAAATTAATTTAAGTCTAAAATTAGATAAAAATAACATGTTGTTGACTGTCACATGACATAAAAAAAATATTATTATACTTAATTTTAAATTTATGTTAGAGGTGTATGTTAAATATATTAATATATTTTATATTATGTGACTATTAATGTGATTTTTTTTATGGGGAAATTAGTGAAACATTTCTCTTTAACTTTTGGTAGTAGGAGAGGTCCAATATATATTTTTTCTTATTAGTTAAGATCCCTCAATAATATTATTAGAGAAATTTCAGCCCGTCACAAAAAAATTTTAAATTTCTATGTGACAAATTTCTTTGTGACGAGTTGAAATTTCTCTGTGAAAATAATTTTTTTTGTGCTGAAATCTTTCTATGCCGAAATTTTTCTTTGAAAATTTTGAAAGACCCCAACTGTTATGAAAATATTACATGTTTTTTATTTTATAAAATCTTAATATCAAGGATCTTAAATTAAAATTTTTATTTTTTATTTAATTTTAGATGAAAAAAATTAACTTTATGAAAATTTAAAAAAAAAAACTTTAAAAGTCAATGTAAAAAATAGTAAAACATATAAAGGACAAAATATAATTTATCTTGATAAGTTATCTTAATGACGGGTGAATTAGAAGAATGTCTATTTTATTTTTTTTTTTGATTTGACTAGTCGTGTAAAACGTAAACAGATAGTTTTTTTTTTAATTTTTTTTTTTTTTTTTATAAAAAAAGATCACAAAAGATAAAAAAAATTAACAAAAAAAAAAAATACTCAAAAAATTAAATCCAAACATCACCTAAAAAAAGAGAAAAAAATTAGTTGGTATTGTACCAAAATGACATGTGACCACTAGAATATTATTTCTATAATTTGGTATTTTTTACTACTGTAAGATACAAAAATTATAATTTTGACATTAATAATCATTAGAGATGGTCTAACAACATCTCCAAGCACTTTACTATATCCCAATTTAAACCATTAACTGTTTTAAATTTAGTTTGAAAACTTTAATAAGTTTCAAAATTTGTTAAATTTGGTTTGTTAGATTTTTGAGTTGATTTGAAACAAGGTTTTGTTGAGTCGCTTTTTGCCATAGTGTTAGGCTTATTGAATCAAGCTAAATGAGTAATTGACTATTCAAATTTCATTTGAAAACTTTAAGGACTCCAAAATATGTTTAAGATTAACTTGTTTACTTAATAAACTAAGTTCTTAACAAACTAAACATAAGTCAAGTTCAAGTTGTTTGACTTGTTTATCACCCCTAGTTAAGACTATTATAATTATGGGATGGGTTATTTGAGTTCGAGGGTATTGTTAGTAAAGCCCATTATAAGACTCATTTTGATGACCTGATATATTTATTTTGTAATGTTCATTTTGTAAATCATTTTTAAAAAACTAAGTTTATCTAAAAATTGTAGCGTATTTAATTTATTATATTTGTCTTTAAAAAAATGAACAACAAATATGCTTTTTAGATCATCAATTTTTTTTATTACAAACGTAACAAATTAAACATATTAAGATTATTAGATCAATCTAATTTTTTGAGAGAATAATATATACGAAAAGCCTTACAAAGTAAACAATTCAAATTATTGAAACTACATCCGAACAACACCCGATTTGAAATGGAGGGTAGCCGCTTTCTACAATTATCACCCATAATTGATGTGTGAGTGAGTTTCCGATCACACTGCCTTCCTTAGTGATTCAGCTGGAGAGCACAGGCAGAACGGATGGCACCCTGTTATCCTGCACAGAAAGAAAAAGGCTCCGGCGGTGGTTCTTCCACCCGGGGACACTCCGACGATCAAGTCAATATCTCTCAAAGATAATTCAATACCTAAAGTACTGCTCAAGGCTCAAAATTGCGTACCTTAGACCCGCCGGGGGTGCCCCTCTTTTATAGTTTAACTCCATCCCAGTCCCACTAGAAGTCTGACTTCTATGGACTCTAATTCCGGATTTACCTTGGACTCTTCAAGAAATAAGGATAGACTCCCTAAGAGTATTACCTATATCCATCTTGCAGTCTTTCTTCATTCTAGGACTCCTGTCCCTTATCCGCTTATCCCGGATTCCTGTATTCTCGCAGATAACCTCGGCCTAGCCGAGATCATTCTGGTATCTTGTCCAGGACACGTGACATCTCGGCTGACACTTCGGTGTCACCTCGGCCACGTGTTGGTACTCAGAAAATACATCCCCACAACTGCCCCCTAGGTTCTATTACCTCGGCCATCTCAAGGCTCAAAATTGCGTACCTTAGACCCGCCGAGGGTGCCCCTCTTTTATAGTTTAACTCCATTCCAGTCCCACTAGAAGTCTGACTTCTATGGACTCTAATTCCGGATTTACCTTGGACTCTTCAAGAGATAAGGATAGACTCCCTAAGAGTATTACCTATATCCATCTTGCAGTCTTTCTTCATTCTAGGACTCCTGTCCCTTATCCGCTTATCCCGGATTCTTGTATTCTCGCAGATAACCTCGGCCTAGCCGAGATCATTCTGGTATCTTGTCCAGGACACGTGACATCTCGACTGACACTTCGGTGTCACCTCGGCCACGTGTTGGTACTCAGAAAATACATCCCCACAACTGCCCCCTAGGTTCTATTACCTCGGTCATCTGAGGTGATGGAACCTACATTGGTACTCTTGCTGAACATCGGCTCGAGAACTTCCTAGCCGAGATCATTTACTTTTAGCCCGACATGCTCCCTTCGGAGAACAAGAACTCCAGTGAACTCTTTCACGTGCATGAGCTGTCATGCATCACTTTCTAATCAATTCACTTACGCGTTCTGTCTCTATTGGCTCGTGCCTGTGACGCGCTCGCGAGCCGCCTTTTATCTGTTTACGCCGTCTGACGTCCGCGTTACCCCAGGCGCATTAAATGCTTCTGTTTTGCCGCCGTTTCAAATTTTGACAAAACTTTTGCCTCTGTCTTTTGGCTCTTCACTTTTGCATTTGACCTTCTTGCTTTCTCTCTCTCTAAACTTTCTTCTCCGAAACCGCCATTGCTTCAAGCTCCAAGCTCTGCGACTGTCTTCCCTTCTCCTCTCTCTAAACTTTCGTTATTGTTTCATCCGTCGTCTGTCCTCGGCAAATTTCATTCCGGCGTCACTTTTCCTGGTAAGCAACTGTTCTTTCTTTTCCAGTTCTTGATTATCCCTGGATTTGCCTGCTTTTACTGCTTTACTTAAGCGTTTATTTGCGCGAATCATTCTCCTGAATGCGTCTCATTTCATGTGTTTACACACTGACACTATTTCACCACTGTTTTTGATCTTCCACCTTTTGTGTTCTTGAATCTGAAACTTCGTCTTTGCTTTCTGCTCTATTCTACCATTTTCAGATCCGTGTCTCCAATCTTTGTTTTCGTAGATTTAGGTTTGGGGTTTGCTTATAGAACCTTCAATTCTTAGGAAAAACTGGAACAATCCTTACCAGTATATTCCTAGGTTTAAGCCGAGGTGCTAGTATTCTTTAAGAATACTCTGCTTCTGAAGTCAAATACCTTTATACCAAAATCATGGGGAATGTGGTGTCATAGGGTAAACACCCCAACCAAACTCGAATACTTTAGGCAAGAGTTCTCTATTCCCGAGGACGTCCACCTTAGGCTAGCCGGGGATGATGATTCCATCATGCCTCCAGACAATACAATGCCCTTCCCTGTTGTAGCCTTTGTTGAATGCGGACTTCGGCTCCCACTCAATCCCCTCTTTCGTGAAGTTCTTCACTACTACACACTGAACCCTATGCAATTCACCATCAATTCCTACAGAACACTTAATGGTATCATAGCCTTAGCTCGGCAGGAGAATGTTAGAATCACTCTCGCTGATATCCAATACTGCTATACTATGTGCGCCCTGGACTTAAAAGAAAAAGGCTTTGTCTATTACCTCAAGCCGAGGTCTACCGAATTTAAAATCGTAGCCGACCTCCCAGACTCCAACAAAGGGGCTGGAGACGATTATCTTATTGCTTCTGGAAATTGGGAATTCGGCCCAGACGAAGAAGTCCATTTATACCCTCTTCCTCGAACTATTAAAGAGGGCAAGAGTAAGAACCTACTATCAATTACTTACTTGTTTCCTTTTAAGTCTTCAGAATTCTGCCTGTTTTTAATGTTGTCTTCTTTTTTGCAGACGTCCGCAAACCACCAAAGAGCTTTCGCCAGTCCTATTTTCTGGGCAAGGATTTGAAGAAGTTACTAGATCTGCCAATTGACAAACGAAAAGCTCCACGGGTACTGAATTTCATTCCATCATACAAATCCACTTTGCCCGACGTTCCCCGAAAGAAGAAAGAAAGCCTTTCTCGTCCTACTGGCTACAACTCAAGCTGCTGCTTCATCCCGAACAGATCAGGGGTCCACATCCGACCCAACCGATCAGCCTTCCACCTCAGCACCATACTTGGTACCAATTTCTGAAAGAAAACGCCGACGTAGGCTTGTTAAAACAGCCGAAATGCCGCCCAAAGCCTGTTGCCCAAGATCTCCTGGCCGACCTACCAGCTGATGTTGATGCCATTCCAGCCCAAACGATGACCCCACCAAAACAAAAAAGAATAAAGAAGGCTCAGCCAAAGACCAAAGTTACTGAGGTTGAGGCTGAGGATGCTGTGCCTATCTCACAACTAGCCGAGAATATGAAGACTGCTTCCACCTCGGCAAAAAGGTCTGCCGAAACTCAACCAACAGAGTCCCAGAAATCAAAGAGGCCGAGGTCTTCTTCTGGGACGTCTTCAAAGTCCAAAGTGCCCAACGTCCCTTGGACACCCGCAATTACCTTGGAGAACAAGCCAGTCTTGGCTAGTGACAGTGCCGATGACATAAACATCGGTGTTGCACTAAGCACAGCCCTCCTTCTCCCAGGCGATCTTGAGAAGAACGCCGAGATGAGTGAATACGAAAATTACGCTTTCATGCTTCAGCGATGCGTTCAAGTAAGTGCCTTCACTTGATAACTTGTTTTATCCTTATTGCTCCATACTCGTAAAATTCTGAAGTAACTTTTTGCCTTGTGTTCTTTCAGGCTGTCCAGCATGCACATTCCTTCTCCATGCAGTCCTTTGAGACTAGGGAGAAGTTGAATGACTTGAAGAAGGAGTTTTCTGCCCTTCAGAAGATCAATAAAGGCCTTCAAGCTAAAATGAAAAAGTTGGAAGATCAGGCCGAGGCTGCCACCAAAGCCCAAACCTTGGCAGAAGAAAAAGCTGAAGCTGCTGAAGCCATAAAAAACGTTGCTGAGGCGCAGAAGAAAGAGGCCGAGGAAAAAGCGGCCCAGGCCGAGAAGGAACTTCAGGAAGCCTTAGCAACAAAAGAGGCTGAAATCAAAGAAACTGATGAGAAATCTTATGCCCAGGGTGTGGCCGATGTCACTGAGGACTACAAGCTTCAAGTTAGGCAGGTATGCAACAGGGGCTTCTCCCTAGGTTGGATGTCCCTTGCCAAAAAGCTTAATGTCCCAGACGACTCCCCCCTACGCAAGGCTGACGCTATTCCTCTGCCATTTCCACCTCCTCCACCTCCAAGTCAAACTGAAGACGAAGAGGAATCCGAATCTGAAGCCGAAGATGATGATAATGCTCTAGTAAGGAAGCCCAAAGATATCAATGAGACCAAGTCTCTTCCTCAGGATGATCAAATCCTGGATTTGACTAATGAGGAAGATGAGGAGGTTATTAAAGAAGCCACTCCTGAACAAGTATCATCTGATGTCCCCTTGGTTGAAAAAAGTCTTGATCAAACAGTGGCAGAAATTGACGCCGAGATTGCGGCAGAAAAAGATGCCGAGGTGATTCCTCCAGAATCCTCCGGGATACCAGCCCATCAACCTGCAGAAAAAGATGCCGAGGTGGTTCCTCCAGAACCCTCCGAGGTCCTAGTCCAATCGTCTACTGATGTTTGAAGAATTTTGAATGGCTTTTGTACTTTTTTCTTCTTTGTACTTTCTTTTGTTTTCTGAACAATGTAAGCTTCCTCTCTGTGGCCGATGCGCCTTTCTTTGTTACTTCTGAACAATTTCATTCTGGTCGGCCGTAATGCCTTCTTCGTATACCACTGCTACTGCTTTTCTCTGAATGCTTTAGTTTTCAATTTCTCCTAGTTGCTTCTGCATGGTTCCACACTTGGAATAACTTGCATGATTTACATACTTCTTCCTTTGCATAATCTCCTCGGGGAAAAATACCTCGGGAATGTTTACCCGAAGATTTATTTCGGCAAGAACCTGTAAATTTTCCACAAATTTCAACAAGTATAAAGTATATACAATTTTAACTGGTAAACTTTTCTCAAGTTTTAACAAGAGTCTGAATCAATAAACTTAATTTAACTTCATCTTGTAAATTGCTACAAATTTCAACAAGTGAAGATAAACAATTATCTCGGCTTTACTTTAACTTGTAAACTGCTACAAATTTCAACAAGTAAAGATAAGGAATTTATCTCAGCTTAACTTTAACTTGTAAATTGCTACAAATTTCAACAAGTAAAGATAAGGAATTTATCTCGGCTTAACTTCGGTTAAGCATTACTGTCTTCTATCTGCCCCCAATGTGAACCTAAGTTCCACTTGGGTTCTCATTATTCAAAAAACAACATTATGCATAGTTTCATAAGTTCTGGAAAATTCTGCTAAGATTTCATTGATCATATTGGCAAAAAATCAAACAACATCTAATGATAAAAAAACTTTAAATTACAAGTGTTCCATGGTCTAGGCAATGCTTTGCCTTCACTGTCTTCGAGCCGATATGCCCCATTTCCTAACACCGAAGTAATTCTGTAGGGTCCTTCCCAGTTTGGGCCAAGCTTGCCCTCTCTGGGATCCTTCTTGTTGCCGACGACTTTTCGCAAGACTAGGTCGTTGACATGAAAATCCCTTGGATTGACCTTCTTGTTGTAAGCTTTGGCAAGCTGTTGCTGGTATGCTGCTAGCTGGATTGCAGCTTTCTCTCTTCTTTCTTCTAGTAGATCCAGATCTCGGGCTAAGAGCACATCGTTAGTCCCGTTCTCAACTCCCTGGGTTCTGATCCCTGGGATGCCGATCTCCAATAGAATGACTGCTTCTGTGCCATAAGCCATGGCAAAGGGGGATTCCCCTGTTGATCTCCTTGGCGTAGTGCGATATGCCCAGAGCATATTGGGCAATTCATCTACCCACTTTCCCTTTGCTGCCTGCAGCCTCTTCTTTATCCCATCCAGAATTACTTTGTTGGATGATTCTGCTTGCCCATTACTTTGGGGAAAACTTGGTGTTGAAAAGTAATTCTTTATCTTGAACTTTGCACAAAAATTCTTGATGAGTTTGCTGTCAAACTGTGTTCCGTTGTCGGCAACTATTGCTCTTGAAATCCCAAATCTGGTGATGATGTTTCTCCAGATGAAGTTCTTCACATCCACATCTCGGATTTTGGCAAGAGGCTCTGCTTCTATCCACTTTGTGAAGTAGTCTGTTGCTACCAGTAGGTACTTCCGCTGCCCAGTTGCTTGGGGCAATTGTCCAACGAGATCCATGCCTCATTGGGCAAATGGCCAAGGGCTGGAAACCGGGTTCAGGTCGGCAGCTGGCTGATGTATCAAAGGTGCAAACCTCTGGCATTGTTCACACTTCTTCACATAGGCCTCTGCATTTTTTTTGCATGTAGGGCCACTAATACCCCTGGGTAATGGCCCTGTGAGCTAATGATCTGCCCCCTGCGTGGCTTCCACAAACTCCTTCATGAATTTCATATAAAAAGTCTTCGACCTGAAGAGGGTGTACACACCTTAAAAGAGGTCCAGTGAAGGATCTTTTGTAGAGATGTCCTTCTGCTGTCAGAATGAATCTTGCCGACTTCAATCTGACCTTGTGTGCTTCCTTTCGTTCTTCTGGCAGCTTTCCTTCTTTCAGGAATGCAACAATTGCATCCATCCAGCTTGGTCCCATGTCCACACATAATGCTTCTTGCATTGTGTTTAGTGGCTCTATGCTCGGGCCTGATAGGTAATCGATCATTATTGTCCTTGTCTTTCCGGTTTGCATTGAACTTGCTAAATTGGCCAACGCGTCGGCGTGGTTGTTATCATCTCGGCTAACCTGAAGAAGTCGGCAGTTTTGAAACATGGCTGCCAGCCTGATGACTTCTTTTGCGTATGCCGACATTCTTTCATCTCGGACAGCAAACTCTCCTGTAGTTTGATTTACTATAAGTTGTGAGTCACAAAAAACAATTACCTCATCTGCCTCTACTGCTACTGCCAGCTTCAGTCCAGCAATCAATGCCTTATATTCCGCCTCATTGTTCGAGGCATTGAACCCCAGTCGAATGGACTACTCCAATATCTCTCCATCGGGGGATATTAACACTACTCCTGCCCCTGCCCCCTGCCGGTTTGAGCTCCCATCAACAAAGAGTTGAAAGGAGTCGCCGATGTAAATGCTGCAGGGTCTGAGTTTTTTCTTCCTTGGTTCTTTAGCCTTTGGCTGGGCTTCTCCTTCCTTGTTTGGACATCGTTCATCTCGGTTCAACGGAGCCCGATGTTCGATGTATTCTGGCGAGAACTCGGCCACGAAGTCGGCCAAGACTTGGCCCTTAATTGCTGTTCTCGGTCTGAACTCCAGGTCATATTGGCCCAAAACTACGGCCCATCTTGCTATTCTTCCAGTTAAGTCTCCTTGTTGCAACAGGGGTTTCAGTAGGTGTTCTGTTAGTACCACTATCTTGTGAGCCTGAAAGTAGTGGTTTAGCTTTTTTGAAGCCATTACCAAGGCCAGCATTAATTTCTCCAGTGGTAAGTACCTTGTTTCTGCATCGGCCATGGTTTTACTTACATAGTAAACAGCCTTCTACTCTCCATTTTCTTCTCGGATTATCACAGCACTTACTGCGTGCTCTGAAACTGCTAAGTATAAAAATAGTTCCTCCCCAGGTTGAGGTGCTGAGAGGACTGGAGCCGTGGTAAGATATTTCTTCAGGTCGGCCAAAGTGGCTTCACATTCTTTTGTCCATAGAAAATCCGTGGCCTTTTTCACCAGGTTGAAAAAAGGTTTACATTTGTCCGAACTTCGGCTTATGAACCTGTTTAGGGCTGCGGCCCTTCCAGTAAGCATTTGAACCTGTTTAGCCGATGTCGGACTCTGTAACTTTAGGATGGCCTTGATCTAATCTGGGCTGGCTTCAATGCCCCTTCTAGTCACTAGGTACCCCAAGAACTTACCGGATCCGACTCCAAATGCGCACTTCGATGCGTTGAGTCGGAGCCGATATGTTTTGAGTATGTCAAAGACCTCTTTTAGGTCAGCAAGATGATCTTTTGGTTCCTTGGTCTTCACGACCATGTCATCAATGCAGACTTCTACTGTTCGGCCAATCAAGTGTTTGAACATCTTGGTTACCAGCCTTTGGTAAGTTGCTCCTGCGTTTTTCAACCCAAAAGGCATAACTCTGTAACAATACAGACCTTTTGGGGTGATAAACGCTGTCTTCTCCTCGTCTGGGGAGTACATGGCTATCTGGTGATACCCCCTATAAGCATCCAAGAAGCTCATCCTTCCATGTCCAGATGTGGCGTCCACCAACTGGTCGATCTTTGGTAGAGGGAAGCTGTCTTTGGGACAAGCTTTGTTTAAGTTTGTAAAATCTACGCAGACCCTCCACTTGCCATTCTTCTTCTTTACTACCACTGTGTTTGACAACCATGTCGGGTAATTGGCTTCTCTGATGGCCCTGGCCTCCAGTAGTCTGTCTATTTCCTCCTCCACTGCTTCGACGTGCATCAATGTCGGTCTTCTGGCCTGTTGTATTACTGGTTTGGCCGACCTGTCAACGTTGAGTCTATGACATGTGACCTCGGGGTCAATGCCAGGCATTTCATAAGGTGTCCAGGCGAACACCTCAATATTTTTCCTCAGAAAGGCTTCCAGCTCCCTTTCCTCTTCTTCGGCTAATCCTGTGCCGAGAAGAAAGAATCGTTCCTCATCGCCCTCCTGGACGAGGATTTTCTTTAGTGCTTCTTCACTTTTCTAGGTCGACTCCTTGCCGACATCATCTAGGACCTTCATGTCCTCTTTTTCAAGTTCTACCTTCTCTGGTTCCCGAATGCTGCAGGTTAATTTCATTGCTGCCATGGAGCAATTTTTTGCCTACAACTGATCTCCTCTGACTTCCTCAATCCCATGTTCTGTTGGGAACCGTAGCAGTTGATGCAATGTTGAGGGAACTACCCCCATTGCATGCAACCACGGTCTCCCCAAGATAATGTTGTAAGGCGAGGGCGTGTCAATCACAATGAATTCTGTCTTGATCTTCTTCGTGCCAGTGTACCTCCAAGCTTGTTGCGCCTAATGGCCATGTCGGCGTTCCATTGAAGCCGACCATCAGGCCGTTTGACTGCTCCATGTCATCAGGGTAAAGGCCTAACTCCTTGTAACATCTGACATACATGATGTCGCAGGAGCTGCCTTGATCAATCAGGATGCGTTTCACCTGGCACTCCCCAACCTGGAGGGATACTACCAAGGCATCATTGTGCGGATGCTGGACCATATCTAGGTCGGCTTCTGTGAAGGCTATCATCTGTCCCTGGCGCTCTTCTAGCCGAGGTCTTTTTTGTCCGACCTGATTGACGTGCTGCAGGTGTTTTACCCTCTGTGTCTCCCCCCGTATGTCGTTTTCATTCACCTTTGAGTGGATCACATTAACCACCCGAGGTCCGCTTGCTTGTGGTTGCTGCGCTGGGGGTGGCGGGGCTACTGGTGCTTGAGGCAATCGTGCTTGTTCTTCCCTTGTTTTGGCCTTGTCCACAAGGTCTCTCAGATGGCCTTGCCTCACCAAATCTTCTAAGTGTGCTTTAAGGGCTCTGCATCCTTGAGTTGGGTGCCCCTCCTCATTGTGGTAAGCACAACGCCTACCAAGGTTTCTTCCCATAAATTCTCCTGGTGCCCTTGCCGGCGCTCTGAAGTAGGGCTGATTTCGAATTTGATCGAGGACTTTGTGGACCGGAATTCGGAACACCGTTGTCACTGCCTGCTTGGCCTTCAACTCTGTCTCCTGTTTGTTGGGTCCATTGTTACCTCGGCCTCGCTTCGGCGAGCCGTTGCCTTTCTCTAGCTTTGTCTCCTTATTCCCCGATGTATCTTCCTTGGCTCTGGCATACTTCTCGATTCTCGCCATGAGCTCTTCCATGCTCTTTGGCAGGGTTTTTGCCAAAGATTTCCGCAGTGGACAGTCATCCTTCAGGCCGTTCTTGAAAGACACGACCGCCACCTCCTGGTTGCATTCAGGTATTCGATTGAACACCTCATAGTACCTCTTTGCATAGGCTCTGAGGCTTTCATCTTTGCCAATTTTCAGGGCCATCAGTGCATCCACCCTTAATGGTTGCAGTTTGTTTGTGATGAACCTGGCCACAAACATCTCGGCCAGGCCTTCCCAAGTCTTCACGCTCCCCTTTGGTAATTTGTGGAACC
This sequence comes from Camellia granthamiana, assembly GCA_036172215.1. Taxonomy (NCBI): domain Eukaryota; kingdom Viridiplantae; phylum Streptophyta; class Magnoliopsida; order Ericales; family Theaceae; genus Camellia; species Camellia granthamiana. The sequence continues at coordinate 47,968,934 of CM069910.1, forward strand.
AATCCGATGCAATCTCCCCGAAGGATGAAGGGAACACTTTGCAGAGCAACGGCTCGTTCCCGCTATATAATGCCATTGAATTAAAAAATAGTCCAACATGGAAATTAGGGTCCGACTTACCGTCATATATTTGGAACCTCGGCATACTGAATCTTTTCGGCGCGACGAATTTGTCCAATTCCACCGAGAATGGTGTCCTCGGCTTAACCGGGGAGGTTACTTCGACTCTGGCATTCCCTCGCTTCCTCTTGAGGTAATCTCTCAAGTCTTCTTTACTTCTCCCTGCAACCCGGCTGTCTTCGGACTTCAGCCTTTTCGACGCACTACTCTCGGCCTCATGGTGGCCTCTTTTCGATCCTTCCCCGCAGGATGCATCGAAACACAATACCCGCCCCTGAACATGCTGATGTTCTTTGGGGTCTGCCTCCTTCTCGTGATATGTCCTTCGGGACTCTTTTCTTCTCGGTTCTTCTCGGTCGACTTCCCTGGAAGGTCGGTGAGAGTGTCTTCCACTCCTCGTGTGCTGAGGGGCTTCGGGGATTACTTTCTGCCCCTTCTTCTGGGTGTTCGCTGCTGGCATTGGTGTGTCCTGCAGCGGGTATGGCGGCTGCATGACATTATTTTGCATCATGAAATTGACAACCGATTGAAGGTCTGCCAATTTGTTTGCCATCTCCTTTACTTCCTTATCCCTCCGTAGGCACCTGTCCCTCCATACCTGGAGGCTATCTTCATTGTAGTATCTGCCTTGGTCTGTCTTCTTTGAAGTGTCGCCCTCCTCGTCGACGTTTTTCTCTGCGTGATTCTGATCACGAGTTTCTTCGTTGTGGTTTTCTCTTTCATCGTTAGGGTCGACGGGTCTTCCGCTCCCAGCAGGAGTGTCGTCCCCAATCTTTTCTTTCTGCATGTTACTAGCCATCTATTCTTCTTTCGCTTCCCACAGACGGCGCCAAATTGTGTGAGTGAGTTTCCGATCACACTGCCCTCCTTAGTGATTCAGCTGGAGAGCACAGGCAGAACGGATGGCACCCTGTTATCCTGCACAGAAAGAAAAAGGCTCCGGCAGTGGTTCTTCCACCCGGGGACACTCCGACGATCAAGTCAATATCTCTCAAAGATAATTCAATACCTAAAGTACTGCTCAAGGCTCAAAATTGCGTACCTTAGACCCGCCGGGGGTGCCCCTCTTTTATAGTTTAACTCCATCCCAGTCCCACTAGAAGTCTGACTTCTATGGACTCTAATTCCGGATTTACCTTGGACTCTTCAAGAGATAAGGATAGACTCCCTAAGAGTATTACCTATATCCATCTTGCAGTCTTTCTTCATTCTAGGACTCCTGTCCCGTATCCGCTTATCCCGGATTCCTGTATTCTCGCAGATAACCTCGGCCTAGCCGAGATCATTCTGGTATCTTGTCCAGGACACGTGACATCTCGGCTGACACTTCGGTGTCACCTCGGCCATGTGTTGGTACTCAGAAAATACATCCCCACAATTGAATATAAATAAATAATTAATAAACAAAAAAAAAATATATAGCTGATACGGATTACACATCGACGACCTTAATGCTGTGTTTGGTTGAGGAATTTGGGGAGTGATTTGGAAAGGGAAAGGGAAAAGGTGTGTGAAACTAGGTGAAATGCATGTATATTTTATTCACATTTTACCAAACTTTTCCCTTTTCCTTTTCAAATCCCTCTCCAAATCTTCCAACCAAACATAGCATAAGTCTTTTTAAAAAGAGACATGGATTACAATAATTGCTCCTTCCAAAGACATGCATAGGAGGGACGGACAAGGGATGCTGCTATTACTTCGAGTCACAATCCCCCGTTGTGACCTTTCATGATGGTTGATACCGGGTTTGTTTTTATGGTCCAAATGATTTATAATGTAGGGTTCATCAAGTATATGATTCATGAAAAAAATTAAATTAATTAGATATTCGTAGACCTATGATCAAGTCTTAATTGTTTTAAAAAAATTATCGAAATTATGTTAACCGTTTATTTTTTAAAAAATAAATATGTTCTTGTTATGGAACTGTAGATATTCAGTCAATTTAATTCTTTGTATGAATGATTTACTCAACAAAACTTACAATATCAAATGATCGAATTATTGAAAAATAGTCCAGACGAGCATCCACTACGACTTGCTGTATGGCAGAGCAGGAACCCCAATTGCAGATTGGACCAGTCTTATCCTCTCCGTGACGGATTCCACCCATGTGCGGCCTTGGTTTTTGTTTTTGTTTTTGTTTTAATTACGAAAGGAGGACTCCACCTACTTTAATTACCATATATCTAGTAAACGTTAGTTTAGGGAGGTCTTTAATTAATTATAGTGGAAAAAAAAAAAAAGGTGTTGCAGTGAAAAAAAATGAGTGTCACAGTGAAAAAAAGTACACTAAAACATATTTGAACCCTTTCAGTGGTGAAACATGCCACATGTCACATCAAGTGGGTTTTGATAGGTGTTATGGTAGAAAAAAGTGGTGTCACAGTGGAAAAAAAGTAAACTGGAGCCTTTTTAGAACCATTCTTTTTAGAGCTTTTCCGTGTGATGGAACATACGACATGCCACATTAGCCGGATTTTTGTTGTGTGTTACGGTGGAAAAAAAATGGGTGTCACAGTGGGAAAGGGTATAACTGTCCACCAAATATTATTAGACATACAAAATGGGATGTCACGGTTATATTATCAATACCAATAGGACTTATCAGAGCAGTAGAAAAAATATGGGACTTATTGGAGTAACTGTTTTTGATATAGGACTTTCTAATAATTTTTCCTAAAAAAGAACTTCAATTTGTCCAACAATGTCAATTTTTAATTTGCTATACACACAACTATATGGAAAATTATTTGGTGATTAGGCAAGTCTATGCGGTGCTTCTACTTGATTTCTATTGGTCAAAATAGTAAGACTCAATACTTTTTGTGGCCTATTTGGTAACTATTTCGTTTTCAATTTATATTTATAAAAATTTTAAAAACTATCATAAAAACTTGTTTGATAATTTTTTTGATTTATAAATGGTTGTCTCAGTTTGTAAATTGAAGAAAAAAAAAACCTAAACTCAAAAAATGAGTTTACATTGGTTTTTAAACAGAAATTTAAAAATTTGACTAACAAATTTTTTTTCAAAAAAATAATTTTTTTTTCAAATAATTTTTTTTTCAAATACTTTTTTTTTTTCAATTAATTTTTTTTTCAATTAAGTTTTTTCCCAATTATAATGTATATGATCCCATTGCTATAAATAATAAAAAATAAATATAAATATAAATATTTTAGGCCTGAACAAATATATTTTTTAGTTTATGTTTTTAATTTTTTTTAAATATTTTGTTCAAACCAAACGCGTTTATAGTTTATGTTTTTCTAAAAATAAACAAAAATCAGTTTATAAAATTTTTGTAAACATAAACAAAAAACGTAAATGTTATCAAACGCTAGTATTTAAGAGACAACATGATAAGTATCATGTGATGAATGGTGTGAAGTTAGTGGCACACGTAAGAATTATTATTAGGGGTGTTGCGTTCAAAATCCACAATAAATTTTTTATTTTTTCATTCAGAGAGAAATCATCGTACATAAATATATTGAAGAGAAAATATTATTTTGCCCTCCAAATTTTCACGCATTTCTTAATATGACCTCCAAATTTCGATTAATATCAATTTCACATCTAAACTTTTGAAATTTTGATCAATTTGGCCCCTACCGTCACATTCTGTCTACAATTGGACGGAATGTGTTGATGTGGGGGCAAATTGATTTTTAAGGTTTAGTTTGGGGGCAAATTAATTTGTAATTTGGTGGGCAAATTGATTTTTAAAGTATAGTTTGGGAGGTAAAATGAAATTTCAAATAAACTTTGGTGTCACGTCAGCACATTTAGTCTAATTATAGACGGAATGTGACGGCAGAAGCCAAATTGATCAAAATTTCAAAAGTTTAGATGTAAAATTGATATTACTCAAAATCTGGATGTCAAATTGAAAAATGCATGAAAATTTGAGGGGTAAAATGATATTTCCTCTATATTGAAATATACACTTTCAATCATAACTATAAAAATTGAAGTATTATTTAAATCTAAAATAGGGAAAGCTCAACCCTAGATAGAGGTTTTAGGCAAAATCTCAACTATAACTCTTTTTGACATTTAAAATATTATTATTTATTATCACTTTGTAATGTAAAATACATTTATCTACCATATTGGACACTTTTTTTTTTAAAGCTTCGTTATTGAGGGTCTTTGAACAATGAAATTTTTTAAGTTTAACTATTTAAGGTATTTGAACAAAGAAGAAATTTATCATACTTTATTATTAGAGAGTCATTCCATGATATTGTTCCACACTAATAATCAATTATCACCCCTTTATGGCTCCTTTTATGTCATTCCATGATATTGTTCCACACTAATAATCAATTATCACCCCTTATGCAGTTAAAAAAAAAACATCAGTATAAAAATTAGAGATCCTAATATATAAATAAATCGCTATAAAATAAAAACATAAAAATACCATACAAGCTTCCATAAACTTAGGAGTGTAAATTTTAATTATATCAAAAATTTATTAATATAAATAATAAACTTTATTATTTATAAGTTTTTGAAAATTTATTTACTTGTAGGGGCCACCTCTCTTAGGAGTGATGAGATTGTTGGGGAGCCCATCCCTTCTCAATCTATCAACTATGCCAGCAATACACCATATGTTAATGAAGTTTTGAGAATGTTTGGAGGGAACACAGCATCGTAGCCACCCCCTCCGTCCGCCAATGTTAGAAGTATTATTTCAAAATTATCAAATAATTGCTCTTAATTATATAGGGCTCACTTCCTTTGTTTTGTCACATTATTATAGGTGAATTTAAAATCTCAAATATTTCTCAAAAAAATTATGTAAATGTGGGGACGAAAAATTTGAATGACAACACGTGGCCGAGGTGACACCGAAGTGTCAGCCGAGGTGTCCCGTGTCCTGGTCATGACATCAAGGTGATCTCGGCTAGGCCGAGGTTATTTGTGAAGATACCGGAATCCGGGATAAGCGGATAAGGGACAAGAGTCTTAGAATGGGAGAAGACTTCAGTTTGGGTAAAGATAAGACTCTTAAAGAGTTTATCCTAATCCTACTGGGAGTTCAAGATTAGCAATAATCCTAAGTCCATTGAAGCTAGGTGTAGACACCCCATTTTTGACCGACCTTAAGACTCAGACGTCACCAATTGAGCGCTTGGTGATGTTGCATATCGTGCTCGTCTAGAGGTTTCAGAGTCTCGGCTGCGAGCCTTGCCTCCGAACTTCCGGACTCTTTCGTGCTTTGCGAACCAGGCTCTGTTTTCTCTGTTTTCTTCTCCCGAAGGGAGGGAGAGGTCTCGTAGATAATTTCTCAGTGGCCGTAGGCTACGTTTCGTGGTCGCAGGCCATTTTTCCCATTTCGGAGCCCGGTTCCCGGTTTTCGGAGCCGTCAGGCCGTGTGCCTCGGTTCGGGACCGCCTAACCACCTCCGTTTGCTCCGGTTTTTGGCACACACCTTATTTCCTCCCTTTCGAGGGACACTGTGGTCTGAGAGACCAACTTCGTGGTCGGACACCACTTCCGGTGCCTAACAGCCCACTTTCGGGGCCCCGAATTGCGTGTTTCGGCTCCCGAACCTTCATTTTGTATTTTTGGGCTTCTACCCAAACTTGAGATAGTCATATTTTGAGGTCCTTTTCATGTTTGATTAAGGACTTTTTATTGTTTGAGACCTCATTCTGTCACTTGCCTCTTTACCTCTTTTTAGGCATTTTTTGCACGGTATTTTAGGCGTACTTGTGGGCCCCTTTTGCTTATATATACAGCGCCCCAGGTCTGTGTTTAAGGGTTACAAAAAATCTGATTTGGAGCTCCTACATTCAATCTATCTCTCCACATTTCAAACACCAAAACCCTTAAGCTCCTACACCCATTTCTTCACCACCACCTAGCACCACCACCACCACTCCATACGAGCAGTTTGGAGGTCATTTCCAGAGGCAAGGAGCATCTTTTTTTTAAGCCAAGAGGTTGCTAAAGACTAGTCTTCAAGGGTGAGTCTCGTTTTTCCTTTTTTTGCTCTTTTCTTGATCTATATCTTAGCCCTTCTTGCTTATACATTTGAGCTCCGACCAAAACTGAAAGTAGTATTTTTTTGAGCTCTTCTTCATCTTTCATTAAGGGTCCCTCACAGTTTGGAATCTCCTTGTTGCACTTGCTTCATTATCCTCTTGGATGCCATATTTTTACATGATATTTTTGGCCTATATATAGTCTGTTTTGGAGCATGATGTAAACTGTAGATAGGCCTATTTTGAGTCCTTCTTCAATATTGAAGAAGGGCTGACCACTGTTTGGGACCTCCATGTACCACTTACCATTGTACCCCTCTTTGGTCCCCTTTTTTGCATGTTTTGTTAGCTTATCTTTCTTCTGTTTTTCGGCCATGATCAGAGCTGAAAGTGGCCATATTTTGACCCCCTTGTCATGTTTTATTAAGAGTCTTTGACTGTTTGATGAATATTTTGCATACTTTGTGTTATAGCCTTCTTATGGCCTTAATCTTGCATTGCATTTTGAGCATGTTCGTATACTGATTTGGGCTTGATCATCTACTGTAAAATGCTATATTTTGGGACCGTCTTCAACATTGTTGAAGGTCCGTCACTTGTTTGAGCCCCCCATATATCAGTTACTTCTTTGCCCCTTTGTTGGCCTTAATCTGGCATTGCATTTTGAGCATGTTTATATACTGATTTGGGGCTTGTCATCTACTGCAAGTAGTCATATTTTTGGTCCCTCTTCAGTGTTGTAGAAGGATCTTTTTCTGTTTGGTCTTTGCATCTACCACTTGCTTCATTGCCTCTCTTGGCCCCCCATTTTTGCATGCTTATTTTTCCCTACTTGTACCCACTTTTTGGCCATGATTTGAACTGTAAAAATGCTTATTTTGGGGCTGCCTTGCTTCTGTATTTTCATTCCATGTACCAATTATGCATGCTTTGTATAGCTATAGGCCATTTCATGTGCTTAATTCCATGTTTCGGGACTCGTTCCTTACATCGGGTTTCATTTCGCCATGTTTCGGGGCTGTTTTCCCCTTCATTTTGCTACTGATTTTTGCATGTTTGCATATCATATTCCATGTCTTTGCCATGTCTCATTAGAGTGGCATTTCCGTGCCGTAGGTTCGGTCCTCGGTTTGCATGCACGCGTGCACGCATTTCGAGTTGTCTTGTTTTCATCTGATGGCCTCTTATGTGAGTGTGGCTGAGGCTCTCTCATGTTGGTGTAAGCCCATATTGCATTGCGTATGCCATTTCATCCATAGCATTGTGTGTGCTCGGTTGTGTGTCACCTCGTGCATTGTGTATGCCATTCCATAACATTGTGCATGTTAGGATTGTATCTTAGTTGCATTTCATGCATATCATGCATATTGCATCGTGTTCGGGATAGGAGTTAGCCCGGGCACGGGAAACGAGGTACGTTCCGTACTCCAAGTGACGGAACGTGTCTCAATTTCGCAGTCACCGACACTCCGGATTATCCATGATGGAGTTAGGTTTTGTCATAGTTTTCATGTGCATTCATTCCATATTGAGTTGTGCAATTCGGCTCCTCGGCCATCATGCATCGAAATGCGTGATTGGTGGCACGAGGATCGAGGCATGCATACATTTGTGAAAATACATTGCCATGCCCCTTTCTTACTCTCTGTTGCAGCAAAATGAAGAATCAGCAACTTTTCGGAGCTCGGCACGCATTTCAAGAACAGGTGCAAATAGAGGCTAATTGGGGCATCGTCATGGATTTCCGCACAAAGCAGCCCAAACATGCATCATTCCATCACCCGGAACAAAATCAAGGCAGTCCCTGGCTTGCATGCCAGTCTTTTCTTTTCTTAGTTAATTTGTAAATTAATTAGGAATTTGTATTATTTGGACTGTATTATTTGGACTGTACTATTCTTTCATTCGGGACTGTATATTCTTTTGGACCCTCTGCGCGAGGGCATAATTGTAATAAGTGTGGGTGAGTGTGACGTATGTCTTCCAACCCCACGTCTTTCTTCCCTTTTATTTACCTGCTTATGATGGTTAGATTAGGGCATATTTCAATTAGCATACAGTATGACAGCATGTTTGCATCATTCATCTGTTTTGCACGCACCGGGTTCAGCGCATCATACAAACGGCATTTGTATTTCAATTCCAAATTGAATACGTGTTAGTTGTAGCATTCCATATGCCATGTTTAGAATAGCCAAGCCTGCTATAGTTTGCATCTTTGCATGTGTTGCATTAGGCAATTCTGTGTATCTAGGATCATGCATGGATTTCTAATGAGTTTCTGTTTTGGCTTGGAGTACTCGGTGAGTTTTTATGCTTTAGCATCCTTGCATGCGTGTGAGAGTTGCCATGAATAGCATGCTTACCATGAGGCTAACTGCTTATGTGATATAACTGCCTTGAATGCTTGTGGGTGGAGGTTGTGTCACTTAAATTGGGACAATTCATCAAATGTTTGTTTTAAGCCCACTAGATAGTGGCAAAATCATGTTTCCTTAAGCCCGCCCGAGGGTGGCAAATCCACGTCTTAGCCTACTTGCGGGTAGCACCATCAAACCATTTTCAAACAAACAAACATGAAATGTTTTGTTCCAATTCAGGCGACTCAGTCTATACTTGTATGTTGTGCGTATCACATAGTAACCTAGGCTAATAACCGGAATAAGAACACACAATGTTTTCAAAAACAAATATCATGGTTAGTAGAGGCTGGTCTTTGACCAGGCGAGCGGGGGTGCTCACGAAGTGACCTTCCCCAATCGTACCTAAGTTCCTGAGCCGAGGCAACTTTGGTGATGACGGACACGTGGCCTTTGGCACCGAGTCAGGGTTTCCTAAATTTCCCCTTTAAAAAATATTTAGGTGGCGACTCTGTATCTGGCAAAGCAGTCCATGTTTGGCACTTCTTTCAAGAAATCTGTTTTCTCAAAACGATTTGCTGGATTTGGACTCTTTGGTTCAAGATTTAGAACCGTGACAATCGAGTCCTTGAACTGTAGTGAGCCCAATATGAACAGAACAGGACTTAACCCTCCCGGGGCGTTCGGGGACGTCTACAGTTTCCGGCGACTCCGCTGGGGATTTAGAGAACTTGACTCGAACTCATGATATCTTGTTTTGACCACATTTGTGTGTTTCTTTGCATTGCATTTGCATTGGTGCGCCTAGGACACCGTGTTTGCCATCTGCTATTCCTGAGCGGTTTGCCGGAGGCTTGTCTTGTCAAGGCATGTCCATAAGGCTGACCGGTTACGGGCTCTGCCAGTATGGGAACACAAACCCCGGTTTTACCGGGGCACCCTTTTTGACCATTTGACCTAGTGCATATTCGGATCCATAGTGACCATTCCAAACTAGGACAGGTTGCTTACCCGTTTATAGGTTGTTTGAAACCGCTGCGTGCGTAGTGAGACCCTAGCTCCTGACAAAATAGGACAGGGAAACCCTACCCCAACATAAGGGTGTTTGGCTCTCACTTATCTGTTATGTGCTTTTAGAGTACGTCTCTACAGGAATGCATGTATCAGTTTGCAAGTTTGGGCATCGGGCCTGAGGGCACCAGTATCGGTATTTTAGGAATCAGTTTCACCTGAGGGTATCAGATTTGAGGCAGAATTTTGGGCAGAATTCAGTAGAGAGCACACTCATTCAGCTTTGTTCGTATCTGTTCTGGTGAAATCAGGCTGAGATGCTACATGTTTTCTCTTTTGCTAGGTAGTCTGGGAACCATAGCTTTAGAGGGCTCCAATATCCCCCGGGTACACCGAACTTGTGTTGATAGACTTTGTCGGGTTAGAGATTCAGTTCAAGGGCAATCAGTGTTCCTTTACCAGGGGCAGGGTGAAGAGGGCCAGTCAGGCACAGATCACCAGTTCAGTAGTTACCAGATCAGTGGCCCTTATCCACTCCACCAGTGAACAGTCAGGCCGAGGTCTCAGTTTCTACTGCAGGGATAGATATACCAGTCAGTCAGATGGATCAGCAGAACACGTTAGGGATGGAGGCAATGATGCGTCAGATGCAAGAAAGTATGAAGCTCATGCAGGAGGACGCTGTCCGCCAAGCGGAATTTTCCAAGCAGCAGGCTGCAATCATGGCTTAGCAAGCCGAGCTCATCACTAGGTTGCAACAGCAAGCCGGAGCATCAGCCTCACATCAAGCTCCTCCTCCACTAAGGGTTCCGATACCCGAGGAGACGCCAAATGTCCAAGCAAATACGGACATTCCGGTAGGGCCGGCTCTGCCCCCAATTCTACCCCAGTTATCTAAAACACCAATCAACTTGCCAGATTCACCTTTTGAGTGCGAGGTGGACCCTACAGTGTTGAAGTTAAGCAAGCTTGAAAAGCTGTTCAAGAAATCCCAGGGAGTCAAGGTTATCCCAGATATTGAGGACGGATACACCAACGCAGCTGTGACATTGCCGGACAGATTCAAGATGCCTCACATCGACCGTTTTGACGGGTCAGGAGATCCCATGGTCCACCTGAGTTTGTTTTCAGATGTTCTGCACCCGATGGGCTTGACAAGATTACAGAAGCTCTCCCTTTTTGGCAGGACCCTGTCGGGTATTGCGGCCATCTGGTACGCCAAATTGGAGGATTCAGTGAAACGAAGCTGTGAGGAGATGGCCGAGGCCTTCGTCGCACAATATTCATACAATACCCAGATCGAGATCACAACCCGTGATCTTGAAACGACAAGGCAGGAGCTTAAAGAGAGCTTCTCTGAATTCGTGGCCCGGTGGAGGGCGAAGGCCTCAATGATGACCATTAGGCCAACGGATAAGGCTCAAATACGGATGGTTGTGCGCAACCTCCAGCCCAAACAAATGTAGAAAATGATCGTGCTCCCCTTCCATACCTTTTCAGATTTGTATGAGATGGGAGTACAGATCGAAGATGCCATGAAGCAGGGCCTTATTGACCAGGAGAAGGAGCAGCCTAGGCGGGCGTTTTCCCGCAATTCGAATGCGACCACCAATAGTGATGCAGCTGCAAGATCTTCTGAAGTGGGCATGGTTACCACTACCGCATCAAAAACAGCTACCCCATTCACCGGTGCGTCCGGAAGTAGCTCACAAAAAACCAAATACCCACCTCGAGTCAAGAGGGTTTTCACTCCACTTCATATGCCTCTGTCAAAGGCTCTAGAGGTCTTACTCTGGGAAGGACATTTGAAACCGTTGGAACAACGGCCCCTACCCGATCCTATCCCTGCAAAGCATGACCAGACTAAATACTGTGCCTACCATCAACAAACCGGTCATGACACCGACAGTTGCTTTCGTCTGCGCCATGATGTACAAGATTTATTTGACAATGGGGTCGTTGCCGCACCAGGTCCTGCAAAGTCTATCGGCATTTGATCAGTGAACTTGGGGGGGATAATGTGATTATGTGATCGGGGGATGAACCAGCTGTGGATGACGCTCAATTTACTCCAGACGTGGGAATGGCACACACTGTTCTGAGCAATGTGCAAATACCAGTTTTTGTGCTTTCTGACTTGGGTATTGGGTCAGTTTTGTTGTTTTGTTTTGAGTCTGTCTTTTTGTTTTGAGTCTGTTTTGGGTTTGTCTTGTTGTATCGAGTCAGTCCTGTTATATAGGAGTCGGGTGATTCCAGGGGTGTTACCTCGGGCGTCACCATTTTGTTTTGCGTTTGTCTTTTCGTTTTGAGTCTGTTTCTGCTAGGGAGCCAGTAATGCCAACAGATTTGAATGAAACAGCAGTGATTTTCACGCTCTCGCGTTTGCTTCTGCCTTGTGCCAGTTATGCCGGAAGTTCCGAATGAGATGACAGTATTTGACTAAGAACTCTGTCTTTTCTGTGCCCTAAAGTCATTGTATTGACCTAAGTTTTTCAAAACGTTTTTTGAACACTGCGGTGAAAACAAAGAGGGAGAAATTCCTCAGGTTTTGCAAAACTTTGATCATTTGAGAGAAAGAGAGGCGTGCTAAGCCCTTAATGAATGAAATCATGCTTGTTAGCGTGAGTACTGAGAAGGACCCTGGCTTGATCCAGACTGGTTTCACACTAACTTCAGCGCGAGTGATTTGTCGCTTTCTTAAAAAATTTCAAAAACAAAATGTTTTGCGCGGTCCTGCGAAGACCTGTGTGGAATCGCTCTTGAGATTGTGCAGCCTAGGATCGCTCTCAGCCTCGAGACTCAACCCCTTTGCTTCCAAACCTTGAACTTGAATTCAGAAGGTTCAACGGTCAACTACGACGTGAGGCCTGTGTGGCCAGATTTGAAGCAGCCCTCGAACAAGAGGCCAGGAAAGTCGGATCAAGAAGATCAGAAGAAGCTTGCAAAGCTAGAACAGAAGTACCCTTCGAACTAGGGGCAAAGATGTCAGATGTGCTCGAAGAGCTGAAGATGAATCCTCTTGCAAAACAACAACCACTCTCTTGGATACGGATGGCTTCGAGATCCTAAAACCATTTGGCATGGACTTGTTATACTTTTACCCTTTGAGAGGCTCGCTGGGCCGAAAACCCGGAAAGGGTGACCCAGGCAAAAGTTAGAGCAAGAAAAGATATATACAAAAAGCAAAAAGAAAAAAAAAGAAGAAAAGAGAAAAAAGAAAAAAAGAAAAAAAAAAAGGAGAAAAGAGAAAAAAAAAAGAAAAAAAGAGAAGAAAAGAAATGAAAAAGAAAGAAGAACAAAGCTCGCAAGGTTGAAAACCTGCAACGGGCGCCTTGGCAAAAGTTAGAGCATAAAAAGGAGAGGTTAAATACCCGAGTGTACCTTAACCCCGAACTACGTAAGGCTTGATTCCCATCTTTGGGATACGTAGGCAACTTCATTCTGAAGTCCAGCCGTAAAACACTTCAAATTTGATTGTGTCCATGCAATGGTTCTAGTCATTTTTGTCTTCACTGTATCCGAGAGTTTGGTTGCGTTCAGCACTCTGAGGACTGACTACAATGCGCTGCGGTGCTATTCAAACAAGGGGCAGCTTTCCGTTGCCATTCAACGCGCTGCGGTGCCATCCAAACAAGGGGCAACTTTCCGTTGCCATGCAGTGTCCTTCAGACAAGGGGCACTTTTCCATTGCTATGGGTCCGAGGTTGTGCATCTCAAGAGTAGGTTCTGTGCTCATTGAGCAGTGGACGTTTGCAAAAATAGTTTTTGAGAATTTTTACTGAGGTTGACTAATCTTCTCGAAAAGTACTCCATTTTTTTCAAAACTGGACCATTTCTTAGACCCAAAAAAGGAAAACTCTCAGTGCTCATAGCCTAACTTGCATGATTTTAAATCAGAAAATTGAACAAGCATGTTAATCTAACTCTCATGTTGGTCAAAACTGTTTTAGTAGAAAGCAAAAACAAAAAAATGGTCAAAATGATGAACTAGGGGCACAGTTGAGTCAGGTGTTCTGTCTTTTCACCTTTGTCAAAATACTTGCTAGAAAGGGCACTTTACTTGCCGGAAAGGGCACCGTATTCGCCAGAAAAGGGCACAACAAAGGGCTGAAAACCCTCTCATCCTCCAAGCAATGAGGTATCAAGCCAAGTGCGAAGCACGAACTGGAATGGGGCAAGATATTCCACTCCATCATCTGGACAGATCTTATCACATCCAAACTCCCCAGCAAAGCATCATCAACCGGTGTCAGCTGCAAATTCGCTACACACTCATTTGTAGCACAACCCCTCTGTGGGAGGAATTCACTAGCTGCGTGCAGAAGAATGAGAATCTGGTAGAATACTAGGGACAAGAGCCCACAACTTCATACTTATCCATCAACCACCCAGGAGAGGGATGAAAAATGAGAGATTGAAGAATAGAGAGATGTGCGATGAGAGAAAAAGTGAGAAAAGGGCTTTTTCAGAAAAATAGAGCTTGAGGGCCGAGTGATGTGAGAACCACAAATGAGAAAGGGTGGGAAACACTACCCGGTGAAACAGGCTCCCTGTGCACGTCTGAGTGTCATGTCTTTTTGTTTTATCTCTATTTTGTTTTGGGTCGTTTCGAGTGTTACTCGATGTGTCTAGGTTGTGCGCCTTTTATTTCCTTGTTGAGTCGTTTTGCTGTGTTTAGTCGTAGGCTCAATACCTGGTCGAAAACTTATCTCTCAATTTCGAAAATAAAATCATTTTGTGCTCCGAGTGCCGTGCCGTTCTCCACATTTGTTCAAAACAGTATTTGTTCTTTCATAAAACCGCAGGGTTCAACCTAGGTCATATGAGAACAGTGAAACCAAGACCCATCTGAAGCTATAATGGTTCCGGACTGCAAAGCAAAAGCAAAAAAGGAAAATATCGGGCATCTGAGTTTGTTTCAACTTCAGTAAGCTCCGAGATCGCATTCCGTATACACCTTGTCAGGTCTTGTCAATGCTCCGAAGTATGAGTGTGCCTCTACCTCAAGCTCAAGATCAAGTCTGCCTCAAGCCAGAATGGCAATCAGAAATGCTCTCTCTGAATACCAGCCCCTGCCAGATGCATCTTGACTGCGTTTGCAATGAGTTCCTGGGAGACCAACTGCGACGGTGGAAACTAGAGTTCGAATAGCTGTTGCCTAGAACGCAAAGGTTCGGGATTTCCGAGACTAAAGTCTGGTTTAAATACCCAGAGGCGTGCCCTCGGCTTGAAATCCGTATGGAAGCCCCATAGGTTGAGATAGCGTGTATGCACCTCAATTCTGGATACTGAACCAACCTAGTCTGTCACCCCGTTGGAGAATAGGGAAAGTTGTGAATGTGATCAGGAAGAAAGGCAGCATCCAAAGTATTCTACGTGTAGAACCCTTGTCAGCATTCCAGAGCCTTTGTACTGTGAGTTGAAGGTAAAGTGTTCGAAGAGCACAAGGGGGAGATCCTCGTCGGAGAAGAGCGGTTCACCGCCACTCACCTCATGAGGTGCTTTCTAAAGCGCCGCTTTGTCTATTTATTGCTTTCCTTAAGCATCATGCATTGTAATGCATTGTACCTATCAAGTTTCTTTCTCGGTCATGCACGGTATTGTATGTACGGTTCATTCAAAGAAGTTCTGTTTGAGATCATTCATTTAGTGTATCAATCACACTTCATTCATTTTGTGTATCTATCACACACATTATCATTTTGTGTATCTATCACGCATATATTCACTTTAGTGTATCCATCACACTTGTTCACTAAGTGCATCTATCACACTTTGTGTTCACATTCAGTATATCTATCATACTCTGTTCACTAAGTGCATCTATCACACTTCGTGTTCACATTTAGTGTATCTATCACACTCTGTTCACATAGTGCATCTATCACACTTTGTGTTCACTTTTAGTGTATCAATCACACTCTGTTCACATAGTGCATCTATCACACTTTGTGTTCGCTTTTAGTATATCCATCATACTTGTTCACTAAGTGCATCTATCACACTTTGTGTTCACTTTTAGTGTATCAATCACACTCTGTTCACATAGTGCATCTATCACACTTTGTGTTCGCTTTTAGTATATCCATCATACTTGTTCACTAAGTGCATCTATCACACTTTGTGTTCACTTTTAGTGTATCAATCACACTCTGTTCACATAGTGCATCTATCACACTTTGTGTTCGCTTTTAGTATATTCATCATACTTGTTCACTAAGTGCATCTATCACACTTTGTGTTCACTTTTAGTGTATCAATCACACTCTGTTCACATAATGCATCTATCACACTTTGTGTTCGCTTTTAGTATATCCATCATACTTGTTCACTAAGTGCATCTATCACACTTTGTGTTCATTTTTAGTGTATCAATCACACTCTGTTCACATAGTGCATCTATCACACTTTGTGTTCGCTTTTAGTATATCCATCATACTTGTTCACTAAGTGCATCTATCACACGTCGTGTTCACCTTCAGTATATCAATCATACTGGTTCACTAAGTGCATCTATCACACTTCGTGTTCGCTTTTAGTGTATCAATCAGACTCAGTTCACATAGTGCATCTATCACACTTTGTGTTCGCTTTTAGTATATCCATCATACTTGTTCACTAAGTGCATCTATCACACTTCGTGTTCACCTTTAGTATATCAATCATACTTTGTTCACTAAGTGCATCTATCACACTTTGTGTTCACCTTTAGTGTATCCATTACACTTGTTCACTTAGTGCATCGATCACACTTCGTGTTCACCTATACTGCGTCTATCACACTTTGCGTTTGCCTTTTGTGTATCCATCACACTTTGCTCACTTCATTCATTTAGTGTATTAATCACACTTTTGTTCATATAGTGTATCTACCACACACTCGCTTTGTATCTATCACACTATGCCTACTCTGTGCATCAATCACACACTCTCGCTTTGTGTATCTGTCATACTTGTTCACTTAGTGCATCTATCACACTTTGTGCTCACGTTTTTGTGTATCAATCACACGTTCGCTTTGTGTATCTATCACACATGCACACTATATTTGCAGTGAAAATTGGAATAATTTTCTTCCATCATTTCTGCACGAGACGTAGTTTGGCTCGAGTTTACTTGCTTGCTTAGCATTCGCTTTGCATAATTGCTTCATTATAGCTCTCTATGCATGATCATGAGTGATGACCGGCTTCGCGTAGCGTATAAGTCCAATCTTCAAACCGGCTTCGCGTAGCGTATAAGTCCAATTTTCAAACCGGCTTCGCGTAGCGTATAAGTCCAATTTTCAAACCGGCTTCGCGTAGCGTATAAGTCCAATTTTCAAACCGGCTTCGCGTAGCGTATAAGTCCAATCTTCAAACCGGCTTCGCGTAGCGTATAAGTCCAATTTTCAAACCGGCTTCGCATAGCGTATAAGTCCAATTTTCAAACCGGCTTCACGTAGCGTATAAGTCCAATCTTCAAACCGGCTTCGTGTAGCGTATAAGTCCAATTTTCAAACCGGCTTCGCGTAGCGTATAAGTCCAATTTTCAAACCGGCTTCGCGTAGCGTATAAGTCCAATCTTCAAACCGGCTTCGCGTAGCGTATAAGTCCAATTTTCAAACCGGCTTCGCGTAACGTATAAGTCCAATCTTCAAACCGGCTTCGCGTAGCGTATAAGTCCAATTTTCAAACCGGCTTCGCGTAGCGTATAAGTCCAATCTTCAAACCGGCTTCGCGTAGCGTATAAGTCCAATTTTCAAACCGGCTTCGCGTAGCGTATAAGTCCAATCTTCAAACCGGCTTCGCGTAGCGTATAAGTCTAATTTTCAAACCGGCTTCGCGTAGCGTATAAGTCCAATTTTCAAACCGGCTTCGCGTAGCGTATAAGTCCAATGTTCAAACCAGCTTCGCGTAGCGTGTAAGTCCAATCTTCAAACCAGCTTCGCGTAGTGTATAAGTCCAATTTTCAAACCAGCTTCGCGTAGCGTGTAAGTCCAATTTTCAAACCGGCTTCGCGTAGCGTGTAAGTCCAATCTTCAAACCGGCTTCGCGTAGCATATAAGTCCAATCTTCAAACCGGCTTCGCGTAGCGTATAAGTCCAATTTTCAAACCAGCTTCGCGTAGCGTACAAATCCAATTTTCGAACCGGCTTCGCGTAGCGTATAAGTCCAATTATCAAACCGGCTTCGCGTAGCGTATAAGTCCAATTATCAAACCGGCTTCGCGTAGCGTATAAGTCCAATTATCAAAATCTTCCCGCATATCATTTGCATTTTGCCCCTGCCTACGGGCACATCTTTGTCTATCTTGTCTGCTTTGTCTAAGTCTTCGGCCTTGTCAAAAATGGGTCGTCTCTGGGCTTTGACATTCACGCCCGTCATTCTTATGACTTTCGAGTTCTGTCAAAGAGGGGCAACTGTAGACACCCCATTTTTGACCGACCTTAAGACTCAGACGTCACCAATTGAGCGCTTGGTGATGTTGCATATCATGCTCGTCTAGAGGTTTCAGAGTCTCGGCTGTGAGCCTTGCCTCCGAACTTCCGGACTCTTTCGTGCTTTGCCTCGGTTTGCGAACCAGGCTCTGTTTTCTCTATTTTCTCCTCCCGAAGGGAGGGAGAGGTCTTGTAAATTATCTCTCAGTGGCCGTAGGCTACGTTTCGTGGTCGCAGGCCATTTTTTCCATTTCGGAGCCCGGTTCCCGGTTTTCGGAGCCGTCAGGCCGTGTGCCTCGGTTCGGGACCGCCTAACCACCTCCGTTTGCTCTGGTTTTTGGCACACACCTTATTTCCTCCCTTTCGAGGGACACTGTGGTCTGAGAGACCAACTTCGTGGTCGGACACCACTTCCGGTGCCTAACAGCCCACTTTCGGGGCCCCGAATTGCGTGTTTTGGCTCCCGAACCTTCATTTTGCATTTTTGGGCTTCGACCCGAACTTGAGATAGTCATATTTTGAGGTCCTTTTCATGTTTGATTAAGGACCTTTTATTTTTTGAGACCTCCTTCTGTCACTTGCCTCTTTACCTCTTTTTAGGCCTTTTTTGCACGGTATTTTAGGCGTACTTGTGGGCCGTGTTGGACTTGGTCGTAAACTACAAAGTGTCTTATTTTGAGCCCCTCTTCAACTTTGTTAAAGGGCTCTCGGCCGTTTGGAACTAGCAGCTGCCACTTGCCTTCATACCCCACTTTAGGCCAATTTTTGGACGGAAACTTGAAATATTTCCCCCTTTTCCCCCCCCTCTTTTCCAGCCCCTTTTGCTTATATATACAGCACCCCAGGTCTGTGTTTAAGGGTTACAAAAAATCTGATTTGGAGCTCCTACATTCAATCTCTCTCTCTACATTTCAAACACCAAAACCCTTAAGCTCCTACACCCATTTCTTCACCACCACCTAGCACCACCACCACCACTCCATACCAGCAGTCTTGAGGTCATTTCCAGAGGCAAGGAGCATCTTTTTTTTAAGCCAAGAGGTTGCTAAAGACTAGTCTTCAAGGGTGAGTCTCGTTTTTCCTTTTTTTGCTTTTTTCTTGGTCTATATCTTAGCCCTTCTTTCTTATATATTTGAGCTCCGACCAAAACTGAAAGTAGTGTTTTTTTGAGCTCTTCTTCATCTTTCATTAAGGGTCCCTCACAGTTTGGAACCTCCTTGTTGCACTTGCTTCATTATCCTCTTGGATGCCATATTTTTACATGATATTTTTGGCCTATATATAGTCTGTTTTGGAGCATGATGTAAACTTTAGATAGGCCTATTTTGAGCCTTTCTTCAATATTGAAGAAGGCCATGATCAGAGCTGAAAGTGGCCATATTTTGACCATCTTCTCATGTTTTATTAAGGGTCTTTGGCTGTTTGATGAATATTTTGCATACTTTGTGTTATAACCTTCTTATGGCCTTAATCTTGCATTGCATTTTGAGCATGTTCGTATACTGATTTGGGCTTGATCATCTACTGTAAAATGCTATATTTTGGGACCGTCTTCAACATTGTTGAAGGTCCGTCACTTGTTTGAGCCCCCCATATATCAGTTACTTCTTTGCCCCTTTGTTGGCCTTAATCTGGCATTGCATTTTGAGCATGTTTATATACTGATTTGGGGCTTTTCATCTACTTCAGGTAGTCATATTTTTGGTCCCTCTTCAGTGTTGTAGAAGGGTCTTTTTCTGTTTGGGCTTTGCATCTACCACTTGCTTCATTGCCTCTCTTGGCCCCCCATTTTTGCATGCTTATTTTTCCCTACTTGTACCCACTTTTTGGCCATGATTTGAACTGTAAAAATGCTTATTTTGGGGCTACCTTGCTTCTGTCTTTTCATTCCATGTACCAATTATGCATGCTTTGTATAGCTATAGGCCATTTCATGTGCTTAATTCCATGTTTCGGGACTCGTTCCTTACATCGGGTTTCATTTCGCCATGTTTCGGGGCTGTTTTCCCCTTCATTTTGCTACTGATTTTTGCATGTTTGCATATCATATTCCATGTCTTTGCCATGTCTCATTAGAGTGGCATTTCCGTGCCGTAGGTTCGGTCCTCGGTTTGCATGCACGCGTGCACGCATTTCGAGTTGTCTTGTTTTCATCCGATGGCCTCTTATGTGAGTGTGGCTGAGGCTCTCTCATGTTGGTGTAAGCCCATATTGCATTGCGTATGCCATTTCATCCATAGCATTGTGTGTGCTCGGTTGTGTGTCACCTCGTGCATTGTGTATGCCATTCCATAACATTGTGCATGTTAGGATTGTATCTTAGTTGCATTTCATGCATATCATGCATATTGTATCGTGTTCGGGATAGGAGTTAGCCCGGGCACGGGAAACGAGGTACGTTCCGTACTCCAAGTGACGGAACGTGTCTCAATTTCGCAGTCACCGACACTCCGGATTATCCATGATGGAGTTAGGTTTTGTCATAGTTTTCATGTGCATTCATTCCATATTGAGTTGTGCAATTCGGCTCCTCGGCCATCATGCATCGAAATGCGTGATTGGTGGCACGAGGATCGAGGCATGCATACATTTGTGAAAATACATTGTCATGCCCCTTTCCTACTCTCTGTTACAGCAAAATGAAGAATCAGCAACTTTTCGGAGCTCGGCACGCATTTCAAGAACAGGTGCAAACAGAGGCTAATTAGGGCATCGTCATGGATTTCCGCACAAAGCAGCCTAAACATGCATCATTCCATCACCCAGAACGAAATCAAGGCAGTCCCTGGCTTGCATGCCAGTCTTTTCTTTTCTTAGTTAATTTGTAAATTAATTAGGAATTTGTATTATTTGGACTGTATTATTTGGATTGTACTATTCTTTCATTCGGGACTGTATATTCTTTTGGACCCTCTGCGCGAGGGCATAATTGTAATAAGTGTGGGTGAGTGTGATGTATGTCTTCCAACCCCACGTCTTTCTTCCCTTTTATTTACCTGCTTATGATGGTTAGATTAGGGCATATTTCAATTAGCATACAGTATGACAGCATGTTTGCATCATTCATCTGTTTTGCACGCACCGGGCTCAGCGCATCATACAAACGACATTTGTATTTCAATTCCAAATTGAATACGTGTTAGTTGTAGCATTCCATATGCCATGTTTAGAATAGCCGAGCCTGCTATAGTTTGCATCTTTGCATGTGTTGCATTAGGCAATTCTGTGTATCTAGGATCATGCATGGATTTCTAATGAGTTTCTGTTTTGGCTTGGAGTACTCGGTGAGTTTTTATGCTTTAGCATCCTTGCATGCGTGTGAGTGTTGCCATGAATAGCATGCTTACCATGAGGCTAACTGCTTATGTGATATAACTGCCTTGAATGCCTGTGGGTGGAGGTTGTGTCACTTAAATTGGGACAATTCATCAAATGTTTGTTTTAAGCCCACTAGATAGTGGCAAAATCATGTTTCCTTAAGCCCGCCCGAGGGTGGCAAATCCACTTCTTAGCCTACTTGCGGGTAGCACCATCAAACCATTTTCAAACAAACAAACATGAAATGTTTTGTTCCAATTTAGGTGACTCAGTCTATACTTGTATGCTGTGCGCATCACATAGTAACCTAGGCTAATAACCGGAATAAGAACACACAATGTTTTCAAAAACAAATATCATGGTTAGTAGAGGCCGGTCTTTGACCGGGCGAGCGGGGGTGCTCACGAAGTGACCTTCCCCAATCGTACCCAAGTTCCCGAGCCGAGGCAACTTTGGTGATGACGGACACGTGGCCTTTGGCACCGAGTCAGGGTTTCCTAAATTTCCCCTTTAAAAAATATTTAGGTGGTGACTCTGTATCTGGCAAAGCAGTCCATGTTTGGCACTTCTTTCAAGAAATCTGTTTTCTCAAAACGATTTGCTGGATGTGGACTCTTTGGTTCAAGATTTAGAACCGTGACAATCGAGTCCTTGAACTGTAGTGAGCCCAATATGAACAGAACGGGACTTAACCCTCCCGGGGCGTTCGGGGACGTCTACACTAGGCTTCTATTGGGACTAGGTTTGTGTTGGCTATAAAAGAGAGGTACCCTCATGGGTCTAAAGTATATCTTTGATGCTCTGTCTAGTGAGTTTAGCACTATTGATTTTCTTTGAGAGATATACTGACTTGGTCGTCGGAGTGCCCCCGAGTGGACGAACCA
Source organism: Camellia granthamiana (assembly GCA_036172215.1). Lineage (NCBI taxonomy): Eukaryota > Viridiplantae > Streptophyta > Magnoliopsida > Ericales > Theaceae > Camellia > Camellia granthamiana. The sequence continues at coordinate 47,991,055 of CM069910.1, forward strand.
CCGCCGGAATCTTCTCTTTCTGTTGCAGGTCAGCTAGGTGTCATCTATTCTGCTAGTGCTCTCCAGCTGAATACTGAGGTGGCAGTGTGATCAGAAATTCACTCATACAATTTGGTGCCGTCTGTGGGAAAGAAAGGAGAATATATGGCCAGTGACGGACAGAAAGATAAGGTTGGGGACGAAATCGCTACTGGGAATGGTAAGCACGTTGACCTTGACATAGAGGAAGATGGTTGCAACGAGGAGACTCAGGATCAGAATCATGGCAAGAAAGACGTCGGCCAGGAGGGTGACGTGCCAAAGAAATCGGATCGAAGCGGGTATTACAACAAGGACAACTTCCAAGTATGGAAGGATAGATGCCGGCGGAGGGATGAAGAGGTAAAAGAGATGGCGAACAAATTGGCCGACTTGCAATCGGTCGCCAATTTCATGATGCAAAACAACGTCATGCAACCACCATTCCCGTTACAGGACATGCCAATTCTAGCGGCCAATGCCCAGGAAGGAGGGAAGAAAACAATCCCTGTAGCCTCCCAGCACACCAGGAGCGAAAAATACACACACCGGCCTTCAAGAGAGGTCGGGCAAGGTGAGTCGAGAAGGGAAGAATTGTAACAACCCTCGTCACTGTTTACTGATTACCTACTGATTACTGTTTACTGAGACTGAACATGATTGATAATTGAATTGATTAAAGTACCGAACTGACTGACTGAGATCCGAAACTGAATCGATTGACTGTAACTGTTTAAATGCATAATCTATTTGTTTGACTGCCAAATTATCTGTTCTCGTCTTATGCATTAAACTGCAAATTGAAGGCCTTATCGGCGGCCGAAGCCAAAATTGATTAATGTTCTGTGTTCATCATAATTAATGTGATTTTATGGCACATTTATCTGAAAATTGATTTGGTATGGTTAAATTAGATTAAAAATGGATAAAATGTAAAGTTTGACTTATTTACCAAAACGCCACTTAGTGGCCACTACTCTACATTTGTTGAGACTTGTATTCATGGAATCAAAAACACTTCATCAGCTCATTTGTGGCCTCTCAACCGAAATTAGAGAGAGAGGGAGGGAATTGAGAGGGATTTTGGCTATAATTTGATAATCCTTGAGGAAATTGAGGCATATGTTGGCAAATTGAACTTCAAGGCTAGTAATTGAAGACTTAGGTAAGAGAATTTAACCTTTTATTAATGTCTTTGAACTTGTTCATGCTTAGTTCTTGAGCCTCTAGTGATCTGAGCCTTGAATTGGTCCATATAATGTTGAATTAGAGCTAAATTGTTGCATGCATGTGCATATTGGCAAGTTTTGAGGTTGTAATCCATCATTCCTCACATGCATGTTCATAATCTTGCAATGGTCCATGTTTTCAACTTGTTTTTGGAACATTTGGCTCACTAGAGCATCAAATTGAAGCTTTGAAATGATTTGAATTCATGCATGTTTGCATGTTCTTCATGTTCTTGAAAATGGGTTTGAGACTTGGATTTAATTGACTCACTCTTGGCCTTTGAATTCACAAATTGAGCTTTGGAACTTGTTGAATATTGAGTTTGAATGTGTTTTCCAGAATTTGGGCTCAAGAGGTCGAGTATAGAGTGGAAGAATGCTTGGTTTGAGCTTGGGAGGCAAATCTGGAAATTCCAGAATTTGGCTCCTTCGCTCGAGCGAAGGATTCCTCGCTCGAGCAACCAACCTTTACTCTGAGCCACGCTCGAGCGAAGAATTGGTGGCTCGAGCGTAAATTTGCAACATCCAGTACTTTTGCATTTTCGACAGACCGCTAGAGCGAAGGATTCCTCGCTCGAGCGATCTCTTTGATTTTGCAAGCTCGCTCGAGCGAAGGAAGGCTCGCTCGAGCGAGACCCCTGTTTTCAGCAAGTTTTGTAAAATGTTTTCTGAGTGCATCTTTGCATCCTCATCCCATTCTAGGCATTCTTAGGCCTAGTTTAAGACATCTTAATGAGGATATAGATGTAGAACACACCGAGGCAAATTAGGGATTAAGTTATTGATCTTCCCCAACTGTATAGCTTAGTGTGTGTTCATCCTGTATACTATGTAGGGTTGGCTTACCGAGGGGACGCTGTAGCTTACTGTAGCCCAGAACTCTGTGAGTAACAACTGTGTAAAGATATGTTCAAAAATGATTATCTTCTGAACTGTTTACTTTATTGAATTTTTTACCTTATTGAGCTGTCTACTTTATTGAACTGTTTGCTGAACCGTTCACTGAACTGAAATGTTTACTAAATTGAACTGTTTACGAAACTGCTTACTGAATTGAACTGGTTACTGAACTGAACTGTTTACTGAATTGATACTGTTTACTGAACTGATACTGTTTACGGGATTGAACTGTTCACTGAACTGATATTGTGTACTGAATGAACGTATGTCTTATATTCTGAACTGTACTGTGGCATCCTTGGCACCTACTGTTTACTGTTACTGTGACAGAGAGATCTCTGTCGGTTCCCAAGTTTGGAACCACTACTGTTTACTGTTATGATGGCCATTCTGTATTTCTGATATGGAACAAAGTGCTGTACGGAACTAAGTGCTACACTGTGAGCCACCTCTAGAATCTACGGAACTAAGTGCTACAGTGTGAGCCACCTCTAGAGTCTATGCGAGACACCTCTTGAATCCACAAGTACTGTACTGTTCTCTGAAATAGTACTGTTACTGTTACTGTTACTGTACTGCTACTGATGGCCATCATCTACTGTTTGGTCTGTTAAGACCCGGTCTTTTAAGACCTACTGTTTACTGTACTGTTATGCCAATGGATGTACCACATATCACTGCTTTAACTGAATGACTGTTATGACCTGAAATATGAGCCACAAACTGAATGACTGATAAGCTGACTGAAATGACTGTTTTCAATACTGAAAGGACATTTATTCTTAACCCCTTTACGCATTGTGTTATTCACTGGGCTTTAGCTCACTGCTCATATATATATGTAGGTGTACAGGCACCAGACCGCAGCTAGGAGCGTCAGGCAAGCTTTAATTCTGTCAAGCCAACCACTATGCCTCACTGCGAGGTTTCGAGCCTATCAAGCTATGGCTTAGGGGCTTAGGGGTGTTTTATTTCCCCGTTTGTCTCTGTAACTGTTTTGTTTACTGTATAGACTGATAGCACCGTACCGTACTGTTTAATAGGGATTAAGTCCCAGTTTTGACTGATTGTATATTTTGTGCATACTATTCTGTACTGAAAGTATAAAGGTATGAAAAATCTTTTTGCATACAGACTGTCAGCTCATTGGACATTGTTTATTTACTGTATTGGCTTCTGCCATGCCCCTGTACCCTGTATTACTGTATTACTGTCCAGCAAGCCTTTGGTAGTCTCGGATTACTGGCCGGTTACGGCGCTAAACCCATAGGGGCGGGTTTGGGTCGTGACAAGAATCCTGAAGGACGCATCGCGCCAAGGAAGCAGACCCCAGAGAACATCGGCATGTTCAAAGACAGGAGCTGTGCTTCGATACAACTCATGGAGAAAGGTCGAAAAAGGCTCACAACGAAGTTGAGAGCAGTATGCCGAAAAAAACTGAAGTCAGGAGATAGCCGAGCTCCTAGCCGGACCAAAGAGGACTTGAGAGATTACCTCAAGAGGAAGCAAGATCATGCCGAGGTAACCTCCCCGGTCAAGCCGAGAACGCTGTTCTCGGTAGAATTGGACAAATTCGAAGCCTCGAAGAGATTTAGCATGCCGAGATTCCAGATCTACGACAGTAAGTCGGACCCCAACTTCCACGCCGGCTTGTACCTGAACTCCATGGCATTGTACACCGGGAACGAGTCGTTGCTCTGCAAGGTGTTCCCCTTATCATTCGGAGAAATTACGTCGGACTGGTTTCACAAGTTGCCGAAAGGAACTGTGAAAACCTGGGAAGGCTTGGCCGAGATGTTTGTGGCCAGGTTCGTGACAAACAAGCTACAGCCATTGAGGGTGGACGCCCTAATGGCCCTGAAGATTGGCGAGGATGAAAGCCTTGGGGCTTATGCCAAAAGGTATCATGAGGTATTCAACCGAACACCAGGATGCAACCAGGAGGTGGCGGTTATATCGTTTAAAAACGGCCTGAAGAATGACTGTCTGCTTCGAAAATCACTGGCAAAAACATTATCGAAAAGCATGGAGGACCTGATGGCCACGATAGAAAAGTATTCCAGAGCCGAGGAGGACACGTTGGGAACAAAGGCGTCCAAACAAGAAAAGAGAAATGGTTTGCCAAAGCGAAGCCGAGATAACACTGAATACAAAAAGACAAGAGCTCAGCCCAAGTGAGCAGATCCTGGATTCCAGATCTTGGATCCCAGATCCCAGAAGACAAGATCTCGGCCTAGATGATTAAGTTTGAGAAGAGAAGAGCTTGGCCTAAGTTAAAGAATTTTTATATAAGGTCCACAAAGGAGTATGTGGAAGCCATGCAGGGGGCAGATCCCTTGCCCATAGAGCAATATCGTAAGGATTCTTTTGGCCTTACGTGCAAAAGGAAGCTGAAGCCTATGTAAAAAAGCATGAAAATACTTTGAAATCCACTTGCAACGTGCGATAGAACATCAATTCGGCTGGGGACATACCAGCAACAACTTGCTAGGGCTTACAACAAGAAGGTTAGCCCAAAAGAGTTCAAAGTTAGGGACCTCAGCCTGAGAAAGGTTGTCGGCAATAGGGCATATCAGTTGAAACACAGATTGGAGCCAAGTGCATGCCAGTCAGATTAACAAAGAGACCGAGGTTGGTGACCTCGGCCAGTCTTTGTTTGAATCTGACCTCGGCGACAAGGTTAAAGCCATATGCTTAATGAGAACCCAAGTGGAACTTAGGTTCACATTAGGGGACAGAGAGTTGGAAAATGGTTCTTGGAAAGCTAAAATTAGTTTAACACTTGTTGAAATTTAAATTTACAAGTTGAAGTTAAACCGAGGTCATGTTTAACGCTTGTTGAAATTGAAATTTACAAATTGAAGTTAAATCGAGGTTATGTTTAACACTTGTTGAAATTGAAATTTACAAATTGAAGTTAAATCGAGGTTGTGTTTAACACTTGTTGAAATTGAAATTTACAAGTTGAAGTTAAACCGAGGACGTGTTTAACACTTGTTGAAATTGAAATTTACAAGTTGAAGTTAAACCGAGGTTATGTTTAACACTTGTTGAAATTTAAATTTACAAGTTGAAGTTAAACCGAGGACGTGTTTAACACTTGTTGAAATTGAAATTTACAAGTTGAAGTTAAACCGAGATTGTGTTTAACACTTGCTGAAATTGAAATTTACAAGTTAAAGTTAAACCGAGGTTGTGTTTAACACTTGTTGAAATTGAAATTTACAAGTTGAAGTTAACCGAGGTTATGTTAAAAGAAGATTGGTTTAACACTTGTTGAAATTTTGAGAAAAATTTACAAGTTAAGCCAAGGTTATGTTGAAAGAAATATCTACATACTTGCCGAGATTACCATGTTGCCAAGACTTGGAAGAAATTTGAAGATGCAAGTCTTGCTAAGAGTGAAGTATCGAGTTGTAAATAACACTTGTGAAAATATTGTAAAAAATATTTTCAAGTGTTAAGCCGAGGCTAAGATAAACCGATTAGTGGGTACAACCGAGGTGCTACACCCTGAGGAGATTACACAGTTAAGGTGTATTTTGAAGACATACAAATTATTTTAAGTATAGAATGCATTCAGAAAAGGAAAGAAGACACTTCGGCCTAACATTGAAGAATGATTGTTTAGATTACAAAAAGGCCGGTGTAAAGTACGTCGGTGTCAGACGGTGGTAGTAAGCAAAGAAGTGCAACGAAAGCCTCACCGGAGGCAGAGAGTGAAACTGGTTGCAGAAAGCTTCGCAAAAGTAGCAATGGAGGATTTGAGAGGGAAAGTTTGAACAAGAACGAAGATACAGAAGTGAAAAGACGGAGAGAGAGTTGATCAAAAGCATGAAATGGCAGCAAAAATGACAATTATGGTGCCTTGGACGACGTGCTTGTCAGACAGCACATGCAAAAGTGATGAGACTTGATAGCGTGTATCAGGTACGGTCCAGTAGGGGAAAGACACGTGGTAAAAATGGTTGAAATACTGTACATACCAGCTCATACGCGTGTTGGAACTCTTGGAGTTCTTGATTTAAAGAAGCAAATACCTCAGCTAGGAGGACGGTTTCGGCTGAGAAACTTGAAACGAACTTGGTCGTTGGTTCTAAGGCATTGATGGAGGCAGACTATAGGTCTTGATCATATTGAGCCGACTAAGTCCTGACTTCGGCAAAAAATGATGAAATGAGCTTAGCCGACGTGC
>CM069910.1:47997596-48035936 GCA_036172215.1 Camellia granthamiana
ATTTCTTAAAAATTGACTTGAGAAAATTTTAATGGCAAGTCACTTTGGGGACTATGACAAAATATTTTCCTTAAAAAATGTTTTACTTACTTTTTGTTCAACCAAACATTAAAAAATGTGTAAAATATTTTCAAGAAAAACATTTTACGTCAAAACAAACGGAGGCTTAGTGTGTTGCAATTTCTCATTGGCCAAGAATTATGCCACATGATTACTCTGAGAGAACCTAATAATTTTCCGTTACAACCAGGGGATTTCTGGTACATTGCTAGCCAGAGGAGAAGTCTGGCCATATATTTCAATGCTCAAGTACCTGAGGAGCATATAAATCTGAGACCTTCAAATTCACAGGATAGCAGTACCAATGGAATTTCTGGTGCCATTATGTATTGAGGTTTCCTGGGCATCATGTCAATATCCAGCAATGTATCAATCACCTACAGATTCAAACACTTGATCTGAGTTCATGACAAAACATACAAGAAAATAAATTTAAATTTCAAGAACCTTTCTCCCAAGTCCCCGTTAAAGAAGGTAACCATTTGTTATTTTCATAAATAGGCCCAGAATGGCTATCATCCAATGAAACCATTTTGATATCTCCCTTACTAATATTTTCCATTGATGCAACTCCATAAATTCCGCTGTGCATGTTTTACTCAACCACAGAACATCATCACACAACATGATATGAAGTCCATGTGTAGATGTAGCTTCATAAATGTGAAATTCAAACCTTTTTTGAGCTAGCGGAGATAGAGGTTACATGTCAAACCACTGTTATAGTGTATCTCTTTGGCCTACTCTATGGGTGTTCTATAATCAATGGACCAACTGAGCCATGCTACTAACTTGTTAAAGGCTAGAAAATAAGAGAACATATGTTGTACTTGTGTATTTAATTTGTTCCAATGGAAGACTACAAACCAATCAATTATGAGGATATCAATACGCACATTAGGGGATTCAAGACCTTGGCCAATCAAAAATAGTACAGCAACCATACACCGAACCTCGTGCCACAGGAAAGCAGTACCTGTGATTTTCACTGCGCAAAGCTGATCGCCTTCAAACCTGCATATAAAAAGAAACAGTATTTTTGACTAAATTTACAAACAATTTGATCAAGAAGAACAAAATCGTAACCAGTCAAACCAATGGAATGCACATTAAGCAAATTATCAAATAATGGTAGTGACAAATTTGAGTAAGCTGCAACATAGGAACTGGGCAGCTGATTGATAACAAAATGAGAAATTGATACAGTAATCCAAATAATACCTAGAGACACGTGTCCTTTCTCAATTCACTGTGACAGTATTGTATCTTCTCCTATTTGTTTTGAGCATACTACCAAGGTTCCATCCAAGGTAAATAAGAAAAGTACTTGCATGACTCAATTTTTACCATTCAGAAAGACCCTAATATGCAACCGATTTTTTTTCTTTTGATGGAAACTAAAGTTTTTAAAACACAGAACACAGGACTTTATAATGAAGAGGTAAAAAAATAAAGATAAATGCTCTGTACTTCACATCATTTCAGTCAACATCGCACTGGTTTTCAATTTTCAACATTCTATCTCCTTCTGCCTTTATCCAGCCTGTAATTCTCCAACATCCCAATAATAAAATCCAAAAAACATAACATCAATGAAAATTTTGAATATTGTGCACTTAAAGTCATGCCTTCTACTTGTGTACAAAAAATTCATAGGGCACCATGTTTTCTTCAGAAGCCTCGACTCATGATCTTCTTGACCGTCCCACAGACATTATAGTGCCTTCACCTAAATTTTTTATCATTTCAACTCAGCAGTGCAAACATCAGTCTTCATATCTCAAAAAGAATAAATGAAATCAAGAAAAAAAAAAAAAAAAAAAAAAAAAAAAATCAGACATTCAAATATTTGCTGCATTTATTATGATGATTCCTTACAAAGTTCACCACAAGTCTTAGCAAATGAACAAAGAAGAGTAAGCGATCAAAATGTCAGAATGAGATGCCTGAAAATCAATGTCATCTTGCAAGTAACACACAAGTGGAAGTCACAAATAAATGCAATAGTTATTGCTGGGTGCTAATCTCAACCTTTCACTGCAAGGAATTATTTCAAACTGCATGATCCGCCTCCTATAGTTATGTACATTAGCTGCATCCATCTTACAGAAGTTTCTGAAATCATGTTCCCCAACAAATTTCTTACCTGCATTCTCCATTGCCTGATGAAACATCAAACATGTAGCAAATAAAGTTTTAGCATTTTAGCAGGCACCATATGGGTTACTCCATATATGTTAGAAGCATAAAACTCATAGGCATACCTACCACTATATTCAGATTTCCTCTCCAGAAAAAATACTCATATTCCCTGCTCAAGCAGCTAAACCTGCATTGCAGAAAAAATAAATAAGGGGACCCATGACCACGTAGGCACACAAAGATCAACCATGCAAACTAGTTTATTCTGATGTTTAAAAAGAAAAAATAATAATAATAGCAGCTCATCTTGCAATATGACTAGAAAACTAAACAGAGAATGAACTACGGAACCAATAATCTCCTTTAATCAAAACTTGTAGGCATTAATCAGAATGGAACACAGAATTAGTGATTTTTCCTTTTAGTAATAAATGGTCGGGACAAAGTAAATTCTTAAACAGGATATGGAAGTCCAGAGACCATTTGGATTTCTTCAATAGAAGAACTCACAAGAGTACCACATGTTGGCAGACTTTGACATTTTAGATTTGTGTCCAGAAACCATTAGGTGTTTGTTTTGGAGGCTATGGGGTGGCTTGGTGGATGGGCACACCCCTTATTAAGAGTGAAGCCAGGGTTCAAGTCTCATAAAGAAACCTGAACGGGTGTTTGTTTTGAAGGCTAAAACGTCAAGGTGGGATGTCTTGGTATCTGCATACGTCTTGGTAGCATTAATTTATACTCAACAGCTTGGCAGCAACTCACTCCAAGCAAACATTCTTAAATCCTTTCCTACATATACAAAACAAAATGAGGAATTGCCAAAGTCCTCTCTTACACAACAGATATAACTCATCAAAGAAGTTAATTTTTTTGTACATTAAAAGTGTATTGAAAGAAATGAACCACGTTAATCATGTGAAAGAATATGGTGAGCACTTGCACCATATGAGACAAAAACCTTATTTTAAGTATGTTAAAAAAGCAAGAAACCCGCATTTTAAGTTGTCCATTGGTCAAAACAGTTCCTTAAATGCAGTATTTAATCTACGACAACCTGCGCTTTAATTAGAATGGTAAGCCCTGGGAACTGATGGACAATAAGCGACCTGTTTTCTTAAAATTCCTTTCTTCTTTTCTGATAGAAATCATGATATGCTATACTCAGTTCAGCAAATAAATCATACAAGGATCTCATACGTTAGAAAATAAGTCAGTAAATACCATTTAAAAATAAAATAAAATTGCAATGATAATAAAAGTTACAGTAAAGGAAAAGACTTGCAAAGCTAGACAGACCTTGCGCTGAAATCAATTGGAGCAGGACACCAGCCCATAATTCGAATATCTTTAGGAAGAACTCTATTCAGTATTCTCACATAGTCTACTTCTCCTTCTGAGATTAAAAGAACAAAATAAAATAAGAAGTAAAGATGATGGAATAATTAATTTAAATTACAAGCAGTGAGATGCAAATTATCTGTAAAAATGGTTCAATATATTTTAATCGAGTAAAATTAGGGCTGTTCAAAGATCAGTTCATCTGAAAAAACTAACTGGTCCGAGCCAACTCAACCAAAAATGGACAGCTCCTTGAAAATCGGCGGTCAGCTGTGGTTTCAAAGTGTCAAAATTTTCATTTAAGCGGTCGGTAACGGTTTTAAAAAATAAATTTGATTTGAAACCGAACCTTCTAATGTATATATATATAACATGCGTACGATTATTTATTAGTTGTAATGATTGCAGCTTATCAACCATTATGCCTGGCATTATTTGATTGGAGCATTAAATTACACTATCAATACCACTCTTTCTCTCTCTCTACTTTATCAACAAGTTACCTTATCAATTCAGGGAGTGGTTTTGCTGCAGTTGTTGATGCTACGGTCATGTGCGGTCGCCTTGTTTTCACCATTGAATGCTAGCCATGCATTCTAATTGTTATTCACTTAACTAAGCGTCATATAACAGAGACATCACCATTATACACTCACCCACCCCACATTAATTATTTATTATAGGAAATTCAATAACTCTCTCTCTCTCTCTTCTCGTCTTCCCCTCTCTACTTCTTTGCTTCATTTCAACTTTGAACTCACATCTGACATCTTGGATCCTTTCATTTGAGATCTTCAGTTCTGCTTCTTAGCTTCACTTACTCATCAATAACTTCAGTCTTCAGATTTAAATTTTATATTGATCACTAAAGAAGGATCAAGAAAGAGAGAGGGTAGTGATTGAATTTCATGGATATCCAATAGTCTTTTATCTCAGCTGTATTGAATCAAATGACCCAACAAGAAGATGATGATGAAACTTATATCCATCTGATTAGTCTCTCGAATTATTAGTTGTTGAGTTGTGTGATTGAACCCTATTCAATCTTCCTCTTTCCCTTTAGATCTAAAGGCTTCCTTCCATGTTCTACTGCTTCTCCGCCTCTGTCTCCCTTTCTCTCTTCGTAGATTTAAGGATTTGTGTTCCTTGATTCTCTCTATTTATTTATTTATTTTTCTGATTTCTTTTGCAACCAGCAAATAGATTTGTCCTACATGAAACTTAGGATGTTGATTTGTTGAATCGTTTTATGTTGGAAAACTAAACATTAGTGGGAGTTTTGCAAAATATTTGTAGATTAGTAAAAAAATTATAAATTTAATTATTAATGTTCATAAATTTTATCATTAATTTGATTTTTTTTTTTTTAAAGAATACACTGCGTTGTAATTCTCTCTTTTATTTATAAAGTAATAGAAAAAAATTTGAAAAAATTATATAAAAAAACTTGCGAATTTAACCTTTGTAACAAAATAAACTTGGAATTTATCAATTTAAACTCTAAAATTTTAAATTATTTTCTATTTAAATTATTGAAGGGGCAAAATACAAATGAAGCGGATTCAAGCTTTGGGCCGGTCCAAATCACTAACCCTAAACCCAAATGTCCATCCGATATGGGACAAATAGCCACGTGGGCCAAACCATTGAGCCCATCTCTACAAGCAAACTCATAAAAGGCCGAACAGAGGTATGATCGGAGCCGAGCTGAGGAGTGTGCAAGGTGCCACCTCAGCTGGTCCCCCCTCCTAGAATCACAGAAACAGTTAATAGAAGTAATGTGATCTGTTATATGCAAAGCTACAATGAGCACGTGACTCTATGGTTAACCACCCCATGGTCCTCTAACTTGGGCAATGCTAAAGAGAGCCTTGATGCACCCAAATTCCATGAACCCATCTTGAGAAACAAGCAAAGTCTTCTATATAAGTAACACTCTCTTCACATTGAAAGTATTTCATTCATTCTCAACTAATCTTGAACTAGCTCATCTCCTCTAATCACACATTGAACACTCTCTCTTCCTCTCTCTACACCTAGAGAGAGTTCTTCATCTTCTCCAGTCACTCATTCCCACACCAGAAGGGTTTTCCAACCACCTTGGCCAGGCAGCTCTGACAGTGCCTTGTTTTGCAGGTCCCCAGCTCCTAGACAATCCAATTCAATCTCAAAGCTCCGATCCAATTCATCTAATGCGGAATTTGGTATGCACAATTATCTATATATTCCATTTAGGTAAAACTAATGAAAAAAATATACATTTTAGTTATTAAAAGTCAACGAAAAAAAATATTTGAAATATGTTATATACACTATCATTTTTCCTTTGATTTTACTTAAAAGAAATAGAGTGATGATTTAGATGGAAAATAAATCAAAAAGATTATAATTTAAATTTATAAAATTAAAAAGTAAAATTTTATTTTGTTAAAAGAATCAAAATTTAAATATTTTTTTGTAATTTCTTTATAAAAAAAATTAAAATGAAAGGAGAGAGAGAAAATCATCCTTATAAATCCAATGGCCAATAGTAAATAGTCAATGTGGGAGATCATGTCTATGATAATGAAAGTCTCTGTTAAGTCACGCTCAATTAAGTGAATAACAATTTGAACACATCTTTAGCATTCAAGGGTGACAACAAGGCAACCGCACACGACCGCACCGTTAACAACTGCAGCAAAACCGCGCCATCAATTCAGTCTTATTAGATACCCCACTTTCTCTTTGTTCAAAAAAAAGAGAGACCACTTTCTCTATCTCATCACCCACCCACCATATTCTCTCATCACAACGCTTCCTCTCCCTATCTCAAACTTCAAATGAGAATAATAGTTCCATATTTTCCCGCTCACGTTGGACTTCTCTATAGCTGTCATCTGGTTTTCTTACAACTCTTCCTCTCCCTATCTCAAACTTCAAATGAGAGTAATAGTTCCATATTTTCCTGCTCATGTTGGACTTCTCTATAGCTGTCGTCCAGTTTTCTTACAACTCTTCCTCTCCCGCAAATCTTTGCCTTCAATTTATAATTGTTTTTTTTTTGTATTTTTGGGTTAAATGTATTTTTTTCCCATTACATCTTCTCTCTCAACCTCTTCTCCTCTCTGATCTCTATCCTCCATAATCCTCTTTTTTCGGACTGCAATTTGTAAGATATATTTAATGTATATGTATACATCTCTCACTATTTTTCTTGGATGTGTGAGATTTTTTTTTTTTTTTTGCCTAAGGACACTCATCGGCTCCGACTGACACCGACCGTGAAACTAAATCAGTTCTATCGGCAGTTTCAATGTATAGATCAGTCAACAATGGTTGTAAAGATATTGAACCCGATTCTATCAGTTTCGGATGGGGAGTCAAGGTCAAATCCAACCCAGTTTGACCCATGAATAGCCCTAAGTAAAACACTAGTTCAATTATTTTTTAAGACATTAATTGCTGATGTCATATTCTTAGACAAATTGCGAAACATATTGAAATCATCACCAGGACCTTATCCAATTGTTTGAAGAAGTATAAATTATGCACTGCAGCCCCATCCTATTAAGGCCATAAATTGCCAATAAAACCTAAATTCCACTGGGATTGGAAAAGAAAATGAGGCCATTCTGTATAGACTTGTCAAGTTTCATCAAAATGAAGAGATGTGATGAACTCGAGCCAAATATGAAAAATCAAAATTCAAGACAGGAAGATTGTTTGCTAACCATATAATTCCTTTGCCAGAAATGCCCCAGAACATCCGTTGCTCTGTTCTGTTTCCTTATGGTTAGATCGTAAAAACAGTGAAATCACCTGCACCAATCATTTCCATGCTTTTTAATGACTGAAGAAAAAGGCATTTAACAAGCGACTTCTACATGCAAATTAAAATAATAGAGATAAAGAAAATACTGGATGCCACCAGAAGAAAATTATAGTCTAAAGTCACAGGTCCTGCCATTTTTTATTGGTTTAAGACATATAGTATTGATTTCTACTAATATGAATGTAGTAAAGGTAAATACTGATACATATTACAAAAATGAAGGTAGTAAAGGTGAATGATCCTAATACTAATCTCAAGTTAATTAAATATAAAGCAATAATTCCAACTACTTGGTGTATACCACCATTCTGTCTTTTTCTGATCAATTCTAATGTAGAGCCATATCTGCAGTTAAACCAGGCAATCATATCATTTCTCAAAGGCACAACCCTCAAATCAAACCTAACACATAGATTGGCTTTGCTAAATAGAAAAAGGAAAAATCAAGTTCAAACTACCAGCTCATGAAAAAATTTGCAATTATGCATGCTAGCAATCAAAACTAAAGAGAAAAGGTAGTTCTGCTATCATCTTACTTGCCCAACAGAAGAAACTCCCTTGTCTGTTCTGCCACATCTTGAGTACCGTAAGTCCTTCTTGTCACCATCAATGAGCCTTGTCTTCTCAAGAGCCTTGAAAATTTCAGACTGCAGAACATCCAAATATTATACAAAGAATAACACAAATATTCCACTGATTGATTCAATGTAAGCAAACCAAACCTCTAAGTTCAATGCAAGCAAATCTGATATCAGTACAAGTACAACACCTAGAGTCTAATTTTCAGTTCTGCTCCAGATGATTCTGGGATGTCATATGTTGTTTCCACTTAAAATATGTAGAAACTGAATGTTCATCTCAAAATCAAAACTTTCCATAGAAATAGTTAGTCTTTGCAAGATGAACACAAAACTTAATCCAGATAAACCAGTCGATGCCATTTCCCTTCCAATCTTTATGTAGTGAAGTGAGTGAGAAGCATTCCATCTTTCCATACACTCCAAGATGCCTAGATGCAGCAAGACATTAAAAATAGAAGATATTTGCTGATATTTTATAATGGCACCAAGGAAACTTGGCACTCTCTTGATGAATTGTGTGAACTTCCGTAGAAATAAACTGCATGCTACTTTTGAGAATACTTGAGAGGAAGAATGTCTAAGGTCAATTAATCCTAACCTACATTCTTCATGGGTAAACATGACGGTCAATGCATTTATTGCTCACTCTCAGAGATCGTCTGTGATAGTTTAGGGTGGATAATACTTGAGTCCATCAGCAAAGCTCTTGGAATTCACAGTTTTTGGAAGCTCAAGAGGGAAAACAAGTAGTGAATCAGGCAGTTATGAACAACCCGTTGACTGATGTTTCCTTTTGGCTATACCTCAAGAGGACAAGGGTAAGAAAAAGTAGGACAAGTAGTGGACATATCACCACCTACCTTTTTCCTGAGCAATATATATATATAAAGACTTAATGGAAGTTGAATTGAAATTTGTCAAGTCGTGATGAGTTCTAGAAAATCCTCTGTACGTTATGAGTTTCTAAATTAGGAAGTTCGTATTTGTTGTTAGTTATGCTTTTATTAAAACAAACGTTCTATAAAGATCATTAAACAAGTTGATCAATAAGAACTTGTGCAGATTTTCACTCTTGTAAATGCTGAGACTGACAGACTTTGAATCTTTGATAACATTTTCTAGGTGCCTTAGTGAGATTTCTAAGGTCTATTTCTCTTTTTTCCTCTTCTTCGTTCTTTTAGTTTCCAGCAGTGTTGAGCATAATTAATAGCCTCAATCAGCCCTTCATTCAACCAACTAACCTACCATTTCCATCCCTCAAATTTTATACCAACATCAGCATAAAACCCCAACTAAAACCTAACTCTAAACCCGAAAAAATTGAAGTCAAGCCTTCATTCGATTGTAAGCAGCTTAATTCCCACGTTTAAGGGTCCATCCTAAATCAATATGTCTATTGATTACTCTTGAACTTCATGCCACCCATGTTCCATCAAGCACTACAGAACCTTTTGCCAATCTGAAACCGAGCAACATAAAGAGAGATGCATTAGGTAACAGCCAACTTAAAACCTCAAGTAAAACCCTTCAATTAACAAAGCAATTGAAGTAGTTTCATTTGAATAAAATATATCTTTTAAAAAAGTCACCAGTGAGTTGGGTGTTGCAGTCTTTGTACTTCAGACAAAACACAGCAAATAGAGACAAACAAATAATTAGGTTATTGAAAAGGGAACAATGCCTGATGATAGCTCATCTTATTGTTCACCATATAATAATTGTCATCAGTTAAAAACATTCAGGCTATGACAAACATAGAAAATTGCCAGCCTGTAGGGGGAGAAAATTGAGAATGCACCTCAAGGAAAAGCCCCTTTCCATATGGACTCTTATGACCTTTTCTAAAATGTTGTCACCTAGCAGTTAGCAATGCAAGAGCAGTTCCATTCCATTGGGTAAAGAAAACTAAAAAGTGTTAACTGAAAGCATGCAAGAAAAGTATAATGAGACATAACAAACATTCTTGTACTGTGCACCAACCTCTAGTATATAATAAAAAATTATGCTCGACTATGTTGAACTAATTAATTACCACTTTTTCTTTTGAGTTGGGAGGAATATATACAAATATCAGTAACACATTAAGAGTTGAACCTCAGCCCAATATTTGGTTGATCATATATATAAGTTGACATATTTCTTCTAACATAGACATTCAAAAGCTGAAAAGATGAAACCTACCTCGACAGTTGGATCCATTTGAGCCTCTGAAGCAAAACCAAAGAACCTGAAATGCAGCGGATATTGACTCACAATATGAACAACATGAACTCTACTAAACAAACAAAATTCATAAATATCACAAGTAAACATGAAGATTCAAGTAGGAACCACAAAATAAACAGTACAACAAATGTGGAAGCAAAAGCTAATGCAATATAAATACTGTGGCTTGTACCAGCAACTTCAAATAAGAAAATTCCGAATACTACTCTTCAACCACACTACTTGATTCATCAAAAAAGTGAAGAAAACAATTGCTAATTCAAACTATTGGTTGAACCCAAAACATAAGCTTCAACCCATCAAACTTGCAGAGTTGATCGTAGTTTTAAGACAATATACTCTGCACCAGGCAAAAAGGCCAGATTAGAACTGCCAAAATCGAGGACTGAGCATAAATATAATAACTGGCGTCAGATGTTTTCCCTCTTTTTTTGTCCCTTAATCACATGCCACTAGGAAAAGAGACTCCTATAGTGTCAACCATAAAAAGATAATATATGCCACTAGGAAGGGAGTTAGAAAGTAAAAGATCATAATCCAATTTGGCTTTGATTAAACATGTTGGACCATCCAACTTCGAAATTTTGCAAGTAAAAAAAGGTTCCAAAGTTCTAACAAGAGCTACTGAAAGGTGGCAGCAGTTTTGCTTCTATCAAGAACAGAAAAGAATGGACAAAATTTGAGTATCTCCCACCTACACAAACCCCAACAGGTGCAGCTTCAGGCATGGCCATTTACAAATGTTTGTATTTTTCCAATTTAGATTAGTCCACAAAAGAATGAAGATTCACAAGTCAACTGAACAAAGCCCTAAAAACAATACCAACCACTTGGGAAGTCAAATTCACCAATTAACAATATCCAAAACCACATACTCTGCTTGTTCACAGATCATCATGCCTTGCTTCATTGCCTCAGCCATAACCCATTGAATAGTTATTAAATCAATTAAAAAAACATATCTTTAAGTCTTTCATTTTATTTTATTTTTCTATATTCTTTCATGTTGTGAAGTTTGACCTATATGTTATTTCTAAGCTTCTTGGTAATGTACTTAACTGCACACACCAACAAAGAGAGAAAGGGCGAGGAAATTGAGAAGCGTACATAAATCTTAACAACAAACAAAACAATGCTAAATGGTTTAGATTGGTATCTTACATGTACTCGGATACGAGTATCGGGTGCAAGTGTGTATCCAAGCATCAGACCTTCATAAATTTAAATCTTGGGATATTGGGATACGTATCCAAAATTGGATATAGGTACGAGGACATGTCATATGCACATATATATTGCATATTATATAATATTCTCAGATGAGATGTTTTAAATTATATATAAATATACTATAAATTAAATACGATTCAGGAAAAATATGAAATTTCTACATCTAATTCATGTCAGAGGCTAAAAATATTGCTTTGCTAACAAATGTGAGTTTCTTCTTCATCATGTATTGTCACAAATTAAAGGATAGTGTCGGGCACATATCCCACTCCACTCCCTTACCCATGTTATATCTAGTGGACACGGGTACTATGAGAGAAATAGAAGAGTCCGTGTAACACAACACATACCTCTGACCAAAATACATTACTTTCAGAGCAACATATCTCTTGGAGGACCGATGCCCAGTCCTCATCGTGTTATAATCTGCATCAAGAAATAGACAACTTCAAATGAGTGCTTACTATACTACAACTATAATTCAACACTGAATACACGAATGGAAAGCAACCTGCCAATCTCTCCTTCACTTTCTTCCTTCTGTTCTTACCGCCTTCTAAATTTGATCTCCCCCTTCCATTGACTGAATCAACACTACCCATATTACGAGCATCAAGATTTTCCTCCATATGTGGAACAGTAATCTGCAAAGCTCATGTCATTAAATTATCAAACGGAAGAAACATCAATAAGTCAAACAAGAAGGATGATCATAGTTAGCCTGGCTAAACTTGAGCCGTTATAAACACTTCACGAAGCATAGGTCAGAAATTCAAATTCCGTGAAGTGTTTGATCCCCTGGTGTCATCAAGGACTTGTGCCTGGAAATTAGCCATATGTGGACGGGAGACTACACCTGCCTGGACTAGTCAGGGCTAGGGCTGTAAAATAAACCAAATTATTTGAGCTCGATTTGTGTTCAGCTCATTCAAGATCAACTCATTATGTGAACAATCCAAGCTCAAACACATTTTAAAGCTTGTTAATTTTCCAAACAAACTTGAACCGATTACTTGGCTCGGTTGTACTCGATTGGATGCATTATAAAACCCAAACTACTCGTGTTCGGCTCATTCATAGCTCATTTAAGATTGGCTCGTTATATGAACAAACCAACTTGAACACATTTTTAAGCTCCTTAATTTTTCAAAAAAACTTGAACAACCTACTATTATATGCACAATAAAAAATAAAAAAATCAAGCTATTCGAGCTCAGTTTCGATTAACTCACTTAAATCTCATTTAAGATGGGCTCAAAACAAGTAACCCATATTGAACTTATTTAAATTTTTAAGCCAAGTTTTCGAGTCAACTTGTTTACAGTCCTAACAAATCTCTGAATATCCTTAACATAAATAATAAACAGTTGGATAAACTACTTATTTCTCTTTCAGCTCGAACTATGCTTGTTTTTAAATACAATCACTATCATGTACATATCTATGTCTGGTGTACACATACTGCGTGTTTGAATATAAACGATACTAACCTTGTGACATTGGCAAATTGATACGAGAGAAGATAGCTCGGCATTCTTGGACTCCAATTCCTAATTGTGAGTTTCATAGAGATTGAAATTGAAGTGAAAACACTAGTCAGGGTTAGGGATTGAAGATTAATAATGGGGAAGAAATTGAAGACGAAGAGCGAAAAGGGATGAGAAAGGGAAGAGAAGAGAAAAGGACACCTTGACTCTGTTGGAGAGAGACTTGAGCTGAGATTGAAGTGCGACGATGATGTGGTCTGACTCGGGCTTTGCAGACTCCGCGATCTCTCTGCTCGGTTGATCCTCCATGACACCGCACTGTGTAACGATTCCTCCGGACTCCAAAAAAGGGTGCGTGCACTTGCTTTGTGTTTCTCTCGAATATTTTTATTAGACCAAATTAAACCCTACAGCATGAATAATTATCAAGTACACATTTAAACTTATAAATTAATCTATAATTATGTGGTATAAGAGTTGCTTCTATCATCATTAAATATGTAATAAATTAAAAATTAATACATATTCTGTCATGTTGCTATGGATAAAAATTAGGAAAAATTAGTTTAAGGCCCCTATCCAACTTTTAGTAATGGATTAGGTCCACAATATGTTCTTTTGTAGCCTAAGATCCCTCAATGTTATTTTAGAGTGTAAAATACCTGTCTTACCCTTGTTTATAATATACGTTGTTTTGAATTTGGCAGTTAAAGATCATATTGATATGTTGTGAGAGATTACGTGAGGATGAACTTGACGATTCAGATTTTTGTGGAGATTTTCTAGGGTTTTTGTAGGTGTTGAAATCCTGTTCGTTGTTTGTAGGTGTTGAAATCATGTACGAGTTGAAATCATGCTCGTTGTTTGTAGGTGTTGATCGCTCGTGTGGGAGTTGAAATCTGGTTCATTGTGTTTGATTTGATTTCATGTGGAGTTTAATTAGATAAGTTTTCAATTTTTGATTTGATTTGATCGTGTAGGTGTTGAATTAGGTTTTTGTTTTTTGTTTTGATCAATGTGAGAGAAACGAACTCAGTGTAGTTATTTTTTTTTTAAGTTAATTTTTCATTATCTGTTATTGATGAATTTTCGATGGAGTTTATTTTGATTTTTGGAGTTGCTTTTTCATTCTCTGTCAACATGCTTATGAGTTGCTTTTTGGTGCTCTGTTTTTCTGCGTTTTTGTGCTCTATTTTTTGTTCACTTTGCATTTTTTGTGTAGTGCAGAGAAAATTGCAGGTTCGTTACTATAATTGAACTCAAATCACAGAGAAAATTGTAAGCTTGTAGTGCAGTGAAAATCACAGAGAAAATTGTAAGCTTGTAGTGCAATGAAAATCACAGAGAAAATTGTAAGTAGGCAGAGAAATTTACAGACGTAGCAATAGAGTAGTAAGTGTTTTTTTTTTTTATAATTTTTTGAATTGAATGTTTTGTGAATATAACAGATCTTCTCTGTGATTTTTTTATGTGCTTGTGTTTAATATATTTTTGTCTCTTGATGTTAATGTGTTTTTGTTTTTGTTATATTGAAAGTGAATATAAGTTCACAAATTTCTCTGGACTTTTTTTTGTAGTCCAGAGAAATTCATATGATTGTATTACAAATGATAAGTATTACAAATTTCTCTGGACTTATATGTTGTGTTTTTATGTGTTTTTATATGTTTGCACTTTTCAAAGTTTTCTGATATGTTTTCTTTGCACTTTTTATTTATTTTTTTTTTTTGCACTTTTCATGTTTCTAGACTTTTCTTTGTAGTATAGAGAAAATCGTAGGTTTATTATTATAATCCAATGAAAATGACAGAGAAAATGTTAAGTTTGTAGTTGAGTGAAAATCACCCTTGAAGTTGGTGTCTTGATCTTGATGCTTATTGCTTCTTCAACTTGGACTTGTTTTTTTTGTGGTGTTCTGGTGCTGCTACTGCGTTTTGATCTAAGATCATAAGACGCAGACACAGAGACTTTTGGTTTCTTTTTCGGGGTTTGTGGGGTTGTGCTGCTTCTGCGCTTTGCCATTTCTATAGAATGAAAACATAA
Organism: Camellia granthamiana; assembly: GCA_036172215.1. Classification (NCBI taxonomy): domain Eukaryota; kingdom Viridiplantae; phylum Streptophyta; class Magnoliopsida; order Ericales; family Theaceae; genus Camellia; species Camellia granthamiana. The sequence continues at coordinate 48,012,521 of CM069910.1, forward strand.
ACATTAAATCCCAGAGAAAATTACAAGGTAGCAATGATTACACAACAGAGAAAATTACAAGATAGCAACATAAACATGATTGAGAAAATTACATAACAGAGAAATTTTGAGGAAATGGAGCATTGAACAAAATAAACATGCCAGAGAAAATTAGACACAAGACATAAACATAATGTGGCCAGAGAAAATTATAAATGCTGCCAGAGAAAATTAGACACACAAGTAAGAAAAGTAATTTGGCCAGAGAAAATTAGACACACCAATAGAGTAATAAGCCACAGATAATCTGCTTGAGAAAATAATGAAGAAACATAAACATGCCAGATAAAATTACACAATAGAGAAACACAAATGTAGCAAGCCAGAGAAATTTACAAAAACAAGAACACAAGAAGCTTCAATAAGAAGCTCCAATAAGAAGCTCCAAATGCACAGAAAGCAGTTCAATTTTGACAATTGAAAGGAAAGCAACCCATCATTAGTTGGAAGCAAAGAAATTATGGACTTCCAAAGAATTTCTCTGGATTCAACCCAGAGAAAATTCAAATTTCTCTGGTCCAGAATTTATCTGGAACGATAAAACTTTGATTTGATCAATTTGTCTTTGGTTTTGCTGCTGCTGATTCAATCACAATTTCATGCACAAACAAATTAATAGTTCTTCTATGAGTTTGTGATAGATTTTCTTTAAACTTAATGCTATGAATTTCTCTGGGTTGAATCTAAAGAAAATTCAAATTTCTTTGGATCACTTTAAGCCTTCCTCTGCTGCTGCCTCTTCCTCAAGCTTCTTTTTCCAATATTCTTCAAGTAGGGGTCCAAATATTGCTTTTCCAGAAACAACTCCAATTCTACTAAACGCAAAAAATCAAAAGACGTTATATTCAATACTCAGAGAAATTTTGAACCTAAAGATGTTATATTCAACACTGGATATATATATATATGTGCTGACATTGTATATATATATATGTATGTATCATATATATATATGTTTGCAACCATAGATAAGATAACTAAGAGTGACTGTTTGATTATGGTTGCAAATGGTCTTAATTGATTAATTATCATTTATATACTAGTCAAGACAGTAAGCAACAGATTGTATATATATATGTATGTATCATATATATATATACATCTATCAACTCCACTCCACTCTGTTTGTTTACCCAGAAAATCAAATTTGCCAAACATAATGCTTTTGTTTTGCTGAATTTGTTTTCGTACTCGCCGGAAAATACCCAACACCAGTACCAGCATCACAAATGAGAATATCCAGTAGACAGATCAAAAAAATCAACTTATCTGAAGATGAACAGACGTAGGGTATTTTGGTCCAAGAAATTGATAAAATGCGAGGGTATTTTGGTTAGGGACCTGAGGCAGTATTACATTTTTTAATGTCGTTTATGCAAAAAATTGTTATTATGAGGGAGCTTAAAAAAAAACCCCCTAAAAATTATGAATACTTTTTCAATGTCTCAAATGTTTTTCTTTTTAAAAAAATTATTCAACTTATCTCTGGTTGGTTAGGTTTCTCAATTGAAACATTATATTGGGCCCATTTAAATTGTTCTCTAAGACTCATTAAGTATTTTATACCTGCAAAAAAATTTATCTTTTATATTCATTTAATTTATATACATTTAAAAAATATAAAAAGTTTGAAAACATTTTGCACAAATTTCATATTTTTTAAATATATGTAGATAAAGTGAATTTAAAAATGATTAAACTAATAAAAATTTTAATTAAAAAAAAAACGGATTGAAAACTCACAAGGTTATTTTCTAAAACGGGTAAATTACACTGACACCTCATGAGTTTTCTATTTAATATAAATCCTCCATTTACATTTGAAAAATTACACTTATCTCCTGTTAGATTAAAATGATATATTTGCCCCTTAAATTTTAGAGATATTTTGTTCATGTCATTTCAAAGGAAATAACAATCATCTTTTTTAGTTTAACTCACACAAAAAATTATTATTATTTTTTATTTTTGTGTTTTTTTTATTGAATTTTTTAATATTTTAAGTAATTTTTTTATTTTTTAGATACACATGATCTATATATACTTAAGAAGTATAACTTTTTGTGATTTTTTTTTTTAAATTCACCAAATACAATATATATATATATATAAATACAAAAAATCAATATATTATCTTATTTTATTGTATTCAATGAATTTTTTTAAAGTTTTTTGCACAAATTTTATACTTTTTAAATATATCTAAATTAAAGCTTGTTTTGGAAAGTAAGTTAAAAGCTAGCTTTTGACTGTTTTTTTAAAAAAATGTGTAAAAAAAGTAGACAGATTGTATAATTCAAAAAAAGTTAAAAAGTCAAAAAATTTGCTTCGAGTTGCCAAAACAAGGCTAAATTGATCTAATCTAGATATAATAGTTAAAATAAAAACGAAAATTTTATTCATATATAAAAAATTTATACAAAAAATATCATAAAAATATTGTGATAATGATATTGTTATAAATATAAATCATGTTTATAGGTGTTTTATTTTAAAGTGAAAGGTCACCATTAAGCTATATCATTGTGTTTGAAAATTCTATATAAAATTTAAGTTTGTATATCATCACTTCATAAAATATGTTCAAGTAGAATTTAATGATAGAAAGTTGTAAAATGTAACTATGATGATAGAAAGAATAAATGGTAGGAAAAAGAACAAGATGGTCATTTAAAAAAATTTAGGGTATGACATCAGCAATCCAGGGGTAATTTGTACTAAGATTACAAACCTTAATGTGAGGAATGTAATTTTTCAAATGTGAGGAGAAATCTGTATTAAATAGAAACCTACGGGGGCATTGGCATAATTTACCTTTTTAAAACTCTAAACTTAAATAGAGTATTAAATTAAATCAAATCAAAAATTTATTTATTAAATTTTAAAAATTATTCAAATAAAAAAATATTTATTAAATTAAATATATTTATTATGTAAATATTTTAATAACTTTTAAATTTTCTAATTTGTGTTGATAAACCCTGTTTAGGAGATTTTTTATTTATTTTATATATAAGGTATTTTAGACCAGTTTATGCGTACCAAGCGAAATCTCTACAGTCCAAACAGGTTTATTCCCTGTAGTCCGTGGCCCTAAAGCCATGTTTATTTGGACAGATTAGATAAGGAGAATTGTAATCATAGGATACATAGTCCGTGGACTATTTGGTTGGAAATGACGTGTATCTCATATTTGTTTTTTCATAGGATTAAATGTCTGGAAATGACTATCATATTAAATCCAATGTTTGATTGAAATATTATAAAGAATGATAAATACCTATTAGGGATGGTCACGAGATGGGTTTGCCATTTCCCAGTCCCGCCCCACCCCCACTACGGGTGGAATTTTTCAACCCCACCCCTACAGATACTTGCGGATATCCAACCACATTTGAAATAGTTAAAAAAATTAAGAAATATTTAAATTCTTAATACACTAAATAATATATATTTTTTATTTTAATTATATAAATAGTGAGATTTTTAAGATTATTATTTATTTATATTTAAACAAAATCATAGACTTTTAATATTATTTTCTTATATCTAATTATATTTTATGTATATATATACATATATTATTTATTTATATATTATTAATTATATCGGGTGGGTACTATATCGGGCTGAGTTTGGATGGGAGAAGCAATACCTGCCTCTGGCCCACATGAGTGTCGGTGCGGGTAAAATTTGCCCTATTCAGGCAGGTAAGCGCAGGCCCCCGTTGATCGGATTAAAATGGCCATTCTTAATACCTATGAAGCACGAGCACCCAAAAAATGTTGTCGTACAAGTACCGAGTGCATGTATGCGTACAAGTACGGGTGCACACATACTGGGTATAGCAAAAACATACCGGATAGGTTTTATACAACTTGTATACATTCGGTATGCTATGGGTACGCGATGGGTACTCCATGGATACGTGGTTGTGTACTCCAGGATCAAAACCAAATTTTCATAATTTTTTAGGGGCACAAAAGCAATTATTGTTTGCTTATTTTGAAAAATTAAATAAATATCGGATATTTAGTAATAATAAAAAACATAAAAAAGCATATTATATCTATTATTTTGAAGAAACCTTCAATCATTCGAAGAACCAAAGAGTTAGTTAACTTCCTATTGAAGAACAGAGTTCGTCAAATTTGCTCTCCATCGAAGATGACATTGAAGCTTGATATTCTGGTGAGTTCATATTCTTCTTCTTCAATTCGTCTTTCTCTTTTTTCTTCCCTTCTTCTTCTCTTCTTCTTATTTTTCCTTCTTCTTCTTCTTCGATTATTTTCGATTTTTTTAAAAGATTTTTTCCTCTTTATTTGATTCTTCTCTCTCTCTTTTTTCCATTTTTTTTCCTTCATATTCTCTTGTGAGTTTTTCAAATTCCCCTTTCTCTCATTTTATTTCAGATATTTTTTTTACATTCGTCTTCCTCTTTCTTCTTCTTTTACCTTTTTTCAGATTTCTTTTTTAATATTCCCAATTCATTTTAGATTTTTAGTGATCTAATTTTTTTTTTGGTTTTATATTTTTTCCCATAATAGCTGGAATTTGATGCAACCTACAGCCTTATTCCTCTTTAATCATCTTAAAAAACAATTAGGTAATCACCCACTCTATGTCATTTTTTCTTAGTGTTATAGTCTTATATTAAAACAAAAGATAAAAAAAATTAATTACTTTCATCATAGAGTATTGATATTTTAAATTGTTATTTGAATATTTGAAAATCATATCTACTTTAATTGTTAAAGAATGATTTATTTTTTGATATTGTAATTTCTCTTTTTAATTTTGATATTAAACTTTAATTTGTATGTTAGATGTTTAGCGATAAATAAAAAAATAAATAAAAATTAACGTAGCTCAATTGTATCCCCGTATCATACCCATTCTCATATCTACACTCGTGCTTCCTAGATAAATATTCAAAAGACTATTTTGTCCTTTTCAATTATTTAATAAGTAATAGCAACATTAGACTTATCTTTAATATTTTAATTCTTTTTGGCTAGATCAAATAAAAATTTATTTTATTATTTTTTATTAAAAAATAAATTTATTTTTTAAAAATTAAATAAAAAATATCAATAAAAATTTATGTTATTTTTAAAAATAAAATTTAAATAAGTTTATTTAAAAAAAATAAAATAAAATAAAATAATGAAATTAAACAAAACTCAATAAAAATTTAAACATTGAAATTAAATATATTATCAATAAAATTTTAAAATAAAACATCTATAAAAAATTTATTTAAAAAAAAAAATCAATAAATAACACATCAATAAAAGTTAATAAAATAATTTTATTTTTAAATTGAGACATTTAAATTTTATTTAATTTTATTAAATATTGAGAGGGTAATTTATATGAAAATTGGGCCGAGCTGAATAAATTGGGCCAAGCTAAAGTGATGGGCCAGTTTGGGCCGCACTGCGAAGGGCTGAGTAAAAAGGCCGTCTAAGTTACTCCGGCCTGAAGAAGTAGCCTTGGTGTTAGACCGGTCACAACCGTGGTAATTAGTTCGGTCACATAAGGCTTATTTCTACTTCGGTTGAGGGATGCGTTGTTCGGTTTTCAGTAATTAGTTCGGTCGTAGCGTATGGAAACCGAGGTGTGCTAAGTCCTTAAGAGGACTTGGCTCTGAAGTTAGTTCGGCTCAACTCTCTTATGGTTAGCTCGGTCTTAGCATGTGAAAGCCGAGGTAAGAGAATGGAAAGTAAGGGCCGAACTAACGTTTACTTCGGTCATATTGGAGTTTGGCCATGGTAAAACCATCTCACTTGGTTCAAGCAGTGAGGGGGGTGTTGAGAGAAGCATTATCTCTCAGGAGTATGAATTCTAGGAGGACTCTACGTGGAGGAATAAGAGTCCTACTAGGATTGTGCCACACGGAACCTATAAAAAGCTCACCTACATCACCTATGAGGAGGTAACGCAACTTGGTTTTCTGAATACGCAGAGCTTTTGTCTATTTGTCAAGCTTACTGACTTAGGCATCGGAGAGGTTTCCGGCACACACCCGCCGGCTAGCTCACGTTTGTGTTTTCAGGTAGTAGAACGACGTCGTACGGAGGGGCGCAAGCTTGGTCAACAGGATTATACGAGAAGGTGTATTTCTTTCCCGTACAATTGGCGCCGTCTGTGGGAACTCAGACAAGAACAACCTTTTGATCAAGCTTTTCCTCAGGAAGAATCAATGGCGCACAACGAAGATGTGTCACAGTCCGCCGTCGACGGACAAACACCACAAGGAGGTGCGAGACGCGAAGGACTACCTTTGATCCCTCCTATGGCGGACTTGGAGCATCGACAGAATCCCAAGAGGGATACAAGGGAGAGAAGGCGGACTGACAGCCCTCACCACTCCCGTTCACAGAGTCCAGAAAGACAAAGGCGGAGGATTGATCAAACCTTGGAAGAACACGTCAAGGAGCAAGACGAATTAATACGACGGATGGCGGCGGATATGGAATCCCTAAAGCCAGATGAAGGGAAAAGAAGTGGCGACAGGAGCGAGGCGCACAACCAAGACGCCTCCTCATCACTCGGAAGGTCGTAGTAGGAACACCACACCTTCACAAGCAGAGAGTAAAAGCCTCAGGACAGGCGATACTCAACCCAGATCTTCCAGAACTCGTCACCCCAGGTCTGAAAGGACGAGATCTGAGAGGTCATACACGGAAGGGAGCACGTATTGGCCTTCGCATACGCACCAAACAAGATCTAAACAGACAGAGTTACCCAGATCGTCCGACCTACGAACCGTGCTAGAAGAAAAGGCACGATGCAGGGAAGATGCCAGGGCACATGATCCACATAGAGTTTCTGCCTTACAGCGGTTGGCTCCTCGGACGCATGGAAGCGTTGAGGTTGGAATGCCAATACCGCGCCCAGCCTATGAACCAACCGACAAGGCATTGGCGAGGCTGCAGACCTCACCGTTCGTTCTAGCAATTGAGAACGCGCCCTTACCATCAGGCTTCCTTCAGCCCAAATTCACTACGTATGAAAGGAAGACGGACCCCTATTCACACTTGAGCCACTTTCGCCAGGTTATGGCTGTATACCGGCGAAACGAGGCTTTGATGTGCATCCTCTTCCCATCAAGCCTTGGCGACCTAGGCTTGACTTGGTTTGAGAAACTTCCAGAAGGCAGCATAGCCTCCTGGATGCAATTGGCAGAAGCATTTGTAACAAGGTTCCGAACAAACACCAAAACCCCGGTGGAGATCGACCAGTTACTCTCCATCGACATGGGCGAGAAGGAAACCTTACGATCCTACAACAGTCGTTACTGGGAGACGTTCAACCAGATTGGGGATTGCCCCACCAATCTCGCCATTGCCCAATATAAAAGAGGACTTCCAGTTGGGAACAGACTAAGGGACTCAATCACCATGACGCCGCCTCTCACCATGGAAGCCTTGATGGAAAGAGTGCATCAGCACATCAGGGTGGAGGAGGATGGCGCTGTAACAACGCCCGCGGGGGACCTCGCTACAGTTCGAACTCGATTTTTGTTGCGGTTCCAAATCTCGAACCAAAGAGTCCAAATCCGGCAAATCGTTTTGAGAAAAAAACAGATTTTTTGAAAGTAGTGCCAAACATGGACTGCTTTGCCAGATAACAGAGTCGCCACCTAAATATTTTAAAATGGGAAATTTAGGAAACCCTGACTCGGTGCCAAAAGGCCACGTGTCCGTCATCACCAAAGTTGGCTCGGGAACTTGGGTACGATTAGGGAAGGTCACATCGTGAGCACCCCCTCTCGCCCGGTCAAAGACCGGCCTCTACTAACCATGATATCTGTTTTTGAAAACATTGTATGCTCTTATTCTGGTTATTAGCCTAGGTTACTATGTGATGCTCGCAGCAAACAAGTATAGACTGGGCCGTCTGAATTGGAACAAAACATCTCATGTTTGTTTGTGAAAGCTGGTTTGCTACCCGCAGGTAGGCTTAAAATGTAGATTTTGCCACCCTCAGGTGGGCTTAGGAAAACATGGTGTTGCCACAATCTAGTGGGCTTAAAACAAACAGTCAATGAATTGTCCCAATTCAGGTAACTCAACCTTCACCCACAGGCATTCAAGGCAGTTATATCACATAAGCATTTAGCCTCATGGCAAGCATGCTATCATGGCAACACTCACACGCATGCAAGAATGCTAAAGCATAAAAACTCACCTAGTACTCCAAGCCAAAACAGAAAACTGATTAGAAATCAATGCATGATCCTAAGTATACTGTAATGCCTAATGCAACACATGCAAAAATGCAAACTATAGCAGGCTCGGCTATTCTAAAGATGGCATATGGAATGCAACAACTAACATGTATTCACCTTGGAATTGAAATACAAATGCAGTTTGTATGATGCGCCGAGCCCGATGCATGCAAAACAGATGAATGATGCAAACATGCTGTCATACTGTATGCTAATTGAAATATGCCCTATATCTAACCATCCAAAGCGGGTAAATAAAAGGGAGAAAGAAATGGGGGTTGGAAGACATACATCACACTCACACACCCTTATTACATTTATGCCCTCGCGCGGAGGGTCCGAATAAATAATACAGTCCGAATAAAAGAATAATACAGTCCGAATATTACAGTCCGAATAATATACAAATTCCTAATTAATTAACAAATTAACTAAGAAAGCTGTAAAACTGGCATGCAAGCCAGGGACTGCCTCGATTCTGACGGATGACGCATGTCGGGCTGCCTGGCGTGGAAATCCACTGGGATGCCCCGATTAGCCTCTGTTTGCAGTGTTTCTTGAAATGCGTGCCAGACTCCTTGAAGACTTGTCTTTCTTTGATTCTTGGCTTTGATTTGTAGCTTCTCAACCTCTGAAATTCACCTCCTTGCTGCTGAAATGATGGTAGGGATGGTGAGGCTAGGTGTTGATGAAGGAATGGCCTTGACACTTGAAGCTTTTTTGGAGTTTTAAGCTAAGGAAATGGAGGTTTTTGGAGAAGTGTTCTTGAGACAAGTTTTGCCAACCTTGAAGAAGGAGAGGGAGGGCCCTTCAAATAGGCAAGAAATGGGGTGTAAAAGGGGAGGGAAAGCACCCAATCTTTCCCTCCCGAAATATCCCCCGGATGCCCCGGGATATGCTGGAAAATATCCGGACAGCTGGGACAGGCTGGAAAGCAGGAAGCTGGCCGGCCAGGTAAATTTGTGGGAGGTGGCCGGCCGGCCACCCCACCTGGTCGGCCAGCCACTCACCATGGCCGGCCGGCCACCCCAAGAAAATGAACAGAAGATTTTCTGGCCGACCAGTATAGAAAGGTGTCCTCCCAAGTGTGTAGAATAAGGCCCCATGGTTGGAATTTGGCAACTCTGAAGCAGGAGTCACAACATAGAGCTTGAAGGAGAGGCCCAAAAATGAAACCAACCATTGCTGGCCGACCACCATACCAAAGTGTCCTCCCAGATGTGTAGAACAAGGATCCAAGGTTTGAATTTGGCAACATTGAACCAAGAGTCACAACATAGAGCTTGAAGGAGAGGCCCAAAAATGAAACCCACAGTTTCTGGCCGACCACCAACCCTTAGGGTCCTCCTAGATTCCCTCATCACAGATATGTAGCTTTGGTTGGAAGAAAATACCCCTAGGGTGTTCAACATTGGCCCGGAAGTGAGCAAAACGGGCTCCGGAGGAGCGAAACTGGTTATCTGGGATAATTGCTGGCTTCTCACCCCCCAGTGATCTTCCTGATGTTGAAACAGAGGCACCTGCCAAGTTTGAACAAAAACTAATGAGAAATGAACGCTCGGAGCCAAAACCGAGCAATTCGGGATCCCGAAAATGAGCTGCGGGTGCCGGAAGTGGTGTTCAGCAGCGAAGTGGGCATCCGCGACCCCAGTGTCCTCTGGAATGACGAAACAGAGATACCTGCCAAAAACCGGAGAAAATGGATGCGAAATGAATGCTCGGGACCAAAACCGCGCAGTTTGGGGTCCCGAAAACCGGCTACAGGTACCGGAAGTGGCACACGACCACGAAGTGGGCATCAGGGGCCCCAGTGTTCCTCGGAGCATTAAAACAGAGGTCTCCGCCAAAAATCGGAGAAAGCGGAGATGGTTGGGCGGTCCCGAGCCGAGGCACACGGCCTAACGGCCCCGAAAACCGGGAACCGGGCTCCGAAATGGGCAAAATGGCCTACGGCCACGAAAAGTAGCTCACGGCCACCGGGAGATAATCTGCGGGACCACTCCCTTCCCTTAGGAAAGAAAACAGAGAAAACCGAGCCTGGTTCGCAAACCGAGACAAGGTAGAGAAGATGGTTCGGAGGTCCGGAGGCAGGGCGCGCGGCCGCGACTCTGAGACTTCTGAACGAGCACAGTATGCAACATCACCGAGCGCTCAACCGGTGACGTCTGAGTCTTAAGGTCGGTCAAAAATGGGGTGTCTACAGTTGCCCCTCTTTGACAGAACTCGGAAGTCAAGAAGTGACGGGAGTGAATGTCAAAGCCCAGAGACGACCCATTTTTGACAAGGCCGAAGACTTAGACAAACATACAGGATAAACAAAGATGCATGCCTGCAGGCAAAAAGGGGGGGGCAAAATGCAAAATGAGAGGCGCGGAGCCAGATGATCATGCAAATGCAGCAAGCTGTAATGAAGCAGGTATTGACAAATAGATGCAACAGTTTTAAGCAAGAATGCAAAGCAACAACTACATCTCATGCAGTTTAGGAATGCGGAGAATTATTCAATTCTCGTCGCGTCTCACACGGAGAAGATACAATACCTGCGCGATTCGTCTGGTCGCACCAGCCTCAAATGAACCGTACATACAATATCGTGCCTGCGAAATAGAGAAACTCAACAAGAACAATATGCTAACAACATATATTCAATGCGATTCCTGTAATTCGAAAAGTTTGACACACGCAGTGTCGGCAAGTGAATGCAAATCTAACCACATTTCATGCAGAAAGGATTGCAGAAAGGATGTAAGAAAATTTTTGCAATTCTCATTGTGAATACAGTGTGCATTTGTGATAGATACACAAAGCGAACGTGTGTGATTGATACACCAAACGAACATGTGTGACAGATACAAAGCGAAGCGAGTGTGATGGATACACTATATGAAGCAAAGCGTGATGGATACACAAGATGAGCATAGTGTGATAGATGCACAAAGAGAAAGTGTGTGATTGATACACAAAGTGAGCGTGTGATTGATACACAAAGCGAAAGTGTGTGATTGATACACAAAGCGAAAGTGTGTGATTGATACACAAAGCGAGCATGTGATAGATACGTAAAGTAGGCATAGTGTGATAGATACAAAGCAAGTGTGTGATAGATACACTATATGAACGAAGTGTGATTGATACACTAAATGAATGAAGTGAGCAAAGTGTGATGGATACACAAAAGGCAAACACAAAGTGTGATAGATGCACTAAGTGAACAAGTGTGATGGATACACAATAGGTGAACACGAAGTGTGATCGATGCACTTAGTGAACAAGGTATGATTGATATACTAAATGTGAACACGAAGTGTGATCGATGCACTTAGTGAACAAGTATGATGGATATGCTGAATGTGAACACGAAGTGTGATAGATGCACTTAGTGAACAAGTATGATTGATATACTAAAGGTGAACACGAAGTGTGATAGATGCACTTAGTGAACAAGTATGATTGATATACTGAAGGTGAACACAAAGTGGGATAGATGCCCTTAGTGAACAGGAGTATGATTGATATACTAAATGTGAACACGAAGTGTGATAGATGCACTTAGTGAACAAGTATGATGGATATACTGAGGGTGAACACGAAGTGGGATAGATGCACTTAGTGAACAGGAGTATGATTGATATACTAAATGTGAACACGAAGTGTGATAGATGCACTTAGTGAACAAGTATGATTGATATACTAAATGTGAACACGAAGTGTGATAGATGCACTTAGTGAACAGGAGTATGATTGATATACTAAATGTGAACACGAAGTGTGATAGATGCACTTAGTGAACAAGTATGATGGATATACTGAGGGTGAACACGAAGTGGGATAGATGCACTTAGTGAACAGGAGTATGATTGATATACTAAATGTGAACACGAAGTGTGATAGATGCACTTAGTGAACAGGAGTATGATTGATATACTAAATGTGAACACGAAGTGGGATAGATGCACTTAGTGAACAGGAGTATGATTGATATACTAAATGTGAACACGAAGTGTGATAGATGCACTTAGTGAACAGGAGTATGATTGATATACTAAATATGAACACGAAGTGGGATAGATGCACTTAGTGAACAGGAGTATGATTGATATACTAAATGTGAACACGAAGTGGGATAGATGCACTTAGTGAACAAGTATGATGGATATACTAAATGTGAACACGAAGTGGGATAGATGCACTTAGTGAACAAGTATGATGGATATACTAAATGTGAACACGAAGTGGAATAGATGCACTTAGTGAACAGGAGTATGATTGATATACTAAATGTGAACACGAAGTGGGATAGATGCACTTAGTGAACAAGTATGATGGATATACTAAATGTGAACACGAAGTGGGATAGATGCACTTAGTGAACAAGTATGATGGATATACTAAATGTGATAAAGTGTGTGATTGATACATCAAATGAAATGAAGTGTGTGATTGATACACTGAATGCAATAAAGTGTGATGAGAGTGTGATTGATACACTAAATAAATGAAGTGTGATTGATACACTGAGTGAAATGAGAAAGAAACTTGATAGGTACAATGCAATACAATGCATGATGCTTACGGAAAGCAATAAATGGACAAAGCGGCGCTTTTAGAAAGCACCTCATGAGGTGAGTGGCGGTGAACCGCTCTACTCTGATGGGGATCTCCCCTCGTGCTCTTCGAACACTTTACCTTGAACTCACAGTACAAAGGCTCTGGAATGCTGACAAATAACAACATCTGGATGTAGGAGCCAACGGCTGCTGCTTGTTTTCCTGATCATATTCACAACTTTCCCTATTCTCCAACGGGGTGACAGACTAGGTTGGTTCAGTATCCAGAACTGAGGCGCATACACATGCTATCTCAATCTATGGGGCTGCCATACAGATTTCAAGCCGAGGACATGCCTCTGGGTATTTAAACCAGACTCTAGTCTCGGAAATCCCGAACCTTTGCGTTCTAGGCCACGGCCATTCGAACTCTAGTTTCCACCGTCGCAGTTGGTCTCCTAGGAACTCATCGCAAACACGGCCAAGATGCCACTGGCAGGGGCTGGTATTGAGGGAGAGCACTTCTGATCACCATTCTGGCTTGAAGTAGACTTGATCTTGAGCTTGAGGTAGAGGCACACTCATACTTCGGAACATTGGCAAGACCTGAAGAGGTACACACGGAATATAGTCTCGGAACTTACTGAAGTTAGAACAAACTCAGATGCCCGACAGTTTCCTCTTTTGCTTTTGCTTTGCAGCCCGAAACTCATAGCTTCAGATAGGTCCTGGTTTCACTGTTCTCATATGACCTGGGTTGAACCCTGCGGTTTTATGAAAGGACAAATTCTGTTTTGCATAAATGTGGAGAACGGCACGGCACTCGGAGCACAAAACGATTTTATTTTTGAAATTGAGAGATGAGTTTTTGACCAGGTATTGAGCCTACGACTGGACACAGCAAAACGACTCAACAAGGAAATAAAAGGCACACAACCTAGACACATCGAGTAACACTCGAAACGACTCAAGACAAGAATCGAGATAAAACAAAAAGACACGACACTCAGACGTGCACAGGGAGCCTGTTTCACCGGGTAGTGTTTCCCACCCTTCCTTATTTGTGATTCTCACATCACTCGGCCCTCAGGCTCTGTTTTTCTGAAAAAGCCCTTTTCTCACTTTTTCTCTCATCGCACATCTCTCTATTCTTCAATCTCTCATTTTTCAATCCCTCCCCTGGGTGGTTGATAGATAAACAGCAAGTTGTGGGCTCGTGCCCCTAGCATTCTGCTAGATTCTTCTTCTTCTGCACGCAGTTAGTGAGTTTCTCCCACAGAGGGGCTGTGCTACGACTGGGTGTGTAGCAAATCTGCAGCTAACATCGGTTGATGATGCTTTGCTGGGGATTTTGGACGTAATCAGATGTGTCCAGATGAGGGAGTGGAATATCCTGATCCATTCCAGTTCGTGCTTCACACTTGGCTTGATACCTCGTTGCTTGGAGGATACGAGAGCTTTCTGCCCTTTTGCTGTTAGCTTCAGTTGTGCCCTCTTCTGGCAGGTAGAGCGCCCTTCTTGGCAAGTATGGTGCCCTTTCTGGCAAATGTATTGGCTATGGGGAAAAGACAGAACACCTGACTCGACTGTGCCCCTAGTTCATCATTTTGACCATTTTTTATTTTTGAGCTTTCTACTAAAACAATTTTGACCAAAATGAGAGTTAGATTAACATGCTTGTTCGATTTTTGATTTGAAATCATGCAAGTCGGGCTATGAGCACTGAAAATTTTCCTTTTTTGGGTCCAAGAAGTGGTCTAGTTTTTGGAAAAGATGGAACGATTTTCGAGAAAATTAGTCAACCTCAGTAAAAATTCTCAAAAACTATTTTTGCAAACGGCCACTTGCTCAACGAGCATGGAACCTACTCTCGAGATGCACAATCTCAGATCCGAAGGAAAATTGCCCCTTGCTGGAGGGGAGCTGCATGGCAACGGAAAGTTGCCCCTTGTTTGAACGGCACTGCAGCGCATTGAATGGCAACGGAAAGTTGCCCCTTGTTTGAATGACACTGCGGCGCGTTGAATGGCAACGGAAAGTTGCCCCTTGTTTGAATGGCACCGCAGCGCATTGTAGTCAGTCCTCAAAGCGATGATCGCAATCGAACTCTCGGATACAGAGAAGGCAAGGATGGTCAAAACCATTACATGGACACACTTGATTTGGAAGTGTTTATGGCTGGACTTCAGAATGAAGTTGCCTACGTATCCCAAACATGGGAATCAAGCCTTACGTAGTTCGGGGTTAAGGTACACTCGGGTATTAACCTCTCCTTTTTATGCTCTAACTTTTGCCAAGGCGCCTGTTGCAGGTTTTCGACCTTGCGAGCTTTGTTCTTCTTTCTTTTCTGTTTTCTTTTCATTTTTTGTCCTCTTTTTTTCTCTTTTCTTCGCATTTTTTCTTTTTTCTTTTCTTTTCTTTTTTTTTCTTTTTGCTTTTTGTATATATCTTTTCTTGCTCTAACTTTTGCCTGGGTCGCCCTTTCCGGGTTTTCGGCCCAGCGAGCCTCTCAAAGGGTAAAAGTATAGCTTGGTCCATGCCAAATGGTTGTAAGGTTTTGAAGCCATCTGTATCCAGGAGAGTGGCTGTTGATTTGCAAGAGGACTCATCTTCGGCTCTTCGATCATATCGGACATTTTTGCCCCTAGTTCGAGGGGTGCTTCTGATTTAGCTTCACAAGCTTCTTCTGATGAGGTCTGATCTTCTTGATCTGACTTTGGTGCCTTTTGTTCAAGGGTTGCTTCAAATCTGGCCACACAGGCTTCACATTGTAGTTGACCGTTGAACATTCTGAATCTGAGTTCAAGGTGTTGAAAGCAGAGGGGTTGAGTCTCGAGGCTGAGAGCGATCCTAAGCTGCACAATCTCAAGAGTGATTCCACACAGGTCTTCGCAGGACCGCGCAAAACATTTTGTTTTTTGAAAGTTTTTAAGAAAGCGACAAATCGCTCGCGCTGAAGACAGTGTAGGACCAATCTGGATCAAAGCTAGGGTCCTTCTCAGTACTCAGGCTAACAAGCATGATTTCATTCATTAAGGGCTTAGCATGCCTCTCTTTCTCTCAATTGATCAAAGTTTTGCAAATCCTGAGGAATTTCTTCCTCTTTGTTTTCACCGCAGTGTTCAAAAAGGTTTTGAAAAATTTAGGTCATTATAATGACTTCAAGGCACAAGAGAGCAGGTGGAATGCGCTGCCATTTCATTCAAATCCCGGCACAACTAGCACATGGCAGAAGCAAACGCAAGAGTGTGAAAATCACTGCTGTTTCATTCAAAATCTGTTGGCACAACTGGCTCCCTGGCAGAAACAGACTCAAAACAAAACGAAAAGACAAACACAAAACAAAATGGTGACACCCGAGGTAACACCCCCGGAATCACCCTACTCCTATACAACAGGACTGACTCAATACAACAAGACAGACCCAAAACAAAAAGACTGACTTAAAACAAAAAGACAGACTCAAAACAAAACAACAAGGCTGACCCAATACCCAAGTCAAAATGCAAAATTAACAGCACTTGTACATTGCTCAAAACAGTGCGTGCCATTCCCACGTCTGGAGTAAACTGAGTGCCGCCCGCAGGTGGTTCAACCCTTGATCACACAACAACACAGGTCCAGAGTTCCCGGGGGATATCGGACCCTTCTGAAACTATGGTTCCAAGACCACTTAGCAAAAGAGAAAACAGACAGCATCTCAGCCTGATTTCACCAGAACAGATATGAACAAAGCTGAATGAGTGTGCTCTCTATTGAATTCTGCCCAAAATTCTGCCTGTAAACTGATACCCTCGGGTAAAACTAATTCTCAAAATACTGAACTGGTGCCCGCAGGCCTGATGCCCAAACTCAACTGATACATGCATTCCCTGTAGAAACACACTCTAGCAAGCACATAGCAGATAAGTGAGAGCCAAAACACCCCTATGTTGGGGTTGGGTTTCCCTGTCCTATTTTGTCAGGAGCTAGGGTTTCACTACGCACGCAGCGGTTTCAAACAACCTATAAACGGGTAAGTAACCTGTCCTAGTTTGGAATGGTCACTATGGATCCGAATATGCACTAGGTCGAATGGTCAAAAAGGGTGCCCCGGTAAAACCGGGGTTTGTGTTCCCATGCTGTCAGAGCCCAGAGCCGATCAGCCTTACGGACATGACTTGACAAGACAAGCCTCCGGCAAATCGTTCAGGAATGGCATATGGCAAACACGGTGTCCTAGGCGCACCAATGCAAATGCAATGCAAAGAAACACACAAGTGCAGTCAAAAACAGATATCATGAGTTCGAGTCAAGTTCTCTAAATCCCCAGCAGAGTCGCCAGAAACTGTAACAACGCCCGCGGGGGACCTCGCTACAGTTCGGACTCGATTTTTGTTGCGGTTCCAAATCTCGAACCAAAGAGTCCAAATCCGGCAAATCGTTTTGAGAAAAAAACAGATTTTTTGAAAGTAGTGCCAAACATGGACTGCTTTGCCAGATAACAGAGTCGCCACCTAAATATTTTAAAATGGGAAATTTAGGAAACCCTGACTCGGTGCCAAAAGGCCACGTGTCCGTCATCACCAAAGTTGGCTCGGGAACTTGGGTACGATTAGGGAAGGTCACATCGTGAGCACCCCCTCTCGCCCGGTCAAAGACCGGCCTCTACTAACCATGATATCTGTTTTTGAAAACATTGTATGCTCTTATTCTGGTTATTAGCCTAGGTTACTATGTGATGCTCGCAGCAAACAAGTATAGACTGGGCCGTCTGAATTGGAACAAAACATCTCATGTTTGTTTGTGAAAGCTGGTTTGCTACCCGCAGGTAGGCTTAAAATGTAGATTTTGCCACCCTCAGGTGGGCTTAGGAAAACATGGTGTTGCCACAATCTAGTGGGCTTAAAACAAACAGTCAATGAATTGTCCCAATTCAGGTAACTCAACCTTCACCCACAGGCATTCAAGGCAGTTATATCACATAAGCATTTAGCCTCATGGCAAGCATGCTATCATGGCAACACTCACACGCATGCAAGAATGCTAAAGCATAAAAACTCACCTAGTACTCCAAGCCAAAACAGAAAACTGATTAGAAATCAATGCATGATCCTAAGTATACTGTAATGCCTAATGCAACACATGCAAAAATGCAAACTATAGCAGGCTCGGCTATTCTAAAGATGGCATATGGAATGCAACAACTAACATGTATTCACCTTGGAATTGAAATACAAATGCAGTTTGTATGATGCGCCGAGCCCGATGCATGCAAAACAGATGAATGATGCAAACATGCTGTCATACTGTATGCTAATTGAAATATGCCCTATATCTAACCATCCAAAGCGGGTAAATAAAAGGGAGAAAGAAATGGGGGTTGGAAGACATACATCACACTCACACACCCTTATTACATTTATGCCCTCGCGCGGAGGGTCCGAATAAATAATACAGTCCGAATAAAAGAATAATACAGTCCGAATATTACAGTCCGAATAATATACAAATTCCTAATTAATTAACAAATTAACTAAGAAAGCTGTAAAACTGGCATGCAAGCCAGGGACTGCCTCGATTCTGACGGATGACGCATGTCGGGCTGCCTGGCGTGGAAATCCACTGGGATGCCCCGATTAGCCTCTGTTTGCAGTGTTTCTTGAAATGCGTGCCAGACTCCTTGAAGACTTGTCTTTCTTTGATTCTTGGCTTTGATTTGTAGCTTCTCAACCTCTGAAATTCACCTCCTTGCTGCTGAAATGATGGTAGGGATGGTGAGGCTAGGTGTTGATGAAGGAATGGCCTTGACACTTGAAGCTTTTTTGGAGTTTTAAGCTAAGGAAATGGAGGTTTTTGGAGAAGTGTTCTTGAGACAAGTTTTGCCAACCTTGAAGAAGGAGAGGGAGGGCCCTTCAAATAGGCAAGAAATGGGGTGTAAAAGGGGAGGGAAAGCACCCAATCTTTCCCTCCCGAAATATCCCCCGGATGCCCCGGGATATGCTGGAAAATATCCGGACAGCTGGGACAGGCTGGAAAGCAGGAAGCTGGCCGGCCAGGTAAATTTGTGGGAGGTGGCCGGCCGGCCACCCCACCTGGTCGGCCAGCCACTCACCATGGCCGGCCGGCCACCCCAAGAAAATGAACAGAAGATTTTCTGGCCGACCAGTATAGAAAGGTGTCCTCCCAAGTGTGTAGAATAAGGCCCCATGGTTGGAATTTGGCAACTCTGAAGCAGGAGTCACAACATAGAGCTTGAAGGAGAGGCCCAAAAATGAAACCAACCATTGCTGGCCGACCACCATACCAAAGTGTCCTCCCAGATGTGTAGAACAAGGATCCAAGGTTTGAATTTGGCAACATTGAACCAAGAGTCACAACATAGAGCTTGAAGGAGAGGCCCAAAAATGAAACCCACAGTTTCTGGCCGACCACCAACCCTTAGGGTCCTCCTAGATTCCCTCATCACAGATATGTAGCTTTGGTTGGAAGAAAATACCCCTAGGGTGTTCAACATTGGCCCGGAAGTGAGCAAAACGGGCTCCGGAGGAGCGAAACTGGTTATCTGGGATAATTGCTGGCTTCTCACCCCCCAGTGATCTTCCTGATGTTGAAACAGAGGCACCTGCCAAGTTTGAACAAAAACTAATGAGAAATGAACGCTCGGAGCCAAAACCGAGCAATTCGGGATCCCGAAAATGAGCTGCGGGTGCCGGAAGTGGTGTTCAGCAGCGAAGTGGGCATCCGCGACCCCAGTGTCCTCTGGAATGACGAAACAGAGATACCTGCCAAAAACCGGAGAAAATGGATGCGAAATGAATGCTCGGGACCAAAACCGCGCAGTTTGGGGTCCCGAAAACCGGCTACAGGTACCGGAAGTGGCACACGACCACGAAGTGGGCATCAGGGGCCCCAGTGTTCCTCGGAGCATTAAAACAGAGGTCTCCGCCAAAAATCGGAGAAAGCGGAGATGGTTGGGCGGTCCCGAGCCAAGGCACACGGCCTAACGGCCCCGAAAACCGGGAACCGGGCTCCGAAATGGGCAAAATGGCCTACGGCCATGAAAAGTAGCTCACGGCCACCGGGAGATAATCTGCGGGACCACTCCCTTCCCTTAGGAAAGAAAACAGAGAAAACCGAGCCTGGTTCGCAAACCGAGACAAGGTAGAGAAGATGGTTCGGAGGTCCGGAGGCAGGGCGCGCGGCCGCGACTCTGAGACTTCTGAACGAGCACAGTATGCAACATCACCGAGCGCTCAACCGGTGACGTCTGAGTCTTAAGGTCGGTCAAAAATGGGGTGTCTACAGGCGCCCGTGCTAAAACAAAGTCTAGCACAGCCGCAACGCCAGAGAAAAAGGCTTCAGCAAAAGTCAATGCGGTAAACCGTCCAAGCAAGAACGGGCGGGGCAGACGAGACAACGAAGAAGACCAGGATAAGAGATGGCTGAGAGTCCACACTGCCATAACCACGGTCTTTAAGAAACCGATCTACCGAATTCTGAGTGAAATAAGAGACAAGCCTTTCGTCAAATGGCCAGCCAAGCTAGGCGAGGCTCAGAAGGATTACGACGACAGATCACGGTGCACCTTCCATAAAGAAAAGGGGCACCGCACTGAGAACTGCACACCATTGAGACAGCACTTGGAAGAATTAGTGGCAGCAGGTCACTTGGACAAATACATTGAAGGAGGGACGCAACCAGGCCCCCAAGATCATAATAACCCCAATGGGATGCCGATCGACGCCCCACCTCAAGGCATTATCAACGTGATACATGGAGTCTTTGAACCTGAGCGTGTATGCGAGCTCAGAGGATCAATCAAAAAGGCTGAACACTTAAGAGAGGTGCTAAGTGCCCAGCCTACAGTTAAGAGGGGGAAGACCGAGGCCACAAACGTCATGTCTTTTTCAGACAAAGACTTGGACAGGATATATTGCCCTCACAATGATGCTCTGGTCGTCACTCTCCGAGTCAAGGATTTTGATGTTAAGTGGATTCTGACCGACCAGGGTAGTTCATGTGAAATAATGTACTACAAAACATTTAAACAATTGAAGTTGTAAGATAAAGACTTGGCACCGGCCGTATCTCCCCTGATTGGATTCAATTCAATGCCAGAATGGCCAGTCGGCAAAATCATCCTTCCAATCAGAGCAGGAAGCGTAACAAAGCAAGTAGAGTTCTGGGTGTTGAAAGTTCCTTCAACTTACAACATCATCTTGGGCAGAACATGGCTGCATGCCATGCGTTCGGTAGCATCTTCCTACCACCAAGTAATGCGGTTCCCTAACGACGCCGGAGTGATTGAGGAGGTCTACGGAGATCAGATTATGTCCAAGCAATGCTTTGTCACAGTGAATGGCAGCCGCGCTGCCAAAGGATACGTTCATTCGGTGGAGGAACCAGAGAGTAATGAACTGTTCGCGGATGTTGGCAAAGCAGCTAGTCAGAAAGCGGTGGAAGACTTAGTAGAAGTAAGAATAGACGAAAAGAACCTGGACAAATTCTTTTTGCTCGGTTCGTCGTTGTCCAGCACCGAGAGGTTGGAGGTCTTGGAATTTTTGACCTCTAACATCGAAGTGTTTGCCTGGACTCCATACGACATACCAGGCATTGATCCCAACTTCATCTGTCACCAACTCAATGTCCACCCATCCGCCAGACCAATAATTCAGCGAACTCGCAGATCGGCACTCCACCACGCCGAGATAGTGACGGAAGAAGTGGGAAACCTGCTGGAGGTTGGGGCAATCAGAGAGGTGCACTACCCCAGATGGATCTCCAACACCGTCGTAGTGCCAAAGAAGAATGGCAAGTGGCGTGTCTGTGTCGACTACAAAACGATCAATAAGGCGTGCCCAAAAGATAGCTTTCCTCTACCAAGGATAGATCAACTGGTAGACTTAACGGCAGGGCACAACCGACTTAGCTTTCCGGATGCATACAGAGGCTACCACCAAATCGCCATGCATGAACCAGACTAGGAGATCACATCCTTCACAACTCCAAGAGGATTGTACTGCTACAAGGTCATGCCCTTCGGCCTGAAGAACGCAGGGGCGACATTTCAAAGAATGGTCACCAAGATGTTTGAGCCATTGTTAGGTAGAACAATGGAGGCTTACATAGACGATATGGTAGTCAAGAGCAAAGATGAGAATGACCATCTCAAGGACCTAGGTGAGATGTTCGAGATCCTGAAGAAGCATAAGTTACGCCTCAACGCGGACCCTTATCAGATCAAATCAATACAGGATCTGGAGAGGCCAAACTCAGTAAAGGAAGTACAGCATCTCACTGGCATGGCGGCTGCGCTCAACCGGTTCATAAGCCGGTCGTCAGACAGACTCCGACCATTCTTCCATGCACTGAAGGCCAAGTTTGAGTGGGACGAAGAATGCGACCACGCCTTGGAAAGCCTAAAAGAATACATGTCTTCTCCACCACTACTTGTAACACCAATCCCTGGAGAAGAACTCTTCTTATACTTGGCGGTCTCGCAGCATGCAATCAGCGCAGTTTTGGTCCGCGCAGAAGAAATCCAACATCTTCCTATTTACTATGTCAGCAAAACATTACTGGGCGCCGAAACAAGGTACTTGCCACTGGAGAAACTGGCATTGGCCTTGATGATGGCATCCAGGAAGCTGTCGCATTACTTCCACGCTCACACCATAATTGTTCTCACAGCCTTCCCATTAAAGGCTTTATTTGAAAGAGCAAACTTCTCTAGGCGAATTCTGAAGTGGGCAGTAGAGTTGGGACAATACGACATCAAGTTCCAACCTAGGACCGTAATAAAAGCACAAGCATTGGCAGATTTCGTCGCAGAATTCACACCAGGGAGTCATCACATCTGCCCAATCGACCTAACTGAGACAACTGAACTAGGGATGAAAGTTAACGTCGGAATAACGCAACCCCTGGTACTGGTTACTCAGTCAGGCCCCAAGGCAGACCAGAGTAAAGTAAGGAAGGAAGAAACAAACCATGGTATACCAAGTCAGGACTCACCGACAAATAAAGACTTGGTACAAACAGAAAGCAAGGGGCAGATAGCGAGCATGGACTCTGAAGAAAATGCCAGCAACCTGGAAGATCCCAAGGCATCATCTGATCCCTCCACCTGCTGGAAGTTGTTCGTCGGAGCGATGTGGAAGCTCTTCGTGGATGGAGCATCCAACCGACATGGAGCAGGACTTGGCATAGTCCTCATCTCTCCAGACGGCCTAGTAGTGGAGTAGGCAATCAACCTTGGCTTCCCAGCATCAAACAACGAAGCGGAGTATGAAGCACTTCTGGCAGGCCTCAAGTTAGCATTCTACATGAAGGCCACCGAGCTAATGGTTTACAGCGACTCACAGCTGGTGGTAAACCAAATATCTGGCGACTACGAAGCAAAGGATGACAGGATGGCTAAATACCAAGAGTTGGTCAGAACAGAGATAAAGAAATTTGAAGTGGTAAGGATAGAACAGATCGGCAGGGAGGAAAACAGCAGAGCAGACGAACTCGCAGGCTTCGCCTCAATGGCAGATACCTCCATCCCTCATCCACTACTGATCGACTACCTGCCTAGACCAAGCATTGAAGACCCAGAAGTAGAAGAGGT